>OY735210.1:25478440-25480940 GCA_963457665.1 Thysanoteuthis rhombus | reverse complement strand
GGTCGCTTCTAAGGGCTGGTGTTCGAGGAGAGTGTGGAGTAGGTTTTTTTTAAGAGGTAGCCCTGATTAAGTTTTGAATTTACTTGTATTCAATGAATATGGAGTTGGTGAAAAATTTCTAATAAAAAAACGAAACAGACTTTCTGATCTTGGAGGGTTTTTTCTGTTTGTTCTGTGTTTTTTTTTTTAGAAATAAGGGAAATTTCGCATTGAGAGACGGATGGATTTTTAGAAAGATAAGGGAGATATTAAATAAAGCGACAAATGAATTTAGAAAAAAAAGTTGGGCTTTACTGAGATGTAGTGTCCGTTTATTGTCTGTTGAAGCAAGTTTTAACAGAGATAGTTTAGAAAATTAAACTATTTTTGTGGGGTAAAATCTACGGAACGTCTATCAAACTGGTTGGAGCGATACGGTACAATGAATAGGAGGCTCCTTACTGAGACACTGACCAAGGACAAAAGATACCTCATTCGCTTACATCTCTTTCTTCCGTGATTTCTTTCTTCTTCGCTACATTGTCCTTGACTTTCTTTTCGATATTCTCTTTCTAAGTATATCTTGTTATAAGATGTTTGTACTGACAGAGGCTTGCTGAGTAGGATTGCTTCAATTGTTGGCTAAGCCTGTTCGGAATGTATCTTAGACCAGAGTCTGGTGGAGGTCAGTACCACACAAGGTCGGAGAAATTGTCTGCAGGGACAATACCTCCATCAAAAATTAATCCAACAATTCGAACTTGAATTCCTGATGTCTGTGAACCCTGATTCAGCCTTTTAAAGTTCACAAATATTTCAATTGCAAGATGTAATCTGAATTTTAAATTTTTTTCTTGGAAACATCTTTTTTCTAAAAGAGGATACCCCAAGGAACATTTTGGTATTCTATTTATAGAGTCCTTGGATGGTGGATGGGTGCACAGGGGATCTCGTTTTGCTCCCGGACTATTTCACCTAATAATATGATATGCCTGGGATAAATGCTCCCCTACCAAACGCACCTGTACCCGTTTAACCATCGCATCTCTGAATGCCCATAACATCAATGTCTCCGTTCTCGGGTGGTATTGTCTTCCGTCAGATCCCGGTCTATATATTTGGAATACTTTGAATATCTCGAGAACCGGTTGTTGGACCTTGATATGATTTAGCAACCAATTCGAGTTGATTTTACAGCACATGCATGAACAGATACCCATGAGTTTACACGGCGATGTGACTCTATTGATTGAGCTCATGTACTGTGTGACCATTAATTGCACAATGATCAAGTATGTCTATTCTTCATTCTTCTCGTTTTTCTTGAAACATCTCATCACCCAAGTCTGTCAGACCCAACCTACACAGTTTACACTGTTATTTGTTGTTCCTGGCCTCTTCCCAAAAGGTTCCAGGCCGCAGATAAAATTAAGGAGAACGTGACGAGACCGCTGATAGCAATCCCAGAAGAGGACTTTGCAGACCGTTTTTAAAAGTAGAAGCCTGGAATGAGTGTGTTTGGATTGAAGGAGATTAATTTGAAATAGGATAATGCATCATTGCCCTGGGTAGGCTATTTCTCCTTTGATATTGAACAGTTGGATACTTTTGGGACAGACCACATGTATGGGCTATTTCGGTGTTTCAAATCCTACTAATGTTCTTAAGACTGCTGTTTGAAAGATATTTATAGATTTCTGAGGGGAAAACATTGTAATTCAAATAAATCAAGTTGATATCTTCAATTAATTTAGATTAATGCCAGAAAATGCGCGGATGAATTAATCCGTTTTTAATTACTCGCCGGTGGGTTTATTTTTTCCTCTTACTTTTTAAATTGCAGGTTTTGAAAACCGCCAAGCAAAACTGTCAGTAGAACTGTCAACATAGGTTTCTTTTAGTTTTCAAGTTGGCTATGTATGTATGTATGTATCATGCGTACAGGCCACACGAATAGAGCTACCTGGCTGAAAATTTAATCGTCAATTTCTTACTGTATCTCTAAAAAAAAAGTTTGTTAAAAATCCCCCACACCCAAAATAGATTTTTAGCGAGTTGTTCATTCTGTGGTTAGAATAACTTATTGATAACCTTTTTTTCCATTTCTTCAATTGATCATCCCCAACACGGCATGCTGACAAAAGACGTTGGTCACATGACGGTTTCTATTGAGTGTCTTCTTATTCTTTTATATCTCTCATTATTTTCTCTTGTTATCAAACTCCCACTAACTATGGGATTTGAGCTTCATTTTCGTTTGTCACAACAATGATGATGACTCCACCAAAAACCAGTGACGTCATCTCGGCATGAATAAGAGTTGCATACGCAAAAATTTGAAGATGAATTCACTCCCGATTGGACTTGTTTCATACCAGGAATTGCTAATAAAGGAGTTGGAATGGGATACATACTTTTATTTTGTATGGAGAAATTAATTCCGTTCAGATTTTAATGAAGCAACGGAGTTTGACCCTTGCGTAGCCAACCTTGTTTCTATTTCATATTCTGTTTCTTTCTG
>OY735210.1:25128440-25473440 GCA_963457665.1 Thysanoteuthis rhombus | reverse complement strand
TCAAAGAAAAGAACAATATTTTAGAAGATTTATGCGACCCTCCGGAGACCGAATCCCCACCAAAAAATCTGAGTCAATTCTTAGATCATTACTTTTTGTGCAATGTCTAACACACAAGCAAGCGCGCATACGCGTACACACCCATACACCCCCCACACACACACAGAGTAATAGTGAGCTTATGTGCAAATCCATCTATTCATTTTTTGGTTTATTTGCGCTCAAATGGGACGATATCATCGGTTGAATAGAAGTATAAATTACGCCATAAAAACTCTTAAAACTCTCTCTCTGACAATTAAGCTTTAAAACAGCTTGATATCTGCTGAGATTTAAAAAAAAATTAGGATACTCGAATTATTGAAAGTGAATTACCTAACAAAATAGCTTTAGGTACCTAAGTGTCGATCCATACATGAATGACCCCGTAACTTCTGCTGGGTATATTATAGTATTTATGTATAAAGTGGATGGCTAAGCAGATGTTTGTGTGAAGTCCCTTAGGATATCGGCATCAAGATTGGTGCGATGATCTGAGGTTAAAAGAGTTCATATGATGGGTTGAGGTCAGTGTCATGATCCGATTTTGACTTTGTGTGTTGGGCGCTGTTGGCAGCGTAAGTACGCACACAGGGTTCCACAAGCTATGTGAATGCATGTCTGCATGTATGTGTATGCGTGCGTGTGCAAGTAGTGAATTCACACTAAACCTTGATGCCAATATCCCTGGAGACTTGACAAACAAACACATGCGTAAGTATATATATATATATATATATATATATATATATATATATATATATATATATATATATATATATAGAATAGAAGGTATTTTTATCAGCACATTTTTTTCACCCCTGAGGAAGAGCCCACTGTTCCGTACGGTGAACCAAAAAATAGCATTGTTCAGTATTAAATTAAGAGATATGCATAGAGAAGTATTTACTAAAGTTAGTTACCATTTTTCTTGTGGAGATGACAAGATTTATCTGCTTTTCTTTCAAACCAAAATGGTGGTGCATACGAATTTGTCATATCCTGTTGAGATATTTTTGCCATTAAAAAAGGCCCTTATGGAACTAGCTCCAGATAAATACATGTTTTTTTCATGCCTATTCTGATAAAGGTTTGGGGCCTAAAAATTAACTCAGTCCGAAATTAGACAATGCAATAAACACATTGCAACTGATCGCCGATATTTCCCCAGCTGTGGGAAGAATGCCCATTACTAACCCGAAGACGACCGTAGAGTATCACGGCTGAGATATTGTGTTGAAGAAACGAACAAAGCTGAGGACAACAACCCGAATAAAACTTTACATAATAGACTTAGTTTTGTCGGACACAAGTTCACAAGTGTTGTTGAACTTACCGAAAACCGTATTTCCACGACAAGGTGCCAGGATAGCTTTAAAAACCGCAATTATTCGTCTGCTGTTGTTTCAAATCATTCAAGCTTAAATTGACCACCACACTGACTGAAATTACTACGCACCGAGAAACAGACGATAGATTTCATTATTTAATCCTAAAAAAAAAGATAAAGCGTCTGTCTTTTAACTCATTCAGGGCTGGAAAGCTCGTAAGTGCGGTTTAAATTTCACGGCCATTTTGAAAATGGTGGCTATTTCGATAACATAATGAGGTCACATGACCATTATATTTGTATAAATGAAATCTATGTTTTATAACCTTCAAAACGATATGTGACTTCCCAGGTTTTTTTTGAAAATGAAAAACTCACATCCATCCTATTCAGCTACAACTTGGCCAATTCATGATTCCCAAAGCCAGAATTGCGAGGACAGGTTTCCTTTGCTCTTAGAATTGGAGAACTCCTTTGGAAACATTTCGTAAGCCGAAATGGCGTAATACGAAGAAGGTATTAGTATTAAATCACGATAACAAATTTTGATCGTTGCTGGACCCAAAGATGGTATGATTGGCTAAGTCAATGGAGGTTGGGATGTTCTTAGGTACAGGAGGCTTGGGTGTAAGAGAGATAGATAGATAGATAGATAGAGAGAGAGGGGCCTCTATAACGGCTCGCTGCAATACAAACACTGGGTGCTCTTTCTGCTTTTTTCTGCACTTTTTTTTCGGTAAAAACAAAGAAGTGACGTAAATCAAACTTTTGAAAAGCAGAGATATCCGTATTTCAGAATTATTTCGAAAAGACGATTTTGTAGTCTGGGGCGTAGCTGGAGATTTTAGATTTCGTTTAGGCCTGGTCCCTTGAACCTGAGGTTCCACAAGTGTATTACTATTGTCTGTGCGCAGACCTTTCAAAAACCTTGGTCCGTGAGCTTGTTGAGTAGATCATCATCATCATCATTATCATCATCATCAGTTTTCTATCATCCGTCATTTGACATAAAACTTTCCCAGGATCCGCCACATTTCTTTATCATGGGCGTCGCAGGGCCAGTATCTTCTGAATTTGTCCAGTTCATCTTCTTTTGTGTTCTGCCGGCCTCAGTTTCGCATGTGATCTCTGGGGATCCATGTCGTGAGTCATGATGTCCATTCTTGCTACATGACCTGCTGATTGCCCTTCAAGTTTTCAAATAGATTCAATGATATTTCATAGTCATAGTGTTGTTTTATGATCTCTCCATGAGAGGTTGTGCAGGTAGACGTTTGAAAAGCCTGTGGCCCATTAGGAAATCCATTGGAATGAACGGGATCCTCGGTAATGAAAAGGTTGAGAACCACTGACAGTAAGATTTGATAAAATCTGCTATGCTCACGAGGCTAGTAGCGGACAGAAAACGAAAATCATTGAAGCCAGTGACGTAATTAGGCATTAGGGAGCCCGGGTGGGGAAAAGAGCTCAGCTAATCGAGGCGTCCCTCAAATATTTAGGGAGAGTGGTTACTGTATAATGTTAGTAGAAATGCAGTAGGTGAAGTACTGTTTCAAAAGATTTTTGGGTTCCCCGTTTGAAGTTATTGCTATTTATCATCCATTCATGTCGAGACGAGCTAAACCCTACAGTGAGCCGGTGGCAACCGTAATGAGATTCCCATTGAACAAAGGAATAATACCTTTTGATTGGTCAAATCCTGCCCGAAAACTTAATGACTGTATCATGAGTAATGAACTGGAAACTCGGAGATCTGAGAAAACAATAGGTCGCCCAATAGTCTGGTACATATTTACGTAAGATAAAGATATGATGCTTGTATTAGAAACCATCAACCAACACTGTCATCCAAACTGTCCACATAGGTTTCTCCAGTTTTCAAGTTGGTCTGGTTGGCTAGTTGGCTGACTATATATGTAAGTATCACACATACAGGCTGCACTGGTGGAGCTAAAGGGCTGAAATTTTTTTCTCTTTTCTAAAAAGATTTTCTCTTGAAAATTCTTTCCCAAGTTGGTTTTTAGTGGTGGTTCGAATCACAACTTCCTTTAGTTTAACTAGCATTAGTTGGAGGTCGTTTAGGTTAAAACGAAGGTCATGTGCAACAACCACGTCAAAATTAAGAAAACAACCGTCAAAATCGAGGATGCTGGAAAGAGTAGACCACTGCATCTACCTAGGACAACGTATCTCTATGAAAGACACAAAAGAAGAAATCAAGCGAAAAATCAGTCTAGGATGGCAAGCCTTCAGCAGAGCAAGCTCAACCTTCAAAAACAAGAAGATCCTATCGATCTTAAAAAGAAGAGTATTCAACCAATGCATCCATCCGATAGTCACCTATGGAGCTGAAACATGGAACCTAACCAAGAGACAGACCTGCAAACTGAGAAGTATGCACCGCACGCATGAGAGAATCAGGCTCAACGTCATATGGAGAGATCACTACGAAAGTTTATGCTAAATTGATTTCTAGTTTGTGTCAAGCAGCATTCATGCTTGTTTTTCTTCTTAGTGATCACCATCCAACAAAAAGCGGGGGAATTTTCATATTCATTGATCACCATTTTTTCAAATTTTTCTGATTGATCGCCTCCAACACAGTATACTGCCAAAAGGATGCTGAAGTCTTGACGGTCTCCACTGAGTGATTAACCAGACCTGATTTCTTTTTTTTATCAATCAGAACAATATAACCAATCAATATCGTCTGCTCTTGGAGATGGAACTATAAGGGAATAAACTGTAGGAACATTAGAGAATGAAACCGAATGTATGTGGAACCAGATCTTCTGGAATCGGGGGTTGGAGAGGTAGGTGAGTAGTTGAGTGTTGTGCTTATAATTGGGCGACTCGAAGACTGAAACGTAATGAGATCGAAGGTGAGATGGGAAAGGTGACTTTCCTTTCCCAGATGACGAAGATCAACGCTAGTTGAAATATGAAAGTAATGTTGGTTTATTTGGCGGAGGTCAAGCATTAAAAATATCTGATTAACACATCGAAACATTTGTTCACGCCAAGGAAATGGTTAAAAGTGGGCCGCTTTTGATTTAAGCAGCATCGAATACGATCAGTATATTGAAGGATAACCACCCAGGAACACCGGATACTGTCAGTGAGTCATGGCCTTGTGCCAGACTAGGCAAGGTTTAGAAAGCGCCGGTTATCGTCTGACAACAGAAGTTGGCACAATTAAATAGTTTTGATTTTTGTAAGAATTGGTTTTAATAGTTCGTTTAGAAACTCATTCAGTGATCAAATTTAATACCTATGAACCAAGGAGTAGTTTTAATTTTTGTAATAAATAATTGTAGCTTATGTTCATAAACTCAAATGTAGTGCCAATGAACTGAAAAGTAATTACAATTTTCTAAAATAAGTTTCATAGTTTGTTTACAAACACATTCAGTGATCAAATGTTGTACCTGTGTACTAAAAGATGATTTTAATTTTCGTAATAAATAGTTTTATCCTTTTCAATGGTGATGCCGTAGTAATGCCGGCGAATTGAAAAGTAATTTTAATTCATTCATTGTTCGTTCCAGTGAATTATACGTTATGAAATTGAACTACATAAATAATTCAATTCCCCAAAGTAATTCAACCGGTGCAATACGAAGCGTGAATCTTTGAGATGAATCGAATTTTGGTTCATGCATTAATTTTTGTTCCACGAAGTTGAACTTGATGATTATTTTGATGAGTGACTGCCGAGTAACATCAGGTTCTTTATGTGACAAAATCATGCACTAGTTCAGAGATTCTCAAGCGAGAGCCACATGGCTCCAAGGGGATGGATTTCCGCAAGGGAGGAATGTGATATTAATTTCATCCAAGGGAGGAACATATAATAGATATAAAATTATAATGGTGAAAAATTACTTATGACAATTCGAAATGGGAGAGGGATTGAAGAAACCTGAGATCGCAAGGGGAGCCATGTGACCTGAGATCTCAAGGGGAGGTGTATGACCTGCAACTCTGAGAACCAATGTACTAGACTAAATAAAGCTAAGTAAATGAAGGGTAACTGCTTAGGAATATTAAGTAGTGAAAGTAACATGTGGCTTTTTGTCAGACCAAGCAAAGCGTAGTGAATGAAAATAACACTATTTTAGATTTTTTTTATGACTATTTTTTACCTTCACCTTAATTTATTAGTTGCTTTTTTTGCAACTCTTTGCTCAGAGAAACTACTCTTTGGCAGTGAGCAAACACTGTTGACCAGGAACGCTATTTGCTTATTGCTGAAGAGTAATCGGTCAGAGTAAAAGTTGTAAAAAAACAACAACAAAAAAAACAAACAAAAATAAAGTAATAAATTATATCGAAGGTAAAGCGTATTCGTGATTTATAATACTTCATCTAATAGAAATAAATAAAAAAGAATGTAAGAGTTCTAGTTTTCGCTTGATTACTGAAGTAAAGCAGTATCAAAACTGGTCAGTACTTAGCTGGGCGACCATTCAGAAACACCAGGTGAGGTCAACATTTCCTGGCCTTGTGCCAAACTATGCGAATCTGAGTAAATAAAGAAGGCGTCGATTCTCGACTGATCATCAACGTTAGGCATCATCTTAAATGGATGACCGCCTCCTAATCTCATTAACTCATGGCCTTATGCCAGATGGCAGAAAGTTTGAATAAAAGAAAGAATCAAACTAGTGAGATACAATCAGTATGTGTGTGTGTGTGTGTTTGTGTGCGTGTGTGTGTGTATGTGCAAGTCTGTCTGTCTGTGCCTGTGTCTGTGTGTATGGCTGTATATGTCTTTGTGTGTTTCTCTGTGTATCTGTGTCTTTGTGTGTGTGTCTGTTTCTGTATATAAGTCTGTGTATATGTCTCTGTATGTACTAGTGTGTGTGTGTATGTGTGTGTTTTGCTGCATATGTGTCTGTGTCTCCGTGTATGTGTCTGTATGCCTGCATGGTTCTGTGTGTGTTCCTCTGTGTCTGTGTGTGACGTTGGTTGTGTGTGTACGTGCGATCGTGTTTCTACGTATCAGTGTCAGTGGGCTTGCTTGTATGTGTGCAAGTGTGTCTTATGTGTGCACATGTGTGTGTGAGCACACGTGTGTGTGTATGTGTGTGTGTGAGTGTGTGAAGTGAGAAAAAGAAAGAAAGTGGCAGGAGATATAAATGACCGAGGAAAGAAACGATCGGAAATAGACGGACGAGAAAAAGAGAGGACTTGGCTGGTCTTCGCTTTTCTCCTGTTTACAACTTGACCAATTCTTTATGCGCATGAATGTGAATAAACAACGATGGCTTGCGGTCAAGTCACGATGAAAGCAATGGTTCTTGTCAAATCACCAAAGTTAAACAGTTCCGATCAGTACAATAGATGGTTGACCGCTTGGAAACATCAGATACTGGAAGCAGCTTATAGCCCAGTGTCAGACTAAGCGTGGCTTAGTGTTGCAAGATAGAAACATAAGGATTTTACAAATGTTATTATACTATATAGAACACATAAGATTTTATACATTCGGCATTTCAAGTTTGTTAGGAAATCTCCCTCCTAAGGGATAGGCACAGTAGAATTTGGAGACAGTTAAATCTCAGGAGATTTTAAAATGAAAAATTATTTTGAGGAAGGGGCAGTAGTTTCTAAGAGAATTCCGACCAATTTTTATTTTACCCCCCCCCAACAAGTTAGTCAGAGTTTGTTGGTTAGAATACGTCCAGCAGAGCGAGAAGACGCACTGAGATCGACTGAGCCGTTCAATTCCTTCCCTGGCGTGAGGGTTCAGGAAATCAAGTTCCACTCTGAAGGGACTGACACTTTGAGAAAAAGAGCAATTTTTTTTAGAGAAAAGAACGTTACATTCCTCCCTTTTCTTCGTATTTTCAAACCAAAAACACACTGTATGAATCATCATCATGATCATCATCATGATCATCATCATCATGATCATCATGATCACCATCCTTTTAGCGTTCGTGGTTGGACATTAACCTTCCCGAGGATTCGCCAGATCTCTCTATCATAGACGTCACTGTGCCATTATTTTTCTGAACTTGTCTATTTCGTCATGATGTCCATTGATTTTAGAACATTCTTGCAACAAAACCAGCCCGTTGCCATTTGTGTTTTCTAATGGATTCTATGATATCCTCGAACCCTGTTTTCCTCTTATATACTGCACTGTTTTGTGATCTCTCCCTGTGATGTTGAGTATGATCCTCTCATGTGAACATTGCATGGTGTTCAGTTCGGAATCAATCTTATGGTTATGTTCCATGTTTAAGCTCCACAGGGGACTATGGGGATGCATTGATTGTAGACTCTTTTTTTTTTAAACTGATGAGGTTTTTCTTTTTCATAAAGATTGAGATTGCTTTACCGAAAGCGTGCCATGTCTACCGGTTAAAATTCCGTGTGGTTTGCCTATATTTATCTATCTTTCGGCTTGTTATGAGATTACCCGTTACAGCTGGGGGTGAAAAAGGATGGTGCAGAAAACTAGCTGCATCGAAGCCTTTGCAACAGCGAGGGTAAGAATCCCCTGAGATATATCCAACTGTGTGCACCTGTTGCATCTTTGAACGTAAAGGGTGTTACAGTAGTGGAAAGGGATTTCAGGAAAAACCTACCCAAATTCACAATTAACCATTAACGGTCTGTGCGAGTGGAGAATCAAAGAAGACTGTATCGCGTGAAATCTTCCAAGAGCAGATGCCTTTGTATCGTCCTTGAAAATTAGAATTTTGATACCCTGTCTTTTTATCTGAACTCAGATATTGACCATCGACGCCGATTAGAAATACGCAATAAAGCCAATCAGGATGCCGGCTCCCCTTTAATGTTTAAATGAATTGCATTCTCTTGATCTTATTTATCAAGCTGATCATTATCTAGCACATGGATGAATTGGTCAGGCAGTTTTCAGCCAGCATCTATAGAGGACTACAGAGGAAGCCGTTTATTGTGATCACTTTGGGTCAAGACGTTTAAAAGTACAATGACCAGCCGAAAACATCAATCAAAGCATACAAGACTTTGCCCGAGTCGAAGCAAGCTAAACGAAGGCAACACAAATCTGAAATCTTATATATAATAAGAACCGTGTCTGTAACACTCATAGTATAAGTAGCAGCCATTGCCGAGCCTGTTGTTGCCAGGCAATACCAGCCATCAGCAGCAGCTTGGACGAACGCTGAGCGAGGGAAGTTCGAGTCTGTCACATCTGTCACATGTATGCTGGCTTGATAAGCCCTTATTTTAGAATATGTAATCCAAAAGACAGGGATGCGTAGACATCATTATGTGGTAGGAGAGAAACTATCAAGAAATGACGTCTCTAATGAAACAATTGATTAATCTGCATGTAAGTAAATAGCATTATATATATATATATATATATATATATATATATATATATATATGTGTGTGTGTGTCTTCCATAGGAATAGAGCACTCTGGTGGATGAGGGATTTCTGTGTAAATAAATATATCGCTTAAATTCAGCCTTACTGACTGTCCAGTTCCGTAGTCCAGGGGTAGGATGAAGTGAAGGTTTCAATTCTGCCTTGCAGTACTGGATGGGATAATGGAAAGTCTATAGCCACACTGATGAGAAGTAATACATCGAAACAGCTGTCTGTGGATGACACAATAATATATACATATATATATATCGAGTAAATACGATAATAATTCGAACAAACATGATGCCGTTAAAGTGTTGGTGGGTCGGGGTTGAAATCTTATTTACCCTTAAAAATTTTATCAGTTTCGGTGACCTTTTCACTTAATATTACGTACATTTTTATTTGTTCACTAATAATAACACTGTGCAACGCAATTTTTGTCCCTAAATAGTGAAAGATATTTCCTGGTTGCTTTTGGGTCAGAATGTAGAAAAGTTTGCTTTTGTGGCCAGGATAGTGATATTATGGGTGATTGTTTATCTCACTTCCATCATCATCATCATCATCATCCCTCCAGCTGGCGTCGTTGGACATGGACCTTCCCTAGGATTTGCCAGACCTGTCCATCATAAACGTTGCAGGGCCAGTACTTAGTGACTTTATCTCATATTCTGCCAGGCACAGTTTTGCATTTGATCTCCAGGGATCCAAGTTGTGAGTTGTAATGTCCAGCGGTTGCCTGCCATTCTTGTAACATGACCAATCCATCGTCATTTGATTTTTTCTAATGGATTCTATGTTATCTCTGACTCCTGTCTTTTCACTAATACATCTCTCCGTGTGAGTTTGAATATGATTCCTCCTTGTGTGTGTGTTGCATGGTTCTCAGCTCGAGGGTCAATCTTTTGGTTTGGTTTCGTGTTTCAGCTCCATAGGTGACTATCAGGAGGATGCATTAGTCTTATTCCCTTCTTTTTAGGATTAATGGAGTTTTCTTGTTCATGAAGGTTGAGCTGACACTACTAAAAGCTTGTCAACCTAGAGTGCTTTTTTGCTTGATTTATTTTGGAGATTTCTCAGAGATTTTTTGTCTTAGGTAGACATAGTGGTCTACTTTCTCCAGCTCTTCATTTTCTATCCTGATCGTTGTGTATTTGTCTAGTTCGTCTCGCAATATTTGGAGCTCACTTTATGTGATCAAGAATATGCAAATCCAACCGTTGTTCAATCAATTGAAAATAAGTAGATTACCACTGTCCTGGTCGCAAAAAAACAAAGTATAAACGGAATAATTGACAATTTCTACAGTTCCTAGACATAAGGAATGAGGGAAAAAACGCTTATTATCAATAAACAAAGAAACAAGTTTAAAAAATGTTGCACTTTGTAACCGTCCGCGAAGCGGAAGGATATGGATCAATGTAATGAAAGATAATTAAAACAAAACAATGAAAAGAATTGGATATAGCTTGAAATGGACCGAGCGATACAAAAAGTAATTGAGAAAAGATCAAGTGACCAATAGAAATTTGAGCTAGATCAAAATCTTTGGATTCAAAGTGAAATCCGAACTCGAAAAGAGGCAAATAAAACTCTTAGATTCATAGACCACTAGTAACCACTGTGGAACTCTTCAATTAATTAAACAAACAGAAAATAGAAAATCTTTTGTGAATTGAATCATAGAAAAAAAAAAAGTGCAAGGGAAGTAATTTCAATCGGAAGTTGCTCCCCTTCAATTACTTTTTCTTACGTGAATAAATTCAGGAGTTGAGACGAACCGGAACTTATTTTCCCCGCGGCAGTTTGCTTTTCAATAACGGTGTTCAGGCAGCAGAATCCTATGATTATTTTGGGAAGAAGAACAATGGAAAATGGCGTAGTGAATCACGTTTGGGCTCGCTGTGTCTTTTCCTTTGTCGATCGAGGAGGGACGCGGCCCCAGCAATGGCGGCGTCACACTTTGACTGACGTCTTTTGCGAGTCGGTGTGCCGTGTAATCTTGATGTTCTCATTCTGTTGTTGTTGTACGGTTAAAAACGATGAACAGGCGGACGCCACAGCCTTTCCAGCCCCGGCTTCCTTCTCTGTCCCTTGATACTTTCTCACCGTGTATCGATTCTTCGATCTTTTCCTCATCAACGCGACAGCGCACGCTATTCATTCTGACAACCGAGATTGCCTTTCAATAGGACTCCGGATCTTCTCAAGAGCGTATTCTACCCTCTTGTCTTTCTCTTAGACTAATTCTGATTCTAGTTATCTCCCTTATCTTTCTTTCTTAATTTCTTTCTTTCTCTTTTTTTTTTTTTACCCCCGACCACTTATTCGATTTACGTTTTTTTTAAGCTCCGTTATTCATCTTATTTTCTTCTTTGCTATATTTCTTTTTCTTTCATTTTTCTTTCTGTTATATTCTCTCCTATTTTTGTTTCATTAACTTCTCTCGTCATTTGTCATTATTCTCTTTCTTGATTTTCCTATTCTTTTTCCCTTTTTTTCCTGCTTCCTTCATCTTTCCTTCTTCTCTTATTACTTCATTTAGTTCCTCTACTTTCTTATTCTTTTTCCGTTCTTTTTTCTCTCGTTTATTCTTCGCTCTTCATCTTTTTTTTTTTGCTTTACACATCTTTTACATTGCTCTTCTTTTTCGTCTATTCTTTTCATTCTTACTTTTTTTCTCTCATCATCCCACTCTTTCTTTCTTATTTTTTTTCTTTCTTCCTTTCTTTGTATACACTTTTTCTCAGTCCTCATTATTTCCTTTCTCTCCCATCTTTCTCATCTCTTGTCTTTTCTCCTTCACTCCCTCGTTTATTTTCCTTTGTTTTCCTTTTCTCTTCTTAGGTTCCTTTTCCCAAATCATTCTTTCTTTTTCTTTACTTTTCTTTTCTTTGCTTCCCTTGTATTTCGCTTTTTTCGGTCTTTTTATCCCTTTCTTTCTTCATTCCTTCTTTTCTATTCCCCCATTTGCTTTCTTTCTTCCTTTTTTCCTATACCCCTCTTTCTTTCTTAAGTTTTGCTATTCTCCCTCTTTCTTTCTTTCTTTCTTTCTTTCTTTCTTTCTTTCTTTCTTTCTTTCTTTCTTTCTTTCTTTCTATTCCCTCTTTCTGTCTCTCTCTTTTCCTTACTTTCTACCCCCCTCTTTCTTTCTTTGATCTTATTTTCTACCCCTTCTTTCTTTCTTTCTTTCTTTCTTTCTTTCTTTCTTTCTTTCTGTCTTTCTGTCTTTCTTTCTTTCTTTCTTTCTTTCTTTCTTTCTTTCTTTCTTTCTTTCTTTCTGTCTTTCTGTCTTTCTTTCTTTCTTTCTTTCTTTCTTTCTTTCTTTCTTTCTTTCTTTCTACCCCCTCTTTCTTTCTTTCTTTTTCCTTTCTTCCTCTCATTCTTTTGACCTTTATCCATGCTTCTCTACTTTTTCATTTCTATTCTGCTCATTGTTTCTTTCTCTTTCTCCTTCTGTATCTTTTCACTCTCCTTACATTTGTTACCACTTTATTGTCCCCCTCCCCTGCCAGTCCAATCTCTCTCTTATCCCTTCTCTTTTACACCTCCCTTGCTCTCCATCTCCCTTTTATCCTACTCTCTCTGTCACCCTCTCTGTCACCCTCCCTTCTCCCCCGATCTTCTCTCACTTTTGGTAATCCTCATCTCTCTACTGTCTGATCTTTCTGCACGCTCTTTCGCTGAGCATATGCCTGCACGCACGCCTTTCTTAGATGCGCTAACATCTCTAGCATCTATTGCCATTTATTACTGACATACCGAAATATGAGTGACCTTCATTGCCCAGTGTTGCCGATTTGGGTGTTTTCCATCTAAATCTGGATGTTTTTGGTTGCGTCTAGATGTCAGAAATTGCAATCAAAATTCTATGATAATAATTTTTATTCAACTTATACATATAAAATAACTAACACGAATTAAGTGATATTTTAATGCAATGAACGTTTGAGATTGAATTCGCATTCAGTTTTTTGAGAACATGTGATATATCTACTAGATTTTAGATTTATATCTCGAGAATCTAGATGTTTGCATGTTTGTGACTCAGTTTTAGATATAATATTGAAAATGAAGTTGGCAACACTGCCCTTGCTAGATCTGCACACAAGTGAAGACCTAGCACATCTATGGTCTGACTTTCAGGATTATTTCTTCCTGCTCATTTGTATCTATGTCTTAACGCTGTCCGGTATATCCTTTTTGATGGCTGAGTGGTCATAGCATTAGGGTGGTCTTTAAAAGTTCGATTCTAGACTGAGTCAAGAGTATTCCTTAATCTTAACTCATTTAGGGAAAAGAAAAGCTTTTTTTTTCAACTAAATCATATGATACATGCACACTACATGCCATACCATTGGTGACAAACCTTTGGTACAGGGGTCAATGGTGACACGCAAAAACAGTTTATTGACACGTTGGGGATATACTTTTTTCGGTTAGTTATTTTAGACAATCACTGTAGTAAAAATTATAAATTACTTTTTATAAATAAAGCATGTCTAAAACGTAATAAAACATGTCATTTCTAAAGCTGTCCCATTCAAACAATTCAGAAGTTATTGATTGTCTAACCAGACTTATTTGAGAATGCTTTCAAGCATTTCGTTCTCAGCCTCCATACAAAATATTGTGGAGTACAAATACGATAAGAATGATAATCTCCATCTCGAACACACTCATAGGCACGTGAAGAAATTTGGTTTTTGGAAGATTATCGCCAATGTGGGCGTACGCTCTCAAATGGGATCACCACCTACTTGTGCTATAAGTTTCGATGCTGATTTTTAAAGTGAGTAACTCTTCCTCATTGCACTACACAATCTTAAAAATGTACCAATCCGCGTAAATATGTATCAAAGCAACTTATGTGATATACCTACTATCTTTTGATCGTGTATATATATTCATGATCATACATTGCGTTATATTATATTGGAAATTTATTCGAAATGCTCTCCCGTTTTTAGACGGTGAACGTATCATTTGGCCTAGACAACGTGTATAGAACAAAAATATAAAGGCTGAAAAAAGCTTTTCTTTTCCCTGTGATCGATAGGGTAGCTGCTTTGACATAGCATTGCTCTTGCCATCGAGGCCCAAATGACTGTTCTAAGACCAAATTTACATTTCGTTGAAATAAGATCATTTATCCATTTCTCAATATATATATATATATATATATATATATATATATATATATATATATATATATATATATATAGAGAGAGAGAGAGAGAGAGAGAGAGAGAGATTTGATTCATCAGTTTTCTCGAAATAACTCTAGCCATTATGTTAACTGCTGGACAAAGATCTTCCCTATCTCAATCCATGATGACTAAGATTGCTCTAACCATGTCTTATCGGCAAGACTTTCTACCCCTTGCATCTTGTGGGTAGTCTTTTGCTCCTGCGATAACAGTTCAGTTGGGACCATCGTCAGCCTTTTTGCTCCATCAGTTATGATCTCTACTTGCAAACTGTCAAGCCTATCACCTTTTTTGTTACTTACTTATTTGTATAATATCCTTCACTCTCGTCTTCCCTCTGATCCACGTTGATCTTTTCCTATATCTTGAATTTATCTCTTGCATTGCTCTTTCCATGGCTCTCTGCACGATTCTAAATTGGTTCTCTGTTCGTTTTGTTAAATTCCACGCATCTGTAAGTCATAACTGTCATCATGAATTCATGGTATACTATCCGCTTTAAGCACATTGGCAAGGTGCTCTTCAATATTTGTCTATTCATACCAAAATATTTCCAGCCGATCGTTTTATTTCGCTTTCATGGTCGTACTCTGACTTATTTACCTGTCCTAGGTGAACTTATTCCTCAACATATACAAGGGCATCACCCTCTATTCTCGTGGTCTTTTTTAGGGACATTAACGTTGAACAATACTATTGTCTTCATTTCTTATAATTTCCCTTTTTAGATCAGTTAACATGTTTTGCAATTCTTCTGATACTTCTGGCGTCACGGAAACTTCAGAGGCGAATCTCAAGTGGTTTGAATATTTTCTGTCAATCAAAACGCTTTCAAACCACGCTGCAAATAGTTTAGGTGATATTGTATCCCCTTGTCTTACTCCTTTCTTGTATGTAATTCTCGTTGCCACTTTGTTCTCGCATTGAAGACTGTTCTCATAATCTACAAAGTTCAAACAAATTGTTTTTTTTTGTATTGTGATGACTTTTTGATCAGTTAATTTATTGTATGTAGGTGGTCTGTTGTAAAATTGCCACTTCTGAAGTCTGCCAGTTCGTGTGTATTATCTTCATGTAGTGCCTGTTAGACTGTGAGTATTTTTGTGAATAGTTTATGTATGTTAGGTAAAAGTTTGACAGAATGGTAGCTTCTGTGGTCCCAATTATCTTTTTTCTAGTTGACTAGGGTCATTATTCCTATTTTGAGGTGCTTTTGTTTCTCGTATACACAGTGTGAATAGCTTTGATAGTTCTATGTGAAATATCTCTCCTGCATCTTTTAGAAAATCTGTCGTTATGCCATCCTCGTCTGGAGCTTTTCTGAGTTTCATATTTCATAGTGCAAACACTACTTCGTCTTCTGTTGAATCTGGGATATCATCAGTATCTATAGACATATCAATTTGTAGTATCTTCTATTTCTGAAGCGTACAAATTTCATAGAATTCTTCAGCTATCATGGAGTCAATCTACTTTTTTTTGCTATATCATTTGGGCTTCTTCAAGTCCATTTCGACTTTCTCTGGCCTATCTCATATATTCTCATACTAGATTCCCAAACCTTTCCTTTACTTACCATTAAATTTCCCCGCTTGGTACCAAACATACTTATTTAACATTCCCTCTACCTTTCAGAAAAAACTACAAAGTCTCCATGGGGATCACCATCAGGTGTCTTGTCTCCTCCTCAATCTCGTTAACAGTCTGAAACAGAAAAAAGTTAGAAGTCTCTGGGAGCCAAGTCTTGACTGTAGGGAGACTGAAAGGCCTGGTTGAGATGAAATTTTGCCCCAAAACTTGACAGTGGTGGGTTGAATGCGCAGGGTCGGTCATGGTAAATGCGACAGTCACGCTTACATCTTGATAACCCAACGTACGTGCAGTGATGTCCTTCTGATCAGTTGCCAAGTTACATGAAGGCCGGACAACTAGTTTACTCAATGTTCAAATACTTTCCAGAGAAACATCAAATATATATGTGTGCATGTGTGTGTGAATGTGTGTGAATGTGTGTGAACATATAGAAGACACACAGACAAGAATTTTTGTAGTTTATATATATATATATATATATATATATATATATATATATATATATATATATATATATTAACCGATTTTGATTGTTTGGTCATCCTCAGATGGAGAAACGGTAAATGAAATGGTTGGTCGTAGTAAATCCAATTTAGAGTATTTTTGTCCGTGTCTCTTCAATAGACATCTCATATTTCATCCGTCAGTGGGACTCCATTCGACTTTTCTTTTATCAGCTGGGTCTCTTTCGGAGTACTGAGATTTCCAAAGAGGTTACTGTGGAGTTAATTGGCGTTGATATGTGCGGGTGGACAGATGGGGATTTGCATTTGACCCATATTTGAGAATTTCTAAGTGTGAGTGGGATGTGGGATGGGGTAGTATTCCAGACACCATAGAGGGAATGGCAATCGTAATAACAGAAATTTTCGCAGTGACTTGTCGCGATTCCTTTTGCCAAAACATTTGATTGGTCTGATTCGGATGAGCGTCAGATTAACACTGAATTGTCATGTTTTTGCAACGTTCTTTTTATAGATGGTTTTGTCCGTCTGTATCGTATTGCTGTCTATAATTTCTTTAATGCTTTTTGTTAACAGTACGTAAGCATCCCTGTTTCCTGGAATATACTCTTTAAATCTGGTTTTACTTTAAGAATATAAATACTTTATTAAGGAACGGTGTGATTCTCTTGGTTAGCAGTCCGTAACACTGGACCCTTCCACTCACCAGGAAGAATTTTACTGGTAAAAATACCTTCTAACCATCGTTTGAAACTATGGACTTCAGAAGGTAAACGAATTCAACATTCTCTCTAAAACAACATCTCCTAGAAACCCAGATTTTTCCAGGATTAACAAGCACATGCTATGAAATAAACTGATTGGGACGCACGTCGGATAGCAATGATCAGCAAGCTAATCTTGGTGGCTACTGACAGTGGGTTCGATCATCACTGGATTTCCAACGATGAATGGTCTGATACCAAATTATGTAAATGAATAATACAAAAAAAAAAAAAATAAATATAAACAGATGATGATGCATGTCGTATAGCAATGATTAGCGAGCAAATCTCGCAAGCATTTGTTTGTGGATTTGATCCTCATCTGATATCGCAATACTGATGGTCTGATATAAAATTGCTATGTTGATAAGTGATATTATGGATAAATGGATCAGGAGGCATATCGTATAGCAATGATCAGCAAACTGATCTTTCTGGTAGTTCCAAGTAGGTTCAATCTTCATTTGATTACCGAGTATAGCTAGTCTGATACCAACGCATGTGAAGTTAGTATACTCATATATAGAACAGTATGACTCTTTCGTTTTTCTGTCTGTAACACTCGACACATTTAGCTGATAGAAAAACTCACAGCCGATTTTCCACATTTGTTGATGTTTACAATGAAGACCAAGTAGTCCTTTAATACGACGATGTTTTTTTTTGAGAAAAAAGAGGCTAAGAGTTTACCTACCGAATTACGATCAAGCTTACACCTTCAGAGCAACCTCATAGAAAGTGAAAAATGATAATCTCTGATTAACTCTTAAATATGTCCCATGTTTCCGAAGATCGATTATTTTCTAACATTCGCTCCACACATTCATCGTTGGAGAAAAAGAGGATAACGATGCACCCACCGTGTAACAACCAAGCGTGCACCTTTACCGCAGCCTTACAGAGACTGAAAAATACAAATCTTTGTTTAATTCAAAATTGTTCCATGTTTTTACGAAGATGGACATTTTTTTGTAATATTCATCATTGAGAGAAGGATTTTTTCTTTCTTCATACCTATTATAAGTTAGCATGTACATCCTAATGGAAGATGTGTTCTCTTACATAACATTGCAGAAGTTTCTTACGTTCTTTCAAATTATTTATTCGTGAAAGCTAATTAAGGAAGCCACTGTAAGTAAGTTTCCGAGTCACGCGCACCTCGAGGCTCAGTTATCTACTGAAAAAGAAAGCACCCCGCTGAATATCCATCCCCAACCAACGTATCTATCTCCTTATTGACAACACTGAGGCAGCGCCCGTGGGTAACTATCTAAAGCGGAGGGAAACGGAGCAGAGACGGATATTTTCAACAATAACACAAACGAGGAAAGTAAAATAGAGAAGGGAAAAGAAATGTAAAAAAAAAAAAAAATTAATAAAGAATGATAGAACAATAATAAAATAAACCGAAAACCACATTACTGGTGTTTTTGCAAAAAAACAAAACAAAAAAAAAACAACCAACAAAAAAACAAAAAAACAAAAAACAACCCAAACCCACGAACAAACAAACAAACAAACAAACAAACAGACAAATAAAAAACCCAGTCAAACAACAGTGTGCGATTTTTCACCTTTTTTTTTCGGGTTGATAACGCAATCTGATGGCAGATCCTCTGATCAATGTAAACATCCCGATAAAACGTATATTCCCTTTTTTTGTTAATATTTGGGCCGGCAGAATAATTAGATGGAGAGACGAGCTAGACAAGTTCAGGAAGTATTGGCTCCGCAACGTCCATGATAGAGAAGTGTGGCAAATCCTGGGGAAGGTCTATGTCCAACGACAGACGTTAAAAGACTGATGATGATGATGATGTTGATGATGATGATGATGATGATGATGATGATCGTAGCTCCACTCATAGGCCACTCGAACAACCAGCCAAGTGGGCAACAGATTCTTCCCTCTTTGCTCGATTTTGTCTCTTTATGTATGTTTGTATATCCTAGCGCTCTTTTTATGAGCCACAATTTTGAAAAGTTGCATGAGTACCCAACTATTCAACATCTAAAAACCTTTCTTCTAGTTTTTTATAAAATGGTGCTTTTGGGGTCTCTATGGTCATTTCTTTAGGTCAGCAATCCCAGATCTTGCACTGGTATTTCTTTTCAGATGATCTTAGATAAGAAACATATCTTCCTTTGATAATGTTTGTATAAATATTTCTAGTGCATGCGAGGGCTACAGTGATTCATTTATGTGGGATACGGATATCATTGATTTGGATATACATTCCTTTGCAATTCTATGTTACAAAATAAAGCATTTGCGTGTGTACCTTGAGCGTCTCGAGTGAAGACTTGAGACTGTCTTTTCTTTATGGCGTCTGACCAGTGCGAGGCTGATTAACACTGATTGGAAGACAGATAAAGGGACCATATATATATATATATATATATATATATATATATATATATATATATATATATATATATAGAGAGAGAGAGAGAGATGGATTGATAGAGAGAGAGAGGGGGAGATGTAAGTTTCCGGCGAACATTTATTGAGATATATTAACCCAAACTAGGAAAACGGAGTTATAGTGGTCACACGAAATAAACACCCACGTACAATATTTACCATGTTTTTTCTCGCCATGTACATCGCTTTTCATCCCTAAAGTACCGATTCGTTTCAGGTTTTGAAATGAATTATCTCTCACTTGACTCAAAGTCTAAACGTATTTTTCTACATGCCATATTCGCATGAATATTCTGGTAGGGTAAAATCCTCGGTTCACAACTTTTCCCACCTACAGTCCGTTCCAGAGAGGTCTGGTTAGTCACTCAATAGACATCATCTTTTGACCAACTGTAATATGCCTCGTTAGGGATGATCAATTAAAAAATGAAAAGAGAGATAATCAATGAAAAAGTTACTTCTCTCGCCTTTTGTTGATAACTGTCCAAATTTTCAAAGGACAAGCGTGAACGGTGCTAGACACATACATATGAGCTAAATTAGCATGAATATACATAGTAAATTAATATCCCTCTCCTTTGACTATTTGGGTCGGGAATTGAAAAATATCGTTTTTCCTTTATTCATGATGAAGAGTAAATGTTTGAATGTTCAGCCCTCTAGCTCCATTTGTGCATCTTGTACGCGTGACACATGCATAGTCAGCCAATTAGACCCACTTAAAAACTGGAGAAACCTATGTTGATGTTGACTATATTAATATCGACAGTTTTGATTGACTGTTTCTAACATATCCAGGTGACTCTCTGGCCCGAGAGACTCTGTGAATACCTCCTGACTTTCGACTCACACCAATAAGTCGACTCCGTGATGAGTCCATCAAGAACCTGACATTGTTCGATATCACCAAAGGCGAAAAGATTTTCAGATTTGGCTGATGCGATAACGTAGTAATGCTTGATCTACCATCTTTAAGATGTTTTATTGACCCCACTACCAGCACCTGTCAATTTTTAACATAGATTTCTTCAGTGATTCTGGTTGGCTGGCTGCCTGCCTGTATCAATGGAGCTGGAAATCCTAACATTTATTCCTTATTGAGGAAGTGCCGGCGGCCGATCCGTTAACTGCGGAGGAAATGGACTGGGCTAGCTGAGATCCAACTCCTACTGAGTGCTGGCACTAATGTCCTTTGAAAAGGTGTGAATTCGACAGCCCTCAATAAAATGGTGAAGTGAGTAACGCCACTTTAGGTGCTTGTCGCAGTCTATTTCACATTTCGTAAAAACTTTGGAAAACTCTGATGTGAGGAGAAACTATGATCAGTGAAATCCAAACAGGGATAACCGTTGCTGTGGTCAGCGTAAGGGGACTTACTACTCCTTATTATGTCCATGGAGGGGTTCTATCTAAAATGTGCGTTTATGCTAAACTGGTATCTCAGTTTGTGTACTTTGTTTTTTTGTTTTTTTTAAATTCAGACTTTTTTAATGATCAACAAAAAGAGAGAGAAGTGATTTATACATTGATCATTCTTCTTTCAAAATTTTAAATTGATCATCCTGAACACGTCGTTGGTCAAGTGACAGTTTCTATTGAGTGACTAACAAGATCCATATTGTATATTTTCAAATCGTCTCAGCATATTTTCAAAAATTTATTTATCAAGATACCCAGCATCTGATTTGCCTAGTGTCTGAAATTCTCATTGGTATCGGTGGTCGGGGTTCGAGCGTTGGTAAAAGCCAGTATTTCGAATGCTGATATTTTTAATCAAACAAGTTTCGGCTATGACTGACGTAACTTGGCGTGTAAGAAGTCTGTCTGAGAAGTTTCAAACCATTAGATAACAACGAAAAATATTGTACCAAGGGCACCTCAGTCCCCATCAAAGTACTCCCCTTGAGACTTCAAACACTTATTCCAGCGTCCCTTTCACTTTTAAAAACGGTCTACAAAGCTTTCTTTCAGGATTGCCATCAGCTGCTTTGTCACGTTCTCCTTAATTTCGTCAACGGTCTGAAATCTCTTCAAGAATGGACAGGCTTGGCCAGTGTGAATGTGACGTTCACTCAGTATACAAGCTCTCTCTATGGTGACATTGCTGACTGGGTAATCCAACGGGAGAGTGCATCGGCAAGCCAGTACATTAATGTCCCATCTGATTGGCTGCCAAGTTTCAATAAGGCCACGCGACCAGTTCTCGAATTTCTCAAAATGAGTGGATACTCAAATGCTTGCCAGCAGATAAATGGTAAGGTAGAACTTCTTTTTATTCGAAAGTTTCTTCAGTTTTTAATTGGGTCTATCTGGTTGTATACCTACCTATGTATCGAGCGAACAAGCTGCACAAGTGTCACCAGAGGGCTGAAGTTTTCAACTATTACCCTTTATCATGTCTAGAAAAGAAGTTTTCTGATTTCTCAAAGGTTGGTCCCTTACAGCGATCATGCTTCTTTTTATTTTCTTAAAAATTCAGACTTTTTCAGTGATCAACGTCCAGCAAAGGCAGGAGAAGTGATTTCTTGATCGATCACCCCCTTTTTTTCTCATTTTCTTAAATCATCTCCCCCAGCACGATGTGCAGACAAAGGATGGTGGTCACGTGACGGGTTCTATTGAGGGACTAAGAAAACCTGTTTATCTCTCATGTAGAATATCTGTATGCAAGCACCATAACTTGAGGCACATCGATAGCTTATTATTAAGTATAACTTGCAGAAGATATTTCTGCCCCCCGGGCTGGTGAATGTTTCCTGGATGGTAAGAAATATGCATTTATGCTAGCACGATATTCACCAGGCTCTATTATCACATGACCTTTGATCGATTCTTGCCAATTTCTCTCACAATCCCTGTCTCTCTCTTTCTCATTCTCTCTCTCTCAAACTCTAACACACACACACACACACACACACACACATAAACACATACAGTGTTGCAAACTCAAAAAATATTTTCGTGTTAGTTTGACTGACAAAAAACATTAAATAAATCAAAAATAAATAGCAAAAAAACAAAACAAAACAAAAAAAACCGCGAAAATTTCCCCAACAAAACACCAAAAAGGTGCTAGAAATGGTCAAAAAGATGCTCCGAAACGGCCAAAATGTGTAAGCACGCCCGTGCAGATTCAGTGCTTTTTCGCAGTGCATGAACAAGGAACGCGCTGAATTTTGCGCAAAAAGCACGAATTTATCAATAACACAAACACAAACACAAACACACACACACACACACACACACACACACACACACACACACACACACACACACACACACACCAGAGTAGGATTAACTTCGTAAAAAAGTAGCATATAAGGCGAGCCTTGCATTTTCAAGGGCCCTGCGCTAGATGACAGCAAGCTATCGAATCCGATTCCATACAAATGCATCATTACAATAATATTGTACCACTTTCAACCTTTATAAGCGACTGTATGTTCAAGGTTATCGATTCAAGTTAATTATCAACTTTAATTGGGATAATTATTGTAGTACAGTATTACTGGGAGTGCAGTATCTATGCAATAAATATACGAATGTATTTGAAACTGAATTCATATCCGCTGCACAAAGATAAAAATTCAAAAAAGCTTGCCGTCCGAGAGTGATTCTTTGCTTGATTTCTTCTTCTTTTGAGAGTTTCACTCCGTCAAAAATGTCGACAAATCGGCTGCATGGCAAAACTGCGGTCGTCTGACTGTGTGTTCGATAGAAGGATAATAATTTGTCCGTCTGTCTGTCTGTCTTCACCTACAACAAAAACTAATTGATATAAATCCATAAAATGTCCTGTCGGTACGGATTTGATTCCTGGGGAGTATTTTCAGCAAATTAGTATTTAAAAACCACAGCCGAAAATTTTTTTAGTGAGGGGGTGCAAATCAGCGGGAAGAGGTGGATCTATTTAAATGATTATTCATCAATGGTAAAATACTTTTTGATGACGAGTAAAAGAATGTTTCTTATTCTCTTTTCTCATCTCAATCCTCGGAGATAAAAATTTGACGCAATAAAAGAATTTTGTTTAATATTCTTTCTTAACACAATCCTCAGAGATTGCATTCTTTATT
This sequence comes from Thysanoteuthis rhombus, assembly GCA_963457665.1. Taxonomy (NCBI): domain Eukaryota; kingdom Metazoa; phylum Mollusca; class Cephalopoda; order Oegopsida; family Thysanoteuthidae; genus Thysanoteuthis; species Thysanoteuthis major. The sequence continues at coordinate 25,450,163 of OY735210.1, read as the reverse complement.
CCGAAAGGAGCAAAACATTTTTAAACGCATCTCCTATCGTGATGTTTATTGGTTGTTATTGAATAGTGGTGTTTTGATTAGTACGGTTAGGATACATTTTTGCAATTTTTGGCTGGGGTTTTTGATGTTATGTCGATCACATGGAAGGAACTTTTACTTTTTCACTTTTAGGGGGCAAAATCAATAAGGAACTTTCATTTTTCAATCATAAGGGGCAAAATCGAGGGGGAAAACCTTTTTCTCTTCCTTTGTAGAGTTCAGAATCAGAAATAGGATTTTTTTTCTTTCTCTTTTGTGGAGGTGTTTTTGTTTTCGCTTTTAGAGGTCAGAATCAAAGAAAAAGAGAAAGAATACGACTAGAGAGAGAGAGAGAGAGAGAGAGAGAGAGAGAGAGAAGGAAATTAAAAGCTAAGAGAGAAGGGAGACGAGAGGGAGAGAGAGAGACGTACAGATTATATTTCTTACGTCATCAATAATTCAACTGGTGTTGCTAATAATGATAAAATTGAATCAATGATGAGTTCAGCTAACCCGAGAGGGTATAATTTAATTCAGAAAACGTATTAATGAATAAATTTGTTATTAGTAATTTCCACTGATATCGCTCAAAATCAAGGGAGATTTATTTTTTCCTTTTTTAAGGTTACAAATTCAATTCGAAATTCCTTCTTTCCACTTTTAGGAGTGAAAATGTAAGGGGATTCTTTTTTTTAGTCCACTTTTAGGGGTCCATATTAAGACGTATTTTCCCCCACTAAAAGGAGTCAAAATGCAAGGGAATTCATTTTCCTTTTTAGGAGTCAAAATCAAAAATAATTTTTAGGGATCAAAGATGAAGGGGTAGGGACTCTTCACTTTTAGGAGTCAGAATTACGAAAAAGATTTTTTCCACTTTTAGGGGTCGAAATCTAAGGGAATTCTTTTTTACATTTGGGGTTCAATTACATCGGTGCAGGGGAGATTTTTTTAAAGTAAAAATCAAGGGGAATATATTTTTCTCACTTTAAAGGGTGAAAATCGGAAGGGGTGATTTTTAAAAACTTTTGGGTGTCAATATAAACGGGATCTTTTTTTTTTACTTTAGGGTGAAAATTGAGAGGGATTTTCTCTTCATTTTAGGGCAAAAATTCGAGTGGGTCTTTCATCTTTTTACTTTTAGTGGTCAAAATAGATGGGGATTTTTTCCTTTTAGGAGTCAAAATAAATGGGAGATTTTTTTTTACTTTTAGGGGGCAAAATCAAGGGGAATGTTTTATCTTTCACTTTAAGGGTAAAAATCGGGTGTATGTGTGTGATTTCTTTTCATTTTTGAGAGTCGATATTGAGGGGGACATTTTTTTTCTCCATTCTTAAGGATCGAAATAAAAATGATTTTTTCAACTTTTAGGGATGAAAATCTTGAGGGAAGATTTTCTTTTAATTTTTGGTCAAAAAATTGAAGCAGGTCTTTCATTTTTTATTTTCAGTGGTCAAAATGGGTAGGGATTTTTTTTTTATTATTTCACTTTAAGGGATCAAAATTCAAGGGAAATTCTTTTTACTTTCTGTGATCAAAATGGATGTTTGCTTTTTTTCTTCCTCTTCGATTTTCATCCCTGAATGTAAAAAAAACCCCTAAGATTTTGACCGTTAGAAGTGGGTGAAAATAGAGGGGTACATCTTTTTCTATTTTTTTCGTTTCAAAATCGAGGATGGATATTTTCTTTTCTCTTTTAAAGAAAACTAACGTTCCCTCTGGATTGTGACGTTTACTTCTATTTTTAGCAGACAAACCCAAGTCGAAATCATTGGTTGAGTTCGAAAAGGGAAAAGGAACGTTCACTTCCACTTTATGGGCTCAAAATGATATGGGAACTCTACCCTGCTTTTTAAATGTACTGGTACACACGCTGGAAAGTACGAGAGCATTCACGTCCTGGACAACTACGTGCCGGTCATTTGCGCCCCTGGACATTTGCGCCCCTGGACATTTGCGTCCCTGGACATTTGCGTCCCGGTTATTTGCGTCCTGGTTATTTGCATCCCACTTTTTTTATGTGGTGGTGCCGACAACAGGCATTCTTTTAAAACTACAGACTATTCAGAGATTCCCACAACATGCATTGAAACAACTTAACACTGTCATGGTATTAACAATAATTCAAATCTGATTCGGTATTACTTACCGTTGGGAATTTTACCGCGGTTTATCTGTAACAGTTTAGTCACTAACCTAATCATTTCACTTTCATTCAATCTATCAATCTTCCCTTCTTATCTCTCTCCCCACCTGTCTCTCTCTCTCTCTCTCAAACTCTACTCCTACCTCTCTTTCGTTTGAAAATGATTACTGCCACTTTTGTATTTTTTATATAATGAAAAATAAAAAATAAATCTATATACTTTAGCACAAATATATTTATTCGAAAGAAATAAGCCGTTACCTATTTCTAACCCAAATTTTCGCAGATATGAGTTTGACTCAGTTGGTAAGAGAGCCGCTTAATGGTCACTTGGTTATGATATCAAATCTTAGTAGAAAAATATTAATTTTAAGTATTGATTTGGTTTTTGACGGGATAAACAAACAGTGAAGAGTCTTGTTTAACATGGTGCGACAGGCAAACCATAAAAAGTTTGGTTTTTGACGAGACAGACAATGAAAAAATTGGTTTTACGTGACGGGACAGACAAACTTTCAAAATTTTGTTTTTGTGTGATGGTACAGACAAACAGTGAAAAATTTGGTTTTACATGATAGGACAGACAAAGAGTGGAGAGTTTGGTTTAACGTAACAGGACAGACTAACTTTGAAAAAATTGGTTTTCCGTGACAGGACTCACAAACAGTGAAAAGTTTGGTTTTACGTGACAGGACCGACAAACAGTGAATAGTCCTGAATAAAGTGAAGATTGTTCGTGTTGTTATAGCGAAAATAAAAACCACCTTTCGGAGTGGAGATTTATAATATAAGTGGTATGATCCTACTGATTTACTGATTGACTTTTTCTCTTCTGTCGGGGATATTTTCTCAATCTCTCTCTCTCTCTCTCTTGGTTACTTTCTATCATATTTAATCTTCTACTCCCCTTCTCTCTCTCATGCATACACATACACGCACACACACTCTCTCTCTCTCACACACACACACACACTTTCTCTTTAACTCTCCCTGTTTCCATATCTATTAAGATAACCCTGGCGATTGTTTGCTTAGTTGATTGTATGGTTTTATGGCCGAACAAACGTCTGAACCCTGGGGGTTGAAACTATCTCTTCCTCTCTCTTTCTTCAACTCTCCCTGTTTCCATATCTATTGACATAGCCACGTCGATCGTTTGATTGGTCCGTTGTATGGCTTTATGGCTGGCCAAACGTCTGAACTATAAGGTTAACTTGACTCTTGTGGCCAACGGACAACACCACAGTTCAAGCCGAATTCAAAATCCGACTGAGATAATCTGCGCTCACCTCGCACTGATACCCTTGGGAAAGATATGAATTGGAATAAATGATGTAATTTGCATTGCAAGAAAGCTCATAGTTGAAATAAATTCACGTACGGCAATTATTTTGTGAGGAGTACAGTGTTTTGAACAAAAATATTTTCCCAGAAAACTTTTAGAATGTAAGAATAGAATTTCATTTTTTACGTTTCATTTCATATCTATTTCTTAAGCTTATGTTTCTGTAAATTTTTATCAAGGTAAAATAGAATTATTTTCTTAATTGCTTGGAAGCAACAATTTTGAATGAATCAGCAAACCTGGACCACTTGAAGATTGTTAGCATCGGTTTAAAACAATTGATACATAACATACTGAACTCATGTGATTATATTTCATTTTCATCATCATATAGTCTTTTATAGACCGTCGTTGGACAGAGACCTTCTCCATTACTCACCACACCTCTCTATCGTGGGCGTCGCAAAGCCAATATTTCTCGCCATTTCGTATTCTTTATAGGTCTACTGGGCCCGGACAAGGCTGGGTACTTCTGATACTACCACGTACGACCTCGGTCACTCTCCACTTGCTTGGTCACTCACTATACATACACATTCCTGTCTTCTACTCTCTGTCTGTTTCTCTCTCTCCCTGAACATCGCATACCACTTCTCTTACTCTCCCACTCATTGACGAATCTAATCTTTCTCTTGCTCACTTTCTCCCCGCGTACCAGCCATTTTCTCCCCAACCCACCTACAAAACACCATTATGAGACTTCGGAACTGTTATTAAGTGCCCAAGGGTCATGTAATCTACTCAAATAATGAACAGTGTGATTTTCTTGGTTCGCTGGGTGTAACACTGAAAAATACTTCCTGTCCACCGTTTCAAACTATGCACTATTCCTGGCAAACGAATTTAGTATGTTTTTCTTCGAGAAAAAGAAACACACTCTCAACCAGAATATAGCCATGACTTTTTTCGCTGAGGTCAACAAGTAAATCATTATGACAAAAATGATCAGGACAGCCGTCGTATAGCAATGATCAGCAATTTAATCTTTGCTGGCCTTTGTTAATGGGTTCGATTCTCACCGGATCTCCCAGTATAGATTGTCTGATACCGATTCATGTTAAATTACTATACTTACATAGCCATAGGCGTAAGGAAACTCTTTGGTTAGGGAGGTCAGAGAGCTTGATTTGACAACAACCTTCCATTGATTTTCCTCTAATTCCCAAGGTTTTGCCCGAAATTTTGCACTGTTTTGACCGTATTTTGTCTGGCTCTGACACCTATGTATATACCGAGAAGTGTAATTTTATCAATAGGCGTCCGTAACTCTGGAGTCTCTTAATCAAAGTTAAAAGAATTTGCAAAAATAGAAGTAAAGTACCTCCTTTCCTCCATTTGAAACTTTATCAGGAACAAATTTGTTATTTTTTCTTCAGAAAATTGTTTTTCCTGGAAATTCAAATATATCCGTGAATCTTTTCGGTTCTCGACCTGTATCGCCGACGACACTTTCACCGTTTTACTTATTCCGAGACCTTTTTGACAAAGTGATGTTTTACCTCTGCTGTAACAAATGTAATTTTCAGTATATTCTAAGTTTTTTTCTCAAGTCCAGCCAATTATTCATTGAATTAACAAATTTTCTTTGAATCAATTTTCGGAGATCTACTTTATTTTTTGGATATTTCTCATTAAACATTCACGAGAGAACAGTTTGGGTTTTTTTTTTTTCTGATGACGAGAGAGACACGTATTTTCTGTTAGCAGAAAAAAAAAATGTAAAAAACTACTTTACGAAAAAGCTTAATTAATCTATGCTTATATAACTTTTTGGAATGATAAAAGAATTTTTTTCGACTGTACCAGAGGAGAAAAAAAACTTGCACATAAAAGTTTTATTTGCTAACTTTTCAAATAACTAACTACGATGTATGCTGCCGATAATAAAAGTAAATGAAAAAAAAAATTTCTTCGAAACATTGCGATATTTTATTCAATGATTATTGATAATTTGTTCTTTGTTTCGTTTGAGTGAAACTTGATCATTTTTATTTCTAGCAAAGCCAACAAAAAAAACCAAACAAACAAACTCAAGAACTATTTATTCTTTCAATTTTAATTACTTCAGGGTGTCGATAACTGGATTAGTTTCTCTGATGATTCGCAAAAAATCATATTGTTTTTTTTATCCTGTTAGTGTTCTATCAATGTTAGGATGTAAAATAAAACTATCCTAATGAAAACTCACTGTTTTTTCTCTTTGTTTACGTTGTTTTAAGCTCTAAATGGTACAAAAAAAAGTATTCAACGAAACGGCAGTCGGCAAAAAGCCAAGTCGGCGAAACATCCCATCATCTGAGAGGTTGTCTTCAAGTGGGCTGCACAGCGAGAGTGTTGTCGGCTGACTGTGTGTCGGCGATACGACGTTCGAAGGAACGATCGGACACGATTTTTTTTTCATGGTTATTGACTAGTATGAGTGAAATCACAGCCCGCTGTCTTTCTCGCTAATCGGAAAATGTCAATACAGTAATAGTCTTATCAGTTGTAAAATCTTTTTGGCTCGCCAACAATCATAATGGCGTTATCTTTATCCGAACCGGGAACTCCAAGTGGACAAGAGATGTACGATTATAGCTTTTAAAGTAAACATAGTGTCACTCAGTTCGCATCCAGTTAAAAGCCAAGATCTCCAATCTTATCTAGTCCGAACTTCACAAATGAAGCATTGTCATTATTACCTCTGCCAACGATGTGGGGGAAGATAAATGTATCCATTTGCGTCTTTCTGTCTTGTCCTTTGTCTCTATGTCCGTCAGTCTGACTGTACTATATCTCTAAAAGTACCCTGAGAAATATATATATTTTGATCGAGATATATTCCTCCATTCTGTTTCCTAAATTCATGTATGCGCTCATATCTACTCAATATCTCCGAAAGGTTTCAATGAATATCAAATAGATCTAGTGGAAGAGTAGGAAATAGCCTACGAAGGAAAGGATTACATTTTGGAGCGGATCCTTACACAGTTATTTGCCCCTGATATTGGCGTTGGCAGAGGCATGTACATCAAAAATGGCGAATGGTTCTATCCTTTTTTTACCAACGTGCGTGCGTTCTTTTGTTAGTTTGATTGTTCCAGTACTCCTGGCCATACCTTTTTGTCTGCAGACTTGAAAATTCATACCAGTGCTCCCTAGACCCCCTTTAAAAATGTTTTCGGAAAAAAAACCCAAACTTTTTCTTATCTAGGGCCTCATCTGGACAGGTTTATCAATTACCTCTGGATTCTCTATTTTAGATATTTTCCTGTGGAAAACGCCAGTGATGTCCTAATTAGAGTTTATTCTGATCATATTTATTATTAGATCAAAATTTTTTTTACACGGCTTCAAAATTTAACGCTGCAGTTGTTCAATTATTGACTGCGATGACAAGTTATTGATAAAAAACAAGATAACAAAACAATAGAAAGAATATTTTAATTCTAGTTTTGTTGCTAGTTGTTGCCTAGTTGTAATAGCGGTAAAAATCTTGAGTTGTTCAAATTTCTTAGATGAAGCATAGTCACTAATATCAATTTTCGACTAGTTTTTCTTTCATCTTATTTTCATTGCTAGATGTCTAAGTCCTTACATCCTACGACTGTTTTTTGTGTAAGCAGGATGGATCGGAAATAAATTGGTAGCTCTGGACTAGATAAGAACTTATATGCTATTTCCTTGGAGCCCGACAGATTTGAATTACAGTAATCTGTTGTTCTTTGGAACCTAATCGGTAAAGCAACTGCCACGGAAGTACAGGCTCCAAAAGGTAGGGATGAAAGTTTGACTTCCGCTAGAGGCTTATTCTTTATTTCTAATTAGCATTGCTGACAGTTTTGATAGGGAAAAAATACTGGAATAAGATAGACGAAATGCAACTCTGAAATTAACAAGAACTTTCCTCTCTACGAAGTTGAAAGGAAGTAACTACATTCGATCCCGCCCCTTCGTTTGTCTCTCTACAGATATCTCCAAAAGTACTGTACAGATTCCCGTGAAGATTTGTGGAACGGTGGCCAATGTATCGGAATTTGGGAGTGGATCAAGAAATCTTTTGATGGAGAGATTTCCGTTATTTCTTCGATTATATCTATGTGTACACTCGTAACTGTCTACACAATATCTAAAAAAAATTGTGAATGAATTTCAATGAGATTCCATAGAGAGGTCTTCAGTCGGTCTTGGGAGAACCGATTGAACTTTTAGATAGATCCAGGCACAATTATTTCGCCTACGTTATATTTATATGTTCAAAACTCAAAATATTGCCTACATTTCATGTTTTCCCTCGTTCTCAAATAATTTCGATGATATTTTGTCGAAGGCTAGACAATAGACTATAGGAAAACTGAGTGCAGATCCATGCACAATTACCTCACATGATAATGGCGTTGGCAGAGGTTTGCACTCTCTGAGTACTTCCTAGCAGAAATTCATACTATTGCCACCTGAGGTGCTATACTGAAGATGTAACTACTTAATTTCTCTTGGCTGGTTGCAGTCCCTGGTTAAATTAGTATTAGTGTTTAGCAAACTAGTCTTGCGGACCATTACTTTGTAAATGAGTCCGATGCTTAAGTGATACCTCGAACTTGTGGCCTTGTATCCGACTGAATTTAGAAACCAGACCCCCCCAAGCTGATTCAGGTCAAAAGTGCAAATTTCCAGATTACAATGTAATCAAAATGTAATTTGATTCAGTCAAAAACTTAATTCGATTTGACCAAAACAATCATGAAATATAGATCCATTTGATTACTAGGCTGTTTCAAAAACAACTGCAGTTTTTCTTATTTTGAACCTCGATGCTTATTTTAGAATAAACTATAAACTATTTTCAAAAGAATGTGTTTTTTTTCGTAATTGACGACCATCAATTGAGAGCTATCACTGAGGCAAAACACGCGAAATAACCTGAAAGGTTGCAGAAGAACTAAACGTTGACCATTCACCATTTTTTTGACATTTGCACCATGCTGGAAGAGAAAAAAAAACTTCATATATCACGCGAATCACACGGTATGAAAAGTAAAAAAGTTGGCATGGCATGTTGCGTGAATTGGCAAGCAGAAATTGAACGAGTTGGGCTACAAAACAATTCCTCACCAAGCTTACTCATCAATGACCGACAACCTTTTTTTGAAGTAATTCGACCTCTCCCTGCAAGGGAGGGTCTTCAACAACCAGACAGCAGCTCAAAACACCTTCTGAGAATTCACTGGTTCCAGGACACCCATTGGTTGTAGATGGCAGAAATGTACAGATCTTGTTCGATAAAAAACTTAATTTTGAGCTGAGGTATACTGTTTTAAAGTTGATGGTGAAAGCCACAATTACTTTTGTACCAACCTAATACATAGAAAAGTGGGACTGGCTGCCGCAGAATCAAATTCCACTCTAACTTCTATTCCAATTGAAGATGATTACGGCAACTTTTATATCGAGATATGATGGATAAAATTCATTTTTTCTGTTTGATAATTCTATTTCATGATTTTAAAATGGAACAGAAAAAATTATATAGCGTTAAAATGCCGAAACTGCTCAAAATTCCTATTAACAAACGTAAATTAATAACCCACATATAGATATACTAAAAATAAGTAACATAGATATCTTATACACACTGCCCGCTCAGAGATCAATCCAATCAACATTATTACCTTAGACATGAGGAAGTAGACCAAACCAAATATAATCAAATAACCCACTAAGATCATATAAAAAGGGATCCTAGCATGGGGAAATTTAAGTGAGAATAAAACACCCTCAGAAAGGATACATACTAAAAATATATTGATAGAAACAACCACTTACTGATAATGTAAACACTCACGCTACATCCGCTGGTTTGTAATACATAACCATCAACAGACATGCACCACCATGATATAAAACAAAATATAGCAAGCAATAGCCAACCACGAAACAAAAACAAAAAAATAAAGGAAGACCCTACCACCAAGAATAGTACCCCACCAAAAAAAAAAAGGAATCTAAAATGAACTTATTCATTCGCCTGAAGAAGCCAAAAGAGGACAGAAAAATCCTGATTTCATTATGCATATATATATATGTATATATATATATATATCAAAACGGAATAGGCTTTGCATATCTGTATGATATATTCTCGTTGATGTCGAAGACTTGTCAATTCATCTTACTCGGTAAAACTGCCTCACGCAATCAGTTGGGGGATGTGAAGTTTACATATCAGTTTGTAACCCCAATTTTGGTGAGGATTGTTGTTCTTGTTATGGTGGAAAAACAAAGTCGATTTCAGTTCTGGAGGTGGACAATATTGTGGAGAATTAGTTACATTTCGTCTTTGTTTTGATTGGACTAAAATTCTATGACGGTGTAACGTAAACTTGCGGTTTTGACTTTTGAATCAATTTTGGAGTCTGGTTTCTAAATTTGATCCAACTAATATAAGTGTGGTAAATATCAATATTATTCGGTCTTGATCATGTCCCTCATATGCTACGCACCGCAACGGGCAATCGACATCCGATACATTGCAAAAAAGCTTATTTCAAGATACTTATGCAGCTTCAAATTATAAATATTTGGAACCGCCAACCGAAAGTGTCGATATAGATCAATATAGATTTTTTTCAGTTTTCAAGTTGGTGCGGTTGGCCGGCTATTTATATGTAACACGTGGAAGTCATACCAATTGAACTACATGACTGCAAATTAAAATGTTTACTCCGTATTATGTCTACAATTCTTTTTTTGTTTTCTCAAAATAAGTTTGCATGTGGGAGGTCAATTTACAAAGTAAGTCTATGCTAAATTGACCACTTATCTAGTGTACTGTTGTGTTCCTGCTGGGTATTTTTTGTTGATGAAAATTCAGATTTTTCATCGATGCAACAAAAGACAAGAGAAGTGACTTATTTATTGATCATCCCTTTTTCTAATTTTTTTCATTTATCACCGTTAGAACGACATTCTGCCAAAAGATGTCGGTAACTAATGAGAGTCAGATCAGACTCGTTTCCCTTATGATCTTGCCTTTCGCAAACTATGCACTGCTTTTACAAAAAAGGCATTTATCAAACCTGGCTTCAACTGGCATAACATTGAACACTCAGTGAGATTCGAACTCACCAGCTACGATCAGCAAGAACAATATGCTAACAGTGTTAGTGTAAATGTTAGGACTGAAACAAATACAGTGTGAAATGTATACACAGTGAAACGTTCATTTTCACTGTTAAACTTGGAAGCTGTATAATATGTTTAAATAAACTCATTGCAATGCGTCAAATACTTTACACATTTACTGTATATCCAGTGACTATTAAAGCAAGTTTAAGGGAAGAACTAACTCTAATAGATCAATTTTTCCTAGCTACTTATAATTTTCGCAGTTGTTTTATCACATTTCATTACCTTGAGACCAATTTTTATCAATTTTGGTCCGTAATTTTAGAAATAAATTAGGGGAAATTTGTAGCTATTTTTGAGTGAATGTGTTTGGAACTTTTGTAAGAGATAGAGATTTGGAATTTAAATATGTTATTCGAACATGTTGATTATTTTTCCCGAAAAAAAATTGGGATCGAGGGTACTATTTTGAAAAGTGAAATAAAACATCAAAATTCTGATTTTTTTTTCGAAGATATTTTTGATAGAAAAAAAATTCAGAAAAATTCTTTTTAAAGTATTTCGTCAACCCAACTTAATGGCTTTCGTTTCATGAGAATCGGATCATAAATAAGGAAGGATATATCATCTAAATTTGAAAAATATAGTTTTGAAAAAATCGAGGTTAAAGTTTTTATGACCAGCCTGTCCCGAGAATCTCATTATATATATAAATAAATATATATATATATATATATATATATATATATATATATATATATATATATATATATATATATATATATATATATATATATATATATATATATATAAATGAATAATATACATATATATATATATATATATATATATATATATATATATATAAATAATATACATATATATATATATATATATATATATATATATATATATATACACATATCATTTAGTAATTCCTCATAATTCAAAATATTTACATTATGGACTTATATAATATACAATATTTACATGATATGAACATTTTTTAAGTAAGAATTACTGCTGCCGGTGTCTCAGTGTACGTTATACCCTTTACATAAACGGCGCCAAGCATAAGATACCTTTTTCAAATGCCAGATTATTAAATAACAAGCGAAATGGAAATCGATTTATCTATAAGTTGATGGAAAAAAATGTCCGAATTTGACCAAATTAGGTATGAGTTCCTCTCATAAAGTTTCCTAGCTTTTGTGGCGAGTCTTTATTAATATGGATTTAAATCTTCTGTTGGTGGCTGTGATCTATTCTCTCTCGGCAAACCAAAGAACAGTTTGCTTTCTCTTCCAATGAAGTTATAGTATAATAAAATCTCTGACAATACAGACATTATCTTTAAATTTCATTTAAATATTTCTTTGAAAAACAGTTGAGATTGATGCTTTCATTGACGTCAGAAGAAGAGATGCGTCAGGCTTTAAAATGTTCTTCACAGTTTATAATAAATAGAACAAAAGTTATAAAAAGTCAAAATTGCACAAGGACTTCATAATGATCCTGTATGAGTATTTCAAATCATCACTTGGAAATACATCAGATACATTTTGCACTGTCTGTAAATTCAAAACATGATAAGTAATGAAATGGCACGCATAAGATCCGCTGGCAATTGTTTGTGCAAAAGAAGAGCGAGAAATGGATGCTACAAAATTCCTTTTTTTCTCCAATGAAACTTGTCAGCAATCCTGCACACTTTGCAGGAAAATAACCATCCGCTCGATATACAGCACTAGAGGGACAGGCGCCTCGCCATATAGTGATGGTAAGCAAACTAGTCTCGTAGGCTGTGTTGAATTCGAACATACTTCCTTTTTTTTTCCGATCTAACTTTTTAAAAATCAATCTTTGCCAAGCAACGCACCAACTCATGTCTGAATCATGACAAGAAGTTCTGAAAATAGAAAGAATATCTTCTGACTGGTGCTGGTGAGCATCCTCTTCGACTGACTAGGAAAACAGATGTTAACTATAAATAATTGTGCAGCAGCAGCTGCTGCTGCTGCTGTCGTAACAGAAAAGAGTGGGAGGAAATAATCCACACTAAATAACCTCAGATTTGCAGACGATATCGCCATTTTTTGCAGAAAACCTACACGACTTCCAACTAATGCTTGCTGAACTAAATGAAGAAAGCAAGACTGTCAGCCTACGCATGAACTTTAGCAAAACAAAGGTCTTGTGCAACAAACAAGTCAAACAACTATCAAAATCGAAATCTCAAAACTGGAGAAAGTAGACCACTACATTGACCAAAGAAAACTAATCTCTATGATACCAACAAAAGAAGAAGAATTCAAGCGATCAATTCCTCTAAGATGGAGAGCTCAACCTTCAAAAACAAGAAGATCCCATTAATCCTATAAAGAAGGATATACAGCCAATGCATCATCTCGATAGACACCTATGGAGTTGAAACATGGAATCTAACCAAGAGACAGACCAGCAGACTGAATAGCATGCAATGTGCATATGAGAGACTCATGCTCAACATCAAATGGAGAGACCACTAGACTGCACTTAAAAGTTGAGCTTGCTCTATCGAACGCTCAATAGGTAACCATATATAGCAGCGAGCCAAATATAAGGAACGACTATAAAGAATTGCATTAATTGATTGTTATTGCTGAAACAAACTACCAAGGTGAATATTTTCTTTACAACTTTTAACAATACTGTTTATGTACATTGTGTATAATTTATAGCTTAATTGGGGAAAAAAGCCTAAAACAACCATAAAAGCATAGTTTTTTTTTGCATTATTCGGGGTGATAAAAAGTTATGGAAGTATTATCTTTTTTTAGATTCATCGATAGGCTTCTGTTTTGAAAGTTTTTCAATAATTATCATAATTTACTATTTTCAAGTTCTCATAATACTAGAAACAGTATCACGGGCAACATGGCCGCTCCTCTGACGAAACAAACAACGCTATCAGGAAAAAAACGTTGATCTTCTGGAGAGTGGAATGTCATTTCCAGCCACGGCAAATCATGTTGGGCAATCCCAAAGTGTTGTTCACTAGATACTCATTTTAAATAAGAAGTCTTATACGTTAAAATACAAAAAAGAATTCAAATTTGCAAGTGTCGAGAATCTCTGTTTCTCGTTGACTGATCGAAGCTGGATTGAAATCTTGGGTTCCTGCAATCAATCATCCCACCAGTCGTAAAAACCAGAAAGTGCATCTTCAGTATGTTACAGAGCATGTTCTCTTGTTTACATGTTCTTTTTATTTTTAGTGATGAATCCGAGTTCAACTTGATCGGATCTGAGGGTAAAAAGGCGTAGAGTAGGCTACTACCTCAATGTGTTAAGGCGAGTCAGAAGTTTAGAGGAAGCCATGTAATAGTTTGGGGCGTCATATCTGCAGCTGGTTTGTCTGCAATCAGTTTAGCCGCAACTAGTTTAGCTATTTTCTGGCGATTTTGAGCTAAACCCAGATATTTAGGAGCTAGAGCTATTGAGGTCCACAATCCACCCACGTTATAACGCATACTGTGTTATAACGAACAGCATTATAACGGGAGAAACATGTAATGGTGCATTAAGGAAATCCCATGCCAACACAGGATTAATTAACAAGGAAATCAAGGCATTGAATACAAAAGACCACAACAAATACTTCTCAATACCTGAATACGACTCAATAAAGCAGAATAAAAAAAAGGAAAAATAAAAAAAATATCTGAGGAGAAGAATTAAAATAATGGAGAAAAAAATAAACTAAACAGTAAAAATTTAACAAAATAAATACTAGAAAGTTCACAGGACACTTCCTAGGCTGGACAAGAGAGAAAATGAATCGATGGCTAGACAAACCAGGAATTTAATGACTAAGCACAGGTCTGTACACCCAAAAAATGTAACCGATAGATTATACGGGGACTGCGTAAGAAGTATCCAGTCATTAATAACATCTCAAGAACCATGATATAACTTGGCAAGCTATCGAAAAGGGTTTTGATGCGTATACGAGAACAGACTCCACCGTGGGGTTAATCAGTTGGCAATGACACAGCCTTTAATGATTTTGATCGTCACAATGAACGAGAAAGTAATTTTCCACATCTCTCCAGTTCCTGTTTACAGTTCAATTTTGCTACCTGAGGAGTCGTCTCAATAAGATTCCACACCGTGGAAGAAATCAAGGAGAATGCATCGGAGCAGCAACTGATGGGGACTCTGGCACAGGCCTGGGCTATGGGATAATGTTAAGGATGCTTGGGGGTAGCCAAACCAATTGTAGCCGGGGGATTGTGGGATGTAGTTAAAGAGACGAAGATCTAGGGAGGAAGGACGGGACTATTTCAAATTTCCTACTATCTCAGGATCAAAATTCCTCTCATATCCTATGATGTACTAATTTTCCTTTTTTCAT
This sequence comes from Thysanoteuthis rhombus, assembly GCA_963457665.1. Taxonomy (NCBI): domain Eukaryota; kingdom Metazoa; phylum Mollusca; class Cephalopoda; order Oegopsida; family Thysanoteuthidae; genus Thysanoteuthis; species Thysanoteuthis major. Next base: position 25,435,156 of record OY735210.1, on the reverse strand, counting down.
CTGCGAAAAGTTGAATGAGTAAGTGGAAGAGATACTGGAATTAGTGTGCGAAGTCCCAAGGGGAATATTCTGATCGAGACTGATGTACCATTGCCCAAAGAAGACTATTTTCCCGTCAATTTTTGAATAGTTCGGTTTCTTTATGGACATACCTTGTGTGTATGTGTGTGTGTAGTGGGTCTTGATTAAGAATATATTTTAAAATATATGGCTAAAATAAGATACACCAATTAACGAATTCATCGATACCAAAAACACCTTCACAGAGAAAAGATGAAATGGAAATAAACACCGTTTTTTTTTCTCTCTCATTTATCATTATTTATTCCCGGTTTCACTCGCTCCTCTAATCAACTCCTTCTTACGTGGTTATAAACATTTTTTTTCACCTTTCGTTATTTTCTGAATTCTACCTTTCTGTTCCGCAACCCCCTCTTTGTCTTTCTATGTCACACTCTTTCTTTTTTTCTCTATGTAGTATCATGTTTTCCAAGCGTGTTTTATACAGTGATACACGCTACATTGATGGTATAGAACTTTCCTTGTTTGTTCGATTAGTTAGTGATCTTCGGCGAAAAACCGTGCACGCCGTTTCTTTTCGTGAGGGGTTCTTGTTGCTGATTAGGGTAGGATTTTTTTTACTGTGGTCTTGTTTTGCTTTCTGGTTTAGGGTTTCCATTTATTTTTTTTTGTTGTTTTTTTGCTTTGTATCTTTCGTATTTATTCGTTCAAAATGCCATATACACGCATGGGTACACACACACACACACACACACACACACACACACACATACACACACACACACACTCTCTCTCTCTCTCTCTCTCTCTCTCACTCACACACACACACACACAGAAACATTTCTTGCAGCAGCATTCACGCGGTTCATTAAAGCGCGATTCTCGATATATCGCATGTGGATATTGGACCCCAAAATATTGATCCAGCTCCAAAATAACTATATCTAGCCAAAATAAAGAAGAAAAAAAAGAGCTAAATTGACAACACTTGTTATTGCTGCCCGGTTATAATGCGGTTTCTTTGAGCCCAACACCTGTGTTATAACAGGAAACACCTATACTTATGTTAATTTCGAGAGGTTGTTAATTTTTGCATCAATTCATACACATCACTTTTTTTCCTTTTACTTCCTCTCCCTTGTTCCTTTCTATCCATATTCTCTGAGGAAACAAATGGCTTTCAATTTCATTATTGCGTTAATATCTTATCAACGTTTCGTACAGATATACTTTTGGGAACCTTTGTATGCTGGGTTAAAATATCATATTTTACATCCGTAAGACCAAAGATTACCATTACCTCCAATTTATGGCTCCTGAAGTTAGATTAACCTTTCATCCTCCCCTCTTTTTTAATATTTACCAAGTTTTCTTTAGAACACTGAAGAGCATTTCTTCGGACTAACTTTGTTAACCTAAATGTATTATTGTTAATTTTGACTAGTTTTTCCTCCATCCTGGCTTCTAGTTGCTTTTTATCATCAATCATCACGATTAAACACCTCAATCAAGAATAAAGAGCAAGCCTGCGATGAGAATCGAACTCACATCCAGTTCGATTCAAAGTTATGATAAAAGGCAACTCAAAGTTAGGATGAAGGTAAAAAAGTAGTCCTAATTAATGATAGTGTTGCAATACATCGTCCGAGAATAAATTTGAAAAAAAAAAAAACTGAAAAAAATATCGTTGTACTAAAATCATTAGTTTGTCTCAAAGTAAATTTAACGATTGAATAAGACAAATATTAGTATTAGATTAACTAATGCATTTGTAACAAATAAGTATAATTTTCAAAAGTTGGTCAACGTAAGACTTTTTTTCAGTGTATGCTGATTTTCAAGACATGTTGATCGTCTGCTACGGATTCTTCTCACCTTTATTGGATTAGGCCAGAATCTTTCAAGTATGGACAATCTACGTGTCTTGAAAATCAGCACTCAAAGTCCTGGATTATTACCGGGTATCAAACACCAGCCACATCCATTGTCACCGGTGGATAGTGCCCGACTATCTAAATCATTATCCTACTCCATGTTTCATGTCTACTAAGCTTAGATTGGTACGGCACAAGGTCAGGATCCTTTTTGTGAGTCCCCACCAAAATTGTATAGAATAATTGAAGGTAATTAGGACGAGGTAAAAAAATAATGATAGTATTGATGGTACGCATTATTAGATTGAATTACTAATTACATCGTGCAACAGATTTTTGTCCCTGGTTGGTGAGTATTATTTCTTATTGCTTATGAGTGAACAGTGTAGAAAATGGTTATCATTATCTATAAACTTTGTTTTTTGATAGTGATAATCGAATGTAATTGTTTTATTACTCTATGTGATTTAAAATGTGCAATTTGCTCCATGATGACAATCGGATGGACTAATGGGATTTCCTTATTTTTGAAAGCTGTGCATATTGGGAAAATAAAGGAATCACTTCAAACGGTGGATACCTTAGTAACCCCAGGTTTGCTGACGAAGTCGTCCTTTTTGCTGACGAAACTTCATGAGTTCCAAATTATACTAGACGAAGTGAGTGAAGAAAATAAGAAAATTTTTCCCCGTATGAAGTTTAGTTGAACGAATATCTTGTGCAACAAATATGATAATAACAAAGTAATCTGAAGGGGCTGAAAAAGTAGACCACTACATCTACCTTGGACAACGAATCTCCATGAGGTCCTCAAAAGAAGAAGTCAAGCCATGAATCACTCTTGGATGGCAAACCTTTGGTTATGCAAGCTGAGCTTTCAAGAACAAGAAAATCCCTTTAACTCTAAAAAGAAGGGTACATCACCAATGCATCCACCCGATTGTCACCTATGGAGCTGAAACATGGAACCTGACAAAAAAATTTAGCCCCCAAAATGGGAACCAGGCAACATGCACGGGAGGGAATCATACTCAACCTCGAATGGAGAGAACATGACAGCACATTAATAAGAAAGAGACAGGAGTCAGAGATATCATACAATCTATTTACAAAACTCAAATGGCAATGGGCTGGTCATGTTGCAAGGATGTCAGGCAACTGCTGGACAATATGGCTAACATCATGGGTTCCATGAGATCATCTGCAGAACTGAAAAATACGATGGTTCGACGAACTAGGCATATTCGGGAAACTTGCAATGCCCATGACAGAGAGGTCTGGTGGATCTTGGGAAAGGTCTATATCTAACGACGAACGCTAAAAAGATGATGATGATGATGATGATGATGACGATGATGAAATAGTTCTAGCCTCCACATCAGTAACTTTATTACCTAGTGTTGTTTGGTGTCATATGAATTAATGTTCGTCGTATTTTTTTTTTACATGGTTCTGTACAGGGGCGTCGGCTGGTGTGTATGTGAGGAAACAGGGCATTTATTCCCCCCGGATTGGACCGTCTCACCTAAGAGGGGTTTTCAAAGGTGTAGTACAATTATTTTATGTAACCCCAACAGTACAATTTTTACGTACCCGTTTAAAAAGCTGGTATCATTCTTCACTTGTTGCCACTAACATGTATCCCGGATATATCCTTTTATACCCCTTCCCCTGGAAATATATCCCTTTGTCCCTTGCCCCGGGAAAGTGGCAGTGGACGCCCATGCTTCGGTACCTTATTCCTCAAAATGAATTAATTTTAAGTGGATTAGATTCGTTTCTCTATTTATCTCAGTAGAATTCTGATAACCAGCAAAATTTGATATGTTGTTAATCTCGATTCTTTCTTTCTTTCCTCACTCCCTTCCTTCCCCTCAACCCTCCTTCTGCCCCCACTTCTTTCCTGCCTGCCTTCCCGTCCGCCTTCCTTCCTTCCTTCCTCCCTTCCTTCCTTCCTTCCACCCCCAATTTCCTTCTCATAATTCTTCCCCTCGTATGTTTATCAGCTTCCGCTTAAGATGTTTGAAGGTTTTAAACCTCTTCGATCGGACCGGTCCTCCCCTTCAACTCGTTCCCCTTCTCCTACTACTATGCTCTCCCTCCCCCCCTCGCTGCCTTTTCTTCTTGATCACTCCCACCCCACCTCATTCCGCTCGCCCCTCCCCCTTTTATTTATCATTTCTCTTCCATTTAGTTTACAACCATTTTTTTTTAATTATTTATTTCTTAATATCTTTGAACGCAGCTCTCGTAACGCATCCATTTTTTTTCATGCTTGAAAATCCGGTTGATGTTGATTCAATTATTTCCTCGCTTGAAGATAAACGTCTTTTCCCGCTTTTAATCTTATAGTGATTGAATATTTTTATTTCTCCTTATCATCATCATCATCATCATCATCATCATCATCATCATCATCAACATCATCATCATCATCATCATCGTCGTCGTCGTCGTCGTCGTCGTCATCATCATCATCATCATCATCATCATCAATAATGCAATAATGTTTTTATGATATAATTTTATCAGTTTTAATTCTCATCTCCCGACGCTATATCCAAAGCTATGAGCCGTGTCAGTATGTTCGATTCTAGGAGTCACTTCCAAATTCGGAAAATTAAAAAAAAAAAATCTCACTTGGCAATCCTAGACATGAAAAATCTTCTTTTAAAAATCTAATTATAGTCAACACTGGACACACAAATTCGACCCCCCCCCCAAAAAAAAATGAATAAAAAAATAAAAACAAATAAAACATAAAATAAAAAAAAAATTTAAAACAAAGCAAACCAAATAAAACATTGAATTGGCAACCCTGAAAAGCTCAATGCTAAATATTGTCAACTAAGATTCTTGTATTCATTTTTGAATGAAACTTTAAGCAACTAAAAAACACCGTGATCATTATCAGTGCAATGATGCCTATCATGATTTTATCATTTTCAGTTCTGATTTAGCTTTTGTTTTGCTGATAGTATATCTGAAGCTCTGCTCTGTGTCGGTATGTTTACACAACAATTTGAAACATAGTTGCCAATTTAGAAGCGATTTTTCAATTTTTCAATTCTAGGAATCACTCTGAGATCCGAAAAGAAATGGCAACATTGTACATTAAAACATAGAAATAAAAAAAGTCTTGTCAACACTAGACTCGATTCAATGCAAATAATGTATTTTTTAAATTCAATTTCATCAATTTCAATTCTCCTGTACCCTCTGCTTTGTCAATGGTACATCTAAAGCTCTGTACTGGTGTCAGTATATTTGAACAGTATTTTAATAAGTTAATACTAGTATTGTTAAATAAAATTATAGTATTGTTTGTTTTTGTGTTTGTTTACGAATTCCAACGCTCCTAGCCATACCGTTTTCTCTACGGACTTGAAAATTGGCGTCAGTACTCCACTGGACCTCTTCAGAAAAAAATTATCTTTATTTTTGGAAAAAAGCTTTCACGACTTCAAATTTGAACGCAACGGTTGATTTATTATTGACAGTGATGGTGAGTTTCGTATTAAGATTTTAAAAAAAGCTAAACAGCTTAGGCGTATAGTGGTTGGGCTTAGGGTTTATTGTCATTAGATTGCATAAAGTGGGGTTGGGTTATTCTTCCGAAGGGAGAAAAATCTGATAGAAAATTATTTTCTTCCATTATAAAGCAACTGAGTTGATTTTTCAGTTCGAGACTTATCAAAATGTCATACAATAAGATATGGGGTAGGTTATGTACGTGAAATATACTCCCAATAATTTCTTCTACAAAGTAACCTTTTCATAAGTAAATTCATAAACCAAGGGATAAATACCAAAAGTATTATCTTATGAAGTAAGTACGATTTATGTAGTAAAATGACCGTTAATTCACTAATCGTATACCTAAGGGTGTATATCTAAAGCAGTGAGGTATCTCGAAGAAATCAGAGAAGTGACACGGACAGCAAAGCCATTTTTGATACAGGAAGAATATACTGATCATTTATTTGAAACAATTCAATGCATTATCTGCCAATCATTGCCAAATGATTTACAATGAAATAATAATAATCTAATCAAGATCACTCTAAAACTGATTCGGCCAATAGCCCCCATCCCTAGTGTGACAGAAAGACGGAGTCATTGTGAATTATAGGATAGATCAGTGGTTCCCGAACGGAAGGAATTCCCCTCATTGGGGGGATTTATAAACCTCTGGTGGAAATAAGGCTATTAGATGAAAATAAAAGTCGTAATGATTTTTTTAGTTTAAGGGTAGTGAGAATTCGTGATGTAAGATGAAGTATTAACAGTAATACTAAAGGTCTTAATTTTCCTCACCAGTGTTGTTTATCGAAATTATTGAAAATTTAGTTATAGCGTGAGCTTTTTGTCGCCGCATTTGATTGGTTTTATTAACTTCAATAATCTTTTTGATTTTCGTAAACGTCTGCAAGGTTCACTTCCCAGAATTGATTTTGGGATAATTCTATTCTAATATAATTAGTAGCGATTTACTTAGACTTTTGGCAGAAAGCGATAAGTGTCAATGAAAACGTCTGAAATGGAAGGTGGGAATGGGGCTAGTAATCTTATTGACAAAAGTAGGAAGTGCGCCAATGTTGATGGGTACAAATGCCACCTTCATGCCCTACATATTTTTTTTGGCTCTCAGATAATTTCCAGCTTTTCACTTTCTCTCAATCTAACTCTTTGATCTACCGGAACAGCTACAGCCTCGATCCCATAATTTTCTCTCCTTGTTTACGATTTTGTCTGGTGTGGCTAATTCGTGTGATTCTAAAACAAACCCCATTTTTTAAAAAATTCTCTAAAACAGCCTCTGATTTATGTACATACCATTGCTTTACATTGTAAAATCATGGTTGTTTGCATAGTTCCCTGTCAATAACATTCCCTATCCATTCATATTTTTGTACTCCCTCTGAACCAATTTGTTGCACTTGTTCATCATATGACAAGTTGATCCTCGTGAAACAAAAATCGCTGATACATTTAGATTTATATACTACTGGAATCTACAGATTTAAGACCGTGGACTTGAGGAGAAATAACCATCAATAGTGGTAAATCCAGTGAAAAACAGCCAGCAAGATTAACGTGCTCATCATTGCAATACAACCCGTCATTTTATTCATATGATTTACTGATTGATCCCAGAGAGAAAAAAAATCAAAGATTCATTCTAATTTTGATGAGATATTTTTTCCAGAAATTTTCACACGGTCTGCCCGGATAGTGTAATGGTTAGCATACGCAGAGTGTCCTGAGTTCGATTCCCGGTATGATCGATGATTGTGGAGAACTCTTCACCGGGATAAATTTCTCTGTGCACTCTGCAGCGTATTAAGTACACTCTAAGCAGTGTGATGTGGGTGGAATTATACCCTTTTATTGACTTGCATCCTGCTGAAGAGTATGTCATTAAACTTATAGGAATAAAGTACCAATTTCGGCCAGGCTTGAGAATTGCATTATTTGGGATTTAGTTTCTCTTTTCAAATATTCTATTCGTAACAATGTCATCACGTTCACAATTAATTTCTATCTCTTCTCTTAAAATGTCGGTGCTGATATTTTTCTTTCCATCTTTGAAAAATCTCACTTCGGAGATCTGAACGTCTATTTCTCCTCGCGTCAGTTTTATAGCAACTCCAGGCTGGCATAATTAATCATTCATTATTCTGCTTTGTGAAGTATTCAAGTTCTTTGATAGCAGAGTTAACCCATTCTTCAATACTAATGGGACCTCTTGCTCCCTTTTTTCCCATTATACATCTATCGACGCCAACGTTCGGGTACAAGGCTTTGTGCACGGTTATCGGTTGTTGATATTATTATCATTATTGTTATCATTATTGTTATTGTTATTATTATTATTATTATTATTATTATTATTATTATTATTATTATCATCATTATTATTATTATTGTTGTTGTTGCTATTGTTGTTGTTGTTGCTGTTGTTGTTGTTGTTATTATTATTATTGCTGTTGCTGTTGTTGTTGTTATTATTATTGTTATCATTATTATTATTATTATTATTATTTGAATAATTATCATTACGCGCTGTAATTTCGTTCATGATTAATTTATTATTAGAAACCATCAACCGAGACTGTCAACATAGATTTCTTCTTCTGGCTGGCTATCTATCCATGTGTCGTGCGTACATACTGTATCAATGGAGCTAGAGGGCTGATATTTTGAATATTTACTCCTTGTTATGTAAATTTTTTGAAAATTGTCCCTTACCCAGCCAATAGATTTTTAGTGGGGGTCAAGGGACAATATTCAATGTGAGTTTATATTTTATTGGTCCGTTTATTGGTCCGACAGGTTCACGCTTTCCTTTCGCAAATTCAGAATTTTTTCAGTGTCGAACAGAGGCAAAAGAAGTTACTTGTTCATCAATCACCCTTTTTCCAAATTTTTGATTGATCACCTGCAACACGACGAGCCACCTAGAATTACGTTGGTCTCTTGACTGTTTCTCCTGACCTGTTACATAATTATTTAAATTCATCTTTATCGCTATAATTTTGTTCTCATGCCTTCGTTTCAATTTTATTTCATTTAATAAACACAAAGCATATCCTGTATGTTAATTTTATTGTTTACGAGGTTGTTGAGGAAAGTATACTAACGTATTGAATAAAATCGGGAAAGTGGTTGGGCGTTCAATGTAACCTGACAATCAATCAGTTGATACCTTAAGGCGCATGCCTGAATAGACACTGTCCTGCAGGGTTATTCAGTCGTCAGTGGGACACCATTGAGAGAGCTTGTGTACTGAGTGCATGTTGCATTCACAATGATCGACACTGTCCATTCTGCACGTCTCGTGCAGTTTATTTTGCTGCAAAACATCGCAACACTCAGCTCTATCAGCCTCTTCTCTACAATCTCTAGTGATTTCAAACGATGGACGAGATTAAGGAGAATACGTTGAGACAACTGATGGCGACTCTATAAGCGGGAGCAGATTATTTATGCCTAGTAAAATACTTTTTTCTTAAACGTCCCACCGAATAAGTTTTCAGTATGGGACCAGTTTACAATGATATTCCATGCTAAATCGATCCCTTGGTTTGTGTCTGGGGGTGTTTATTTTTTTTTTTCAAAATTTTCATTTTTAATTTTTATGTGAGAGAAGTAACTCAAGGAATCGCCATCTTTTCTAAATCTTAATTTGATCACTCTCAACCCGGCAAACTGACGATAGCGAAGTGGTTTTTATTTAGTGATTTGCCAGGTTTGATTTTTTTTCGCCTTACATTTAACGTTTCAGTTTCTTTACAATTATATTTCTCTTTTATGAATACAAAGTTGTTTCTATCAGTCTAAAAAAATATTTCGTCAGCATCTGAGTTTTTTTAAAAAATCCGAACTTTCAAACTTTCTGAGTGACGATGTAGAGGGATGATACCAGCCTCCGGGTCTGAAGCTAAGGTTTCAATCCTACCTCGTGGTACTGAATGGGGTATTTATTCGCTGTCCCACAGCAGCAAAATATGGCACAAGATCGAGCTTAACGTGGGAAGAATAGGAAACCATCCGTCCAAAAATGGCTCCAGCCGACGCGGCTACCGTTGAAAAGCTCATCGTTATGGCTAGACAACGTCACCCGCGAAAGCGTCCACCAGGGGACCTGCTCCATTAAGTGCAATGGAGCAGTGCTGCCCCGGGGAAACAGGTGCAGGATGGGGTAATGGTTAGTCTATAGCCACACCGAAGAGTTGTAATACAACGAAACAGCTGTCTGTGGATGACACACTAATATATATATATATATATATATTGGTCTGTTATAACAAGGAGACAACATAGGAGGGCTCAGGGGTTATCAGCCTGGAAAACGGGATCGTCGAACCGAGTTTCAATGCAGTTGGGAAAGACGTGAACCTAATTTTACCTGCTTCTTGTCACTGTTCGTCCAAACTATGGTTTCGTGACTGGTACTCCATGACAACTACCTAACCTGCCCTGACAGTAGAAGTAAATATAGCTGCTGTATCCAGTGTCAGTTATCTTCAGTCTATACTTATGATTGTCTCATCCTAATCAGCTATCTTCTTCTTCGCCTTACTCCTCCTCCTCGTCTTCTTCTTCTTCTTCTTCTTCTTCTTCTTCTTCTTCTTCTTCTTCTTCTTCTTCTTCTTCTTCTTCTTCTATTATATTGTTGTTCCCACTTCTATATTTTCCCCTCTGCTGTGTGTTATTACTCATCCTTTCACAAATGTTAACGTTTCCGAAGAGTCATTATATAATCAAAACTGCATATACATCATTCTTATCCATTCCTCTCCGTTACACTGCATGCTTGTTTTAACCATCAACCACAACAATGCCGTCTCTAAATTAGTCATCCATCGCTTTGATATCCATTTCATATCCTATCTAATACGACTCCATCTTCCTCATCCAACTTCCTTTCATCCAGTTACCTCTTCAAGTTGAACCGGCCTTTTAAATGTTATCTCCGACAGATTTCAACACGAAAAAATAAAAAGGAATACAGGGTGTTCGTGAAAAATGTCGCCTTTTCCCCGTGTGCATGGTTTTTTTTACGAACACTCTGTCTTCTTGATATGCTATATGAAAGTGTTTAGGTTTCTTTTTATTCGTAATCAAGTATACAGATACTGTATTTACTAACCTGAGTTTGACCGGCACAGCACTAAACAGAGAGAAATGGTGAATGAGAAAATTGTATTTAACCAGGGTCCATAGTGGAGAGGATCGGTGTGTCGTTGAAATTCGTGCTTTTTACCTAGCATTGTATATTAATCACTATCGTTATGTAAATATGCTACTACTTCTACTGTTTTTTACCAATGAAGTAAAAAAATGACGGCATATATGATATATGTGGACATACACATTGCATTTTATTTACGCAGGTAAGAGGGATTTGCATTGTAGTGAGCTCATAGAATGGCATCCTGTTGACCATACATTGGTTCTCATTGTTTTTAGTGCTTTCATTACATTCTTTATTTTCTATTCTTTGAATAAACATTTTTATTACATCATCAGAACGTGACATTCTATTTTATTACACCAGTTGCGTCCTTTAACGTGATAGAATACAATCACACATTGCTTATTATTACATGTGTGGATTATAAAATGTACGGTAAAATAAATTATAATTGTCAACAATTTCGGCTGCACCAGGGTCAATTTCCCTTGTCTCATTAGGATCTGAAAAGTAAACAAAACAGAATTCATTTCTGCACACAATATCATTCAAAAACTAAGTGTCCCATTTCAATTTTTATTCGTAGTTCCCATAAATGGGATTTGCGAACTTCAGTAAAATTGACCATAGTAGAAGCGTCAGTGAATTCGTCATCACTTTTTGTGTTCGTTACGGCGTCACTGTTTTTGGTCGTGTCATTGTCATCCGTTATTGTTGTTACATACAGAATGAAGTCAAAAGTAGGATTTTGACAAAGACGCATAGTATCACACTCGAGAAGTTGTATGTGTGAGTTCCTTATTCGTGGTTACATGCCTTTTAGCTATAGATTCTCATTCGGACATGTTTCATTTCAAGCGCACACGAAAACAGTTATAAATAAAAAACGATTTCCCCAATCAGCGGACAGCCATTAAATGGTGTAATGATAAATTACTTTTTCAGAAAATCCGTTTGAATTGATTTGAGCGAATTAACTAGGATATAGGAAAAAATATTTACGAAATTTTCAGCCATCAATTGACGTGCGAATTAAAATTGCCAATCAACTTGATATAATCGCAACTTTTTATACGATAATGAAATCCGATGTAAATAAATCTCGGTTAGGCGAGATATTCACGTTATCTCGTCCTTTATTCGCCGACATAAAATATCAGGGTTTTATTACATTGAGATTATTATTATTATTATTATTATTATTATTATTATTATTATTATTATTATTATTGATCAACCGTAGCCACCAAAGGTGGTTAAGGGTTCTATGCCTTTTTAAATGAGTGTTTATGTATTTGTGTGTTCCAGTTCTCCTGGCCATACCATTTAGTCCAAACTTGAAAATTAACATCAGTACTCTCATAGACCCCTTCTAGTTTTTTTTTAAAACTTTAGGAAACAAATCTTTTTTTGACCTTTTGGGGCTTCTTTTAGACGGGTTCAATTATAATATCTAGATTCTCCAGGATCTATATGTTTCAAAATATTTTTTTTCGCTCTGTTTTTGTTGTTTTCCAGTGGAAAACCCAGTGATGATGTCATGCATAAAATTCATATGACCATATTTCATTTTTCTTTCTCCTTTTCTTCTTCTTCTTCTTCTTCTTCTTCTTCTTCTTCTTCTTCTTCTTATTATTATTATTATTATTATTATTATCATTATTATTATTATTATTATTATTATTATTATTATTATTATTATTATTATTATTATAGATGATCGATGATATCTTGCTCGTTAATATTTTAAAAGAATGAAGAAAAACTAAACTGTTTCAAGTTTTTCAGAATATGATATAACAAAACTGAAGTTTTTCGATATATTGACTATTTTCGTCAGTCGAAATTCAAATGGGAAAAAAACAAACTTTCAAAACGTTAATGGAGAGTTCTTCAGAGAAAAATGAGATAGAATTTGAACGTGACAAAGCCAGGCTATGTCAATGATTAAGAGCTCCTTTTGGTCATAATCTACCGACTCTATATCTGATCTACTGTGTTTAATCCGATGGTAAGTCTTGATTGTGAAATCCCATTGTATTTTATACTGCACATTCTAGAGAACAGCATCTGCTGCATGATTGTACCTTCTATCAGCGTAATAATATCCAAATTTTTGGCACAGCTTCCAATGTACAATTTGGGCAATCTTATTATGTCTCCACATTATATTTCCGTCCAGTGAGTTTTCTGGCACTGTGAAACGAGCCAGTTTCAGCGTGTTTTCTACACATCCTACTAAATTCTGATATATCCTTTTTATCAATGTACTTATATCGCATTTGTTCTTACTACCCACTCTTGAGCCGCACAAATCCTTCTGTCTCTTTCTTCAATATTCCTTTTCGTAACCACGCCCATGTTTTCTCCTCGTCCATAAATCATTCTACTTTATCCCCCTGCATCATGTTCCCGTGCAAGCTTCTCTCCTTCCATCCTTGTATGTTATCTAGTTCTATTTCTTTTTCCTTGATTCCTAGTATATACCCTGTCTTTCAACTTCTCAGTTCAGCAGATGAGTTCACATGCCCTACCATGATATTCTTTTCCTGAATAACACAATTCGCTGAGCAGATGACCCACCGTGCTACCAACCTCTTACATTGTTATTTGGATTCGATGTTCTTGGGTCATTATTTTTCGCGTTCTTCCATACAATTCTCCTGGCTCTGCTTCTGTCCTGTCGATATTTCCGGCTCCGTATCTCAATAGAGAAACCGCCCAGGTATTAATCGTCGTGTCTATATTTTTCCACTCAATATTGATGCTAAAACTTCTCAATCTCCTGTAATATTCTTTCCGGGTTATTTCTTTAATAGCCTTCTGCTTTATCGTGTCATTCCCGAGGATACCAAGATATTTGTACCACTCTTCTGTTGCGTTTATTTCTATCCTTCTGTTATTCAAATTCCTTCACTGGTAACCATGTTCCCTTGTTTCATTAGAACAACCGCAAATTTATCTTCTCCAAACTTTATACATATATATTGGCCAAAAAGGTTTACCGGTTCCAAAAGGGTTTAAAATCCATCGTAATTTTCCCATGCAGTTTCAAATAGTCCATAAATAGCAAGTGGTTTATAGTAGGTTCGTCTTTTCAAAGGCTACATCGAGCTTCGCATTGACGCAAAATCAATGAGAGAGAAATGAGTCAAATGATGAATAATAATGGTGTCAAGCTGTACCCTCTCCCTACTTGGAAAAGTTCTCATCGTATTCCTAGATTTCTCAGTTCATCTCCTACTGCTGTTAGTGAAACCACCCAGTTTTTCATGCTATTCTTAATCCTCTGGATCTCATTCCTATCATTTCCAGACAATGAATGAGCCACGAATGTGGTACCAAGTCGTATACTTATCGATCTACGCCGGATTAGTACTTATTTTCTTGCAGGTCATCAAAATTACCTTATCAATCAAAAGTCGATCTTTTATTTTAGGAGATTACTTCCCTTTTGTCTCGGTTGGAAAGAGTTCAGCTCCCTCGATGTAGTCATCCATTTGCCCAGGAAGCATGCCATTTGGAATCGTCAACATTATTTGGAGTCAGGATGTAGGTAAAGTTGTGGACAACCCCTCACTGTTGTATCTTTCACACTTAAGATGGGTCTTCAGAACATTATTCATTGGCACAAGGTCAGTTTCTATGATATTCTGCAGTTGACTTGCACTTCTCTTGCAAAGGCTTCATATTTGCTTAATCCAGAATCCTTGGAATCATCTCGTACCAGGGGCCTTCCGATGAGGTACCTTCTTTAGTTGACGTTTCAGGTTATTTTTTATTCATCAACAATGATAATAATAATAAATTGCAGCACTGACATGATAGGCGAAAGAGAGAAGAGTGTTGGCTGAAGACCCGAGGAGACTTATTGTCACTCAGCCTTCAGCGATGACCACTGGGCAACCGGTGTGAAACTGTAAATCGCAGTATTACTGCGACCTATGAGCCCTAGGAGAGAAGGGCTGGAGACTTGAGGAGACTTGCTGTCACTCAAACTCCAGCGGTTACCACCAGGCAACTGGTGTGAGATTGCAAATAATAATAATAAAATGCCGCATGTGCGGTGAAAGAGATGAGACAGTAAACCACATAACTAGTGAATGTAGCCAACTCGCCCAGAAGGAGTATAAGCATAGACACGATAGAGTAGCAACGATGATACACTGGGAACTAAGTAAACAAATGGGATTCAACCATGGGGAAAAGTGGTATCAGCACAAGCCAGAGGCAGTTTTGGAGAATGACAACCACAAACTACTGTGGGACTTTGACATCCAAACTGACCACCTCATCCAGGCAAGAAGGCTGGACTTAGTAATAGTAGACAAAACAAAGAAGGCCTGCCAAATACTAGACGTTGCTGTACCTGCAGACCATAGAGTAAAAAAGGAGGGTGAAAAAAGGGAAAAATACCAGGACCTAGCAAGGGAGTTAAAGAAAATGTGGAACATGAAAACCAGGGTAGTACCGGTCATAGTGGGAGCACTAGGAACTGTCCCCAAAACGCTGAGGGAGAGACTGGAGGAGATCAGGATTAGGGGGAGGATAGAGACTGTACAGACCACAGCACTGCTGGGAACTGCACGGATACTGAGGAAGGTGCTAGAGATATAAGGACTGCAACGAATCGTAGCTCTGTCATGATATGCGAAAGAGAGAGGAGACGTTAGCTGAAGACCTGAGGACACTTATTGTCACTCAGCCTTCAGCGATAACCACTGGGCAACCGGTGTGAAACTGTAAATCGCAGAATTACTACGACCTATGAGTACTAGGAGAGGAGGGCTGGAGACTTGAGGAGACTTGCTGTCACTCAAACTCCAGCGGTTACCACCAGGCAACTGGTGTGAGATTCCAAATAATAATAATAATAATAATAATAATAATAATAATAATAATAATAATAATAATAATAATAATAATAATAAACATTATGTCCTACAGCATTTTTTGTCTATGTTCAAAATTTCCTGTATATCAAACTAATCTAAAGGTAAAATTAAGGAAAGACACAAGTTATCATGTTCAACGTATCATAAAATTCTATCTCAACCAAGTTACGTCACTGATAATGTGAGATTGACAGATAACAAATGTGCATTGTTAATTACCATAAGTGTTGATTCCTGATTATCACACTAATGTAAATATCAAAGATTAAATAAATCAAGTAAACAAAATTAAAAAAACAAACAAAACAAATGAATAATGAAAAAAGCAGACCTTCGAGATCGGAATGGAAGAGACTAAAAAAATGTTATCTATAATATAAAAAAAAACTGACTTCGATTTCTTCTTTTGGATTTGGATGATAAAATGAACAACTAATGTATCCTATCGATAGTCACCTATGGAGCAGGAACATGGAACTAATCATGCTCAACTTCTCATGGAGAGATCATAAGACTGCACAGTATTTTGGAGAAAAGACAGGAGACTGAGGTATCATTGGAAGAGTTAGAAAACTCAAATGGCAAATGGCTAGATATGTTGCAAGAATATCAGACAATCTCTTGACATCACGACTCACCACATGGATCCCAAGAGATCATACGTGAAATTGAGGCCGACAGATAGTAAGATGGAATGGCAAGCTAGATGAATTCAGAAAGTACTGGCTCTGTGAAGCCCATGATTGAGAATTCTGGCGAATCTTTAGGAAGGTCCATGTCCAACGACGGACACCAAAAGGCTGCCGATGCGTCAAATGATTATTTCATTAAAAAAAAATATCTTCAAGTTCAATGTCACTTAAAATTCAATTATTTTAATTTACGTCACTGATGACATGAGCGTGACAGACGAAAAATGCAGCATTATTTCATCTATTTACAAAAGTCTCAATCCCCCCACGAATTTGTAAGGGTACCAGAAAATATGTGATTCTTGCCGTTTTTCTTCTATAAGGACAGTTACTGGTGTGTGCTCATATAATTTCTTTTGGGGGCCGGAGCTTTAGTTGTTTTCATTATAGTGTCACTCTTCCTCTTCCTCCTCATTTATTTTTAGATGCTCGTGCATCAGTAGTGCCGATTTCCGTCACTGAATGACTGGCTGCCTGACTGACATACCAAAATATTTTTTGCTGATTTAGCACCTTTAAGGCTAGAGCTAGCCCTTTTTAGATGCAAGAGGGGAAACTGGGCGCATCTACGGTCTGACAAGTTTGTTAAGCTTCTCTGGAAGAATGAGAATTTGCTTCGCCTCACCGGGTTAATTCCTAGAATGCATGCATAAAATGGAGATAACTCCTCTTAGCCTTAGAATGAATTAAGAATTATACCGCCTTTAAACAACAGAACAAACGACAAGTTTCTATACCGTGTAACGTTTCACACACTAGCTCAGTCATTGTTGAAAACGGCGCTAGTACATAATTCAACAATTAAATCTTGTCAAAGCGATAACAACCTATTTTCCATTCAAAGGAGATATAATCCTTTGTTCATTCTAGGGTTAACAGGGGTTATTTCCATTTTATGCATGCATTGTACGAATCTAGCCCTCACTGTAAATCGATTCACAAATGCTGAAATTCCATTGTCGGATATTTATATATATATATATATATATATATATATATATATATATATATATATATATATATTGTTTCAGTCCTTCTCTTTTCTTCTTAGAGATGCTTATGATGCGGTACTATTGATTATTGATCTACCATTGATCAGTTCAGGCCCCCAAGGCGCTACACATTTTCAATCATCACTACTTTCTGTATCCTCAGAAAAGGTAGAGTAATGGGGTTAGCGGGTTAACGAACCAACCGGGGTCAAATGCAAGGAGAGCATTCACTCACTGTCTTCTTGCTCTATTTTTATCTCTTTGGTCTCTGTTTTCTTCTTTTCGAGTTTCAAATATTCACAAGACTCGCATTAATGACAGTGAAGATGTTTCGTTTGAAATGACCGCCGTAAATAATTCCCAGAACAACAGGAAATTATCATATAAAACGCAAACAGAAAATCCTAAAGAGTTGTCATACTTTTGAGTGGTTCAAGTTGATGTTTGTTGCCAAATTATGATGAGGTGTTTATGGAATATATGTATATACTTTATACAAAGATTTGTTATTAATACACTCAACTGTTACATTTTGTCCATTGGATAGTTTTGGATTCGTCATTCTTTCTTGATACTAATATTCACAGTGTTGCTGTTGTCAATGGTTGATTTGCAAATTTCGTCGATGATCTCATACTATCTGGATTCTACGAATGACACACCTCCAAGATACAGAAAAAACAAACCTGAACATCAATTATGTGAATTTCGGATGATCAAAACAGGATTTCAAGGTCTTGAAATCGTATTCAGTATGGCTTCCTTTCTTATGTTCGGATTAGTTATCCGAATAATTAATTTTCCGAACAAAATACTCCCCGCATGTCTCGATCGGATATCGAGATTTGTCTGTACATTAGAGATTGTTATACTTTTTATCATGTAATATTGAGGTATTAGGAGGATGACAACGCCAGCCGTGATAGTAATTGTAGATTAGTAAGTTAGATGATGTCAACAGTGATAGTAGTCGTAGAATAGTAAGGTGGTAGGTTGATGACGTCAGCAGTGATATTAGTCAGAGAATAGTAAGGTGGTAGGTAGATGACGTCTTGTGAGAATAGTCGAAGGGTAGTAAAGTAGTAAGTGGATGGTCTGCAGTAATAGTTGTCGAAGGTTGCGTAAAGTCGTAGGAAGATAGCGTCAACCGTGGTACTAGTCTCAGGGTAGTAAGGTAGTAGGAGGATGATGTCAGTAGAAGTTGTAGTAGTATTAAGATAGTAAGGTAGTAGATGAGTAGGTCAGCAGTGATAGTAGTCATAAGGTAGTGACTTAACTATGCAATAATATTCTATGGCTTCGCCAGAGCTGATTTTCTTCCGAGCTTTGATGTCGAAAGAAAATATCAAATTATGTCTATTACGACTGTAAGACAGATTAGGCGTCAAATTGGAGCTATTTTTATAATGTAGGTATAAAGAAATTGAATGAATGTTTTTTTCTCGCTTATAGATTGGAATTCCTCGATTAACGTCGTTTCGAAAAATATATTCGATAATATGAAATATTGATGGTGGGATTGCAAATCAAGTGATTTTTCTGACTAGATATAAGTTAGTCGCAAAATTCCAACATGGCAATAGATTGAATATCTTCTATTTATATAACTGTGTCGATGGTAAAATCGGATTCACTTAACGTTGTCTCAGTCAAATTCTTAGTTTTCAAGAACCTAACCACGGCTTTAATCGGGGGCTTCCTATAGAAGTACACGGCTGTTGGATATTATTTGCTGATTGGTCAGCCGTTTGTCATTATTAGATTACCGCTCTGAGACAAGTGAATAATTTTATTCAATTACTTACACCTGCCAACGAACTTGGAAGAGTTATGTAGATGTATCCGCCAATGCTCATCTGTCTCTACTTTCCATATCCCCAGAGGTTCCCAATGAATTTCAATGAGATTTTGAGGAAATGTGGGTCATGCGCCTGGGAAGGGTGGATTGAATTTTGGGGTCGATCTGGGAATACATTTTCGATTGATATGTTAAGACAATAGCACAAACATGAAATAATGATACTTACCCTAACCTCCCTAACACCACAGCTATATATCAACTGACTTGTATTCAGTTTTTAATAATTGTATTGTGTTAGGGGAGGTATACGCTCTCTAATTTACATATATGTTTTTCATGAAAGATCATCATCATCATCATCATCATTATTTTGGTGACGGTCGATTGAAAAGACCTTCGCAAACATTCACCAGAATTTTCAACCATGGGCATCTCATAGCCAGTTGTATCTGAATTTATCTAGCTTGTCACGCCATCTTACTTTCTGTCAGCCGCAATTTCGCATGTGATCTCTTGGGATCCACGTTGGGAGTCGCGATGTTCAGCAGTTGTCTGCCATTCTTGCAACATGTCCTGCCCATCGCTATTCGAGTTCTCTAATTGAAGAAAAAATAAGATTGAACTAGGTCACTGAATGGGAACTGTCACATGGCAAACGTCTTTTAACAGATTCTCGGGTTGAGGGTTATCAATTTGAAAAAATGAATCGATGAATAAATCACTTCTCTGATTTTTACGGAGTAGTGATCACTAAAGATCTGTATTAAAAAAATGCTATAAGAGATAAATTAAGGGACCAATTTAGCATAAATTTACATTGTAAATTGAAGCTCTTGCTAGGAACTGATTTTGAAAAATTAGGAAAATGCTTCTTTTCTAGACATAAGGAGTTAATACAAAAATTTTCAGCTGTCTAACATCGATGTTACGACCTGTACGCCGGACAATTACATAGTCAGCCAGACTCCCTTAAAGATTGAAGGAACTGACGTCGTTGTTGACCATGCTGATGCTGACAGTTTGGGTTGACGGTCTCTAACAAAGAAGTTTAATTAATTTCTAATAGATTTGCCATTCAAATTAAGTTCGCCAGATCTTTAGAAAAATAATTCCTTCTTTTTTTTTCTAAATGCCAGACAGTTTTTTTCTTTCTTTCTTTCTTTCTTTCTCTCTCTCTATTTTCTTTTTAAGTTTCTAAAGAAATAAAAGATTCGTTTGATGTCTTTGTTTTCCGGAATATCATGTTCGTTCAAATATTGTTATGAGAATATTTGTGTGCGCATATATGTACTTACGTGATATGTATTCATATCCGTAAGTATAAGTAAATGGACCCAAGTAAACATATGTTTATGAAGGTTGCTTAGTGGTACAGTTAATGAGTGTTGGGATGATAACACGATGTATCTAATATATATATATATATATATATATATATATATATATATATATATATATATATATATATATATATATATATATATATGTATATATGCTCACACATACATATATAAATGCTGGAAAATGCAGAATTTATGAATAAACCCGTCAGAATAAGGCCCAAGATAAGTGGAAAAGCGCTTTTTCCGAAAAACAAAAATATTTTTCAGAGGTGGACTAATGGAGTACTGATGCCAATTTCTAAGCCTGGAGACCAAACGGTAGTGCCAGGAGCACACACACACACACACACACACACACACGCACGCACACACACACACACATACATAACTCGCACTCACATAAACATTCGCACATATCGATAAAGGGATAGAACTCATGCCATCTTTGGTGGCTTCGGTTGTTCAATATATATATATATATATATATATATATATATATATATGTGTGTGTGTGTGTATATGCATGTGTGTGTATGCGTTTGTGCGTGTGAGTACATCCACAATTCTTGCATATTATAGCTTACAGTTAATGTTTTCAATGAATTAGACAAAGAAGCCCCGTGATTATTATTTATCGCTTTGAAACAGTATGTAAGATCCTATTTTTAACGGTAAACATGTTACTTTCATGTAAAAATGTTTGTTCCGACTCGAGCCTTCTAGGTGGACGAACCTTACATTACTCTCTGCAACTTGTAATTTATTTTTAAAGAAAACCTCTCTGTTCCATAGTTACAAGTGTCTTTTTCTGATTGATTATGGCTAAAAAGTATAGGAAATATCAATTATTCCTTTCAAACTTGGCTTTTGTAATCAGGATAGTGGTAATTCGAAATCTGCTCATTTTCGATTCACCAGCTAGAAAATTTGCCATTTTTAATCACATAAAGTAAGAAAAACAATTGCATATGAATATCACTGTGTTGATCACAAAATCAAAGTTTGGGGGGAATGATAGCCTTTTTTCCTATAATTTTACACATAAGCAATCAGGAAATAACACTCACCGTCCAAAAACAAAAATAGCGTTACACAATGTTGTTGGCATTAAAATGTATGCTACAAAAATCGATCTATCGTATGTGTCAGTACTGTTTTCGGGCATCGATGTGTGTCTTACTGTATGAATTGACATATATATGTATAAGATCTACAGAGAAGTGTTATCTTAAGTGCATTGACAAAGTCAGAGATTATGTTGAAAAATGAATATTTGTTGCGAAAAATATTTTTTTTTGCAGATAATTAACTGACTAAAATGGAGATGGGCTTGTCACTTAGCAAGAAAAAAATTACAGCAGAAGGAGCAAAAGACTAAGTTAGGGAAACTAAAACAAGATTGAAGGATGAGATAGGAAGGCTGGCTAAGGTTGGCACAATCGCAGTCGTCATGGGGAAGATTGGAAAGATATCTGTCCAGCAGTGGATTTATAATGACTGATAACGATGATAATGATACGTATATGTCCGTGAGTGTATAAGTGTGTATATAAATATGTATATATATGTAAATGCATGCATTTGTATATGTGTGTACATGAATATATATATATATATATATATATATATATATATATATATATATATATATGTATATATATATATATACGCATATATGCATGCATTTGCAAGTATGTATACGTGTGTTTATGTAAATGTGTATATATATGTATATATATGTGTAAGTGCATGTGCAAGTGTGCATGTGTGTATATGAATGCATATATGCATATATATGTGTACGCACATGTGTAGGTGTGTGTTTGTATGCATGTGTATATGGTACATTTGTACGTGAACGTATCCGTATACACTTCATGAGTACATATTCCTCGATAACTTGTTTTATACCTGCGTCTGTGGTGTACTTCCATTTTGCAAGTTCGAGCCTCTTTGTGAGTACCTGTATAGCAATTTGTACATATGTGTGCATATGACAGTGCTTGCACATACATACATACATACATACCCACACGAGTATACTTACACACAGAGGTATATCGATTCATCTGCCCTACTGGATGCAGGTTCGATTCCTGCAGCAACCTTATTTTCTTTAATTGTTTATTCTATTTACGCTGCCTAGGCCAAATAATACATTCACCGTGAAATAAAGGTAGCTCATCTAAAATACTTTCAATATAAATATAACATTATGTATATATATATATATATATATATATATATATATATGTATATATATATATATATATATATATATATATATATATATATATGTATGCTTCTAACGTTCAGTGCATACTGAATGCATATTATCAGCTATAACGTATGGATGAGAAACGTAGAAGCCAACAAATCGTACTGAAAACTAACTCAGATTCGTGCAGAGATCTATGGAAAGAGCAATGCTTGAGATAAGTCAAAAAGTGAGGATTTGAACATGAATCCGAGTGTGGACCAGGGTAAAGGATGTTATACTAATAATTAATAATCAAGCAACAAAAATTGTGATGGGTTGCACACTAAGCAAGAAGAAAGGACAACAGGTGGAACAACAAGCCAACCAATTGGTGCCCATGGGACAATTAACGCAGTAGTAAAAGACCAAATACAAAATGGAAGAATGAGAAAGGGAGATATGCCGATAAGACATGACTGAGGTTAGCACAGTAACGGACGTCAAGGAAGGAGAAGGGAAAAGTATCTGTCAAGCAAGGGACTAGTAATGACTGCTGCTAATATACCTTATATATAATGTTTAGTATATACTATGTATATATAGGTACTCATATATATCATATATGAGTGCTCAACGGACCGTTTGTAAAGAGTTGACATTTTCGTTATTTTCAGAGCAAAAAAGGTCAGTTTTTTTAAGCTTAGAAGATCCATGAATCCCAGTTCAGCTCTAAAATGAAAATAAACCCCTGAGCACAGTAGCTTTAAAAACAACAAAAATATCTTTTTAAAAATGGTGCGTTGGGCACTTATCATGCCTGAGCTCCCATATACTCTATACTATATGTACTAAATAAGTAGCATCTGTTATATCCATTATATATTTGCATATATATTCTATATGTACCTGTAAACCATATATTTACTTATGATAATTACTGCTTCTACTTCATACTATATATATTATTGAGGAATACCTTGGAAAGTGCTGTTCTGATTCGCGTGGTTTTTCATGTAGTACAATTAAGATATTGTCGCACACATTAATGAAAATAAGTATAAACTAGCAAAAACACGTTAAATTATTAGGTTTTTTATTAATATTGCGGTTTCGAACAGCACGGAAAATTTTCGAAAAATTTATCGTACTATCCGAGGTATACCTGTATATATATATATATAAACGATCTTTCATCATTATAAATACGTGTCGTGTGGTTTCTGTTTGAAATGTATTTCCTGTGAGCATGTGCACGAGCAAGTGCAGTCCTTCATTCAATTCATACAATACAATTATAGGTTCATTAAACGAAGTCGTGTTTCAATTTCGTTCGTCTAGGTACAAGGTACTCTACTAAACACAACTAAAATGACTAACAAAACAATTTAGCGATAATTCAATGATAAAAAGAGTAATGATAAACATAATTCAATCAAATTAGATTGGAATGAAAATCATCACGAAACCAGTATAGCACCATCACGCACCCCCCCCCCCCAACATCGCCGAAACGTCGATAGTTGGGCTTTTGAAAACCTAACGAAATTTGGAACGTTAATTAAAATCGAAAAAAAAAATACGAAAATATTGCGATTATGCAGACTTATTCCCTGTTGTCAATCGAAAGTACACTCAAACATTAAATTCATACCGGTCTGGTTTGTCACTCAATAGAAACTGTAAAGTAAAGCCTTTTAGGCAGCATGCTGTGATTCGGACGGGATCAATTAAAACATTTTGAAAAGGGATGCTCAATGAATATGTAAGTCCTCTCGCCTCTTCTTGCACTATAAAAATTAAAAAAAAAACAAACAAAAAAAAAACACAAAAAAAACAACAAAACAAATGCGAACGCTACCGGACTCTTAGATACCAATCAAGTGCACCCTTATATTGCAGACTGACCCCCTTCCGCTGAAGACCAATTTGGAGGTTAAAGAATGAAAGAAAAATTTCCTAGACATAATAAGGTTTCAATGTTTAAATTTTCAGTCCCCTGGCTCTATTGGTGTGATCTATACGCTTTACACATACATAGCTAGTCACACAGCCAGACCCACTAAAAACTGAAGAAATCAATGTTGATAGTTTTGATGATAGTTTTAGTTGAAGGTTTCTAATGCAAAACTCCCCCTATGAATTGATGTATTTACCAACGATTGAAAAAAAAGGACACCAATATTGAAATCTTATAGAATCCTAAACTGGTTTATTTACTGGTTATTCACCCACGTTGTTGAATTCGTACCTTGAAGTCTTCACCATTTTTATACAGTTTTTTAAAAGACTTTTTTGTACTTGCGAAATTATTATTATGGCTTGGCTATGCGAACGATGATTCAGAAAGATTTTCCACATCCGTGGCAGCCCCACAAGTGGCCAGCGAGGGTTATGCGGAGGAGACGGACATTTCCACAAGATTTGCAAAAGAAAATATAAAGAAATATAAAGTGCAGATGCACAAGAATTGTATACGTGTTTTTCAGACTGACCCTCAGATTGAGAGCCATGCAACGAGCACATGAGAGAATCATGCTCAACATCACATGGAGAGATAACACGATAGCAATGTATATCATGAAAAAAAAAATAGGAGTTTCCGGCAAAGTAGAACCCATAAGAAAACTCAAATGGCAATGGGCTGGTCATGTTACAAGAATGTCAGGCAACTGATGGACATCATGGCTCACAACATGGATCCCCAGAGATCAGGAGAAACCGTGGTCAGCAGAATATAAGACGGTGAGACAAACTAAACAAGTTCAGAAATATTGGCTCCACGGCACCCATGTTAGAGAGGTGAGACGAATTTTGGGGAAAGTCTACGTCTAACGACACACGATAAAAGAATGATGATGATGATGATGATGATGATGATGATAAGGTAGGTCTTAAGATGGGGATCAATTGGCAATGCAAGTTTATGCATTATTGATCCTTAGTTTGTGTCTGGCATCATTCGATGCTTTCTTTTTTAAGAATTCTGTAAGTTTTAGAGATCACTATTCAACAGAAGGCGAAAGAAGTAACTTCTTCATTGATCACTTTATTTTTCAATTTTTAATTGATCACCCCGGAAACTGTATGCTCCCAAAAGACGTAGGGTACCTGATGGTTTCTGTCGATTAACTAAGCAGACAGGTCTTTCTGTATGGATGTATCTGTATTAGGGAATGAGATCGAACTTGTTCAAATATAAGCACATATATCAAATCATACGATCATATGTGTGCCAATATGAATTATATTACTTTGAAAGAACAAAATAAACTCGTGATGAAAGAACCGACCTATAAATGCCTACAGGTGAAATCGTTCTTTGTCCGTCTCGGAATGAACTATTTAGCTTGAAATTAAAACTGTCTGGCCAGGTGCAAATTAGCATTTCCACTTGGTGGCAGCAAGAGGAGCTCCTTGGCTGAACGTGGAACATTGATTTTTTTTTCTTGTTTTTATTATTATTATTAATTCTCAGTAAAATGAACATGCCTCTTGTTAATGGAAACCGCCAGTAAATACAGTCAATACGTCAACATCAATATAGCCGACATCAATATTGTCAACATCGGCGACGGTATCTTCAGTTTTTAATTGGTTTTGCCTAGCTGGCTAGCTGGCTTTCTACGAATGTGTTCCGCATACATCATCATCATCAGTGGCAGCAGCAGCAGCAACAGCAGCCTTCTGGTGTCCGTCGTTTCCAGAGATTTGTCCGGCCTACCATTAAACCATCTAAATGGATATTTAGTGGGGGAGTGGTATCAAATGGTAATTCAAGTCAATGCTAAATTGAGTCCTAGATTATGTCCGGCAGCATTTGACACTTGTTTTATAACTCATTGATCATATAATTTTCCAATTTTTTTGATTGATCACCCCCAGAACTGCATGCTGTTGGTCACATACGGTTTCCACTGAGTGACTAACGAGACCCGTAGTTAGTTTTAATTTTTGCTCAAACGTCGGTGATAAGCATTTTTCGATACACCACACGAGACTATTTTCATTAAAATAACAATATACTTCCCAAATAAACATGTCTAATTGATTTCATGTATACATCTACAGTGTTTTTTGAACATCTACGATGCACCAGGATTACGTAGAACGATTCTGTATGTGGGTGTTTCTGCATGTATATGTATACATGCGTGTGCACGTATGTGTGTACCGGTGCGTTCATATACACGCAAAAACATAACAAAGTACTAGTCGTCACGCAATTACAGGAAGGTGTAAACTTGCGATATGGGAGTACGCTATATACACAGGTTATAAAAAAAGCTAATGGCATTGTAATGCGTGCGTATATGCAGTATACACAGACATTTGAACACACACACACGCTACATTATATATACTTATGTAAATACCATTGTCATCGTCCGCTTGTTTGTTCAGTTGAAAGAGTCATACTGAACTAAATCTACGTATGAAATTGACGACGAAGATCTAAACCCACAACAAGACTGAAGATAATGCAGCACCATGACCATTACACCAAGATAACAGATATTGTAAATAACACATTAAAAGCAAAAATCAACCTGTAGATGCTGTAAAAGCCAAAACCTACTTCTACGAAGATTTCCTACGATAAAATAAATTACGAAGTTGTCATACATTTCACCTCACCGAAAATGGTTTTCTAAATGAATTATCTTATTTACTTCGTTGATTTAAAGTTTATAAAATTCAGAAAGCACCCAGGCTTAATAATTTTCACTTAAAAGATCTTGAAAAAAAAATTATATTTACATATATTGTTTTTCATATGCTACACAAAAGCTTTGTTTAAATATTCTCTTGAAACATCCAGCATATACCGTCATTTCATTTGTAGAATTTCCATGATTCAAAATTATCTATTAATATTTAAAGCATAAACTGCGCAAATTTTGACACCTGTTGTCAAATCCTCTTACGAATATTTAGAACATTACA
The DNA here is from genome assembly GCA_963457665.1 of Thysanoteuthis rhombus. Classification (NCBI taxonomy): domain Eukaryota; kingdom Metazoa; phylum Mollusca; class Cephalopoda; order Oegopsida; family Thysanoteuthidae; genus Thysanoteuthis; species Thysanoteuthis major. Next base: position 25,407,693 of record OY735210.1, on the reverse strand, counting down.
TTCTGGAGGCGGTTTTATTTCCTCGGTCGTGTCAGATTTTTTGATTGCAAGAAAAAAGTCATTGGTGAAAGGTAATTACTGATTTTTTTCTAAATCATTTTATCCTACCCCGGAACAAAAGTTATGAATTTTTTTCCCAGAACATTCTATTCACTGTCTCATATTACTGTATATATTACTATGGCTTTCTTCGCAGTATTTTTTGCTTATGACTATTTTTTTCCAGTCACAAATCTTTATATTAAAATGTATGTGTTAGAATTCACATATAAACGCAATGTGTATAACATTTCTCTGAGCATATATGTAACTCTCGGTGAGCGACATTTTGATCCTTGACTGCGCGCGCCGATGCTCAGATCTTTGACAAAAGCGCCGATCCATACCTAAATAATTCAGTCTTTTTTTTTCCAGATATTATTCTAAAGATATGTGTGTGTGCGCGTGCGCATACGTATGTGTGCCACCTGATGATGTCAGCTTCTGAAAATAGATGAAAATACGAAAAACAAAAAACAAAACAACAAAAAAAACACAGCACTGTTACCTGATAAAAAACCCAGAGAAAGCACCCTAACTGGTGTATTACATGAGTAACCTATGGTTTGCCAGTGGCTCCCATGAAAGACTGGATAACAACCAAGAAAGGTCAGTGACGCTAGAAAGACAGCTGACCCCTAGGAAATATTGATGTAAGCTGTGAGACTGCAAGGCGCCACTACCTGCATCGGGCGACGAGGGCTTAGCGATTGAAAAATGCGAATAAAAGGAACAAACTAGGTATGGGCCAGACATAGGTATGGATCCATGAGGAGGAGAGCAAAGCCAATGGAACAGGGGCACCAAGGCGCAAAGATAAGTGGGATCTGCCCAACCGCAGGATCTCATGGGCTGAGCTTTGGATATAAGAGCCCTACTGCATGTCTCTCCTTTTTTGGTCCCTTTCTTCTCCATCGTATCAGCAGACATGGGGGCTAAGAGAGGATTTGCACAGCAAGATCTGTAGTCAGAGGGGGATACAGACCGGGTGCAAATGTATTTAACTCAAGGTCGGTGTAAATGGCGCTTTAACAAGGTGCTCCTGTCTTTGGCTGATACGCTAAAGCGCGAGAGATGCAAGAAGAGGTCAGCCAGTATGGACTTCAAGAAGACTATCACCTTCGTCAGGGTGGGAGCCAAACCTTTCTCAACCGGAAGACCAAAGCCCAATCATCAGTAAACTACCAGGTCCCAGAAAATGATGATCGACACGGGCAGGCGTTTACAGTTCCTGGAGGAGGTGCACACAATCGTTTGTCCGGACATCGTACTCTGGTCGACCGAAGATCAAAGGATTATTTTCGTTAAACTTATAGTGCAGTGGGATGAGAGTTGTGAAGAGCCCCATGAGAGGAGGGCCCTGAAATACCAGTCTCTGGTCCAGGAGTTCAGGGACAGAAGTTGGCAAGCATGGTTGTTCCCTGTGGAAGTTGGCTGTAGAATTTCCGATCAAAATTTAGCTAAAGACTGTCAGGTTGCAGACTTAATAATCCATCCTCATCTATATTAATATTAAACAAACCATTGCATAATTAACCTAGTGCATCGGGATATTTGAGAAATCATACATACAGTACTAGTCATAAGCATTTCAATAGACATTTTGCTTCTAATTGCTTGATTTTTTGAGTTAGGAACAGGAACATTTCACAAGAAGAAACATTATTTCTATTGATATTCGGACCATCCTCATCTTGGTTGTTTTTCATACAACGTTTCGGCTGTTGCACTCAACGGCCTTCGTCAGGTATCATTCCGAGATATACTAAGAAGAAACATGTTTTTGACATCAACATAACAAAGCATGCATCAAGTTATGTTTTGTGATTCTGAATGCTGCATTTCTTGGGAATGTTTTTTGATGGAATTTAAATGTAAAATAAAAGAACGAAGTTTTTTCTATCTTTTTGAAATCTTGTTCAGAAATCAATTGTGGAGATTGGAAAGGCGAGCTCACATCACTATTTGGAAAAATTACAAAACGGTGGTTTGTGTACATAAAATACTACTACTCGTAAGTATTTGAACAAGCACAAAATCTGTTTTTATAGCTTAAGATTGCAGGGACCATTTGGGATTTATAGAAAAGGGATGCGGGGTGCGAATCAACTTGTCAGTTCGGCAACTCTTTTGTATAGCATTATGAGTTTGCCTTTTTATTCTCCTTGGTTGATACTGAACAAGATTTTAGAAAGACGTTTAAAACATCTACTTTTTCTTTCATTTAGCAATTTGGTTCTATTACAAAAAAAAAACATTTTCCAGAAATGTAGCATTCAGAACCACAAAACATGACTAAATGCATGTCTTGTTATATTGATTGCAATAAATTTTTTTTCTTGCAAAATGTTCCTGTTTTTAAAAAAAATACTCGATTAGAAGCAAAACGTCTGTTTGTTCAAATACTTGTAGTAAGCATTGTAACTATATCAAGGAAATCAGTATAAAAAAAAAATCCATCTTCGTATATTGTTTATTCATCAAATATTGATAACTAACAAAAATGTTTTCCGGAGTTACTTTCATCGTTTATATAAATATCTGAGTGTATTTGTTCGCATTTGCACACACACACACACACACACACACACACACACAGACGTGCGCACGCATTCGCACGCACACGCATTCGCACGCACACATCCATATATATGCATGTTGGAAGGATGTGTTACGAACGCATTTTTGTATTTTTATTTCTACGTACATTCGCAACGTGCTGAACCTCTGAGTTGATTTATCAAAGTCCTAATGATATTGATTGATTAATTTATACTCGTTCTCATTCAGCTTTTCCCAGCGTCGAGAGACAGGCGTACATTGTCGAGTTTTTTTTTTCCAAGTACAACAGGGAATGAGTAATCTCCCTTTATCGCTGATATCCTGATCGCTTCTCATCATCAAGTCACATCACGCGAGACTCGAGAGCAGGCCGATAACCTTTGCTTCTCTCCAAGCGTAGTGCAAACTAACCTGACAGCTGTTCTGCCAATTTTAACGATTCTAAATGTTCAAAGAATCGAGAGAACAGAAAGGAAGAAAAAAAGAAAGAATGGAGGGAAGGAAGAAATAAATAAAGAAAGATGGGAAGAAAAAAGAAAGAAAGAAAAGGAAGGAAGAAAGGAAGGAAGAAAGCAAGCATGTTGTGTACGAAGAAAGTTTAAACAATAGAAAACATGGATAGAAATGAAACAGGTCTGGTTAGTCAAAGAATAGAAACAGTCATGCGATCAATATCTTTTAGCATCATGCCGTGTTGGGCTGATCAAGTAATAAATTGGTAAAAAGGAATGGGTAATCAATGAATAAGTTACCGCTTTATCATTTTTGGACTATGACCGCCGAATAAGTCCAAATTCTTTCAAAACCAATCACCAATGCTATCGGACACAATTTAAGGGACCAATTTAGCATAAACTTACATTGCAAATCGAACCTCCCAATAGAGACTCTATTTAGGGATGGACATTCAAAAAAGCAAGTTATTCATTTTCCACACATGACAAAGAGTAAATCGATAGATTTTCAGCCCTCTAGATCCATCCGTGCGACCTGTACGCGTGGTATAGACATATATACACACATAGCCAGTCAGACAAACTAAAAAACTGAAGAAACTTTTTGACTGTTTTGATAGACAGTTTCTCAGAAACAAATGATGCGCTCCCCCCACCCTCCAAAAAAAAATTAAAAAAGTAATCAAAAGAAGGAAAATGGAAAAAAACAAAAACATAAACAAAAAAAAACAAAAAAATGGAGGGAAAGAACCAAAGAAGAAGAAATTAAAAAGATTTGAAAACAGTCTGAATGAATAAATGAATAAATGAATGGAATATAAAACACGAGATGGAAAGAAGGAAAAAAAGTAAAAAAAAAAGAAAAAAAGAAAAAAGAGGACCAGCTTTAAAACTGGAGAAATCTATGTCGACAGTTTTGGTTGATGGTTGTTAAAAAACATATGATGACCCCCCCCCCACTAAAAAGAAGAAGAAGAAAAAAAAGAAATAAACAAAAGGAGGGAAACAAAAAAAGAAATGAAAAAAAATATGGGAAAAGAACCAAAGAAAAAGGAATTTAAAAAAAAGATGAAATAAGGTCTAAATGAATGAATTAATAAATGAATGGGATATAAAAACGAGACAGAAAGAAAGAATAAAAGTCTTTCAAAAAGAAGCGAGCAAACGAAAAAAGGAAAGAATGAGAATGATGAAAAATAATGAAAAAAGTTACCATTGAAGTTTGAAGAATGAAAGTGCAGTGCTGAATTGAGTATGTAGCAGAATTAACATATGCTACAGGCCCATATTTTCAGGAACCCTGCGCTAAATGTTTGCAAGCTATCGATTCTGATTTTGTGATTCTACCGTCACGCAATCACTGTACCAATAAACTACATTCAACTTTCAAGAACGACTGGATTTTTGAAGGTTAATGATTATACCTAATTATTGCATTGAATTGATGTCATTATTTCAACATAGTAATTAATGGGAGTGATATATATATATATATATATATATATATATATATATATATATATATGAAACATTAATATGAAGGTATTTCAAATTGAAGTCATAGCCCCTGCACAAAGATCAAAACGAAAACAAAGTAGTACTATTACTGAAATATCATACATATCTGTATATCATATGGCTATATAGCAAATAAAAAGAATCATTTACTTTACTATGCAAGTAAAATATATATATATATATATATATATATATATATATATATATATATATATATATATATATATATATATATATATATATGTGTGTGTGTGTGTGTGTGTGCGTGTGCTTGTGTTCAAATATTTATAGGTAATTTTTTTTTGTGATTAGGGGCATCTATCTAACATATATTACAGGCCCCGTGTAAGCATTATCCGGTACTGAGCACTTGACCTATTCCCGGACTCGGAGAACAACAACGGCCGGTTGAGTCAGTCCTTAGATTTTTGTCTTTCAAGTCATGTCCCAAAATGTCAGAAACATCAGTCTTTCATACTATTCTTCTCATGAAGGGGAACAAAGAAACACGAGATACTCTTTTCTTAAATACCTAATGACACACTGAGACTTCAAATAACATTGAGACGGCCCTTTTTCATCCTTTGCATTCATTCCTTTTTCAACTTTCCTTCGTTCAAAGATGAATTAAGAAAAAAAAAAATCGTGAACGGCAAGATCAATAGACAGGATCTCTTTTTTTTTCTCCGTCTTTGATCGTTTCATCTATCATCTTTTTTTTTATCTGCAATGAACGTCGATAGGTACTACAAATGCCAAAATCATTTTCTTTCAGACCAAAATGTAAAAAAAAAAAAGGTTCAAACGGCCCATAAGAAAGGAAGAGAAGTGAGATTGGGTGGAGAAAGGGGATTTTTTCCCCATCTTTTTCATGTCGTTCTACGCTATATCATTTTTCATTTTAAATCAATTTTCGAAATGAAAAATTGAAAGTGCAAGGGAGAAAGAAAGAAAGAAAGAAAGAAAGAAAGAAAAACGAAAGGAAGGGAAGATTAAGAGAGGGAGAGAAAAAAAGAAAGAAAGACAAGATAGAGGGAGAGATGGAGAAAAATCAACTGGAAACAAAGTTTTATCACAGAAACAAATGTTGACTAATCATGCCAAATGCTGTCAAGAACGGTACAAACAACATCGCAGGTTTCGAACTGGGTCTGTTCCTTTTATTGCACTACGCTCCCTCTTCTGTGATCTGTGAGCAACAAAGCACGTTCGCTACGCATTTCTTCAGTGCACGCTGAAATACTGTCGAAGATTCTTTGATGTTGCTGGATTCCTTCCACGGCACAGGGTCTGAACTGACAGGTTTGCTGACACTTTTAGAAACGGCGATCAAAATAATCACGAGTTACTTCATACGTAATACAAAACCGACGTCTTAGAGAATGCATTTTCTCCCGGAATCGTATTTTTTTTTATACATAAATACTAACCAAAAGTTCGGGTAATTTGAACAGATCCCAAAATCTGTTCATCTGTCAAGTCACTCTACGTTTCCTGTGTCTATCCGAACATCTCACACATCTCTCCAAGCCACTCCATCAGGAAAGGAAGAACCTTATTTTTTCACCTCCTTTATTTCTTTGAGAGAGCTGTTTTGTGTTTCAAGTTCCCCGAACTTTTTTTCGCGTAGCACCTCATATTTACATACATAATCACACACGTACGCAAAAGATATACTACCGGGGAATAAAGAACCTTATCTCCTATCATTTTTTCTTTCTGTGAAGAAGGTATTTCTAGTTTCGAGTTCCCCGAATTTTTCGGGTAGCATCTCGTATGTACGTTAAACATTTTCTCCATTCATATTACACACAGTTTCTTTTCTAAAAAATAATCATCTCATAGAAATTCAAATATACTCATGAATTTTTTTACGGGTAATAACTAGTCAACCACCATACTTGATTTTTTGTTCCCGAATTCTTCTAGTTTGCCAGACCGATGGTATCTCATCTGTAAAGGCTTCTCTCCGTTCTTTCAATCTCACATCGTTTTTTATCGTCTTTCTAGAATTCCTTGATTCTTTTTTTTTTTTCACCATATATTTATTTATTGATTTATGTTTTGACGTCAGTCTTTCTAACTAAGTTTATGGTCGATTTTTATTACCTGCGTTTTATATAACGTTATTTATGGTGGTGCAATCGACTGGAGTCAGGTGGGGAAAACTTTTCTGAAAGAAAAAAAAGTACAAAATGAATAGACAAAATTAATTTTTCAACTAAATGGAAAACGTAATCATCGAAGCCTTGCACTTCAGCTTCGTCAACACAGCGACTATTTCCACATAGTAGATTTTTTTTCCCTCTTCTCTCACTTCCTTTCCTTAGCGTTTTGCTACTTTATTTTTGATTTTATTTATTTTCCCATGTAGTTATTTTGATTTGGTCTTTCCTCAATAGATTCGTTCATTCGAGCGTATTAGTCACGTGATCGCATTTAGAAACCAATCAGAATGCGAGTATGAATATCGTCTCACCAAAAGCCTCAAGTATTTCTGTCCGAGTCTTGGCTGTCTTTGCGAGCTGAATTATTTACTTATTTATTACTTACTTGTTTATTTCTTTTTTTCTATTTCCTGACTTCTTTGCTTCTCTTTTCTCCGAAAACATGGCCACTCATACGAACGCCTTGAGTGTTTTTCTTTCTTTTATTTGTTGAAAGCAGCAAGCGCGTGAGTAGCCATTTTATAAACCGAAATAGATGTGAGCACACTTGCAGAAACGCACGTATATAATGCATATATATATATATATATATATATATATATATATATATATATATATACGATTACCCCCACCCTCTCACGTGCATCCACACGCGCTAGGGAGCATCAGTAAATTCGCAGCTTGGCATGTAGTTATTTGCTTAATTTCGATCTGAAATTTCCACTACATAATGTTCGATCAAGGTGATTAATATCCATCTTTGAAATAACTATGCTGGAGCATGTCCGTTCAAAAGATGCATCCAGCTTCATGAAAAATCTTCAGGTGGTTTAAACTTGTACTTTGTTTATGATGCAGTTCATACTAACGACCAAAACCGAAATATTGGCATTAATAGTAATACCAATTGATACGGAATTCTTCAAGATGCCGTTACGTTATAATTCAATTCAATCCCGATCTGTTGGAAAATTCGATAGAGAAAAAAACTTACACTCTCTCTCACTCATTTTCTCTCTCTATCTCTGTCTCTCTTTCTCTCTCTCTCTCTCTCTCTCTCTCTCTCTCTCTCACACACACTGTTTCTCATTCACTCTCTTTCCCTATCTCTCTACATACTGACCAAACATTTCAAATCTATAAATACGCCCTCGTGAACGCTGGTCACGTAGATATTCGTAGATGCTATAAGTTAATTTAATCTCGCTCAATAGAAAAAATTGGCAGGAAAAAACCCTGATTCCCTCTCTCTCTCTCTCTCTCTCTCTCTCTCTCTGTCACTCTCTCTCTTTCTCTGTCACTTTCTCTCTCTCTTTTTCTCTCTCAGCTGTTGCACCCCGATATTTTCTGCATCCTCTAAATTGAACAGAATTATAATTCATCATTCACTTCTTTCAGCACCTCTCCTTTTCTTTACTCACTGAACAGTTCGAATCTAAAAACTTGCGCTTGTAGACGCTGCTGACGTAGATATTTGGGCAGAAAACCTATCCTTAACCAGATGAATTTTCATTGTAAATCGAGTAACCCCACACATCGAGAACCGTTAACCCACTGAACTTCAAACTAGACATTGCAATTTTCGGTGCACTGAACATAATATTAGTCAAATATCAACTTCGTACTATGACCAGTTGTTGAGTTATCTCGGTGTATACACAAAGATGCACACACTTGTGTGCGCAAGGAGATTTACCAAATTATAGTTATATTCGCAAGAAAAGAGATTATGTTGAAGTATAAATATTTGTTGTATAAAATAAATGCCCCTCTCAAATTCATGCCTTAAATTTAATGGTGTACATACGTATGTATACAAGGATATACTCGTCCAAAACGACAGTGTCATTTATATATGGATCGGCACTAAGGAGCCTAAAGCTATTTTATGTGATAATTCATTTTTGATAATTCAAATATCCTAATTTTAAGTTTTTTTGAGACTCAATTCACCTCAAATTGTTTTGATGTGCAATGGTCAAACATGAAGTCTATGGCGTAATGTCTATTGTTATGTTATAATAGGAATGCAAATCAGCCAATGAGATCATCCCATTTGAGCGCAAACAAACAAATATATAAATATACAGAAAGATTTGCATCTAAGCTCAGTATATTGTTATATATATATATATATATATATATATATATATATATATATCGTACAAATCTGTTTGCGATATAACATGAGATAATACGATATAAAGCAATGTCTGATATGTGATGGATTTATTTCATAGAGTGCTCGATACATTCAACTTTAAACTATAAGTATCAAGTTGGTTTGGAGTAGATCTGGAAATATAGTAGAAAGTAGATTCGCAACACAAACCCGTTTATGCTTCTACCCTATATGGGCCTCTTCAAGCGAATCTGAATCCGTTTCGCATATATATATATATATATATATATATATATATATATATATATATATATATCACATCAGATATTTTATCATATTATATCATATGGCATTCCTTATTCATATTATATATGTGTGTGTGTGTGTGTGTGTGTATGTGTATGTGTGTGTTCGTTTCTATTTCTGGCTATATGCAGAGCACATATACACCAGTTCCTGCACTTGTTTTTTTCTCTGGTTTTTTTCTTTGTTTTTCCTTCGCGGACGCTTCATCCCTGGACTGCTTGCTTCGGTATTTATTTACTACAACTCAGTGTTTTCTGTACTCTCAAATTCGAGCAGAAATTGTGTCTCATCATTCACTCCATCGTCTCACTTTTATATACCAAATCGTATCCAAAGAAATTAATTTCCACTTGGACAAGAGTTGCCTGTACAGCTTAACAGCAGGATGTCGGACCAGAGGTGTAGCTGGAGATTTGGGGGCCTGGGGGTCTTGACCCTTTCAGGGCCCCCTCTTACATACAGAGCAGTGTCCAACACTAGGGACCGCAGACCCCTGAGGGATCATAAGGCTATTGCTGGGGTCCGTGTGCCGACCTCTCAAAAGTTTAGTAGCAGATATGAAATGAAACTTATTTATGGGAGTGACACAGTTAGAGATTTGTTGGTCCGGACAGGGGCTTTACACTTTGAAGGGCTCCCTCCAACATTTGGCGAGATTTATTATTGTATAATAATAAGATAATAGAAACGCAGTAGATAAACTATTATTCTTAAAGTGTTCTGGTCCCCCATCCCCATTAGGGGTCAAAGGGGAATTCTAAATCGCACCACCTCCACCTTACCTACGCTCCTGCATCAGACAACCCCCCCAACTCTATTTCTAATTTCTGATGATATTTGTCATGGAAATCTCACCTGTAAAACCAGGTAAAAAGCTTTTTTGTCAGTGTGTCCACTACGCAGTGGACCAGTGGTCAACTGCTAGCCCCCAGTTTCGTAGGTCATTGGTTCAAATCATGGACGAGCTAAACCAAAGACTTTAAAAATGGTAATCAATGACTCTCTGTTAAGGACTCAGTATAGAAAGTTAGAAGCTTGGAAAGTGATGGGCTCGAACTATTTCGCCCCGGATACATCCGTGAGAAAATGACCCACCTATGACACGGTACAGAACAGGGGACCGAAAAAACCCGTACTGAATTAAGGAACTATAGACTAGTAGCGACAATATATATATATATATATATATAAATGCACGTCTACCATAACACTCAGGCGTTTGTGCACATATGTGCAATACTATCTGTCAAGACTCGTTTGGTAAAAGCATTAATTCCTTAATTTAATGAAATGAGATGTCATTGTCAGAAAGGATTGGCTGTCTTTGATTCTGAAAGAACTTGAATGCTGATGACTAGTACTGCGTGTTTATGACAGCTTGTTAGTGAAGAAAACGAGAGACAGAAAGACGAAGAGAGAAATGCACTGATAGAAAGAAACCTACGGATAGATGAAACCAGTGAGAGAAAAACAAAACATATTGAAGGAAAGATTTGACGGAAAGAAGAAAAGCAAAGCTTAAAAAGATACGAATTCAGTGATGCTATGGATGCAATATATATATATATATATATATATATATATATATATATATAATTTTTTTTCAATTTGTAAAATACAAAAAAAAGATACTGGTACAGATTTTTTTCCCGCTGTTGAAGATATTTAATCAGTGTTCCATATTTATCAGTATAAATAGAGCTAGTATACATGAAATCAAATTTACAAGGATATATACCCGGTGAATGTTATCATTTCGTGCTTAACAGATTCTTCTACAATAAAGGTTTGCTGAAGAGTGATTTGGACACGAAACGTCAACATCCACGGGGTGTATATCCTTGCAACTATATATATATATATATATATATATATATATATATGGGTTTACCCTTGCCCTAAAAAGTGACATTCATATTTGAGCAATTTTTCAACTGGATTGTACTTGAAAAGCATTACGCTGCTTGGTATTTTCTTGTTTATTTTCAAAACTTACTAAATATCAAACTGAACAGGTATGGTAAGTCACTCCTCAGAAACTGTCACACGACAATCGTCTTTTGGTAGCAGGTTGTGTCAGGTGAAATTAATTAAGGAAAAGAACATTTTTGTTGTGGCAATGGTCACTAAAAAGCCTGAATTTTCAAAAAATAAGCAAGTGCAAAATATATGACAATCTAGTATAAGTTTACCCTGTAAATTGAACCCCATCCCACCACTAAAATCCAATTAGGATGGTTGTGATTTTCAAAAAACAATGACGACGGCGTTTTTTTGTTTACATAATGAGTTAATGCTTGAACTTTCATGCCTCTGGCGCTGTTGGTGTGGCCTATACGCATGATCCAATCATACATACAAGTACATGTACATACCTAGATAGCCAGCCGGTCGGACTTACTTGAAAACTTGAGAAACCAATGTTGACGATTTTGGTGACAGTTTTGGTTGACGGTTTCAAACTGGAGGTTGAACCGAGTAAAGATACAGAAGAGTTTTTTATAAGACTCCAATACATAGAGATAGCTTAATTGCCTATTGTCACCATTCCTTTGTATGAATATTGGAAAGTGTTACACAGAAACACACACTCACACACGCATATACATACATGTATATATATATATATATATATATATATATATGTATATATATATATATATATATATATATGTATCGGTAAAAGAAAATAGGTCGGTAAGTTTCGCAATATCGGTTGAATAAATTTAAGAAAAGCGTAAAGAAAGGGAGCAAAACTCTTCAGTTATGGTTTTTAGGAAAAGCAGTTTTGAATAAGCTTCAACTGGTTTCGTACAAGGCATATGTGATTTCATATATATATATATATATATATATATACATATATATATACATATATATATATATATATATATATATATATATATATATATATATATATATATATATATATATATATATATATATATATATCCACAAATGGCCCTCCAAGCCAAGTGGGCAAAAGAATCTTTCCTCTTCGCTCATCTTTGTGTGTATCTATGAGCAATTCTGGTCACATTCTGGGGGCTACAACCTTGGAATACAAGTGCACCATTAGGCATAATCTAAAAACGTTTTTTTCTTCTTTTCTTCTGAAAAAGTGCTTTTGGGGTCTCTGTGGACATCTAGGGGTAACAATGGCCAAATCTTGAGCTGGTATTGTTAAAACCATTGCAGATAAAAAGATCTATTTATTTCATGTATCGTTTTAGATAATTACTTTTGGTATACGCAAGGGCTCCGGTGATTGATTTCAGCAAGGGACGGTTATAATATATATATATATATATATATATATATATATATATATATATATATATATATATCAACCACACAGAGCAAGGGACATAACCAACACTTAGGTATATCAGCTAGTGATAGCAATTAATGCTAGAGATGCTACCGCTTCTCAAAAGCTATAACGATGGGAGGTTGGAAGAAGGTAGAGTAGTCTTTGCATATAAAATACCATTGGTCTAGCAAATTAGAAAAATTTGAAAACAGAAAGGTTAGTAGTCATGTTGACTACTTATTACCCGCGGAAAAATTCAAGAGTTTCTAGGAATTTATATGAAATGATTATATTTCAGAAAAGCAATTATACATGCACACACGTATATATATATATATATATATATATATATATATATATATATATGGTTTGTTTTTGCGCATTCGTTCGAAATACATAGTGATCCATATTTGTCATTATCCATATACTACAAACACACACGTATATGCATACATATACTAACACACACATAAACACATGCATAAACAAACACACACGTACACGCATACATATACAAACACACACGTAAACACATACATTAACAAACACACACGTACATGCATACATATACAAACACACACGTACACGCACACATATACAAACACACACGTAAACACATACATAAACAAACACACACGTACACGCATACATATACAAACACACACGTAAACACATACATAAACAAACACACACGTACATGCATACATATACAAACACACACGTACACACACACATATACAAACACACACGTAAACACATACATAAACAAACACACACGTACACGCATACATATACTAACACACACGTAAACGCATACATATGGATATGATGCGATTTGCGATGGCTTCGTATCCAGAATATTTGACCTAGATTATTGACTAAACTCAAAATTTTGAGGAAAAAGAAAAAAATGAAAGAACGGAAAAATGAAAATGTTCTCAAACTGTAGACAGTCATAATAGCTTCAGAATCAAATTTCACCTGAAGAATGTTAACTGCTATTAGCCGTTTGTAAGAAACTCTTAGCAATAAATTTAATGTATGTTATAATCTCGTATTATGATCAGTATATATATATATATATATATATATATATATATATATATATGTAAATATAAAGCTGTTTGAAAATACACACACACACATATATGTATATATATATATATATGTGTGTGTGTGTGTGTGTGTGTGTGAGTATGTATTTTCAAACAGCTTTTTTGCATTCTCTTATTTTCTTCAAAATTATTAATTGTATAGATAGATATTTATACTCTCTCAATTTCATCCGAGGTTTGATTAAAAAGGAAGAGTCCATTGTCTCGAATGTTAGGAAAGTCCATTGTAACAGACAATGGAACAAACAGAAAAAATCAAATTGTTCATTTTATAGGTAGATAAAAACAGTGCATTAGGGCGAATCAAGTTACCGTTTATAAAGATAAAATCCGTGGCATCATAATAGATGCTGTTTGTGCGAAAAATACCAAGCTATATTTTATATAATACATAAATTCCTTCGATCCGTATAGACATATAAGAGCCAAAATACACAGGAATTCGGGAAATGTGTAAACGAATAAAATACACCCATGAAAAAGTGTAGAAATAAAAAGATGTAACACAGTTTACCTCATCACTCAGTAGATTGTCGAGATACCATATTGAGTCTTTCCTTGCATTTCTCGGGCCATTGGGAGTTACCTGGTGGAGTCCATGTCGTCTCTAATAAACAAGTGACGGCAGCAAGGAATAATTTTATTACCTGAACTATTGGAAAAGGTATATTCATGACTTTCCCAAAGGTATTAGTGCGAAATGAACAAAGACTAAATTAGCTAGAATTGGATCCCGTTTTCCTTGCTGTCAACAGTTAGGTTAACCCCACATCTCCAGAAATCAAATATGAACGCTGATATGAATGAATGAATTTTGGAAACAGAAATATCTTTGGAAGAGGAAAAATTGGAAGAAATACCAGGACTTTGCCTGGGAGTTGGAAAACTGTAGAACATTGAGGTTATGGAGTGCGTATATCAGTTAGGACCATGCAAAAAAAAAACCAAACTCCTCACGAATCAAGACTGGATGAATGAGAAATTTGGGGAAGTATTGATATTGTTTAGATGAGAACACAACTTGGGTCTGCATGGACACTGAAAAAAAGATGATGGAGATTGAGGAGACTTATTGTCACTTAATCTCCAGGCATCTGGTAGGAACGTGCAAATGCATAACATACAGTGTTGCCCATAAATGTGTACACCCAACAACTTTTTTAATAGACTTTATTTTCTTCTACACCATACATAGGATTTTATCATTTCCAGTAGGACCTTACATGACCAATAGGGATATTATCAGCTATCATTGACCAAACTCTCCAAGATTGATACTCTGTGGCCAAACGTATTATTTTTTTGCCGCCCAATGAAGAGTGCAACCCTACAAAATAATATTTTTTGGCAATTGAGTTTCAATACTACAGTGTTTGGTTATAAATAATACCCGATAATACCCATTTTGATTGGGTAATGTTCCACTATACATAATAAAATCCTGCTATTTGCTTTAGATGTAAATAAACTATAAAAAAATGTTGTTGAGCACACTCATTTATGGGCGACCCTGCAATATTAACAATAATAATAATAATAATAACAATAATAATACTATTAATAATAATAATTCTCCATTCAGTCAGAGGACCTTATTTTCTGCTTCGGATAACTCGTTTACTTTGTGCAGTTTACCCAGATGACCGTCTTCCTGAACTGCCATCTTTAATTTTTCGCCAGAGTGAGTCCCTCGCCTTGGAAAACGAAAGTGAAATTCTTAATTTAAGTCTAAGATTCATAGACCGCTTGTAACCGCTGAGGAACTTTTCAATGAATAGGATTCGAAAAAAATACAACTCTTTTGTGGATTGAATTAAATAAAAATAAAAATAGAATCACTAAAAAGTTTAACGGAGTTAATTTCAATCAAAGTTTACTCTCTTCGAATTATTTTTTTTTTTTACTGGTATAAATCTTAGTGAGTGTTGAACTTCTTTAAGTTTTCTGGAACTTCAACATTTTCTTTTCTTTTATATCCAGTGCAACACGATGACGCACTGTGGGTCTCTTGAAGGACTAAAATTCAGTGAATAGGCAACAAATGTCGAAGACCATTCTATGTGTTGGGTTGCTGTCCGGTCTGACTCGAAGAAAGCAGACAGTATTATTATTTCAAAGAAAAATTTTGTTTTCTCCGACAAGGTGGCCAGTCAGAACTCCAGGTCATCTGACGTATCTATTGGAGCACTCACGCACTCACTCAAGAGTGCATGCACACTAATGCACACTAACACACACACACACACACACACACACACATACACATATACACACGCATACACCACATATGCATTTAAATATATATTTATGGAAAGCTCTCCTTGAAGCATTGCATCTTAGACTACGACTCAAGCTATTACCATTTGACGTGCTAGTCACGGATGCCTCACAAATAACTTAACCCTGATTTTGCTGACTCACCTTGATGACAGACCCTATTCGTAGCAAACGGACCAACTGATATATTAAGTTTTAAATCCGTTTTCTCGTTGTTCCTTGGTCCTGAAGACTGAACAACACGATCGGATATTACAACTCATACACCATTGCCCACAAAGAATTCGGCACTGGTTTCGAAGAGGAATACAATCCTATCGTAATATGCCTCAATGCAATCTCTTGACAACGTTATCTATCCAGTATGATTTCTTGGTTCGACATAATATTTACTGTTTTCATCGAGGTAATCGGAATACTATTAGCACTCAAAGAGTTTCACGGACGATCAAGCTCCTTGCCGTTTGTGTTGTTAAGACAGTATTTCGACCTATCTATTCTATGGCCTTCTTCACGTTAACAACGCAGTCAACAAAAATGAGTTAAATCATCTGGAAAACTCTTTGAATGTCAATGACTCTTCCCCAAACTATGGACACTACGCTTGCAATTAGCATTATTCTTACTTTTACCTCCTAATACTGTCTTTTGCTAAACGTTGTTATAAAAAATATTTGAAATAAATGAAAGAAAATGAGTAGAAAAATAAAAAAAACAAAAAACAAAACAAAAACAACTTAATCACAAAGAGTTTCCAGGAGGTGCAAGGTTGCGTAAAGGTTACCCGTATGGAAAACAGAATCGACCAATTTCGGATGTCGGGCGAGGTTGTTTACGTCCACTTAGCACTATTACCCTTGGAAAAAGCATGAATCGACTTCTCCCAACAACAGCGTGTGAATAGCTGGACAGTTGGAGCCGTTCAGTCTGCAAAGCCGTCAATCCCAGAGAAGGTTACGCTGACAGAAAAAAAACAACAGTTTGGCAGTGCCCATAGCTGGCACCTAGCCAAGGTGAAGAAGAAGGGTTAGGCGTAGGGCTAGCTACTCTATCCCATAAAGTGTAGAAGAGTGGTTGAGGTCCTATGCTCTGCAGGGAGTTTACAGTGATAAATAAAGTATTATTACTAGCACTCGGTAGTGTACAATGTAGTATGAAATAGTCATAGAATTCATCATCACCAGTCTTTTAACGTCCGTCGTTGGACATAGACCTTCCCCAGGATTCGCTACGCTTCTGTATCATGGGTGTTGCGGAGCCAGTACTTTCTGAATTTGTCTAGCTCGTCTCTCCATCTAATATTCTGCCGGCCACGGTGATATAGAACAGATCAACCTCCTAATTTTAGCCATGAAATATAGCTAAAAAGGTGACGTTTTCGTAGTTATAGTAATTAGAATACTAAAAATAACCAGTATGTTTATATGCAAATTACAAACAAAAAAAAAGCAAAAAAAAACAAAAACTAATTGATAATTGAACTGTTTACTGGTTGAGTTGGTTTGCGCACTTTCCTTTAATTTCAGTGGCCACCAAATGTGGCGAAGATTTCTTCTTACATACGTGCGTGTGTCTGTGTGTCCGTGTTTCCCAGCTCTCCTGGCCGTACCGTTCCGTCGACAGACTTTAAGATTGGCATCAGTACACCACTAAAACCCTCATGAGTATATTTTCAATAATTGTGAAAAAAAGTTCTCTTGACCTTTTGGGGGCCTTATTTTGACGGTTTTATCGATAATATCTAGATTCTCCATGATCTAGGTGTTCAACTGCAGCCATCAGAAATGGCCAAAAATTCCTCTTTTGGTCATATGTGCGTATGTTTTCGTGTCTCTGCGCTCCTGGCCATACTGTTTTGTCTGCAGTCCAGATGATGGGCATCTGTACTCCACAAGCCAACTTCTAGGAACGTTTGCTTTGATTTGTGGACAAAATAATTTTTTTGACCTTTTTGGGTCCTTATTTTGACGTTTATTATTAACTTAAATTCTGGGGGATCAAGATGATTTTCAAAACTCTATTTCAGTGATCTCATAAATAGAATTTATTCTGACCATATTCATTCTTCGATGGAATTCTTTGTGCATGACATGAAAGATTGACGCTACAGTTGTTCAGTTATTGACTTTGATGGCAGGTATCCATCATCTTCGATTTTGTATTATTCTTTCTTCCAGTAATTAACCAGTCCAGGTGGCTTGATCATGAAAAAAAAAAAAAAAGATTAAGAGAAATAAATCAACTTGTAGGTTTTACACATGCATGCAAGCACACACACAGGCACACCTGTGCACACGCACACACACACACACACATGCACACACAAAGTTAGCCGAAATAAATCACCTTGTGGGTTTGAGACACATGCACGCACACTATGTATGTGTATGTGTGTCTAAAATGTGATTTATTGCTCCTAACATCAGCGAATTGTTGTGTGTGTAAAACCAACTAGATGATTTATTTCTTATAACTTTTATATATATACATATGTGTGTGTGTGTGTGCGTTGTGTGTGTGTGTGTGTGTGTGTGTGTGTGTGTGTTTGGAAACTATAAGGTTACTAATTTTTTCTAACTTTTTTGCGTGTGAGTATGCGTGTGAATGTGTGTGTATGAGTGCTAATTTCTCAAGTGTGAAAGACTTTTATTGTATTTTTCTTCATGAGTGTGTCTCAGCATCTCATGTAGATGAAGGAATCACCTTAATGAATAAGGAAGGCTTTGTGATCTTGTTAGAGGCCTATATTGTGAATCGGTAACTGACGCCATAAGATAATGAAAAATCAAAGAACGTTGTCATGCTTGTATTTTGTCTTCTTCTGTGTACTTGCTCTTTCCTATACCTTGTTTTGTTCCTCATCATCCATTCGTCAATTGATCTATTATATATATATATATATATATATATATATATATATATATATATATATATATATATATTTCACACACGCACACACACACTCACAAACACACACACACATACACACACACACATATATATATGTGTGTGTGTGTGTGTGTGTGTGTGTATGCATGCACGTTGAATTTGTTAAGCCTTAACAGATAAAATACATTTTTCCCCACCAGGAAGTTATTCTTAAATTGCGCTTTAAAAAAGGAAACAAGATTGATTCTTATAGATGGGTGTTTCTCAACTTTTTTTCAGTCATCCACCTCCACCTCCGAGCAGAATGTCAACGCCTCCTGTAGTTTAAATATGGGAAGTACTCAACACAGATTCTTGGTGATAAAAAAAAACTAATCAACATTAAGTTCAAAGGTTTTATTAAGGAAAATGTTATAGTAAGTATATAAATGCATTTATACTACTAAACAACAGTCACTAGTGTAATCAGGCTCAGATGTTTATGAGATCTCCAAAACGCTCCCTCTAGATGCTCAAATGCCCCCCTTAAAGTCCTTGGATGTCTCAACGCCTCATTGGAACAAGTAGACATTCCCGGGGGGGGGGGGCGCTAGTACCCTAGTTGAGAACCACTGCTCACGTATAACGCTATGCAATCTGTTTTTACCCTTTTTTTGTTCTTGGGTAATTATTACTACTTTCTGATTGGTTACATCCAAAATGGATAGAAAATGTCAATTATTTTAACTTTGCTTTTGCGACCAGGAAAGAGATCATTTGAAACCTACTTATTTGCAACTGGGAAACGGGATGCGAGTTCAAGTCTCGTAGGAGACGACTCCTTTATTCCTACCTCAAGCTGTTTATTTCAACAGTCGAGGGAATACGATCATTAACGGCGTGATGAAAAGCATCAATAAAGTGAAATGAAAACTAGTTAAAAATTCATACTGAAAATGCATCATCAAAGACTTCAGGTTAGGAAAGAGAAATAATCTAAAAAATATACGACTCATACTTTCCAAATTATCTTGTAGACAGGTCTGGTTAGTCATTCAATAGAAACTGTCCTATTTTGGCAGCATGCCGTGTTCGGGGTGACAAATTAAAAAATTAGAAAAAGGGTTGATTGATAAATTGATTCTTTTTCTTGCCTTTTTTACGGGAGTGACCACTAAAAAATCTCAATTTTCAAAAAACAGGTGAACACAAATTAAGGTATCAGTTTAGCATAAACCTACACTGCAAATTCCGGCTTCACAAAAAAAACTTAAAAAACTGAAGAAAATTTTTTTTCCAGATATGATAAGGAGTGGCTGTTTAAGTTGTCAACCCTATAGCTCCATTGGTGCGGCCTGTACGCATGATAATACACAGCCAGCTAACTGAACAAGCTTGGAAACTGAAATAAACCTATGTTGACAGCTTTTGTCGATAATAATGAGAATAAGAATGATATGATGAGTAAGAGGAAGAAAGGCTATTGGCTTATGGAATCCTGGAGAGTAATCATAATAGAATAAAAGTATTTTGTTAAAATTGTCTTAAAATCTCTCGAACTCCTTCAATGATTGTGCGTTGACCACAATCGGTATGCCATTTTATTGCCATTTACAATCGTTGTATCCATTTTATTGCCATTTACAATCGGTGTATCCATTTCATTGCCATTTACAATCGGTGTATCCATTTTATTGCCATTTACAATCGTTGTATCCATTTTATTGCCATTTACAATCGTTGTATCCATTTTATTGCCATTTACAGTTGGTGTATCCATTTTATTGCTATTTACAATCGTTGTATCCATTTTATTGCCATTTACAATCGTTGTATCCATTTTATTGCCATTTACAATCGGTGTATCCATTTCATTGCCATTTACAATCGGTGTATCCATTTTATTGCCATTTACAGTCGGTGTATCCATTTCATTGCCATTTACAATCGTTGTATCCATTTTATTGCCATTTACAATCGGTGTATCCATTTCATTGCCATTTACAATCGGTGTATCCATTTTATTGCCATTTACAATCGTTGTATCCATTTCATTGCCATTTACAATCGTTGTATCCATTTTATTGCCATTTACAGTTGGTGTATCCATTTTATTGCTATTTACAATCGTTGTATCCATTTTATTGCCATTTACAATCGTTGTATCCATTTTATTGCCATTTACAATCGGTGTATCCATTTCATTGCCATTTACAATCGGTGTATCCATTTTATTGCCATTTACAGTCGGTGTATCCATTTCATTGCCATTTACAGTCGGTGTATCCATTTTATTGCCATTTACAATCGGTGTATCCATTTCATTGCCATTTACAATCGGTGTATCCATTTTATTGCCATTTACAATCGGTGTATCCATTTCATTGCCATTTACAATCGGTGTATCAATTTTATTGCCATTTACAATCGGTGTATCCATTTCATTGCCATTTACAGTCGGTGTATCCATTTTTACAGCTATTTACAATTGGTATCCATTTTATAGCCATTTACAATCGGTGTATCCATTTTATAGCCATTTACATTCGGTGTATTCATTTTATAGCCATTTACAATCGGTGTATCCATTTTATTGCCATTTACAATCGTTGTATCCATTTTATAGCAATTTACAATAGGTGTATCTATTTTGTCGCCATTTTCAATCAGTGTATCCATTTTTACAGCTATTTACAATTGCTGCATCCATGTCATAGCCATTTACAACATTGACTACTTCATATTTTACAACAACCTTTGTAGATCTTGAAGTTACGACTACGAGTAATCAGAGAAATTAACTTGAAAGAATGCTGTTGGATCTCAATATCAATATACTGCGGAAATACTTATAATGCTGTTCCACCTATCAATGATACGATGATTAAAAAATTCTCTTCTAATTTTTTTTTCACAATGAACTTTGTAAATTTTGAAGTTATGACCACGAATAATCGGAGTAATTAACTTGAAAACACGTTGTTGGATCCATATCAGTATAATCATGGGAATATTTATATGAAAGACTCATATCGTTTCTCGTTCTTCTATATTCAAGGGAAGGACGTTATAAAAACTTCCGTCTTTTTTCGTACGTTTAGTGTTTGATTTTTGGAAGCAATTCCGTTGCTCTCCTTTATACACATTCGATGGATTTAGTATGTCTAACGAGATAAGGGAGCCAAATTGCTTCTGCATATTCCAAAATTGGTCGCACTGATTTATAGAGAGAGTTAAAAACGCACTTGTCAATGCATTTAATGGATCCCTTCATTTAGGCGAAAATTCTATTGGCACGTTTTATGGAGTTATATGTTCGTTAAATCTCAGCTTCAGCTGGCGGTTTCAAATAAATATACACCAATAACATGTCCATGGTTACTATAAGCCACAAACCAATGTATGGTGGTCTATGACAGGTATGATCCAGTACAGTTTTCTCCCGCAAGGAAGACATTTCACTAATAATGAATACTGCGAAGAAATGGTTATTTCAATTGTACGTGGCTAAAAAATGGCTATAAAATGGCTACTTCGATTGTAAGTAGCTATTAATAGCTAGCCAAATTGTAAATGGCAATACGATGGCTATCCCAGATGTAAATAGCTATGAAAATGCTACCACGATTGTAAATGGCTATGAAATGGCAACGTCGATTGTGAATAGCTATAAAATGGTTACCCCCATTGACTATGAAATTGCTACCTCGATTGTAAATGACTATAAAATGGCTGCATCTATCGTAAATGGCTATAAAATAGCTACCTTGATAGTAAATGACTATTAATGGCTACCCCAATTATATGTCAATAAAATGGTTATCCCGATGCTAAATGGCTATAAAACGGATACCCCAATTGAAAATGGCTATAAAATGGCTATGAAATGGCTACTTCTATTGTAAATGGCTGTGCGATGGTTATCCCGATCGTGAATGGCTATGAAATGGCTGTTTTCAGTGTCGATTGAGGGAGTGTTTTGGAAAATTCATGGGAGAAAAACAAACTTAATACATAAATTATATTGAGTAATTCCTACACTCGATCACTGGGCGTTGAAAACGGCACCCAACCTTTTGCACGCAGTTTTCAACATCAAGTGAACGAGTTTGTGGAATTTTACAGTCGGGCTGGCCATTTCATAGCCAATCGAAATTTCGTCACGTATAACGAGGTTTACCGAGTCTGCTTTTGCTGTGTGGTAATCCTCGACCTTACGTTGCACAAATGACTCAGCGCGTCGAGTTTCGAAACTTCATCATCCGCGTTGGCTAAAGATGTATGGACTTGAATGGCTCATATATTGATTTCTAATGTTACTTGTAACTACATTTGCCGACCATTCATGTTAATATTTCAATTTGGCCATTGTTTTTCGAACAACATAACAGAAAGAGGGGCGGAAACATTGATCGTAGCAGTCTCGGAACAAAAACATTAGAACCAATTACGTCAAGGCAAAGATGAATAAAATCCGACGAAATGACGACTGCTTTCTATGTGTGGAGAGAGAGAGAGAGAGAAAGAGAGAGAGAGAGAGAGAGAGAGAGACTGACAGACGGACAGACAGAGACACGAGGCAGCAAATCACAATATCAGTGGATGCTGCAAGCTGGCTTAGTTTGGATAAAAAAAAGCAAGCATGACTGAGTGGGAAGAGTGATTCACAGCAAATTGTGCAAGCGAATTAAATTTGACCACGCAAACAGATGCTGTCTTCCAATATAAAATCAGCAAAACTCTGTAATATCGAGATTCAAACAGACCACAACATCCATGTAAGTAAACCGGTATCTGGACAACTATCCCTGGAACGATTGCTCCTATAGGACAACTGCCCCCTGAATAACTTTCCCCCTGCCTCCCCAAAAAACAACTCTTAACCATTGCCCTTTGGACGATTTCTGAATAGGTGTGATCGTTTACATGGCCGACTACTTCAATCCAACAAAAATTAAATTTGGCTTTACAGTTGCAATGCTATTGTCAGGGGGCAATTATCTGGGTGGCATTTGTCCTCGGGCCAAAGAAACCAGATCCTGCTGTTATGAACCAAAGGATCCTATCAAATTGTCGATGCAGTCCGTATTGTTCTTGCAGTCCACATAATGATGACGATCAGTTAACCAGAACCTTACGTCCATATCTATAATTTCCGATTTCAAAAGGATTCAAAACGAGTTAGATCGCTTGTTGTGGTTGTAGTTGCAGAAGGAAGCTGAAGGTGACGATGGGTCAGCCGAAAACCTAGCTATTAAAAAACAATTAGTACGTTTGATTTGAAGTGAGCGTACGATTTTCATCAATAATTTATGGCGAAGTCTTAGTGTATCGTTACTTTATATGATAAGTGGGCTTAAAATGAGTGTACATAATACTTTTAATGATAGTTTAGTCAATTTTTACCATTTTCGCCGACAGTTTTAGTTGGTAATAACAAACGATAATTGGCACACTAGCACTGTAAAAAGAAAAACAAAAAAAAAAAAAACGCTCGACACGTCAGCTATTAATGACATCACCCCTCATGACATCATAGCAGCTGTAGAATAAAACACAAAACCCCTGTTGTTTAACATTGCTCTTTAACATACCCAGGACTGACCGACTGACCGGCCTAAAGCGTTTATAGAGAAGCGTGGACACATCTTAACAGACTAAATGCAGAAAAACTATTGCCTGAGAAGAGAAGAAACTGGGGATTATGATGGTGATCATCAGGTACATAAAAATTATCCCTCGAGATTGGTGAACTTTGAAAGCTGATCAAGATTTAAGATTCTCTTATATCATCGCTGTATGCACTGGTTTCACCAGCTCTCTGTAAGTAAGGCCGTCCTATGATAAATCTTCCCTAAGCTGAAACGGCGTAAAGTGAAGAAAAAAAATTACCATTAATTTATATTGGAGAATTCTTTTTAGTGTCCTGAGACACCAAAATGATGACAATGTTGTGTTAGTTTGAATCGTCGGGGTTTTGTATGGTTGGAGTGTCAAAAGACCAGGGAATAGGAGAGGTAGCAATGAGGTGCACACTGTCACTATAACAGCTGGCTGCAAAACATGCTGAACGCCATTTTTGCTTCCCGCTTTTTTTCCTTAAAAGCGACAAAATGGTGTAAAGCGAATTTTCGAGAAGTGGCGTGGGGGTCACCTGTAAGTTTCAAGAAGCTCTAAACAACCCCCAAACTCGACTCTGAAAAACAACAACAACAACAACAACAACAACAACAACAATAATAATAATAATAATAATAATAATAATAATAATAATAATAATAATATCTGGGAACTGTCCCAAAGACATTGAGGGTGAGACTGGAGGAGATTGGGATTGGGGGAAGGATTGAGACTGTACAGACCACAGCACTGCTAGGGGACTGCGCGGATACCGAGGTAAGTGTTAGAAATATAAAGACTGCAACGTTAAATGTTAATAGTGACCCAACAGAGGAAGGGAAATGAAAGCGGAAATGTGAGCCGAAGCACTGATATGATGGGCGGGGGAGGGAGGAGATGTTGGCTGAAGACCTGAGGAGACTTATTGTCAGTCAGCCTTCAGCGATGACCACCGGGCAACCGGCGTGAAACTGTAAACCACAGTATTACTGTGACCTATGAGCACTAGGAGAGAAGGGATGGAGACTTGAGGAGACTTGCTGTCACTCAAACTCCAGTGGATACCACCAGACAACGGGTGTGAGATTGCATATAATGATAATAATGATAATGCACAGAAGCACCCATTAGGGATCGAACTCATTAAAAATGGGCTGCAAGACTAATCCTCGTTCTTGAGCTATCTATTGAATAACCATTTTAGAACGACAGTGAGTGGGCTAATTTCGCACACTATTAGTAATGAATTCGATCTTCCTATAACTAAACAGTAAACGTTTGATACCTATCCTGAAGCTCGGTTGTAAAATGTCCTTAATATTAACTTGACCAATCGACAAAGCATCATCTTTTCAAACACTGAGCACTTTATATCCATAATAAATGGTTCAATATCAGAGAAATCGTAATTCGTGATTTTACTGAATGAGTGATAACTAAAGATCATAGATTTTATTGAGATAACATAACATCTGAAGAGGATCGTGGGGAAAAAAAAGTTTTTTCTTCAAATGAGTTGTATTTACATTGAACATTTATGGTTTTCTGGTTGTTTATGTTAACCTTCATCATGTTAAAAAAAACCCAGCCCTCCAGTTCAATCCTAAACAGTTGCCTCACTATATTTCCAAACTACGGTAAGATTGCAGATATCCCCATACACACATGAGCTTGTATCTTATTCAGCACATGCTTTTTTCAACCTCTTAGAGATAACTTCATTGTCTCCCCACACATATAATATACTGATGTATAATCAACAATACGTTTTGGAAATTCATGTGTTTATACTGAATCTTATTAACACAAGTTTATCTATGGTAGAAATATTCATCAAAATAGTGTAATCAGTATATACATGTTCAAATATAAACCAGTATATATATATATATATATATATATATATATATATATATATATATATATATATATATATATACATATATATATATGTATGTATATATATATATATATATATATATATATATATATATATACATATATATATATATATATGTATGTATGTATATATATATATATACATACATACATATATATATATATATACATACATACATATATATATATATATATATATATATATATACATATATATATATATATATATATATATATATATATATATATATATATATATATATATATATATATACAACATAAGTAAGCCCTGTTTCAAAAAATAGATATGTAGTATAAAATAATATCAATATACAACACACATAGAACCTTACACAGAATGACAAACTACGCGTATGGCATAAACTATGTAATAAGAATGAGAGGTGGTGTTTGTTCAACACTGCTTGGGTGTGGTTACAGAGTAAACAACTGATGACCCCAACATTGTACCACAATAACAAAGTATAAGGGAGATAGGAAATAAAAAAAACAACCCCGAAGCAAATTATATAGATTGCATTGACAGATATTCGGAAATAAGTGACTGAAGTGTCACAAAAAATCCTTTGAAGAAGTCTTTTAATGTTTAAAGCTGTAAAACTTTCCAGGCAATACAAACACACACACATACAAATGTATATATATATATATGTGTTTGTACGTGTGTATTGATAGGAAATGGCCATCTCTCGTCTTTATAGAGAGATTTCTGCACGTACAGTTAGATGATATTCTCCTGTCCTGCAATATACATACCACCCAATAAGTATCAAATAGCAAAGAGTCAGTGACAAGCAGGTGCAAGATGACTGAAAATTATATCAACTGCAGATCTCATATTAGTGCCTTGGAATTGAATCTCTCTGGAAATAGTAACGTCGAGACACGGGGAGGGAAATCAGAACAACTGGACTCTGCTTGTCATTGAATCGGCCCGGATTGGCACCCTAACACCTGAGTAACCTTCAGGAAGATGGCAGAAGGTGGGGGGAGTCTGACAGGTAATACACTTTGCCAAGGGTGACCTGGAACGATGCAAGGCATACATACTCACATAAATATTTACATTCATTCATAAACCAGATGATAATTTTGAGCCTATTGAATTTTCATTTTTCAACTTAGCTCATTTTAGAGATTTTTATGTTAATCGAGTCTCCTTATATTATTGAATTAAATCCAGAAAATACTGTTTATAAAACGTTAATTTCAGTCGAGTAAAAATGACTAGTAAGAAATATTAACTACTTAACTACTCCCACCCCGATTTACACATATCCATATGCACACGTGACATGGCACAACATCACGTTCTGAAGGTGGAGATCTCATTTTCTCCCCAACTTATGTATGCCGTCAAAAGATTGCCGGTTAGCATTTCATAACCATTTTGTGTGTTGTATTTTTACAGTGTCCCACTTACATTTTAAAGCGTGTTTTCATTAAGAATGAAGTAGTTATAGCTAGAGCCGGATTATCAAACGAAAAAAAGCGAGAAGATCCCATTAATCATAAAAAGAAAAGTATACAATGCTATTACTATTTCCGGAGAGGTTCAACTCCGATGCACTAAAATGAGATCTGCAGTTGATATAACTTTCAGTCATCTTGCACCTGCTTGTCACTGGCCCTTAGCTTTTTGATACTTATTGGGTGGTATGTATATTGCAGCACAGGAGAATATCATCTAACTGTACGTGCAGACATCTCTCTATAAAGACAAGAGATGGTCATTTCCTATGAATACACACATGCACACACATACACACACATGCACATACCCACGCACTCACACACACACACACACACACATATATATATACATATATACATATGCAAATATATATATGTATATATATATACCAATGCATCCTCTCAATAGTCGCTTATGGAGTTGAAACATGGAACTTGAGCAAAAGACTGACCCGCAGACTGAGAAGCAAGCAACCTGCACACGAAAGAATCATGCTCAACATTACATGGAGAGATCACAAGACAACACAATATATCAGGGAGAAAATAGGAGTTCGAGTCATCATAGAATCCACTAAAAAATGCAAATGGCAATGGGCTGGTCACGTCACAAGAATAGTAGATAACCGATAGACTTCACGACTCACAGCATGGATCCCAAGATATCACATGTGCAACCGAGGCCGACCGAATAGAAGATGGAGAGACGAACTAGATAAATCAAAAAGTATTGGCTCTACGGCACCAACAGTAGAGAGGTGTGGCAAATTCTGGGGAAGATTTATGTCCAACGTCGGACGATAATAGACTGATGACGATAAGAGTGAAATTATATGAGATCTGAACAGTAAGTTTATATTGAAACATTACCATTGCAAAAATAGTTTATTGATAGGGAATAGATTTATTGAAACACAAGCGTAATGATAGATGTACAAATACTTGAAATGAAGACTTTTATCCAGATTTGGGCTTATTTCAAGATTTATCAATATAGTTGGCAGCTGATAATAGATAACGAACTAAGATAAGAGGAGATTATAGTTAAAAAATGTCTTATTTGCTCATGCTTTTACTCTTCAACAAGTCTCTTAAATAAATCTAAATTACCAAAAATTAAAAAACAAAACAAACAAAAACGCCCGTAAAAATGAGATGCTACAATATAGGGAAGGTGGTCCCGATCGTAATTTTCAACATTTCACACTTTCATACACTATTCGTCAAAAACGACATCCAAATCAGAAGAGATAAGGCGATTAATGAAAGAAAAACAGAAGTGAATATATTAAATCACATTGTTATTTCTTTGAATGAACTGAATTGTTTTATCTGTTTGCTGTTTTTAACGTCGAGTGAGCGAGTGTGTTCAACTTCCCGACTGCGCGCAAAAAAGTGCATTCACGAATATTGTTGTGACCAAGAAATTGTTTGATTTGATGTTGTCTTTTCTATCAAAAGACAATGACTGACTTTTCAGGTTTACTTCTAGAATTGACTAAGAAACATCTAAAACACTCAGAAACATCAAGATTCACCAGATCTACACTTAAAATCTAGAAATATATTACACAAATAAATTAGATCTGACTTTAGTCGTTAACATTAACTCGGTTAAAATATTTCATTCAAAATATTACTTATTTTATTACAAAAATTAAAGATAATACTTATTTCATTAAAATCATCTCTGTAAGTTTCTGACATATTTCCATTACTAAGGACTCCTTTTATTTAAAACAATTTCCTTACGAACCAAAGCTTTCGAAATGTCTGTCTATCTAATACGCTCACGGACACTATATTCCCATTTCTTGTCTTCCTTCTCAAGAAACTCACGGATGTTTTTTTCTTTTTTCAAATTATGACTATTTAAATTTAGATAAAACAGTATTGGTATAAATAATGTGTAGATAGATTTGAAGAACTTTTAAAGATTGCATAACGGCAGTTTTACTGTCGAAAGTGTTGTCCTCATTTCAGCAAATTAATATATGGCAATTCTATATTAAACTGAATTTAGAAATGAATATTAGAAGTCAATTAAAAATTATGTTCCAACATTCTGAGAAAATTAAAACTCTAGAGACAAGTTTATATATATTACTGATTTTTAAGAACATAATGACTTACTATTTAATAAATTCACATTTCTACTATTCGAATAATTGGGAAATAATGTATATATTATTCAAAGCGTAATAGAAAAAAGAAAAAAGGTGTTTGAGGAAAAACAAAATTCATTATTAGACTATGTGAAAAAAGAACAGAAATATGCATCAAGTTATAATAATAATAATAATAATAATAATAATAATAATAATAATAATAATAATAAAGAGAATACCTCAGGAGATTAAGGAAAATATTTGAGACCGAACTAAACAGCAGGAACCTTGTAAAAGGAATGAACACATGGGCCGTATCGGTAGTAAGATACACAGAACCGGTCCTTGGATGGACAAAGGAAGACCTCCAGTCAATGGACGAGCGAACAAGGAAGCCTATGACAACGCTCAAAGCCTTACGTCCCAGTGATGACACAGATAGACTATACGTGAAGAGAAAAGAAGGTAGCTGAGGGCTCATCATTATAGAGGACTGTGTACAGAGGGCCAAAGCAGCTCTAAAAAAGTATGTGCAAACAAACGGTGAAGACATCATAGAGAGTGCCTGGAGTAGCGCAACGAACAACAAAAAAGTAGAAAACAATGGAACAGCACAGCAAGCAAGGAAAGAAAAATGGGAGCAGAAACAATTATACGGAAAATTTAAAAGACAAATACAGGATGTTGCAGACAAGAGATCATGGACATGGCTACGAAAAGGAAACCTGAAGAGAGAAACGGAAACGCTCATCATGGTAGCTCAAAACAAAAGCATCAGGACAAATTATATAAAAACAAAAATCGACAGTTCACCGACAAACAGCAAGTGCCTCCTGTGTGGTGAAAGAGATGAGACCGTAAACCATATTACTGATGAATATAGTCAACTAGCCCAGAAGGAGTATAAACACAGACACGATAAAGTAGCAACAGCAATACACTGGGAACTGAGTAAACGAATGGGATTCGACCATACAGAAAAGTGGTACCAGCACAAACCAGAGGCAGCCCTGGAGAATGGAAACCACAAATAATTTTGGGACTTGGACATCCAAACGGACCAACTAATCCAGGCAAGAAACCAGACCGAATAATCGTAGACAAAAAGAGGAAAATCTGCCAAATAATAGACATGGTCGTGCCTGCAGACCATAGAGTAAATAGGAAAGAGAATGAAAAACTGGAAAAATGCCAAGACCTGGCAAAAGAACTGGACGAGGTGTGAAACATCAAAGTCAGGGTAGTACCAGTAATAATAGGTGCATTCAGAACTGTATCAAAGACACTGCTGTGAAGCTTTAAACCTCAGTACTGCTGTGAGAGTATGGAGAAGAAGGCTGGAGACTTGAGGAGACTTGCTATCACTCAGCATTCTGTGGTAACCACCAGGCAACTGTTGTGAAATTACTGATAATAATGATAATCTACAATTTAGAAATAAGGCATTTTACAGTATAACTGAATTTTATATGTAAAGTTTTTTCGCTCACTAAATTTATTAAGTAATCATTTTATTCACAATCG
Organism: Thysanoteuthis rhombus; assembly: GCA_963457665.1. NCBI lineage: Eukaryota > Metazoa > Mollusca > Cephalopoda > Oegopsida > Thysanoteuthidae > Thysanoteuthis > Thysanoteuthis major. The sequence continues at coordinate 25,376,306 of OY735210.1, read as the reverse complement.
ATCCAAGGGAATAATGATTAATTCCTATGTTGCCATTTATTTGTTCTCCCAACCCAATGTCTTCGACCCTGCGCTGTGGTGAAGTTAGGCTCATCTGGCCCTGATTATGGCCATGTGCTGTGTGTTCAGATTCTATAACTTTGCTAACGTAAATTTATCAAACCATTTATTTGATTTGATAGTACGATAACAATTTGATGAACAGTAGTATAGATTACATAATGTATTGAAGAATATTTAACATGGCTTTAGTTAAAGTAACTGAAGAAAATACTCTGAAGTTTATTTATAACAGTTGGGCTATAAAAGTATCATATAATTCATTTGAAATTACCGACAAATATCAAGTAGAGTTAACTTGAAAAATATATCTGGATTAAATAAATCTGTTGCGTGCAAAAACTTTCTACAATGAAATAAAGAAAATTCAACAAAACTCTTTTTCTGTTGTTGAGCTACCATTGCATATATATATATATATATATATATATACATATATATAAATGTATATATGCATGTATATATATATACATATATATGTATATTTATATTCATAATTGTATGTGTATATGTGTGTGAATTATGAGTATATATCAAGTATTATATTATTTTGCTTTGATGTGCATTATATATGCATATATATATGTGTGTATGTGTGTATATTGTATACGAGTGTGTGTTGTTACTATATGTATATGCACAATTAAAATAATATGATATGTTGCACGTTATATAGTAACTTTTATTTCTCTGATTGTGTGGTCGGTGTGTGTGTAGGGTATTTATAGCAATAATTTTATCAATTTTATCATTTATGTGAATATAATCTAATATACATTATCAACACAGTCAGATGTAGATCCGCGCACGATCGGAAGTCTGCCCATCCAACCGACCGCCTGCCTGGCGTTTATAGTAGAGACGAGGAAAAACAGGAAGCAAAAGGAGGCCTGAGAAATGATACCCAGAGAGAGAGAGGGGGTCGAGGGGGGGATCGAGGAGGTGGAGGGCGACAGAAAGATTATCTCATCTTGGCTCTAAATGAAAAGGCTCCGGTCCTAATTGCAAAGCATTGTAATCTATCGTATTGAACACTAGGCGTTTTTCCGACAGACCGACGTCGGAGATGTCCTCCCATTAACGGCCCACGGAGAAGTTATTAGCATTCATACCGCGACAGCGACGATGACGAGGACAACGCAGCACCCACCCACCAGTAGATTTCGCCCGCACAGCTGATGTTCATTCCGCTATTCCTAAACAAATCTGGCACAAGGGTATTTCTTTCAGGATCTTCCAATGAAAAAGGAACTCATGAACACTCACCTCTCTCTGTGTCTATCTCTCTTTCTCTCTTTCTCTCTCTCTACTTGAGTCGAGCAGTAACAGAAATTTGAATTAATTTCAAATTCATTTTTCATAAATATAAGAAACAATTATCAAATCCTATTATTAAATTTAAAAGCTTTTAACCCGTTTTTCCGACATAGTTTTATACCTGTGCGCGTTTAGGAATGTCGTACACTCTGGAATCTGTCACAATTTTATCATTAATTACAAATAACAACAGTTCTTCAATCAATGAGTAAAAAAAGAGATGACGTGTGGTGAACGAATGCCTTGAATGTTAGTGCATGTTGGCGAAATTAACTCAAATGCAATGACACAGGGCTAAGAAAAATAGCGAAAAAAGAAAATTTCATTCGAAAAAACAAAATACCATCATCATCATCATTACCAGCAGCAGCCTTTTAGCGTCCGTCATTGGACATAGAACTTCCACAGGATTTGCCAAACTTATCAATCGTCGCCATTACAGAGCCAGTACTTTCTAAACTATTTAGATCGTCACACCATATTTTATCGGCCTCAGTTTTGCGTGTGATCTCAGGGGATTTAAGTTGTGATTCGTGATATTCAGTCACTATCTGATCTTCACGCAACATGACCAGCCCATTGACATCAAAGTTTTGCTATGGATTCCATGATATCTTGGAGTCCTATCATTCCATATAATATACCGTGCTGTCTTGTGATCTCTCCATGTTATATTGAGCATGATTCTCTCTTGTGCACGTTGCATGGTTCTCAGTTCAAGGGTCAATCTTTTCCTTTGGTCCCATGTTTTAGCTCCATAGGAGGCTCTCAGGAGGATGCATCGGTTGCATACCCTTCTTTTTATTATTAGCTGAATTTTCCTGCTCTTCAAGATTGAGCTTAACCCGCTGAAAGCTTGCCAACCTAAGGTGATTCTTCCTTTGATTTCTTCTTTTCAGAATTTCATGGAGATTCGTTGTCCTAGGTTGATGTGATGGTCGACTTTCTCCTGTTCTACGTCTTCGATTTTGATAGTTGTATCTTTACATTTATTTACCTTTCTTCCTGTCTGTAAATAATGATTTAAGTGATTTAAATTCCCATCGTTCTGGTTTATCAAGCTTTAAGTACATTTTTTCGATGATAGTGCTTTCGGTGCAAAAATACAAAACGACAAGAAGAAAAAAAAAACTGCACATACTTTACCTGTAATTTCTCCATACACGATTTAGAATTGTTACCTCCAATGGTTGAGGTCCTGCGTGATGAAACGTGGATTCTTGAAAGAAATCAGACAATGACGCTAACCGTGGTGACAATTTAACGAAGCCATTCAAGTTTAAAACCAATATACATAATGAACCTGGAAACAGGCCAGAACCCGTTCTTGGTTATAAAGAATCATCGACCGCAGTAGCCAATGACCCACAGACAACTGTTCGAGCACTTTTTGTCGACTTCGGGACTTTATCAGAGACCATATCACGTCATCCCAGGTAATAGGAATTTAGTAAAAGTTGTAAGAAGAGAAATGGGTCCCATATGAATTAAATGAAATGCTCCATTTCTAGATCCCACATCTTTTATCTGACTGATTTTAAGCTTAGAAAAATGGTTTATAAGTCTTGCAGCATCGGGACGAATAGAATTATCCTACGGGGCGAAGTGATTGCACACTAGATTTTGATCACGATTCGCTGATTCTATTTCATGTGGTATCAACCGCTAGGCTCTCTGCACCGGCCCCATTTCTTATATGCATTATATATTGTACTTGGATCGAAATTTCCATTTCAATATCATATATTTTTAAGAAAAAATATTTGAATCGATCTCTGAAAAGTTATTGGATATCGATTAGAACTGACATTTTGGTTCATAAATCGTTAACGGTTGCTCTGTGAAATTTAAAAAATATCAACCTCATATATTATGCAGCACTAAAAATTTGGGAATTAGAATTTTTTTTTTTTTGTTTTTTTTCACATCACACTCACCGGGGTAAAAAATGTGCCAAAATTTATCAATCAATTTTTTGGCGATTACTCTTTCATTCTAACGATCATTGATGAAATATTCGACAATGTTATTCAACAATGAATGCAGTTTTTGTACACATAGTACGTTTTATAACAAGATAGCATTTCCCATGTTTTTCTTCAGAAAACTGTTTGGTTAAGCTATCTGGTATTTGTTTACATTTGTGTATTACACAAATGTTGTATTCCCTCTCTGACTGCTTCCACATCTGGTCAGTGTTTTTTTTTTATCCCAACCAGTTTGGCCGAGATATGCACTCGTATGTTCTATATGGTGTTAAGATCTTTTAAATGATAGAAAATACTTGGCTCATTTTTCTTTTTTTTCCCCAGGAGTGTACATGCATAAATACTGTAGTATTCTTTGAGCCCAATATCATTTTTGTCCCTCCCTAAATAAATATTTCGAGTGTGCTACAATAATGTTATTGCTTTCAATCTGACTGCCTCCCACAACTAGTCAGGGTTCTTAATTTTACCCAAACCAGTTTGGCCTCAATATGCGCCAATATGTTCTCTCTGGCATTAAGATCATTCTACGATTGAAAGTGCATGGCTCGTTCTGGGGCCCCTCGAAGTGTACATACATAAACACTGTTGTAATTTTTGAGGCCCTATATATCTTTATAGATATTTTTATAGTCAGAGTATGTATTGAGACAATTACGATAAAACAATCGATTTATCACGGAATCATTGTATATCACAGTAAGCATCTTCTCTAAGAGTGTGTAAACATCTGTCTTGCCTTATTAATGAAGTGTTTGATGTTATGAGCGGATGTGCTTTTTGTCAATGCTGGTTCAATAGGTATTGTAAAGCAGGTCTGATTAGCCACTGAATAGAAACTGTCACATGACCAACTTTTTTTTCCAGCATGTTGGAGGTGATCAATTTTGCAGCATGTTGGGGATGATCAATTGAAAAATTGGAAAAAATATGGTAATCAATGAATAAGTTACTTCTCTTGTTATGCTAAAAAAGCCGAATTTAAAAGAAAACTGCTTGATACAAACTAAGAAAACAGTTCAGCATAAACGTACATCGTAAACTGATGCCCCTCTAAAAACCTATCAGGGGGCAAATTTCAAGAAAACAATGCATTTCCTAGACATAGGGAGTAAATGTAGAAATTTTCAACTCTACCGATGTAGACTGTACGTGCGACACATGGATAGATTCATAGCCCGACAGCCATCCAGATCCACTTAAAAACTGAAGAAAATTACGTTGACAGTTTTGGTGACAGTTTTGGTTGATGGTTTCTTGTATCAACAACACTTCAGTGGGAACAACTAAGCATTGCTGTGTTTATATCTTTATTACGATAGCAGAATCGAAAGTTCTCGTCTTTTTCGATAGTATCGAACGATGTTGCGTCCTCCGTGAGAGTACCTCTTGTTGTGGAGTCAAGTTGTTGTGGGTAGAGTGTGTCAGAAGTCGCTAGACAAATTTAATTATAAATCGTGTCATATTCTCGATAAAAAAAATCATCCTAGGACCTCAAATAAATTACTCAGCCCAGTCGCAGGGAAGCAGTTCGCCTCGGAGTGGTGCTGTCCTGTTGAACAAGGAGGGATGGATTAGGCCTTTCCTGACACTTGAGTGACATTAGTCGCAGGGACTGGGGCAATTTTTGTGGGTGTTCCATCAAGCATTAAAAAGACCTTAGGTCACATCTTGCTCGTGCGGGAGCGCGAATAAAGTCGATTCTCTTAAGGATACTGCAGTATGATGTTTTGGTCAACATCACATGGAGTTATCACAATACAGTAGTGGAGAAATAGGAGAAACCATTAAAAAAAACTCGAATGGCAATGGGCTGCCCATGTATCGGGAATGTCAGACAACCGCTGGACATCACGACTCAGAACGTGGATCCTTAGAGATCATATGTGAGGATGTGGCCGACAAAATATAAATGGTGTGACGAACTACAGAAGTTCAGAAAGTATCGGCCCCAAGATAGAGAAGTCTGGCGAATATCAGGGCAGGTCTACGACGGACGCTAAAAGTCAGTTGATGGTGATGATGATGACAATCTTTAGAACACTTACTAAAATTTCTTCAATTTTTTATTGTATAAAATTCAGTAACAACAACGCAATTACATCGTTGCTTCGTCGTTTTTATATTTTACAAAATTAATGAATTGCATATTGGTTACTTTGAAAATTAAAGTAAAATTAGTAATTAGAATTATTGTGTTATTAGTAATTAATAGTATTGTATAATTGGGAATTAATTAAGCCTTCGCACGACACAGTTTTGAGCCATGAACCTTTCCTGCTTTTCATAGCCATATTCCATACAGCCATTTAATGTATCAAAATTACTCAAATCTGGGGCGTGTGCCCCCCGTTCTGAATCACTGCTCTAGACAGACATAAGGAGCTTTTTAGTCGGGGAGTTGCTGAGATATGTAAGGTGCTTCATCATCATCAGTCTTTTAACGTCCGTCGTTGGACATAGACCTTCCCAAAGATTCGCCATAATTCTCTATCATGGGTGTCGCAGAGCCAGTATTTCCTGAATTTGTCTTGTTCATCTCTCCAACTTGTGTTCTGTCGGCTTCGGTTTCTCATGTGATCTCTGAGGATCCATGTTGTGAGTCGTGAAGTCCATCGGTTGTCTTTCATTCTTGCAACGTGGCCTGCCCATTGCCATTTAAGTTTTTTAATAGTTTCTAGGATGTCTCGAACGTTTGCTAAAAAAAAACTTCTCCAAGCATTATTTTTGCCACACTTCAGTCCTAGTCTTGAGTTGACTTTTTGTTTTTCTACCTGATAAAAAAGAACAAAAACGGAACAATACTCACTTAATTCAGTGGAGTAGCCTTTCCTCTGTCTTTCTAGCACCTTGAACAAAACCAATAAATAAAATAAACACTCCCTCACCATGATTTGAAATCACGACTAAGTGATTGTTGGGCGACGCTCTTACTGACGGAACTGACAAGTCTTTCATATCATTGAAAAGTTTTGTTAGAAATACGTAAGAATTTACTTCATTCTGATAAATAGATATATTTGCACTTGAAAAAAAAAACAAAATCCTTATAATTGTTTTATCTATCATGTGTACGATACAAAAGTTGCAGTAATAGAAGTAGCAGTATAGTAGATATTTATGCAAACATTGATATCACAGTGTGTGATAATAGGTATGGATGGACCAAGGGTTATCAGCACGAAAAATGGAATCGACGAACTGAGTTCTGATTCCAGCTGAGGCAGTTGGTGCTCGCTTTGTACTATTGCCCTTCGGAAACGCATGGATGCCCTCCCTTGGGTGATTAATGGGACAGTCTGGGATTTCTAAGCTAGGTCTGCGTCCAGTTATGAGCGAATAGCAGGGTAGATTTGGCTCTCTAGCCATGGCTGGCAACCTGTCTGGGTGAGGACTGGTTCCACTCCTTCCAATAGATCAAGTTAGTGATTACTTCGTGCTGCTGGTACTGTGTAATCCAGTGCAATATGTTGGAAGTCACTTGGAGAGGAGATGGACATTGTCACGTAACTACCATTGTCTTGAGAAATGTCACACAGAGGAAGTACTCAGCAGTCTTGAGAAATGTCACGCAGGGGAAGTATTCGGCAGTACACTGCTAGTCACGGCTTGAAATGGACCAGGAATGTGATATCACAGGTAGGATTTATAAAAAAAAAATACCCCAGATTTTTCGTTCGCCGTAATCATTACATATACATGGTTAATGAAAATAAACTCTCTATGGAAGATTGATATTACCTTTATTATTCATTGGTCGATGGTAGTCAAACTAGGTTTACTTTGGACCATACAACAAATTCAATTCTACCAATACAAAGACCAAAAATAGAGTAGAATTCACAGAATTTCAATTAGGGAGTTAATACTAACCCACTTTGTATGGTGACACAGCAGATTCTGGCTGAAGAGGGAAAATGGAACGATAATCACTGCTCTATTTTCGTGTCGATCGCATTTAATCCGAGACATGTTGCAAGGTTCTGGCTTCTCTTATCACTTTCTACTAATTTTACCACTGTTCAACTTTTTAATTTTCTGAACTGAGAAATGAAATTTCTCTGTTTGTTGGAAAAATTAATGATCAGATAGCAGATATCGGAAATTTATACCAAAAATTGTTTTTGTTTTTTACAAAATATGTATGTTGTGCATTGAAAACAGGTCTGATTAGTCCCTTAATAGAAACTGCCACTTGACCAACGTCTCTTGGCGTAATAACACGTTGGAGGTGATCAACTGAAAATTGGAAAGAAAAAGGTGATCAATGAAATAAAAACTAGCCTGAACACAACCTGACACAAACTAAGGACCAATTTAGCATAAACTTACACGGTAGATTATCCTCTCCCTTACTAAAACCCATTTTGGAGAGATTTTGAAAAAAAAGAAAAAAAAGAAACAAAAAACATTTTTTCAAGACGTAAACATAAGAAGTAAATGTTTAGATATTCAACCCTCCACCTCCACTGGTACGTGTGATTCATACATACATAGACAGTCAGCACACTGACCGGCCAGACAGCCAGACCGTCTCAAAAGCTGAAGAAACCTATGTTGACAGTTTTGGTGACATTTTTGTTCAATTCATAGTAAATGATTTTACAATTAAAATAGATGAAAAGACAAGGTATAATCAAGCTTGGTTACGCTAGGGTCAAACTCCTTTGCTTCACTAAAATCTAAAAGGTTAAACAGAATTCATTTCTTCATACAATATTATACAAAAACTACGTGTTTCATCTCATCTACTTTTGTAGTTCCTGTAATGAAGTCGACTTGAACTGAAAAAGTGAATTCCTCATCAGTTTTTGCGTACATTACTCTCATTTGAGCCGTCAAAACGTCACTGTTTTTTGATGTGGTCATTGTTGTGATAAACGAAAATAAAGTCAGAACTCAATAGTAAGAGTTCGAATTTTTCATAACGAATCCTATCTTTACAAAAAAACGCTGCAAACGCCAGTTGACACGACATGACGCCATGACATCACTTTTTTCTTTTTCCCCTTCCGCTCTTTTACTTGCATTCAACTGAAAAAAAGTATTAGGTTTTAAAGTTTGACGAATCAACGACAATAAAGTCAGCTTTTGGAGTTTGACAACAGATTGTCAGTGTTCAAGGATTAATGCAAGCGTTGTTGACAGAATTGGGTGATAATATGTGTGCTTGATATGCATTGCAAATACTTTCACCATAAAAATGCTTTTTAAATGATTTTCGTAGAGAAAGACATTGGAAATTAGGATGAAAGAGACTGTAATAATAATCATCATAAAGTGTAAATTTAACAGATCTTTTTAGTCACTCAATATAGACCAGCAAGTGACGAACGTCTTTTGGTTGTATACTGTATTGGAGGTGATCAATTAAAAATTGGAAAACGTCGTAATCAAACGAAAATTACTTCTCTCGCCTTTCGTTGGTTGGTTATAAGTGAGAATAATCTAGACTTAAAAAAAAACAAAAAAAAAAACAAGCATAAATGCTGCCGAAAACAAACTAATGGGTCAAATTAGCATAGATTTAGATTGCAAATTGAACCACTGCTAAAAACTTATTTAGTGAGGGAAAATAAGTTTTCTTCTGGACATGGTAAGGAGTGATTTATCAAAATTTCCAGCCCATCGATGTGTGTGTTCGTGTGATCGTTCATGCGTTCCGGCGCTCCTGACCATACCGTTTTGTCTACAGACTTGAAAATTAGCATCAGTACTTTACTACACCCCTTCTAAAAATGTTGTTTCTAATTTTTGGAAAAAAAAGCTTTATTGATATTTTTGAGGCCAAATTTTGACAAATTTATTGATAATATATATATTTAGATTCTCAAGAATCTAGATATTTTCAAATATTTTTTCCCTCTATTTTGGATGTTTTGTAGTGGAAAACACCAGTGATGTCATCAATAGAATTAATTCTGACCATATTTTTTTTTCAAAGGAATTTTTTTACATGACTTCAAATTTCAACGCTACGGTTGTTCAATAATTGACTGTGATGGCGAGTATCTTTCTTTAAAAAAATGAATTCTCGAAATGAAAAATATAACATAAGAATAGGCTCATAATTTGGGAAGCTTAGACACTAATATATATCATACTGTAAGTATCATGACAACTTCACATGATTCTTTTCACTTGGAAATAAATAGTCATAGCATAGGAACAGATGTTGCCAAATGTTGCCAAATGTTGCCAAATGCTATCAAAAATTGTGTAAACGAAGTCGCAGGTTTTAAACAGAGTCTGTTCTACTTGCTAAAATGAAATTTTACTTTTGGGAAGAATTATTATTAACCTTCTTGCTCATCACTCTGTATACATTGCATATCTGAAAATAATGATTAATACTATTAAACAAAAACGAAAATTATGAATCATAATATTTCTTTTCTGTCAAAATTCCCATGTGACGACAACGAATATTAGTGGCAATGGAGAGAGAATGAGATTAAATCGACGAAGGCTGAAATTCTTTTTTAATTCTGATTTAATGGTTTTAGCGTAAAGTTTTTACTACATATCTTAGGAAATGTGATTTGCAGTTCCAGGTTTAATTTATACATTTATCATTACGATAAATTTCAAATAAATATTTGATACTGAGATAAAAACGTTGAGTTATCCTATACGCGAATATATGTATATATATATATATATATATATATATATATATATATATATATATATATGCGTATGTATGTGTGCGTGTGTGTTAAGAAATAGATGTATGATCCGACAGAATGATTATAAATTGCATTATATTATATTGAAACTCTATTCAAAATGATCCCCTTTTATTACACGGTGAATGTATCATCTGATTTAGAGAGCGTAAATAGAAAAAAAAAAAACAATAAAAGAAAATGGGGTGGCGAAGTTTCAGTAATATATAATGCAATATAAAATCATTCCGTTGGATCATATATACAATTTCTTAATAACATAACTGGTACGTTGACAGAAACAAGTATGGAAGGTACAGACCGTGAATAAGCAAAAATGAGAAATTGAAGACGAAACTGTTATTTGGGCTTTTGCGTTACCGGCTGCTGTTTAGCTCAATGGTAAGAGCAACGTTAAGTTGAAGCAGCAACCCTATCGGTCGCAAGTTTGTTTCATGCGTCAGGATGAAATACACAGTGTAAAAAACGTTACCTTTCACTCAGGGGTGTAGCAACAGATTTGGGTACCCAGGAAGCTTGGCTCCTCGAGCGGCTCCCTTCAGCATCTAGTGAAAATTGTTATTGCATAATATCGGTGCTAATGTAGAAGTCGAGGTACTGTTTATAAATCTTTAGGGGCCCGGGACGTTTTAAAATAGCCCCCACTAACTCCCACTCTTACTTATGCTTCTACCATCACTTCTGACCTAACATTGGGGAAAAAGTTTCACTTCACCTCTAATCCCTTAAAGGAAGGAGGAAATCTCCTTTCGCTTCAGACCTCTGAGGAGAAGGGAAGACTTCCACTATTAGTGGCCCTTTGAAAGAATGAAAAAAAGCTCCCTCCTCTTTCGGCCCCTAAAAGGTTAGCAAGTAGGCTCCTTTCACTTCAGACCTCCTAAAGGATTTTATATAAACATATGAAGTTGCGTGTCTGTCGATGAGAAGTATAGTTCCACTTTGGCATAATAGTCACAAATTTATTGGACATTCACCAGGATTCGCTACACTTCTCTATCATGGGCGTCGCAGAGCCAATACTTTACAAGTTCATCACGCCATTGTATATTTGGCCAGTAACTGTTCTGCATATGATCTCTGGGGATTTACGACGTGAGTCATGAGGTTCAGCAGTTGTCTGATATTCTTGCAACATGACCAGCCTGTTGCCATTTGAGTTTTATAATGGATTCTCTGATAACATAACAACTGTTTTGTAATCCCTCCATTTGAGGTAGAGCGTGGTTCTCTCCTGTGCATGTTGCATGGTTCTCAGTTTGAGGGTCAATCTTTTGGTTAGCTTCCATGCTCCAGCTCCAAAGGTGACTATCAGGAGGGTGCATCGGTTGTAGATCCTTTTCATACCACATTTAGTTTGGCATACCCATGTTTAGGTATTTTTATAGTGTGACAAACAACCAGACACCTCTTAATATATATATATATATATATATATATATATATATATATATATATATATATATATATATATATATGAAAATAAATAGCATTATATTATATACAAACACAAATTTGAAATGATCATCCGTTATACAGTGAATGTACCATTTGGTCTAGACAATGTAGATAGAAAAAACAATTAAAGAAAATGGGACTGCTCCGGGAAATTTCTTAAATAGTTTATTTCATTTACGTTGTCAAGGCCAAATTCAACATGTAATAATAGGTGATCTTTTCAAATAAGAGTTTTCATGTAATATAACACAATCAATTTAAAATCATACTGTATGATCATTCATACATCCATTTCTTAATAATGCACACACACTTATATATATATATATATATATATATATATATATATATATGTGTGTGTGTGTGTGTGTGTGTGTGTGTGTGTGTGCATGAATGCACAAAAGCAAGCATCAATGCTTGATTGGACATTCATACATGAGTGGATACATGTCCACAAATATACGCATCTGTATCATGAACTAGCACGAGTTAAGCATTAAATACATGGTGCTTTAAAAGTCTCAATGGACTTATAAGAAGAAAAGTCAGAAGAAGAGGGCCAAATAAGAAGGATGATTCATTAGACTCCCTTCTTCTCAATGACACTGACATAAACTCTCCATTCCTCTCCTACTGAACAAAGGAGAGCGACGACAAAACCCACCTTGGCCTCATGTCATTCCCCATTGTCAAACATGAAAACAGATACAGTTTTCTACACTGCTGCATGTGCTTTTGAACATGTTGGTGGCACCAATGAAATTCATCTAGCCTGCCCTCGTGGTAGTATATTTTTGAGGTGTAATAGTGGTTTTTCCTCTTGGATTATTTCACCTTCCAATTCTTGAATTACCACTACTATATATATATATATATACATACATACATACATACATACATATATATATATATATATATATATATATATATATATATATATACATATATATATATATATATATATACATATATACATATATATATATATATATATACAAATTATTAATTCCATATCCAATGGGTGATGATTCTATTCCATAAAGTGCTCGATACATTCAAAATCAAGTAGAGCTTGAAATACGATGAAATAAAGGATCCGGTACAGAAACAATATTTCTGCCCTAGTTGGTCTTCTTCGGGCAAATGATTTGATTCATTTGGATCCCTATTTAGGACGTTATTGGTTGTGTGTCTATTTTGCTGGGTTGGAAAGCTTCCTCTCATTCTATTTACAAATATTTTCTTTTTCCTATTCCTTGTTTTAGTCGTCGATCAGTGTTTAGTGATCAACGAATAAATCGAATCATTCGCCTGAAGAAGCGAAGACAGGGCAGAATCATAAATTCGTTCGTATAGCAAATCTTTCATTCCATCATTACACAAACACACACACACACACACACATATACATATATATATATATATATATATATTGAAACTGTATATGAAATGATATCCCGTTACTACATGGTGAATGTATCACTTGGCGTAGACAGCGTAAATACAATAAACAAAGAAAACAGGACTGCAACTTCTCATTCTTTTCGTTTAGTGTCTATATCTGCTCCATTTCTTTCTTTCAACGCAGTCAATTATATTATTAAATAATTCGACTGAAATCATTATAAATTACATCATATCATTTTGAAACTATCTCCCTCTCTCTCTCTCTCGCTCTCTCTCGCTCTATATATAAAGAGATAGATAGATAGATGGAGAGAGAGAGAGAGAAAGCGAGAGAGAGAGAGAGAGCATCTCAAAATTTTTAATTCGTGTAAACATTTTGTATGATTCCATTTCTATCTGGAATGAATTCATTACCATTCGTGATTATAAGGTTGGTGTTTAATAGCAAGAAGCAGAGCAATGATTATATGTTTGGTAGTTTTAACAGAATTTGAATCATTGAAGATATTCGTTGTGACTAAACTTTAAACTCATTGACAATTGATGCCACATAAAGTGTTTTGAATTTCAAATTATCTCTTTTTGTTGTTGCTAAAGTCTAACCAACGATGTCCGATTTCGGGCCTGGTGAATGTTAAACTCCAGAAGCAGGGTCTCCACAATGTTTGATAGCTGAGCAGAGTAAATCGAACTCAGAAAGTTGTAAATTTTTTTTTGCCTGATCCAAATAATCATGGAGCCAAAAATAGAGGTGGTAGACCCAGGAAGATGACAGATCGAAAAGAGAGGGCAGTTATCTGAGCATTACAGCAAAACTTGAATCAGTTTATCGCTTGTCTAGAGATGGAAACGTTGCTTAGAGTTCACAACGAGACCAACAGACGAAAAGTTTGGAAGCCTGGATTCTGGAACAGGAGAAAGATTGCAGGGTCCAACTCTGAAAGTAATCCACAGACGATGCAGACTATAATGTGCAAGACTTCAAACAAGGGATGAGAAATCTAGCTCCGAAAATGATCCACGGACAATTGATATCTCTGATCTAAATAGCTAATTTCAACCTTTTTCCCAAATGTTTTATCATGGTAACTATGTGTATAACTTATAATCAGACGAAATGCTCGTTCATATTACACACACACACACACACACACACATATATATATATATATACATATATATATATATATATATATTATACATATGGTACAGATCAGGCTAGCAGTATAGCATAATATAATAATATATTAATAATACAAAGCAACTTCTGATATGTGATGGATTTATGTCTTAGAGTGCTTGATACTTTTTACTATGGAAGTTAAGTTGTTCTAGAGTAGAGCTGGAAATAAATAGTAGAATGTGGCAGAAACATGAGCTAGTTTGTCTAGCGAATCCACATTCTACTATTTACACACACACACACACACACACACACACACGCACACACACATATATATATATATATATAGATAGATAGATAGATAGATAGATATAGATAGATATAGATATTGACAGAAGAGAGGTATCATATGCACATAATATGTATAGTTTAAACTTGTTTTATGGTGGAATCAGTATTCATTTGCGTATTTTGTTCGGAGTGTTTGTATGAAACAGCATAATTTTCGCTCTCACCCGCGCCCCCTAAAATTAGGAATATGTGATTACCTTAAGTACTGCGACCAACTCTCTCCGTCAGTCTGTCTGTCTGTCTGTCTGTCTGTATCTCTCTCTCTCTCTCTCTCTCTCTCTCTCTCTCTCTCTCTCTCTCTCTCTCTCTCTCTCTCTCCCAGCAAACTATTTCTGAATTAATTATTTTTCATGACACTTGACGTCAGAATCCACGATCACATTTTTCTTCTTTCGGATGGGAAATGGGCCTTCAGCTGTTTATCCGTAACGCTGGTTATTCTATATTTAGATTTCACCCCCACCCACTCCGAATGAAAATAAAATTGAAAATAAAGAAAAAAAATTCAGAATCTATATTTAGAGTTTCCATTTTGAGACTTCAACGTTTCCAGTTCTCACTGTCGCTGTGAACTTCAGCAGCTGCAAAAGGGAAAAAACAAGAACCCCCCCCCCCCCCACAAAAAAAGCAGAACATGAATATGGACGTAAACAATGGGCTCCTAACACCGCAAACATTACTTTTAACGATAAACATAAATTACATGTAACAAAAAACTTAACCAAAAACACTGTCACCAAGACTGTCAACATACCTTTCTTCAGTTTTTAGCTGAATCTAGCTGGCTGGCTGACTGACTAACTCATGCATATGTCACGCATACAAGCCACAAAAATGTTTTTTTTTAACGAGAATTTAATTTGCAATGTAAGTTTATGCTAAATTAGTCATTTAGTCAGTGTTTGTCAGCATCCACGCTGTTTTTTTTTGTTTTTTTAGTGATCAAAAGGCGAGTGAAGTAATTTATTCATTGATCACCCTTTCTTCCAGTTTCTTAATTGATCAACCCAAACACAAAATTTAACCAAAAGACGTCAGTTAAGTGACCAACCAGACCAGCATTGTTATTTGGTAAGCTTAACTAAGTCTGGCTGAAGGCCACAATTTAGAGAACAGCGAGTGAAAATCAATTTCACTATTTATTGCTCCCCAGACGGGCTTGTTAAGCATACTTCACTGCAGTGTACTTGATTATTTCCAAAGCTAAGCTTAGTCTGGCACAAAGCACTACATCGGAGTTAGATTCGATTTCCTTACTATGGTAATGCACCTTGCTAACCATTGCGAGTCGTGCTCGTAAAGTAATTGAACTCAGTGAAGATCGAATTCGTTTCGTAATAGTAATGGTATGCGAAACTAACTTGCTAACGATTGCTCTTGATAGACATCCTTGTGATTTTATTAGGTTTAGTGTAGTCTGGAACAAGGCTAAAAGCGTAAAGCATTCTGTGAGAATCCAGCTTACAACAGTATAAACAATTTGCAAGTTAGTTTAACCATTGCTTGATAGCGAAACGTGGTACTCTATCTCATGGCCTCAATTGACCGGGCCCCAATGAAGATCGAGCTTACAGTAGAAATAGACTGCAACATTTGCTCGTTTAACATAACTCCACGGGAAGGTACAAATTAGAAAGCTAAGCTTAGTCTGGTACAAGACCACATGATAGAACTCACTACAAGTGCTAGATATAAAGATAGTCAGCCAGTCTGTGTAACGGACTTGTTAATTAAATCATCGTACTGCTATCGATACTACTTTGCCTCTTTCAAACGATGCGTGAATCTTAGGCCAAATATTTTCTATTAGAAACCATCAAACAAAACTGTCAGCATAGGTTTCTTCAGTTTTTAACCGAGGCTGGATGGAGGACTATTTATGTATCACACGCATAAGCTGCATCAAATAGAATCAAATAGCTGAAAATTTAAAGATTCATTCCGTATTATGTCCGTCAAAACGTTTTTTTTTTAACCCATCGCGAATAATTTTTTTAATTGGGGTTTCAATTTATGATGTAAGTGTATGCTTAATTGGTCGCTTATTTTGTGTCTTAACACGTTCATGTTTGTTTTTTGTTTTTTTCAAACTTTTTTTAATTCAGACTTTTTCAATGATCACCGCCAAGCAAAAGTCGTGAGAAGTGATTAATTTGTTGACCTGTTTTGACTTTATTTCATTGATTACCCCAAACATTGCACGCTACTAAAAGACGTTAGTCACGTTAGGATTTCTCTTTGAAGACTAACCAGACCTCTTTATTTACCCTTCATAAATTCTTCATCTAAATTCATTTTCTTTTCAGCAAAACCCAGTTCGCCTGTAGCAGATCAAACATAAATCAATGCTATATTAACAGGTCAGTTGCGAATGAATTCCATTATTATATTATTTTATTAATAGCTACTCAGTCGCGATTCGTTTTATCTTATTTATTCTTACTGCGGGAAGCCACAAGCATAAATCGAGGAGAATAACTATATTTACACTCGTTATTACCCGTGAAAAGAATCACGAATATATTTGAATTTCTATGAGATTATTGTTTGAGAAAAAATCTATCCATCTATCTGTCTCAGTTTGTTCCTGACTATCTATCTATCTATCTCAGTCTCTTTCGATCTAAGTGTCTACCTATTCAGCCCATTTATATCTATTTATCTATCTATATCAGTCTGTTCATATCTATCCATATAGGTCTGTTCATATCTATCTATCTATCTATCTATCTATCTATCTATCTATCTATCTATCTATCTATCTATCTTATGTATGTATGTATGTATGTATCCATCTATCTATCTATCTGTCTATCTGTTTTATATATATGTATGTACTTATGTATGTATGTATGTATGTATGTATGTATGTATGTATGTATCTATCTATCTATCTATCTATCTATCTATTTATCTATCTATCTTACATATGTATGTATGTATGTATGTATGTATGTATGTATCTATCTATCTATCTATCTATCCATCTATCTATCAATCTATCTGTGAATTCCTATCTATGTATCTATCTCAGTTTATTCCTATGTATCTGTCTATCTCAGTCTGTTCGTATCTATTTATCTATATATTTGTTCCTTCATATCTATCTATATAGGTCTGTCCATATCTATCTATCTATCTATCTATCTCTCTATCTATCTCTCTATCTATCAATCTATCTATCTATCTATCTATCTATCTATCTATCTATCTATCAATTTGTGAATTCCTATCTAGCTATTTCGCTATTTATTTATCTCTCTATCTCAGTCTGATACTATCTATCCATCCAAGTAATTCCTAAAATAAATGAAAATGGCACAGCAATACTTGGGCTACGTAAAGATACAAACAAGATAAAGACAGTAGAAGGAGTGAGACAAGGGGTAAATTATCATCTAAGTTATTTACAGCGAGCCTTGAAAGCATCTATCGGAAAACTAACATAGATGGATAATATGTAAACTGCTTGAGATTCGTTGATGAAATAATAAAGTAAAAAAGTAAGGTTAAGATAAAAACGATGTTCAACAATAAAGTCCCCCCCCAAAAAACCATAAGAATAGAAGGTGAGGCTAAGGAAAAGGTTGAAAAATACGTTTACCTAGTTAAGCTAATGAACTTAGAGGAATATCATGGAAGCGAAATAAAACGTTGCATAACGATCTATTGGAAAGCATTTGGTACGAATAGAGACATTCTGGGGAAAAGTATGGAATGAAAGGGTACAATGAATGCACAATACCAGCTGTGACTTACGGATGAAAGAAAAAAATGGAAAATATTAAAACGTACTGAGAAGCAGCTTAGAATCGCACAGAAAGCTAGGGGAAGAGCAATTCCAGGGATAGCCCTTAGGGATAGAAAAAAATCAACACAGATTTTGAGGAGAATTAGGGTGAGGGGTATTTTACAAATAATTAATACACAAAACGTAGATGGGCTGGACACTGAACAAGAAGGAATTACATTAGATTGAGTGAATGCTTAACGCATTGGCGCCCATGGAACACTAGACGCAGTAAGAAAAGACCAGATGCAAAATGGAGCTATGTTATTAAAAGGTTTGCATGTAAGACATGGCGGTAATCAGCCTGATTGCGGTTGTCATAGAAGGAAACAGGTAAGGCCCTTGTCCAGCAGTAGACTTATAATAAACGATGATGATGACGATATATAATGGAGGCTGCCATGCTTTTGATAACGAAATCTTTCCTTATTTCCAGCTTTTCTTTTTTTTGTAATCTCTTACGATCTTTGAAACTTGATCATGATGATGATGATCGTCATCATCAGCATCATCATCATCAGCAACAGTAGCAGCAGCAACAGCAGCAGCAACAGCAGCAGCAGCAACAGAAGCAACAGCCTTTTAGCATCCGTCGTTTGACATGGACCCTTCCGGAGATTCGCCAGACTTCTCCATCGTTAGCATTACCGAGCCAATACTTTCTGAATTTGTGTCGTTTGTCACGCAATCTTATTTTCTGTCAGCCACACTTTCGCATATGATCTTCGGAGATCCACCTTGTGAGCTGTGATGTCCAGCAGTTGTCTGAAATTCTAACATAACGACCGGCCAATTGCTATTTGAGTTTTCCAATGTTTTTTTAAATTTTATCTCTGATTTCTATTTTTTTTTCCATTATACAGTGCTGTCTTCTGATCTCTTCATGTGAGATTGAGCATGATTCTCTCCTGCGCACGTTGCATGGTTCTCAGTTCGAGGATCAATCTTTTGGTAAGCGTTTCAGCGCCATAGTTGACTATCGGAAGGGTGCATTGGTTGTAGAACTTTCTTTTTAGGACTAGCGGGATTTTTCTTGTTATTGAATGTTGAGCTTACTCTACCGAAAGCTTGCCAACCTAGTGTATTCTTGATTTCTTCTTTTGTGTCAAAGACATAGATACCATCAAGTTGTAGACCCCGTATTTTTCAGTGTAGTGCAACATATCTGCCGACACAACAGTTTATCATCAAGCTACAAAAAGACTCTTTCAACACGAAAAAGGCATAAGAGAAGGTGATACCAAATCAACCAAACTTTCCATAGTCTGCCTCGAGATAATCTCCCGGAAAATCAAGGAATCAGAATAGACGGCGGATACCTGGACTTGAAATTCGCTGACGACATCGTCTTTTTTGTTGAGAATCTCCATGATCTTCAGATACTGCTAGACTAACTGAATGAAGAAAGCAAAAAAGTTGGTCTTCTCTTGATCTCCAGTAAAACAAATGCCGTGTACAACGAGCATATTGAGGACACAACGATCAAAATCGAAAAACACAGGGCTGAAGAAAGTAGATCTTTGAGACTTTATAGTCTATAGTTGATGATAGAGTAAATAAATGTTTACGCCTTATAAATTTCATCTTCATAATCAATCTTTCAACGTCCGTCGTTGGACAGAGATCTTCCCCAGAATTTGCCACACTATACACTATACGCCACACTCCATCGTGGGCGTCGCTGAGCCAGTACTTTCTGAATTTGTCTAGGTCGTCTCTCCATCTAATACTCTGCCACATATGATGTCTGTGGATCCACATCGTGAGTTGCGATATCCATCGGTTGTCCACCATTCTTGCAACATGGCCGGCCCACTGCCATTTGAGATTTTTAATCAGTTCTATGATGTCCCTGACTCCTGTCTTCTTCTGGATGCACTGAACTGTCTAGTGGTCTCTCTATGGAAGGCCCAACATGATTCTTTCATGAGCACGTTGCATGGTTTTCAATTTGCGGATCTGTCTCTTGGTTAGGTTCCATGTTTCAGCTCTATAAGTGACTATTGGGAGGACGCATTGGTTGTGCACCCTTCTTTTTAAGATTAATTGGATCTTCTTGCTTTTGTAGGTTGAGCTTGCTCTTCCAAAGGCTTGTCATCCTAGTGTGAATCTTCGCTTGATTTCTTCTTCATCTGAGGGTCTCATGGAGATTCATTGTCCTAGGTAGATGTAGTGATCTACTTTATCCAGTTATATGTCCTCGATTTCGATCTTAGTGTTTTTATCTCCGATGTCATTGTTGCATATGATCTTCGTCTTAATGCATTTAGTTCATCTAGCATTAGTTGGAGGTCGAGTAGGTTCTCTGTGGAAAGTGTGATTAAAAAGTGATTGAACTCATTTGAATGAATGAGTCCATTGTTCCAAATGGTAGGCAAGAGACATTTTATCGGCAAAATTGTTACATTTAAAATGTAAAGGTAAAAATTGGGAGAGCCCATTGTTATAACCAAAGAAGTACACAGAAAAAGTCACAGTGTTCATTATAGAGATATATCTTATTAATAGCCTCCCTGTCTTGATTCACTTTGACGTTAGATTTTTATTTATTCTCACTGCGTAACGCCACAAGCATAAATCGACGAGAATAACTATATTTACTCTTTAAAAACTGTCGATGCCTCACAAGTGCGCATTTGAGTGGAATAGTGTTTCTTGCTTTTAGAAATTGTCAACCAAAACTGTCAGCTCTCTCTATTTTTAAGTGATTCTGCCTGGCTTGCTTGTTGGCTATGTATGTACGTGTCACATCACGAATAAATTTTTAGTAGGGGTTTCAATTTATGATGTAAGTGTATGCTAAATTGGTTGCTTATTTTGTGTCTTATCGCGTTCATGTTTGTTTTTTGTTTTTTTTTGTATACATGCAACACGAACTGATGGGCTGAAAATTTAAATATTTACTCCCTATAACGTCTTGGAAGAATATTTGTTTCGTTTTGCTTTTTTTAAAAATTTCACTTTATGTAGGCTTTTTAGGGGTGGGGATAATTTGCAATGTGATTTTATGCTCGATTGGTCTCTTAGTATGTGTCCACCAACATTCACACCACTTTCTTTTAAATTTGGACTTTTTAGTGACCTAACAGAAGGCGAGAAAGGTCATTAATTCATTGATCAACCCTTTCCCCCATATTTTAATTGATCTCCCCAAGATAAGGATGCTGCCAAAATACGTTGACCAGATGACAGTTTCTAGTGAATAAAAAAATCTAAATATTCTAGCAACTTAATCATCTTTTTTTCTTGAAATCTAAATTTCCGTCCAAGAACACGACTTTTAATGCTTCGTGGAACTTCACCGATTGTGCAAGTAAACTTGAATGTTTACATGTATAGAGTAGCGCTAGACTGTCGTTTTGTTTAGTCCTGTCGTACTTTTTCCAATGCTTGCGATGGTCATTGACGTGCTTCCTAAATGGGTTCTTTGTTTGTCCGATGTATGTAGCACAGCACTGGATGCAGAAAATGACATAAATTCCGAAATTTAATGATGCTGAATCAGACCAATTCCATTGCCAAATATGGTTTTGTTAGTTTAAACCCTCTTGAGCCACACGTCTCAGGTTAATTATTCGAAGTGCTGATGGTTGGGTCACCAAAACCCGATTTTTCGGTACCGGCAAGACATGTTAATAATGTGGGTGCGTCTTCAAGTGCAACCATGATGTCAGGGTGATAGCTAATTTTTGAAAATGTGGGTGTGACTGAAAGAGACTCGAAATTTGGTGGTTCAGTCGGTATAATCGTTGCCGTACATAGACAGATTTCTCTTCATGAAAAAAAATGGAGACGTGAGTTCGATTCCCACCAAAAGACTATTGTTTGACCAATAAGAAGGGAGGCTCGTCTCAAGGTCCTCGACCAGACAAGTCACATATCTATGGATATTTACAATGTTAAACATTGCCACCACAGTGTAGTATCGTATGAGAACTTGACTCATTAAAGTAGAAACAGTGACGATATCTTCAGAAATAAATCTACCAAATCTATATCTATATAAGATATATTGATAGGATATTCAACTTACGCACAGTAAATCCGATGAAGAAATAGAAATTATGACGAGGAGAATTATTGGCGAATTTGGTAGATTTCCATCTGTTTTTGAAGACAATATATAAAATTATTAAGGTTTAGTGATCAAAAATTCAGTAAAGGCAGGAGGTATAACTGTGGAATTATTGCGAATACGGTGTTCTATGTGCCTGAAAGAATCGTAATGTTAAGAGAAATATAAGATGAATGTCAGTATGCTGCAAAACTTCATATTCCAGTTCTTGATAATTTGATCACGCATTCAATCAGTGGATTCTATCTTTAATGGGCTGCAGAGAATCCGTGGTTATTTATATACAACTGCTATAAACGGAGAATGTTCAACACAGTTGTAGATCAATCCAGAATGTAAACCTTAACAATAGACCGGGTGCCACCTTGTGTTGGAACGGTGAAGTTTAACAGGAGATGGACAGAGTTCGCGATGGGCCAGTTTGATGTCGCTTCCTATCAATGTGAATGTACATTGATTTTGATTGCATACAATTATCGCCGTGTTCGAATTTACCAGTGTCCTTTCGAGATAACCGGCGCACACTTTGGAAACCTCTGGCTTTTAGCATTATTCTCTATTATGTCATGACCTAATACACACACACACACACACACACACACACATATATATATTTGGAAAAAATCAATAAAACTATCATCATCATCATCATCATCATCATCATCAGTAACAGCAGCCTTTTAGCTGTCCGTTGTTGGACAAAGACCTTCTCAAATATTCTTCAGACCTCTATAAAATGGGCATCGAAGAGCCGGTATTTTCTAAATTTGTGTAACTCATCACGCCATCTTACTTTCTGTGGGCCACTGTTCAGCGTATGATCTTTGGTGATCCATAATGGTTTTTACAGTTTTAAGTGGGTCCGGCTGGCTGGATCTCTATGAATGTGTTGAGCGCACAGGCACATAGCAGAGCTACGGGGCTGAAAATAGAAACATTTACTCCCTACTATGTATGAAATTTAATATTCCCCTAAAACAAGTTCTTTGTTGGGGGTCTATTTACCATACATTTTTGCGCTAAATTGGACCCTTCCTTTGTTTACAGTTGTATTCATGATGGTTTCTTTCGTTACAGATTTAGACATCTTCAATGTCTTGAAAAGGACGAGAGAATCAACTTATTCATTGATCACCCTTTTTTTCAGTTTTTTGATTGATCACTTGATGATGAATTTCCTTTTCAGTGTTTATACTCTTGTGACCGCGTTCTAAAGTGCACCCATGATCAACTCATGCTCAAGGCCATATCATTTCTCACACTTGCAGCATGTGACATTTTGAAATTATCTACATTTATCGCATGAAACATAAATTCAGAAATAAATAAATTCCCCATCAATATTTAAGGTAGATATTAAAAGTTGATAAATCATCTTGCAGAAAAAAAGCACGATGCAGAACGCACATATATTCATGTATATTGATGCATGCATATGAATATATATATATATATATATATATATATATATATATATATATATATATATATATTTATGTATATATATATATATATATATGCATTTATATTAAGATATGTATACATATCAAATCGATATCGTCATAATTTACATAATATATGATACATACATATATATACATGATAGAATATATATATATAAAAGTATATACTGATTATATATACATACACACACACGCACACACACACATACAAACACACACGTACACACACACACACATATATATATATATATATATAAAGCTGTAAAGCTTTATAAACTATATATACATATATTTATAGGTATTAAGATATAATTATATGATACATCGAGAAATATCGCCATCATTTTTATAATTTAATACATTATAATAACTATATAACATAATATATATATATATATATATATATATATATATATACATATATATATATATATATATAGAATATATATCAAAATATATACTGATCATATATATATATAAAGATATATACAGATAATATATGTATATATGTATATATGTGTATGTATAACCATATATGTATATATATAACCATATAAATATATGTATATTCATTTACATAATTCACATGTATGTATGTACATAAATATATGCACACACACACATGCATCCCCCATATATATATATATATATATATATATATATATATATATATATATATATCAAAATATATACTGATCATATATATCTATAAACATATATACAGATAATATATGTGTATATATATATGTGTATATATAACCATATGAATATGTATATATATAACCATATAAATATATGTATATTCATTTACATAATTCACATGTATGTATGTACATAAATATATAAACACACACACATGCATCCCCCATATATATATATATATATATATATATATATATATATATATATATATATATATATATATATATATATATATATATATATATATATATATATCCTTTGACGTAGCTGATGGCCTGAGTATTTTTATCATCATGGAATATTATAAGAATATTTCCGTGTTTTTTCTCGAACGTTTCCTGTGAATTGCTTTTCGTTGCAATGACTCCAAGATCTGATGTACATTGATTGACAAAATGATCAAAGAGTTATCAGCTAAATATTTTGTCTACGTAACCATGCTTTTTTTTAATCAATACTTCTAGTTCGATGCAAGGATATTTTCATCGATGAAGAATCAACTTGGTTTAGCAAATTTTTGGTAAAACCAGTATACGAAGATCCTATCATTCTTAAAAAGAAGAGTCTACAACTAATATATCCTCCTGGTAAACATCTATGGGGCTGAAACATAGAACCCAACCGAAAAGTTATCGAACCATCCAACTTGCACAGGAGAGCATCATGCTTAACATCAGATGGAGAGATCACAAGACAAATCATTATATTACAGAACAAACGGGAGAATCCATTAAAAAAACTCCAATGGCAATGGGCAGGCCATGTTGCAAGAATGTCAGATAATTGCAGGATTCTTACAACCTTGGTTATATGCAAAATTGTTGCTGGCAAAAAAAAAAAGAAAAAAATGATTGCTTGACAATTTAGACAGGTTCAGAAGATATTGGCAACGAGGCGCCCATAACCGAGAGTTCTAGCGAATCTCGTGAAAGGTATACGTCCAACGTTGGAATTCAAAAGGCTCCTGCTGATGATTTCTGAAATTACGCAAGATAAACGTTGTCTCTGTATGGTTTCCGGTACGTGTGCATCATCACCAGAACATTTCCATCAGAACAAGGTGTTAAATCACATTTGTAAAGGATTAAATCACAAAAATACGCAATCTAATTAATCCAGTGTTCATGTCAACTTCCGATTACTTTTTTGACAAAGGAATCATTACAACTTAATAAGCTCTGCGTATAGGTCAATTTTAGTTTTTTTTGTGTTGATCCGTCAGTAAATTACAGTATCAAAGCAAATATTATTATCACATGTAAAACCCATTCCACGAAACTATCACTGAACAAGCCTGGCTGCTACAGGGGCAAACTTTACTTTCATTCTCACTGAAGAGAATTATTACAATTTTTGTATTGTATATATAATAAATAAAAATTTTTAAAGCATAAATGTTTTTTTATTCATAATTTTGGTTTAAACGATGACATTCATCAAATTGAATTGAATGTTGCAAAAACCAAGTTTTTCCCTATATTTTATATTTTAAAGTTCTTTTGAGTATAGATATATTCATTTATTAGAGTGAAATGATTGTAACGTACATTCTCGTAAATATGTGAGACTTGTCAGTTTGGCTCAGTTTGTTAGAGAGCTACCTACTTATTCGTGATTTGAAATCATGGTTGGGAAAACACTAATTTCATATGCATCAGTTTGGTTTAACTTGACAGAACTGACAAACAGTGAAAAAATTCCTCCCTTAAATTAGGTAAGGACAATTGTTGTTGTTGTTGTTACGGCGGAAAAAAATGAAGTCATCTCTATCCTCTGACTTGGACTTTATCTTGGAAAAATCCAGCCACGTCTTAAACACTGAAGGTCGTTCAGCTCGAGGCATCGAGAGCCAAAGGCAAAATGTTATTTATTTATCTAACATTTCACACTCAAACACAACAAGGGAATATTCATTATATTCAAAGTTTGCGTTTAATACACGATACTGACTCTCAAACTGAGAAGCATGCATCGTGCACATGAAAGGATCAAGCTCAACCTCAAATGGAGAGATCACGTATACATATATATCAGTGATATAACAGGAGTCCGAGATATCGCAGAATCCATTAAAAAAACTCAAATGGCTATGGGCTAGTTATTTCGCAAGAATGTCAGACAACCGATGGACATCGCAGCTCACAACATGGATCCCTGGAGATCAAATACGTGACCTAGGCCGACAGAATACTAGATGGAGAGACGAACTAGACAAGTTTAGAAAGTAATGATGATGATATGATGGTGATGATGATGATGATGATGATTTATGCACGCCACTTAATCCATCTATCTATGCTCTGATTTGGGGGCAAATTCAACTGATGCTCGCTTAACCTAATCACTGAGCGCCAAAGGCAAAATGTTCATGACTTATCATTTTAACACTTCACACTGAAGTGCAAGGACTAGCAGTAGATATTGAACAACCGTTGCCATCAAAAGTGGTGAAGAGTCCCATCACATTTTACGTGTACGTGTATTTATGCGTTTGTGAGTTCCAGCACTCTTGGCCATATCGTTTTGTCTAAAGATTTGGCAGTAGCATTCAAATAAACACCTTCTAAAAATATTTTTTTAATTACGTTTTGGGGAAATAAAAGCTTTTATGACCTTTTAGAGGAACTTGTTTTGATGACTTTATTAGAAACATCAAGATTCTTGAGAATCTAGATATTTTTAGATGTTTTTTTCTCTGTTTTGAATATTATCTGGTAGAACAGCATTTAGATTCTCCAGAATATTATCCAGTGGAAAACACCAGTGATGTCATTAATAGAATTTATTCTGACCATATTTTTTCTTCGATGGATTTTTTCTGCTAGACTTTTGCTTAAAGAGACCTGGCATGAGACGTGAACGATTCGAAGGCACACAGTATGCAAGTTCACCCAGCAGCGCCTCACTGCCGACTGAGTCACCCCCTGAGAGAGTGTCTATTCATACATGCTTTGTAAGGTCCTTTGATTAGTTCAGATGGCACATCAAAGTCACACAACTGGTTCTTGAGATATGCAAAGTGACTTTTGATACATTCCGGAAAAACTTCGTATAACAACAAAACAATTAGTACAAGTATGTCGTTATTTCCCAGTTGAATTCTATACAGGAAAATAATTATTGTTAAGCTCCTACTCTAGGGTTGGCTTTATCTTCCCCTGGTAACAACAATGACAATGTCAACAAAACGACTCTTACCAAAATTAGAACACTTCAAAGCTACTGAGAGGGCTTAAATTTGCGACTCATCCTTATTCCAACCCTATTAGATGATTTATAGAGAAAAATTGGGGACACTGGGCCCCACTTCCCCCAGATCACCTTATTACTTCAGTTCATATCTACAATGGCCTCAATATATGTTTAGATTTTCATGCTATCATGCTATAAAAAATCAAGATAATATTTTATCAAATATAAAGCGAATGTCATGACGTTGCGAATTTAAAAATCTTTTTTCATTCGAACGAACACTGTACAAAAGTTGAAATATTTTCAAAACCTATAACCTATTGACCCTGAAGTGACCATTCTTGGTTCAGTTATTCATCCATCCTTCAAATAAGGGTCTTCTTTTTTCTTTTTTTTTCTCTCTCTCTATGTATACACACGTGTACATGGATAGAATCGCTAATGTATCCGATGCTTTATACGCGTATCTTTGTGAATTACTTTCTTACGTCAGTCCCGGGGATTATGTATGTTTTTTCATTTAAAGCTCCATCTCTTGCATTTAAAGATAAGAAAAGACAGAGCCATTCCAGAATCGAATGGAAACTGGTGTTAGATTCGTATCTATTTCTTCGAGACTAGCGCAGAAAAGAAATATGGATGCGAAAGGAGAGCTGATACGGAACTGCCGATCATCAATATGAGAACGAGTAAAAAAACAAACAAACTCAAAGTGGCTAGTGGTGTGGGGTGTGTGAATGGAGTGGGAGGAGGAGTGAGGAGTGGTTAGAGGGGGTAATCACGTGGTGAAAATGGGACAAGGAGTGGAATCAAGCCAATTACCAAAACGGTCGATGATAGAAAAAAAAGGAAAGGGGGGAGAAAATCGATGAGAAAGAAAGAATAAGATAGGGATGTAGACAAAGAGAAGGGAAAAAGGAAGGAAGAAGGAAAGGAAGAAAGAAAGAAAGAAACGAAGGAAGAGAAGTTTTTGTCGAAACAGATGGGACCATGAAAGAAAGAATGAAAATAACTAGGAGAGAAATTAGGAAATACAGAGAGACATAGAGAGAGACATAGAGAGAGACAGAGAGACCGAGACCGAGGGAGAGAGAGAGAGAGAGAGAGAGAGAGAGAGAGAGAGAGAGAGAGAGAGAGAGAGAGAGAGAGAGAGAGAAAATTACCGTTTGGAAGAAGGAAAACAGAAAGGTATAGAAGAAAGGAACAAGTAAATGAAGAAAAAGTAAAATATGAGTCATTGGGAAAAAGCAAAAAAAAACTTGGAGGAAAGAGATGGAAAAATGAAAGAAAGTATGAGGGAGAGAGAGAGAGAGAGAGAGAGAGAGAGAGAGAGAGAAGGGCTAGGTATGAGTAAGAGTGACCGATCGAAAAAAGAGAAGATAAACAGAATAAAGAATGGAAGAAAGAAAGAATGAAGGAAAAAAAGAAAGAAAAAAGAAAGAAAGAAAGTGAAAAATATGGTTCAGAGTAAGATGAAGAAATTGACAAAGGAGTGTTGAAGGGAAAATAAAGAGTAAGAGAAGTAAAAAAAGTAAAAAAAACAACAAAGCGAAAACGAACGAGAACACGAAAAAAGATCAAAGACAAAAAAAATATTTTAAAGACATATTTTTGGTGTGGCCATAAAAACTTAGTCCCTGGGCAGCTGCACTGTTTGCGCTGGCTAAAGTATGGCGTTGCTAGTCTGACTCAAGGCCACAAGTGTCTTGCAACTAGTGAGGCTCGAACCCACTGGAGAAGTAATGGTTAACATAACTGGCTTGTTAATCAATTCTGCACAGCGAGGTACCTCTGTCTGATATCTGTTGCATTCGTCATATGGAGTACATGACATTGGTTGCATTCTCTCTCTCTCGTTTACTCCTTAGTTCTTTTTTCTTTAGTGCGTTGCATATATGATTATGACTCCCTGTATAGTTTTTCCACTCGTTAAGCAAAGAGAGAAAAAAATGAAAGGAAGAACATAAAAATAAAGATTTCGTACCACAAGAGAATATGATTACAAAGAACGATAAAAAGAATAAAAGAAAATAGGGAATTAAAAGGAAGAAAGAAAGAAAAATAAAGGTTACAAATAAGAAAGAAAGACAGAAGTAAAAAAAAGGAAGAGAAAGAGAATGTGAGCTAGGATAGAAGAGAATAAGGGAGAGAAAGTACACGTTCAAAGTATAAAAAGAAAGTGAGAGATTCTGCTGCCGGGGGAGGAGCGAGTTAAAAAGAGAACGGTAAAGGGTAGAAAAAAAAAGGTGAAAATATGGGGAAAGATTAATTACATTATCTATAAGCATTTACTTAATTAAGCTAGTCTGGTTCAAGGCAGTAACCGAGGGTCAGCCGTCGAGGCTTGAACTCACTACAGTAGTGATGGTCACTAGGAAAAAAAAATCGAGACCACCCTGCAAATCGAAGTGAAACTCGTAATAGATTCATATCTATTTCCTCAAGACCAGGACGGAGAAGAAATAAGGATGCAGAACAAGAACGGCTATATAATTACAAATCATCAATACGGGTAGAAAAACGACAACAAAAACAATAGCAACAATAAAGATGTGGCAAGTGATGTAGGGTGCATCGTTATCACGATCGAATTTTTTCTTCTAAGTGACCATCATTAAGGTGATAAAGCAAAAGAAAAGGAATGATAAATGACTCTATCTATAATTACAACGGTGATTAGCCGAAAGAAGGGGAGGAATAGCGGGAAAGGAGGGAGGAGAACTTGATGAGAGGAGGAAGAGTAGAAGAAATGAAGGAGTGTGTGGACGAGATCGAAAAGAAGGGAAAAGAAGTGAAAGAGGGGGAAGCACGAGGTTACTGAAAGAAAAAGAAAAGGGAATGATTGAAGATGAGGAAGAAATGGAAACATATACAAATTAGTGGAAGAGGAAGAGGGCGAGAATAAAACGAAAAAGGTAAAGAAAAAGGAACGAAAGAAAATGGGAACGAGAAAAAGGGAAGCAATGACGGAGAGTGAGAAGGAAGAGAGAAAGAAAAATGAAAGGGGGATAAACAGGGAGATAGCTGTAGTATCGGATAGAGAGAGATTTTCACTCAACCTGCAGACGCCCAGTTGAAGGGGACCCCAAGAGTTTTCTGAGTAATAGTTCATCCACCACATTTCTTCTAACATTATTCAAAGACAAATATCACTATGTGCTGAAGGAGCCAAGCCCGCCACCAGGCCTTTAAATCTCTGGCTAGGGCTTACAAAGGTTCGACTATTCAACACGTCTAAGTTTGAAGGATTTCAAATGTTCTATTTACGGACCTCCAGTGAGACTTTCGTGAACCCTCAGGGGTCCGCAGACCCCAGGTTTTGAACTGAATTAAATATGGAAAGGGGGGATGAGCCAACCCCCTTAAATGAGACGAAATGGAAAAAGGACGAAAGAGAGGAGGATGAGGACGAAGTGAAAAAGGGGGAAAAGAGGCAAAAGGCGGAAAAAGAGAGAAAATATGGGAGTAAGAAAGAGGTTGTACAAATGAATCCATTGATGCATGCATGTATCAATTAAAAGGAAAAAAACTTGAGTTGAAAATGATGAATATTAAAAGATAATTATGTCTTAGTGCTTGTTTGCGGACTGTTTTCCCCATCTGGGTTCATCTTCTGTACTCAACATTTCGGCTGTAGCATTCTCCGGTCTTTTCTTCAACTGATTGTGGCAGGTAGCGATGTTTCGGGAAGTTAAGTTGGAAGGCCATGAAAATTCCGAGGACGGAATGATCCCATTCCACAGCCTAATCTTGGGTAGAAGTAGTTGTGAGGTCAGAACAAGGTTGACCATATTTCACTTCATAGATATGTTGGTGTCCGCAGTTGTCGCTACAGTGGTGTCTGTTTGAAAAAACCTTTTTGGGGCCTCTATAAAAAGCTCAGAATATGAGAAAGGACAGATGATTTTTCTTCATTTTTTTTTTAGGAAAATGGTAAATAAGGGAGGTAACTCTCGTAAAAACTTCTGATAGAAAAAAAAGATAATTTGTGAAAGATATGAAAGCTCCGTTTTTTTAACCATCTCGTTCCATTCTAACCCATAACTCCGGGCTAAAAACCATAAAGACAATTACACAAAAAGATTGTAATGTACGAATAGGAAAAATAACATGAATATAAATAGTGCAGTATTTTGTAAAAATAACAACATAAAGTTAGACAAAAAAAGGAAAGAATCAAACTTGAGATTCTTGGGAAGCTCGTAAGGCTGGTGGATGCTGGAACAATGGATGGAATTGAACTAGCTACAAAATAGCTATATCTAGCCCCCAAATAGCTAGATTGGCAAGCCTGGTTATCGTGGTTCAGTTATACCGCGGTTGGTTGTCTGCTATCCCGACACCTGCGATATAACGGGGAACACCGGCACCATGATCGCCCTGGCAAGAGAAAGAGCTATGATTGTACGGGATGAATAGATTAAGACGATATAACTGGAGAGATGGTGAAGGGGAGAAATAATTCTGTTTCATGAGCAGAGATGAGGATAGACAAGAAGAAGAAGAAGAAGAAGAAGAAGAAGAAGAAGAAGAAGAAGAAGAAGAAGAAGAAGAAGAAGAAGAAGAAATTTCTGTCTTAAAGGGAAATAGACTGTTATGATACAAATTTGAAGAAGAAACTCATGAAAGGAGAGAGGGGTGTCGTAATAGAAAAGAAAAAAGACATTAATTGTATACATCACGTTCCAAGTATATTGGCATTTTGCTTTTAAGTGTGTCTCTATTTATACCAAATGCTTTCTAACCAATCGTTAAGCGTCGTTTTGTTTAATTTCCGTGGTCTTCCTTTAACTTTATCGCTTGATCTACGTAAAGGTAATACTTAACCTCTTCTAAGGCTCCATCATCTATTCTTTTTCGGAATTTTATGATTGAACATTACGTTTGTCTATGTTCTGTTCATCTACAATCCAATTTTTTCGGCTGCCTCTATTTAGATATTTTCCCCGTCTTCTTTCCGAAAAGTGCTTTCAAGGCTCGCTGTAAATAGTTTGGGGGATAATAAATCCCCTTGACTTACTTTTTTCCCGATATTTTCTTTTTTTTTTTTTTTTTATCTTTATGAAGTTTAATTATTGCAGTGCCATTTTCGTATATATTCTCTACGGCTTTTATATAATTCTCATTTATACCTTGTTCATGTATTGAGTAAGAGACTTTCATGTTTTCTACTGAGTCAAAAGCTATTTCGTTGTCTACATTGACCAAACAAAGCAGTTTGTTGCATTATGATGTCTTGTCCATTAGCTGCTTAAATGTGTGTAGATGGCTTATTGCTGAATAGCTACTTCTAAAGCATGCTTGTTTCATGGTTCTTTTTCATCTTGATTGTTTGCCAATATCAATCCATCTATCCATCTATTTACTTATCTCTCTCTCTCTCTCCCTCTCTCTGTATATAAATACATATATATGTCTGTGTGTGTGTGCGTGCGTATACATAGAAAATTAAATTCTTGGCAGCAACTAGGAGTTTCATGCAAGTGGTGCAATCGTCCGCTGATGATTGCATTACTGGCATGACATTCTAGGTCACTGTGAAGAACTGGATTTTCTATGGTCGGTGCAAAAATAATTGCAGTTTTTCACCATCAAATTTAAAGCAATATCTAAGCCCACAATAAAAGTTATTAGTCGATATAACAATCGTCAGAATTCACACTTTCTTGCCGACTAGAAACAAATCCATTCGTTCCGGAAGCATAGAATTCTGGGGCCCCGGAGCCGATGAACCCTTCGAAAGGGTCTGAACTACTGCTTGGTAGTTGAAGTCCTACCATGGTATGGAGTGGTCGAAATGCTTGAAAAAGCGGTAGTCAATTGGAGAGAGATCTGTGTGAGGTAGAGTTTTGTAACCTAACTCGTTCAATTTTTGCAGGGTCATTCACACAAGATGTGGTTTGTGCCGAGCTTATTTACTTTACTTTAGTACAATGGTTGAATGATCAACATTTAGTTCTTCTGCAACTTCTCGAGTTTTTTTTTTTTTTGCATGGGTCTGCCTCAATCGCAGAAAGGCATCCACGTCTCCAAGGCTCCCGTCTCCGTTTCCAAATTTTTTTGAACCAATGTTGAGCTGCACATTCGTTGACTGTCTCCTGGCCAAATACTTGGTTGATAATGCGAGCAATTTCCGCCAATTCGCGTCGAATTTTCAACTTGTTCAGCAAAATTGCTTGAATTTGCCTTTTCCAGATTTCGATTTGACAGCCTCAAATAAACCAGAACAATTAGTGAAAAGAAAACATCCAGTTTGGAAGAAGCAGCGAAATTCACTCTTTAAAATGGTATATTCATGAGTTGAATAATATTAGAAATAGGCATAAAGATTTAAGATAACAAAAAAGAAACATTTACATTTGTACCAACCTTATATATATGCTTTGAATGAGCATATATATATATATATATATATATATATATATATATATATATATATATATGTATATATATATACACAAGTTCCCGGAAAATATAATCTATCCTATCAAAATCAGATTGCGTATGAATGTATATTTCAACCAAAACATTCACCAAAGCAGTCAACATATGTTTCTTCAGTTTTCAAGTTAGTCTGGCTGGCTGGCTGTCTATCACGTGTGCAGGTCACATCAATAGTCCTAAAATGCTGAAAATTGTCTGTTCTTTTAACTCCCCCCCCCCGAAAAAATTATGTTCTTAGATGGGCTGTGTTTATGCCTTTTTTTCTCTTTGAATTCAAACTTTTTTTAATGATCACTGCCCAAAAGGTGAGAGTAAGTAATTCATCTATTGATCACCCCTTTCTCGATTTTTTAATTGATCATCCCCAACACAGTATGCCAAAAGACGCAAGTCACATAACGGTTTCTACTGAGTGACTAATCGGCCATGTTTTAGTCCATATCTGTGCTCATCATTGATCTTTGTTGGCGAGTTTGATTTTCTGAAATATACTTCTATAATCGCATTAAATGCTACGTGTGAAAGTCGATTGAGTGGCGTGAAGTATGCCATTAAGTCTGCATGCAAAATTGCAAGAATAATGTCCATAAAGCTTCGGTACTATTTTTGGACAGTCAAATGGCAATTTTATCCCCACAAAGCGTAGTCACTGGTATTTCATCCTTAGTATAGAACGATTTTTACGGATTATTATATACGAATTCTCTTCCGAAATTCTGTTTCCTAATTTACATATTCGTCCATAGTACTAACACACATATACACAGGTATACATGCGTGCGTGCACACATACACACACACACACACATACATATATATATATATATATTTAATTCTGTTGGAGTCCAAACCATAAATTTATTTTTCAGCGTTTCTGCAATTTCCAAGTGAGTTCTATAAAAAAAACATTGCGTGATCTTATATATATCCCATTTTCGTATGTTGAATTTTTTATTTATTCATTATGGTTTTATTTTATTCAAACTGAGAACCATGCAACGTTCACATGAGAGAATCATACTCAGCATCACAAGGAGCGATAAAAAGACGGCACAATATATCAGGGAGAAAACAGGAATCAGAGTCATCATAGAATCCACCAGAAAATTTAAGTGGCAATGGGCTGGTCATGTTGCCAGAATAGCAGAGAATCAATGGACATCATGACTCACGACATGGATTCCCAGAAATCACATTCGCAACCGAGACCGGCAGAATACAAAATGGAGAGACGAACTAGACAAATGAAATGGTATTGATTCCACGACGCCCATGATAGAGTGATCCTGCAAATCCTGGGGAACGTCCATGTCTAATGATGGACGTTAAAAGACTGATGATGATGGTTCTATTAGGAATTTTGAGCTATTTCATTATAACCACAAATTCATATATATATATATATATATATATATATATATATATATATATATATATATATTATTTTCTCATCCATAGACAGCAGTTCCGTTGTATTACAACTCTTCAGTGTGGCTATAGAATTCCATTATCCCATCCAGTACCGAGAGGCAGAATTGAAACCGGGGGCCGATATCCTACCTCTGAGCTACGGTACTGGACGGTCAGTAAGGTAGAATTTAAGCGATATATTTATTTTAGCTTATATTCCTCATCCACCAGAATGCTCTATTCCAATGGAAGAATGACATATATATATATATATATATATATATATATATATATATATATATACATATATATATATATATATATATATATATATATATATTACTTTTTTTCCAAAAATGTGTGTCCTTCGTTACTTATTTCCCTATATCTGTTTATATAATTCATGTAATTTTCTACAGTTTTTTTCTATGTTTTACACAGAATTCGATATTATGGTACTCTGTGTGAATTTTTTTGTCTTGGAATCATCAGTTTGATCAACCTTTTCAGGGATTCAAAAACAACAAACGGAATCACAAAAACAAAAATAATCTACTCTTTGTAAAAAAGCAACAGACTGTAAAAGCCTTTTTTGGCGTAATGTAAGGAAACTGGGCCCGATTGTATTTTGTAAAGTTTCACACCCTTGCTCATTCGAAGAAAATGAATGAAAGAAAAACAACATTGGATCGGGCATTATTATTTGCACATAATAGTGTCTGATCGAAATTCTATTTTCCATTGTTTCTCTCATCTCTACAACAGGGACTGTCTTCCAAATATTTTGCCAAACAGGGTCCAATGGTCCATTGCTTTTTACAGACTCTAAACTATTACTACGTTTTTGTGCATCCGTAGCATACTGCAAACCCAAAGATTCAACCCTCCACTGATTATATACATATGTATGTATGTATGTATGTATGTATGTATGTATGTATGTATGTATGTGTAGAACATGCGAAATGAAAAAAATCTCAAGAAGAACACTTATCAGCAACGAAAGTAAACCTATGAAGTAACAATATATATATATATATATATATATATATATATATATATATATATATATGTATATATATATGTATGTATATATATATGTATGTATACATATATATATATATATATATATATATATATATATGTATATATATATATGAGCACAAACAAAGATGCACACACATAACGCACACGCAAACACAGCCCCCACATTCATAAATAAATATATACATATACATATATGTATGTATGTATGTGTGTCTGTGTGTGTGTGTCTGTGTGTGTGTCTGTGTGTCTGTGTGTGTATGTGACCGTAAACATGCGAAGATGAAAGAAGCACAAGAAGTAGAGTTACCAGCAACGATGGTGTAACTCCTAAAATATGATATATATAGCACACACACACATATATATGTGAATATATATATATGTATATATATATATATATATATATATATATATATATATATATATATATGTATGTATATATATATGTGTATATATATATATGTGTGTGTGTGTGTGTTATATGTGTGTGTGATATATATATATATATATATATAGCACACACAATATATATATATATATATATATATATATATATATATATATATATATATAGCCCACATACACAGACACACAGACACACGCACATACATATACGTGTGTTTGAGAGAATTTGTGTTTGCAAAAGATTAAATATCGATCTCTAGGCAATGTATATTTGATAAGAGAAACTAAAAACCGTTCGTGACACCAAAAAGAAGGAATAAATAAACAAATCCAGACATAAAATCCTTCTTAATCTTATCATCAAAGGCATTGGTTCCGATCTGCAGTGTGTATTCAATGCACCTTATGTCGTCAGACGGGCGACTCGATAAGAACGGTTCTGGTGACACAATCCATACAATTGTCATTACGTGGCAAATTCTAAAAATATTAAGATTGAGATTACGAGATGCATCCGAACCATTTACGGTAGCGAAACCCAAATTTGAAAGAAGCCTCGAACCTGGTGCTAAAAATAAAGTAAGAAAAGAAAAGAAATCGCAAGTCTGGTTTGTCACTCTATAAAAACCGTCTTATCAAAATCTCTTGGCAGTATATCGCGTTTGGGGGGATGATCAATTAACGATTTGGAAAAAAGGTCGATCAATGAATAAATCTTTTTCCCAGCTTTTTGTTGGGCAGTAATCCTGAAAATGTCCGAATTTGAAAAGAAAAACGAAAAAACAAGTATGAAACGCTCCTGAACACTAATTAAGGAACTAATCTAACATAACCTCAAAATGAAAACTAAACCCTCCTCACTAGAAAGTCTATTTTGAGGGGATTAAAAAAAAAACAACCCAAAAAACAAACTTTTTTAGGGACACAAGAAATGAATGTTTGGAATTTCAGCCGTCTAGCTGCATTGGTGTGGCTTGTATGCGCAATACCTACATACATGCAGGATCAGCCAGACCAACTTAAAACCTTAGAAAAACTACGCTAACAATTTTGGTGACAGTTTTTGTTTTCGTTTTCTAAAAACTAAATGAATGCATCAAGTCATTTCCATGCCGGGAATAGCACAAGACAAAATTTTAGATTGCTTGCGTGAATTTGGAAAGCTCAAATATTCCAAATAATTAAATAAACCAGGTGTAAGAATAAGACGAGGAGAGAGAGAGAGAGAGAGAGAGAGAGAGAGAGAGAGAGAGAGAGAGAGAGAGAGAGAGAGAGAGAGAGAGAGAGAGAGAGAGAGAGAGAGAGAGAGAGGAATAATACCCGGGCGGGGGAGAGTGATGGATGAAAGAGAAGATCCGGCAGGGCGTAGAGTTGTGAGTGAGCGGGAGGATGAAGAATAAAAATTGGTGAAGTAGCAAGGGTGAAATGACATAATGCAGCCGTTGTTGCATTGGAACGATTTCAGTGGAAGGCGGTTATGAGGCGGAGAGTGTTTAAGGAAATGAAAAATCAGAGACGAATGAAAATAGGGGAAATATAATGGAAATTGAGATAGAAAAATTGAAAAGAAGAAGAAGAAGAAGCAGAAGAAGAAGAAGAAGAAGAAGAAGAAGAAGAAGAAGAAGAAGAGTGGCTGGAACAGTGCAGACGAGGATGTAGCAAAGAAGAAAA
Organism: Thysanoteuthis rhombus; assembly: GCA_963457665.1. Taxonomy (NCBI): domain Eukaryota; kingdom Metazoa; phylum Mollusca; class Cephalopoda; order Oegopsida; family Thysanoteuthidae; genus Thysanoteuthis; species Thysanoteuthis major. The sequence goes on along the minus strand of OY735210.1, from coordinate 25,337,717 downwards.
CAAAGAAGGAAATATTGCAGACGAATGATCATAGACATAGCTACGCAAAGGACACATGAAAAGAGAAACAGATTTTCACATCATGGCAACCAAAAACCAATGTATCAGGACAATCAATACCAGGGCAAAGATCGACAGAACCCAGAAAAAACAACTAATGCCACCTTATACGAAATCAGGTTGAGAATGTAAACCACACAACCAATTAATGTTGTAAACCAGCCAATACGGAGTACAAGAAAACACAAACAGGATAACAACACTTATACACCAGGAACTTTACAAACGAATAGGATTCAATTGTCTAGACAAATGGTACCAGCACAAACCAGAGACTATCCTGGAAAGTACAAGCCACAAATGTCGCTGGAACTTCAACATCTAAGCCGACTATCAATCCAAGCAAGAAAACAAGACTTGGTAGGGTGGACAAGGGGAAAAGAACCTGCCAAATCATAGACTCGGCTGTGTGAACTGAACGCAGAGTGGATATGGAAGAGCGTGAAAAGCTCGGGAATAGCAAGATGAATGTCAGGGTAGTGCCAATAATAATAACAGGAGCACTGGGAACTGTGCCAAAGACATTGAAGTCGAGATCGGAGGAGCTGAAGATAAGAGGAAGGATTGAGAATATGCAGATCACAGCACTACTGGGGTCTGCACGAATGCCAAAGAGAGTGCAGGAAATATGATACTTACAACCGTCAGAAATAACTACTAGAATGAGGAAGGCGTGTGTAAATAAAGCGGGGAAGGTAGGGACGGTACAAACCATACTGCTACTGTCATATAGAAGGACGCTGAGGGGATTGCTTGAGACTTACTGTCACCCAGGCTTAAGTGATGACCGCCACACAGACAGGAAAGAGAGGTCAAACCACAGCATTGCAGTGGACTGCAGGAATACTGAGAGGAGAGCTGGTGACTTGAGGAGATTTGCTGTCACTCCGTCTCCAGCACAGACCACTTGAAATCTGATGTGAACATAATAGGTGCACTAGGAACTGTCCCAAAGACACTGAGGGTGAGACTAGAGGAGCTCGGGATAAAAGAAGGATTGAGACAGTACAGACTACAGCACTGCTAAGAACTGCACGGATATTGAAAAAAGTACTAGAAACATAAGGACTGCGACACTAACTGTTAGCAGTGGCCTATCGGAGGAGGGAAAATGGAAGCAGAGATGTGAACCAAGGCACTGGCGTGATAGGCGAGGGAGACTGACTGTCACTTAGCCTTCAGCGATGACCACTAGGCAACTGATGTGAAACTGTAAACCACAGTATTGCTGTGGTCTATGAGAATGTGGAGAGGAAGGCTGGAGACCTGGGGAGACTTGCTGTCACTCAACCTCCTGCAGTAATCACCAGGCAACTGGAGTGAAATTGCTAATAATAGGAATTGGACTCCCGGACAACAGCAAGATTAGGGCATTGGCCGCACAATACCGATATAAATACCTAGGCGTCCTTGATGTGACACGATAAAACGGGAGGAGATGAAGGAAAAAATAAAAAGAGAATACCTAAGAAGGATAAGGAAAATATTAGAGACCAAATTAAACAGCAGAAATCTAATAAAAGGAATGAACACCTGGGCTGTGTCAGTAGTTAGATAAACAGGACCATTCCTAGGATGGACAAAGGAAGAACTCCAATCAATGGATAGGCGAACTAGGAAACTTATGACAATGCATAAAGCATTACACCCTAGAGATGATACAGATAGACTAAACATTAAGAGAAAAGAAGGTGGCAGGGGGCTCATCAGCATAGAAGACTGTGTCCAGAGAGCTAAAGTAGTCCTAGAAAGGTATGTGCAAACGAATAGTGAAGAAATCATAAAGAGTGCAAGAGATAGTGCAACAAACAACAAAGTAGGAAACAATGGAACAGCAAACAAGAAACGAAAGATGGGAAGAGAAGAAATTGTATGGCGAGTTTAAAAGGCAGATACAAGATATAGCAGACGAGAAATCATGGACGTGGTTACGAAAGGGGAACCTTAAGAGAGAAACAGAATCGCTCATCATGGCAGCCCAAAACAAAAGCATAAGGACAAACTACATAAAAACAAAAATCGGCAGAACACAGACAAACAGCAAATGCCGCATGTGTGGTGAAAGAGATGAGACAGTGAACCACATAATGAGTGAATGTAGTCAACTCGCCCAGAAGGAGTATAAGCATAGACACGATAGAGTAGCAACGATGATACACTGGGAACTAAGCAAACAAATGGGATTCAACCATGTGGAAAAGTGGTATCAGCACAAGCCAGGGGCAGTTTTGGAGAATGACAACCACAAACTACTCTGGGACTTTGACATCCAAACTGACCACCTCATCAAGGCAAGAAGACCGGACTTAGTAATAGTAGACAAAAAAAGGAAGACCTGCCAAATAGTAGACGTTGCTGTACCTGCAGACCATAGAGTTAAAAAGAAGGAGAGTGAAAAACAGGAAAAATACCAGGACCTAGCAAGAGAGTTAAAGAAGATGTGGAACATGAAAACCAGGGTAGTACCGGTCATAGTGGGCGCACTAGGAACAGTCCCCAAAACGCTGAGGGTGAGACTGGAGGAGATCGGGATTAGGGGAAGGATTGAGACCGTACAGACCACAGCACTACTGGGAACTGCACGGATACTGAGGAAGGTGCTAGAGATATAAGTACTGCAACGAATTTTAGCCCTGACATAATAGGTGAAAGAGAGAGGAGACGTTAGCTGAAGACCTGAGGAGACTAACTGTCACTCAGCCTTCAGCGATAACCACTGGGCAACCGGTGTGAAACTGTAAATCGCAGAATTACTGCGACCTATGAGTACTAGGAGAGGAGGGCTGGAGACTTGAGGAGACTTGCTGTCACTCAAACTCCAGCGGTTACCGCCAGGCAACTGGTGTGAGATTCCAAAATAATAATAATAATAATAATAATAATAATAGAGTTTGGAATAGAAAAATGTGCACCTAATGGTAATGCACAAAGGAAGGCTCGCAGTGACAAAAGGAATCGAATTCCCGAACAGTAAGAAGGTCAGAGCATTGACCACAAAACACTTATACAAATACCAGTGAGTTCTAAAATATGACACGATAAAACAGTAAGAAATGAAGGAGAAAATAAGAGGAGAATACCTTAGGAGGATAAGGGAAATATTACAGACTAAACTAAATTGTAATTATCTGATAAAAGGAATGAACACATGGGTTGTATCAGTAGTAACATACACAGAACCATTCCTTGGATGGAAAAAGGAAGAAATCTAGTCGATGGACAGGTGAGAAGAAAGCCTATGACAATGCTCAAGGACTTACACCCCAGAGATGACACAAATAAACTGTACATGAAGAGAAAAGAAGGTGGCAGAGGACTCATCAGCATCGAAGACTATGTCCAGCAGGCAAGAAAAGTATGTGCAGACAAACAGTAAATACATTATAGAGAGCGCCTGAAGCAGTGCACCGAACTACAAAAAAGTGGAAAACGATTGAGCAGCACACAGCAGACAACGAAAGAAATTTGGAGCAGAAAAAGCTATATGGAAAATTTAAAAGACAGATATAGGACGTTGCAGACAAGTGATCGTAGACATGGCTACGAAAAGGAAACCTGAAGAGAAACGAATGCTTCAGGACAAACTGTATCAAAATAAAAATCGACAAAATACAAACAACAAATACCGCCTGTGTGGTGAAAGACCGTAAACCATATAACTGGTGAATGTAGTCAACTCGTCTAGAAGGAAAATAAACACAGACACGATAGAGTAGCAACAGTGATACACTGGGAACTGGGAAAACGAATAGGATTTCAACCATGCACAAATCGGAGACAGCCCAGGAGAATGTAAATCACAAATTACTTAGGGACCTTGACATCCAAAATGACCTCAACCGGACTTGGTGATCGTGGACAAAAAGAAGAGAACCTGCAGACCACAGAGTAAATAGGAAATGGTTTGAAAAGCTGGAAACATACCAGGAACTGGCAAGAAAAACTAGAAAAGTTGTGGATCATGAAGGTCAGGGTGGTACCAGTATGGGGGGGGGGCGCTCGAAATCAGATCAAACATACTGAAAGTGAGATTGTAGGCACTGTGGATAAAAAGAAGGATTGAGACTATATAGACCACAGCACTACTAGGGACTACATAAATACCGAGGAGAGTTCTGGAAATAAGAGAAGTATGGCAACTTGAGACAAAAAGAAAAAAAACCCTGTGGAATCTTGGGGTCAATAAAATTGGTGCTTACAAATATCTAGGTAGAATACCAAGAAACCCAAGCATCCGAGAAGTACAGAAAATTTCCTCACAGGCATCGCCCGTATTCTTCTAAAAGTACTGTCCATGTAAATATTTCGTCTTTCATACAACTATACACTGTCTCTCTTGTGTAGCTGAATCTTGTATTGCGCCACTACCCCAACCTTATTTAAGAAAAAAACTGTCGGTGTCTACTAAGTCAAAACATCGTTTTCCGTCCTAAGTTTCTTGCTTTAAGTCGGCATACAATGAATAAAACCAGACATCAAAAGGAAAACATTTTTTTAATATATTAATAATAATAATAATAATAATAATAATAACAATAATAATAATAATAATAATAATAATAATGATAAAAAGAAGAAGAAAGCGAACGAGAAGAAGAAGAAGAAAGAAGAAGAAGAAGAAAGAAGAAGAAGAAAAAAGAAAAAGGAGAAGCATTAGAAAAAGAAAAAGAAGAAAGAAGGAGAAGCAGAAGAAGAAGCAGAAGAAGAAGAAGAAGAAGAAGAAGAAGAAGAAGAAGAAGAAGAAGAAGAAGAAGAAGAAGAAGAAGAAGACAAAAAAGAAGGAAATGTAGATTCAATTGACATAAGGAAGGTAAACTAAAGATGACAGAAAGCAGAAGTATTGGAAATGGAGGAGAGGAAAAAAAGAAGAGCAAAACGCGAACGAATAAGGAAAATAAAATGAATAAAGTGAAGAATACGAACTTTGAATGTGTGTAAAGAGGTGGGGGGAAGAAAGACGGAGGGTGAAAGAAATCATTTGATAAGAAAAAAAAGAGGATAAATAGATGGAAAGTGAGAAAGAAACCCGGAAGAAAAAATATGGAAGAAACTAAATTTAAAAAAAAAGAAGAAAGATGCATAAGGAAGAGGAATCAAAATTGGAAGAGGAGAGATCATGGAAAGGAAAATGGTACTTACAGCAATGCCTGGAATAGTGCGGTTTTCATTAGTGAAGTTTTCAATGTAGTACGGTTTTCAATATAGTACGGTTTTCAATATAGTACGGTTTAGGTATTGTTGTACAAATTCATGTAACTCTGTTCAAGTTGGAAAAAAACATCACATAACAAGACCTTGGATAATGCAATTTTGAATTAAAATGAAAAATTAACGGCACTAATCAAGGTATACCTGTCTATAAAAAGAAGAGAGTGGGTAACGATTATCAGATATCCATTCAATTTCTTCCCCATCTTGGAATTTTGGCAAACTAGGAAAGCACTCAGAGAGCACGTATCTCCACTAACGTAATTGTCATTAAAAATGGAAAAAAAAAAAAATCTGGATCCAAGCCAAAAATTGACCAATTCTCCCTTGGCTCGTTGCCTATACTTCCGCAAAATGTGATTGAAATTCATTGAGAACTTCTGGAGATATTTTGTTGGGAAACAGACAAAGGAACGGTCAAACAAACCGAAAAACATAGTTGAATACGTAATCTCTGTCCAATTTTGTTTGCAGAGTAGAGAGAAAAAAAAAGGACGGGAAAGATCGTTGGAGAAAATCGAAAATGCCTCGGAAGAGTTAAAAAAAATAATCTGGAAGGAAAAAAAAGGAGGAAAAAGAGAAAAAGAAAAAAGGAGAAAAAGGTTGAGGAAAAATAGAGTTAAAAATACAAAGGAACAACATTAACAAAGACGAGGAAGGAAAACAAGAAAAGAAATAAAAAAACAAACAAACAGAAATGAATAAGACAAGAATAAAGAAATAGAAATTCGAACAAAAACAAAACCCTGAAAAAAAAAGATAAGAAAAGGCAGGTGGTTATGACAACTAATAAATCGATAAACGAATGAAAGAAAAGAAGAATGAAAGAAATAAAGAAATGAAGGGAGAGAGAAAGCAAGAAATCAGATAATGGGGATAATAAACATAATAAACAAAAGAGTAATAGAAAGCAAAGTAAGGGAGAAACAGAGAGTCAGAGAAAAAATAAAGAAAGTGAAAAGGCAAGAAACTAGAAAAGAGAAAGAAAAAGTGATTGGTGACAACATTGAATGTGAACGAGAAAAAGAAAAAGAAAAAGCTAAGTGATGGAAGACAAAGATTTCTCAAAAAATGAAAGAAAGAATTAGGAGACGAGAGTTAGGATCAACGAACGAATGAAAAACGTTCAATTAGACGTAGAACAAAAACAAACATTTCTTGAAAAAATAAAAAACGAACGAAAAAAAGAGACCAGCGGCTTTTGGCAGCGTACACTGTTGGAGGTGATAAATTAACAAATTGGGAAAAGGGGTCATCAATAAATGAATTACTTTTCTCACCATTTATTGGAGATGATCACTAAAACAATCTAAATGTGAACTAAAAACGAGCTTGAATGTGAAGGGAGCAATTAAACACAAACTTACATTGCAAAATGAACCGCTCTCACACACACTGGAAACCTATTCTAGGGTGACTTTTTTTTTTAAGGGAAAATGAAGGGTAAGTGCTTAAATTTTCATCCCTCTGGCTAAGTTGAAACGGTCTATGGGTACGATACATAGATATATGAATAACCGGTCTGCTAGCCAGCCAGACCCACTTGAAAACTAAGGAAGCTTATGTTTACATTTTTGGTTAATAGTTTCTGAATGAAAATAACTGGGAAAAAATCGAACGAAAGAAAGACAGAAAATGAAAAAAAGTAGTACTCGTAATCACAGTAAATAACTGAACAGCCGTAGTGTCAAAATTTGCAGTTGTATAAAAAAAATGAAATCGAAGAATAAACATGGTCAGAATAAATTATATTTATGGCATCACTTGCTTTTTCCATTTGGAAACATCTAAAATGGAGTAAAAAAAAAGAAAACAAAAACATTTAGGAACGTCTAGAAACTGGAAAATCTAGATGTTATTAATAAACCCGTCAAAAAAAGGTCGGAGAGGTTTTTTTTGTTTTTTTTTCAAAAATCAATCATTTTTAGAAGGTGTCTGATGGATTACTGGTGCCAATTTTCAAGTCTGTAGACAAAATGTTATGGCCAGGAGTGCAGGAACAAGCACATACACGAAGAAACACATGCACATATAAAAAAAAGGATAGAATCCGTTGCCATCTTCGATGGCTATGGTTGTTCGATGGTCACAAATAGAAAGGAAGAAATATGTGAGAAATCTAGGGAGAGAAAATCAAGTTTCTGTTGTAGAATTGAGAAGAAAAATCTGAAGAGAAAAGAAAAGAAGAAAAATTCAAATAAATTGATGAGAAATGTGCATTGTGAACGGAGGAATGAAATAACTTGGATACTAAGATCTTGAAAAAAAAGAAAGACCAAGGAGGAAAGACAGACACCCATCTGTTTCTGTCATGAAATTATTCATTTCTAATGGATTAAAAAAAAGGAAGAAAATATAATGAAAATCTGTTTAGATACTTACAATAAGAGACATTCTAAAAAGATGTCTCAGCTTCTTCAATTACAAACTTTTATTTACATCTCATTTTTTACTTCGAGAATTGATTTAAAAAAATTACATGACGTAATGTCACAAGGAAACACCCACTTTTGTTCGCCCACTTTCTCTTCCCTTCCTGTCTTATGAACACTTTCAGCAAAAATAAGAATAAAAACAAAACCGAAGAAGAAGAAGAAGAAGAAGAAGAAGAAGAAGAAGAAGAAGAAGAAGAAGAAGTTGGTGACAATATGAACGAAGAGATGAGAAACAGCGAGAGTCTTGGGTAGAAATCAAGAAATGCCAGCGAAAAAGATAGGACTAAAATCTTGAAAGAAAAAAGTGAGGAAAAGAAGATGACAAAATCAAACTCAAAAGTCAGACTATAGATTCTTTTCTAGATTACTTCTAAAATTGAATTGAAAACCATCGTAAAACAACTAGAAACAACTAGATTCTCCCGATACATATCTAAAATCGAGGAAATATATTATATATTATCAATGAAGTAAATGGGAATTCAATTTTCAACAATTATTTTGTCAAAATTTTACTTAATTTATTACTTTAGGTTAAATGAGAATATTATCTTTTTTATTAAAAATCATCTTAATAGCAACCTCTGATACGATGACACGATCAAAAGCATGTAGATTCTCAAGATACATATTCAAAATCTCGGGAATATATCATATATTATTAATAAAATAAATATGACTTTAATTTTCAACATTTATTTTTATAATTTTTTTTTACTTAATCTATTACTTTAAATAAAATAAAAAATATCACCTTTTTATCAAAAATCATCTAAATAGCAATTTCTAGACGCGAGCAAAAACATCTTGATTTACATAGAAACAACAAACCTGAACTCGTAACACTGAGCAAAGTACTCAATGCATATTTCTAAAAGGGTATCACTGGGCAAGGGCAAATGACGTGAAACTCATTTCAATATGTCAGTCAGTTATTGCTCTCATCCTTTTCGAGGCTAACATGTCTGAATAATAATAATAATAATAATAATAATAATAATAATAAAGCGAAAAAGTGGTACCAACACAAACCGGACACAGCCTTGGAGAATGGATATCACAAATTACTTTGGGACTTTAACATCCGAACGGTTCATCCCATCCAAGCGAGAGGAATGGACTCAGTAATCGTGGACAAAGAGAGGAAAACCTATCAAACAATAGACGTGGTCGTACTTGCAGAACACAGAGTAAATAGAAAAGGGAGGGGAAAGCTATGAAAATACCAGGATTTGGCAAGAGAACTGAAGAAGGTGTGGACCACGAAAATATGAGTAGTACCAGTAATAGTATGGGCACTCGGAACCGGAGCAAAGACACTGAAAGCAAGATTGGAGGAACTAGGGATAAAAAGAAGGATCGAGACTATTCAGACCACAGCGCTGCTGAGGATTGCACAAATACTGAGGAAAGTGCTAGAAATATGAGATCTACGACCCCAACTGATTGCAGACGTGGAGGGGAAAGAGAAATTAAAAAACAAAAACAAAACAAAACAACAAAAACACAAAAAACACCTCAACATACCACTAATGGGTATGGAGGTTCGAACCATAGTATTGCTGTGATAGATGAGAGAGAAAGGGATGAGAGGAAGGCTGAAGACCTGAGGAGGCTTACTGTCACTCAGTCTTCAGCGATAACCACCGGGCAACTAGTGCCAAACTGTAAACCGAAGTAATGCCGTGGACTATGAGAGTGTAGAGAGGAGGGTTAGAGACTCGAGGAGACTTGCTGTCACTCAACTTCCAGCAACTGGTGTGAAATTGCTGATAATATTATAAATTAACAACAACAACAACAACAACAACAACAATAATAATAAGAAGAAGAAGAAGAAGAAGAAAAGAAGAAGAAGAAGAAGAAGAAGAAGAAGAAAAAGAAGAACAAGAACAAGAAGAGGCTGAGCAGCGAATGTTTCGAGTAGAGAATGAAGCAGGCATAAAGAAAAAAAAGAAAGAAATGAAGAAACTTGGAACTATAAAAAAAAATGAAGGAGTACCGTGATGATTGTGATAATGGTGAGAAACCTCTGATACAATTTGAAGGCATCCGCTCGATGAATAAAGAAGAAAGGAAAACCTGATCGAATTCGCGCCATTCTGTTACTGAAACGTTTCATCAAAAAGCGACAATGGCGAAGCGGTCGACAAGAAAGAAGCAAACAATAGAATTATGTTTGGCGAACATGCAAAGTTGCTTTTTTGTTCTGATTACAAATAATCGAACATCTGACGAAAGCCGTGGAAGAAAAAATTCTACCGATTCTTCATTTACAAGGATCTATTGTTCTGAGAAATCATAGCTTTTATACGGAAAATTGGTGAAAGAAACATGGATATCAAGTCGTACAATGAAAGACGACAGAATGTCTAAAAGGCGAAACACACACACACACACACACACACACACACATATACATATATATATATATATGTATATATGTGTGTGTATGTGTGTTGTGTGTGTGAGAGAGAGAGAGAAATTTTTTGAACCATGCCAATTTCCACACGAGTCCATATTCATGGAGCATCTTTCAGGGAACCAACATACTATCAGCGAGTTCTGGATGAGGCACACAGTCCGCAGAGGATATTCAACAAATGTTGGCATGTTTTCAGGGTTTGAATACGGACGTATGCAGTGAGCTTCAGTTTGGCACAAGGCTACACTAATGTGGCACATCAGTGACGATTGAAATCATCATACGAGCCATAATTAGAGTGACTAGAGACTAATTCGGTCATGTGATATGACTAGAGACGAAGATTGTGTAGAGGAAGAGAATTCATATCTTTTTTTGTTTGTCCCAGCTCCCATGACACTTGAACCCACACGGTTTGAAACCGATACTGCAACGAGAAAAAAGAAACTAATTTTTCTTACACTGAGTTATCAACCGTTGCTTTGTGATAACTATTTCATCAGTATATATATATATACATATATATAGATAGATAGATAGATAGATAGATAGAAAGAGAGAGAGAGAGATAGATAGAGAGAGAGAGAGAGAGAGAGAGAAAGAGATCATAGCAATTTCCAAGAAAACAAAAATACAAAAACGATACAGATTTTCCTGTTGTTGATGTTATTTATTCGTTGTGCTGAATATTTATCGAAACAAATAGAGCTATTAAATGCAAAGTAAAAAATACAAGGGATGTCAGCATTGTGAATCTAACGCTTTCTTCAGCCACCGTTTATGTTTATGAAGAGTGCATAAGGCACAAGATGTTGACATTCATCATGTAAATATCCTTGGCAATTTTACTTCATGTATGTATGTATTTATATATACTATAAATACGACGATTGATTGTTTGTTCCCTTTTTTGTTGCTATATTACATAGCGGGCCAAACGACTGTATTCCAGAGGCTGCAAATTTGTCAATTAGGCTAACCTGACCTAAGTATTAAGATATAGTTGGACGCGCTGGCCTCCGAGGTCCCTGTAGCGCAATTTAAGGTCAGGTGAATTCAAAATGAAAATAACTACTTTTCAATAAGTCAAATAAAAGAGAGAAAACTACAACTTTTCAGCAAGAGAAAGAGATTGAGTCAGTTGTCTTCTACCCTTGAGTGTGTGTCGACTAAAACAGGGTGACAGGTGCGCACCTCCACCACCACCATAAGAATTTATGAAATCTCTATTTCTGCGAGGGAATGTACATGCAAGAGCACCCCGACCAATTTCTTTTTCTGAAAGCTCTATTCCTGCCTGGGAATATGTTGGTGGTTCGACATGAATGTACGCGTGCAAATGTACGCCCACTCATTTAATTTCATCAAATCTCTAAAAAAAATATCATTTGATCTCCTGTGTTGTTATATAGGATGATTTTCCCCCAGCTATGACGGATATCCCAGCTAGAATAATATATATATATATATATATATATATATATATATATATATATATATATATATATATATATAGTTCATAATGTATTTTTCAACTTGTATATAGAAAGAAATAGAAATCAGATCTTATATATATATATGTACTAGAATCACAAGAACATATACCCGATATTAAGCCTGAATGGATAACAGGAAAATTCGTTATTCAAATGAAAATGTACTTTTTGTTTTCATAATTACCTGAACAAAACATATTACCGTGTGCTGAAGAGTGCGTTAGGCATGAAATGTTGACAATCACCCGGTATATATACCTTTAATTCTTTTTTTTATACATTAATAACTCTATTTACTTTGATGAATATTGAGCATTGCAAATAAATATCAACAACAACGGATAAAACCTGTTTTCTGTTTCTTCCTTTTTGTATATTTACAAACTGGAATTCACAACACAGTGGCACTCAGTAAGAATTAAACCCATTGTAATAACAACTGTCTGCAAGATGAATATGCCGATACAGCGACGAAATATTTATCAAACTTTGCTTGGTTTGGTATAAAATCACAATCACTCCGAGTTTGGATCGAATTCACTATTCTAGAAACATCTCTCTTTCCCAAGATTATTCTCAGGTATTCAAGTTTTTCTCAGTCTGACACAAGGCCACAATTGCACAGCACCTAGTGAGGATCGGACTGATTATAATAGTAATGACAAGTGAGATTTGCTTGCTAACCATTGTTCCAAGATGGGGGTTGGGGCAAACGTGTTATGTCTATATTTCCTATTTATGCATGACTAGAGAAAGCTTACATTGTTCTTAGAGTTGACTTTTCATCCGTAAAAAAAGAACAAGAACAACCCTCGCCTAATTTAGAGGAGTAAATTCACCCCTGCTTGTCTATCACATCATGCTAAACCAAACATATATATATATACATACATATATATATATATATATATATATATATATATATATATATATATATATATATATATATAAAATCATTTACCTACCTGAATTCGAAATCGGTAGACAAGTCTCTTACCAACTGAACTAAACTGACTAGTCTTATATGCGCGTGAATTTATTTATCATGTATATTCAATACAAAAGTTACAGTGATTATCTTCAGTCGCAATTGAAGTAGGAGTGGAGTTTGACTCTGCGGCAATCAGGCTAGTTCTTTTCTGTTTACAACTACTATAGTTTGTTTCCTAACCCACTGATGGTCGAGCACCTTGGTTTTTAGAGTAAATCTTTCATATGCTCAGTCCATTCACTAATTCCTCGAACTAGTAAAATCCATAGCAATGAAGGAGTTAAATACAACGAAAAAAGACTTTCGAAAGGCATTAGGTTCAGGTTTGTGTGCCAGGTTATTTTAACTTGCTACTGTTCTTTTTATCTAGGAAAAATCTATCCCTTCAAATTGGATAAAATAAACTTCGTCAATCTAAAACTTCAGTTAAATTTGAACATCAAACGTGTTGCCCTGAAGCAGAATTACTATCAGAATGCCCACTGGGAGCACAATCGATGAACTGAATAGATAGTGTTAGTTTCGGAGAAACGAGTCAAGAAAAGATGTGGAATAACAAGTCCTGGCGACGATAGGCACAAATAATTGATCGAAAAGTGAATATATCACAGCGTCGAATATCTGACTATAACTGAAGAAGTCGCTGTCTGTCTGAATGCACCACGATTACTCGAAATAACTGGCCATCGTATGAAGTTGTCATTCGTTTGATTTATCAGCCCGTACACAATGCAGAGAAAGAGAGAGAGAGAGAGAGAGAGAGAGAGAGAGAGAGAGAGAGAGAGAGATAGAGAAGGAGAGAGAAATCTTTAGGCATGGAATCTACATTAAAAATTCTAGCAAAATATAGTAATCATCGAATCAATTAAAAAGCTCAAATGGCAGTGGGCTGGCCATGTTGCACGAAAGGTGGACAACCGATGGACGTCGTGACTCACGATATGGATCCCCCGATATCACATGCGGAACCGATGCCGGCAGTATACTAGATGGAGAGACGAGCTAGACAAATTCAGAAAGTACTCTCTCCGCGACGCTCATGATAGAAAAGTGTGGCAAATCCTGGAGAAAGTCTATGTCCAACGACGGACGTTGAAAGAATGATGATGATGATGATGATGATGATGATGATGATGATGATACAATGCAGTGCCGTGTTGAGTGTGAAGTGTTCTGGATGAGCAGTTCTGTAGAAATCTGATAAAGATAAATAAAACACTTAAGATTATCTTAATTTAGATGTAGGATATCTAAATTTGCAACATTGAATTATTTGAACTTATATATAAGATATCTAAATTGACAGCCCTGAGGAGAAGTAACCAAAATACTTCGGAACCATAGTTTTGTATGACGGACGGAAAATCAGTTTGAGTGGCTCAACTGACCGAATATCACTTTATATAACTAGCTGCTTCACACACTATACAGTCCAGTTCCTCCCTAGCACCTAGGAACAAGCATTTCCCAAGTCAAATAAATTCCAGATAGAAGTTCAGAGTTGAAGTTAGGGTTGTTGCTTCTGTATTATCAAAAAAATAGTTAATGCCTGTGAAAATTCCGGATATGTTTGGATATGTTTGAATATCTACGAGTTGAGTTTTTTTTAGAAAATTAACTTCTGACAGCGGTTGGCAGAAGAGTCCCTTGTTTCGGATGGTGAGTAGGATATATTTATTATTTATTGTCGAAGAGTTCATTGATGCGTATAGAGAAACAGAAAAATCACACTGTTCGTTTTGTAAGTAGATTCTTTCTTCCACAGCAGTGAGGCACCCAGTAAACAACAAACTCACTGCATCAGCGAATTGATCTGCAAGACATACTTGTTAAACATTATTCATGGTAGTCAACTACAATATATATTTATCAAATTGAGATAACCTTAGTCTGATACAAGGCTACAATTGTAATACATCCAGTGAGGAGATCCATTAAAATATCTAATTCTAGAACAGCAGAAGGCCAAATGAAGACCTAACTCACTATAGTCGTAATATTTCGTGAGACAATTGCTTCAAGGTGGAAAAAACTTCTCATGAGCAGTTACTGTTATAATTATGTAATGGTATAAAAATCATAAATTCGATTATTTTGCCACAACATAATTGTGTAATAAACTTTATGAAGTATGTAGTTAATGAATAAACTCTGCCAGATTTGAGTTTTCTGGATTATCAATATCACCATCAGCATCCTCGTCATCATCAGCACCAATAGCAGCCTTTTAGCGTCCGTCGTTGGACATAGACCTTCCCCAGATCACTCAGTTATGGGTATCACGGAGCCAATATTTTCTGAACTTTGTCACACCATCGTATATTTTCTGTCGGTCACAGTTTTGCATATAATCTCTTGGGATTCATGTTGTGAGTCGTGATGTCCACCAGATGTCTGACATTCTTGCTACATATTCAGCCCGTTGCCATTGGAGTTTTCTGATGGATTTTATGATATCTTTGATCCCTGTTTTCACCCTAATATAATATGTGATCTTCTGATCTCTTCATGTAATGTTGGGCAATTTTTTTCCCCTGGTCAAGTTGCATGGTTCTCAATTTGGAAGCCAATCTTTTGGTTAGGTTCCGTGTTTCAGTTTGATTGGTGACTATCGGGAGGATACAATGGTTATAGGCCATTCTCTTTAGGACTAACAGGATATTCATGTCCTTGAAGGTGAGGGTTGCTTTACCTAAGCATGTCAACCTAATATGATTCTTCACTAAATTTCTTCTTCTTTTGAGGACTCCATGGAGATTCGTTATGTCACAATTCAAAAACTCTGCTTCCATTGAATTCAGACGCGGAGGCGCAGGGTGGGGGGCAGTTTCTTTATGCTTACAAGACAAAATGTAATCTCCCCCGTGGTGTCGAAGGAAATCTATATGATAAGATTGGAAATTTGGTTGTTTGGTTGTTTGTCTTGAATAAACCAAGCCATTTCTCAACAAATGTCTACCTTTTGGGACACGAAGGTCCAGATGCATAAACAAAGGAAATCCGGTTCAGCCCTCCCTAGGGGATAATATCTGATGAAACTTCCGAGTATTCCTGAGTTCAAATGCTTCTTTCCCGGAAGCGATAGAATCAAGGGAGGTAATCCCTATGTTTTGAGACTCAATTTGACTTGGCAAGGACAGTCTTTCAAGGTTGCGGTAGTCCACCGGACGTGTCGATGTTTCTCTCATAGCCAGTTCTATAGTGTATACTCAAGTGTTTGGTTGAGCTGGCAGCTTTTCATCAGACCACCAAAATCACAGAAAAAGAAATGTTGTCCACCCAAGTGCACTTACTGATTAAACAAAAATTATTGCAGTGATTTCCTTTTTTTTTCGTTTTGCATAATTAATGATGAAAAAAAAATACAGACAATTAAAAAAATGTACTATTTTTTCATCCAATAGATTATAACTAGCAGAGTTGATAATGAACAATAAACACAGCTTCGGAAAGCTTCATACACCATGGCAGCCTGAAAAAAAGTAAGTTTAGAGATGTTTGTATATTCAAGTAGAAAAATGCACGTACAATTGTTTACTAAAAACAAGTACGCAAAAACTTGCGATAAATTAAGTCATTTTAGTTCAACACGAAATGCTGAGTACTTCTGCTGGTTATAAATAATTCGGCCGGTTTTGTGACTATTATAAAACTGAAAACAACTTGAAAAACAAAAAAGAATTCAGAGAGCGCAGACTAATTGTCTGCGCCATACACTAACTGAATGAAAATCGGTTCATATAAAACAGAGATAACTAATTTGGGACAATTGTAGTGACATATGCATGTACATAAATGTATGGAAAAATAATGGAAAAGTCGAAAAGAATTCCTGGATCCATCTAGAAATTTAATCGATTCTTCCTCAGCCTCTGGTCCACCCTTCGACCAAAAGTCGTTGATATTCATTGAGAACATTTGGAAGTATTGTGTGGAAAACAAACAACCATGAGTGAATACATATACCTCTTTCCACATCGTTAACAAACGTGAAGCCACCGACAAATTTAAGAGAAAATTGAAGCAAACGAACTTAACAAAACCATCCAAAAGAAATGAGGAGAACATATAAAAAGATCCACAACAGCAGTCATCGAAGAAAATTCTCGAAAAAAAAACTTGAATTAATTGGTTGCAATTAGAAATCTGTAAAGTTCTTCAAAGAAACCTTACAGCTGAATAATCAAAAATTAGTCTCCATCGAGTATCAGAAGTTACCCAGTATTACAAAACATTTCTGCGTTGAAATCCAGTTTCTATTTGAAGACAAACCAGACAAGACATTTACAAAACGTCGCTGGTTAATTATTTGAAGTATCTCATGAACCAAACAACGGATCTCCATGAAACCCTCAGAAGAAGAAGAAATCAAGCGAAGAATCACTTAAGGATTGCAAGCGTTTGGCAGAGAAGCCCAACCTTAAAAAATTCAGCTTCCTAATAGTCACTTATGAAACTGAAATATGGAACCTAACTGAGAGACAGACCTGCAAACTGAGAACCATGCAATTAGTTGTACACCCTTCTTTTTAGAATTATTGGGATCGTTTTTAAAGGTTGAGCTTGCTCTGCTAAAGGGTGATTCTTTGCTCGATTTCTCCTTCTTTTGAGGGTCTCATGGAGATTCATTATCTTATGTAGATGTAATGATCCACTCTCTCCAGTTCTGTGTCCTCAGTTTTAGATAGGCTGCTTTCTATTAGGGATACGAATTCAAATCTCGTAAGTAGGGGTAATTGATGTCCTTATAACAATTGAAAAGAATATGTCATTATTACTATTATTTTCATACAAGTTTATCTTTCATCTGATCATTGTTGGTTTTCATATTACCACTCACGTCATTTTTTTCCAAATCCTACGAACGTTACTATCGATCAAGGATAAAGAAGCAGACAATGGTGAGTTTTGAACTCGTATCTCATTTTTTTTGAAGCCCATATGACATGGACAAGGACTCACCTAATTGACCCAGACGACCCATCAGCAAGCAGAATTCATTTTTTTTAAAAATTGGCTACACTCTTCCTCACCCGATATTCTTTGCGTTATATTGTTTGTTTACACCCGAGTAGTAATCCACATAATAATCTCGAGGTACCCATATTTTTGGGATGAAACATTTTCATCATCATTATTTTCAGACTAGTTTATCTTTCATTTTATCTTCATTGAATAAAGTTGGAGCTGTCTTTGTTTCCCTCCCATACCAACAACAACCCTCATCAGATTTAGGGGAGTGAACCCGTTGACGTTAAACTAAACCTACCTATCAAATTAGCATTTCCCTACCATGATTTGAAATCAGGACCATATGATTGGAAGGCGGCTTAATTACCAACATCGCTAAACTGACGTTCCACATACCAGAGAATTTATTTGTTAATAATGAAAATTCGTTTTCAAAACAAAAAAATCGGTCAAGTCAGGATTATTTAGAATTCGTAAAATCCTGTCGGTGAATATTTCTTTAAGGAAGGATCTATTTAGATTGTGCTTGACCGAATAAGGGTAAAAAGCCAAATCGGGAAAATTGTGTCACACCGTTCTTTCAGTGGGAAGAATCTGCTTGCCTTGAAAATCATTTGCTGGCTTTTGCCTGGGCAGGAACACGGTCTACTGACTCCTGTGATAAATTGATAAATACGTGACTACCAGACCAATGAAACTGGAGACAGGAAGAGTTGATTAATATTTATTTTAGTAAACTGTTATACCCGTACATGAATCGTTGCGGTAGATATGTCACATCTTCTTTGCGTTCATGATATGCTGTTTTCAGCCAATGATCAGTTCACGAATTGCATGGGTAATACTCTTGTATATAGTCTACCAAAATCTGAGCGCTCCATCAACCTATACATTAATTCAACGAAATGAATCTGCCTTACTTCAAATACCTATATTGACACAGTATACTGTCTCACCTATATACACACTATTTGTATAGAGTAACTAGTTAGTGACTGTGGAAAAAATATATGTGAATTTCTATAAAACTATTTTCTAAGAAAAAATAATTGTGAATTTGTTTCAGTTGATGAATTTATATTTTTAAATGGTGGGAAGGAGGTACTTTTATTGGCGAAAATTTACCCTTGAGTAAGAGAGTCAAGCATTACGGAGAGCAAACCAAAGAGATCACACTGTTCATAATTTGAGTATAGCAATTTGGTATGAATCGTTATCAGTCCATTTAAACTGGGAGATCCGATGAGGATCGAACCCACTAACGACGGCCAGCATGATAAGCTTGCTGATCATTGCTATACGACGAACCTCCTGATCTTTAATTTTTTCATATGATCTAGTCGTTAACTCAAATGGGGAAAAATCATTATCATATTTGTATTGAAATGTTTTGTGTTTTTTCTCTAAGAAGTCATTCAAAATTCATTTACTGGTAATAGTGCATAGTTTGGTAACGTGGGCAGGAAGTATTTTTTCAGTAAAATTTTACCCCCCTCCCAACACCTTATTGGAAGAGTCCAGTGTCACGACCAGTGAACCAAGTAAATCACCCTGTTTATAATTAGAGTATATTGTTTCTCTCCATTGCACGGTGTAGTCTTGTCTTTATAGCATCATCATTGTTAATACATCAGAACTTTCAATCAACCTTTGAACTCAACTATCAACTTATGTACGTACTCAATCTTGTATTGTTTCTTCTTAAAATAAACCCAGTCTTTTGTTAAAATTTCAGTTTTTTATCTTCTGACAATTTTGGGATCTCAATCTCGTCCTTCAAACCCAACCAACCTATATACTGTCCCTAATTCATGGGTCGACCGATGGGTGAGTTCGACATATACACAAATGAATACAGTATTTGATTGCATACCAAGTCTATTAGTTTACCCTTATAAAAATAGCAGAATAATTAGTGAGTAATTTTGCAGTTGCGTTATCCTTATAGAATATGAACTCATTATGATGCTCTGAATTTTCCTTATTAACCTTCAATATTCTGTGTCTGGGTGTTTCATCGAACGACCTATCGCCTTCTTGTCAACCAACGGTACTTTTGCATACAGCCAATTCGTAGAAAACCTCTTCTCGATGAGAAAAAAAGACTGTGAAATTTCTGGAAAATAATTTCATTTCACATTTTAGATAACAACATTGGAAAAACAGGATGATAACATTTATATCATAAGATGAATTTTTGCAAATGATCAGAGAAATAATCCAGCAGACATCTACATTCTATCTTAAAAAGTAATTAAAGTTTTAAAAAAAATAGCTCTTCAATTTTTCTTGGCTCAGCGAGAAAGGGAGATAAATTCAGTCAGAAGTGGAGAAAAAAAAAAAGAAAGAAATTTCCATAAATCATCATCATCATCATCATCATCACCACCACTACCACCACCACCACCGCCATCATCATCATCATCATCATCATCATCATCATCATCATCATCAGTCTTTTAACGTCCGTCGTTGGACATGGACTTTTCCCAGGATTCGCCACAATTCTCTATCATGGACGTTGCAGAGCCATTATTATATGAATCTTCCTAGTTAATCTCTCCCTCGTATTCTGTCGGCCTCGGTTTCTCATGTGATCTCTGGGGATCCATGTTTTGAGTCGTGATGTCCCTTGGTTGTCTTCCATTCTTGCAATATGGTTTGCCCAATGCCATTTGAGTTTTCTTATAGATTTCATGATGTTTTGGACTCCTGTTTTCTTCTTGATATACTCTGATATCTCGTGACCCTTCCAAGTAAGGTTAAACATGATTCTCTCACGCGCTTTGCATGCTTCTCAGTTTGCAGGTCTGTCTCTTGGTTAGGTTCCATGTTTCAGTTCGATAAGTGACTATCAGAAGAATGCATTGGTTCGGGTAGAATATCGCAATGTTTCGAAGAAGTATTTTTTTAATTTACTTTTATTATCGGCAACATTCAATATACATACACCGTAGTTTTAGCTATTATTTGATAAGTTGGCAAGTAAGACTTTTATATGCGAATTTTTTTTCTCCATCAGATGACGATTGTCCGTCGAATTTTTTTGTATCATTCCTATAAGTTATATAATCATAGATCAATTAAGCTTATTCCTAAAGCAGGTTTTTTTTTTACATTTTTGTCAATAGCAATAACAAATAACTTCTTCGAAGGATGAGTCTCTCTTCCTCTACAGAAAAATTAAACTGTTCTGCCAAGAATATTTAATGAGACATCTAGCGAATAGTATCAGCGTTATGAATAAAAAGGAAAACATATAAGCAGTAAATATCCTCATTACATATTATTCATTTCCAGAAACTTGCGTGGGTTTGAATAGTTTGAAATTCCAGTCTATGTACCGGGTAGATATTCATATTTGTTATTGAAAAAAAAACTTAGCAATGACTCAGGCAGGTCTGATTACAAACCATTCACAAACCTCCATCAGTCAAGAGAAATAACAGCCTCTTTGGGTATCCAGGCGTAGAGAAATGGTTAACGAGATAGTCTAGCTATTGTCTAGAGACATCGAAGCTCACTGGGTGCCCCAGTTTGTATTTTTGTACCAGACTGGACTGAACTCAGTAAACGTCCATAACTACCATTTGAGGTATATCTTAATCAGGTAATAATGCTAGTCTAGCAGAACAATCCTAATGTTTAGTGATTTTGATGTTGGGGTCTTTAGCCAGACTGAGCAAAGCATAGTAAATACCTATGACAACGAGCTGATAACCCTCAAATCACTGGGAACCCCTCACAAGTAGATACTTGTATTTTCTAATCTTAGCTTAGCTTTATATAAGGCTATAGTCGCGGGGTACTCAATGGAGAATGAATTCACTACATCAGGGAATCGGTCACCGAGACATATTCCCCAAATATTACTCTACAACAGTCACTTACGATGCTCTTATAAGCACTTATTGTTTTAATTATGTAATTTCATAAAAATCAGAAATTCAGTTATTTCGCCACAATATCATTGAGGGATATAGAATGCGCTTTATAAATATACGTTGCCGTATTTGATTTTTCTGGTTTATCCATATCACAACTCAAAAACTCTATTTGTATTGAAATTAGGGCTACAAATGTTAGATACCGAATTAGGATCGAACTTCTGACAGTAGTAATATTTTGAGAAAGTAGTTTGCTAACCATTGCTCCAAGGCGGGAAAACTTCCAACAAGTAATAAAAATTCGGAACACTATTATTTAGTCGCAACATGATTGTCTGGTGAACTCTTTGCAACATGTGGTTTTTAAATGAACGATGTGAGATTCGGTTTTGTCGAACTTCTGTCGAAGCCGGGAGCTGGAGCTGACTTTGTTTTATAATTTAACGATCAGAACAATCTTCACCTAATTTAGGGAAGTAATCTCTTCACTGTTTGTGTGTACTATCACGTTACAACTAACCAATATCTGAAATCAAGATCTCCCTAGCATGATTTGAAATCATTAGCAAGTGATCGGTAGGCGGCTCTCTTACCGACTGAGTCAAAATGACAAATCTTACGTGTCTATGGAAATCCATGATACAAACACGGTGAGGCTCATTTCATCCTTATAGATAAATATCTTAATACTAATTTTTTTTCATCCATCATATATACATAACAGAAATTATAGTAATAATCTTCAGTTGAAATAAACATTGAGAGTGGAGTTTGACCTTGCAGGAGCCAGGCTTTTTTCCTGTTTATTTATATCATTATTCAAAAACTCTTTTGTATGGGTCAATCTCTTTATGTTTATAAGGGGAATCTGACGTCCTCTTTGGTTTCTTAGAAAACCACAAATAATTCAGCCTGTCTTGTGATAATTAGAAAAGTGAGGACCACTTGGATAAATAGAAAGCACTCAGAGACTGCTTACCTCTGCTGGCGCCATACATTGATTAAAAACAAGTCAGTTCATGTATAGTTATAAAATAAGGACAGGTAACTGTGTAAGTTCCGATTTTCCATATTTCGAACTATTGTCTCAATATATGGATAAAAAAATCTCTGAATCGAAAAGAACTTCTGGATCCGTCCCAAAGTTCACTTAATTCTCCTTCAGTTTATGGTTCACTCTTCACCTAAATATCACTGAAATTGATTGAGCACTTTTAGAGTTATTGTGGGGGGAGGTATAATAGACATGGGTGAATTAATACATAGCATTTAGTCATTTTCTTTAGCGCTTGTTCTACCTTTCTTTGAAATGTTATTAAATTTCATTGAGAATTTTTTTGAGACATTGTGTGGACTGATATATAGATAGACGGACATACGTACAAATATGGGTGCATGCATATACCTCTTTCAACTTCGTTTGACTGAAATAAATCAATAGATTGCAATTAGAACTCCGTAAAGTTCGTCGAAAAAAGTTTACCACCGGATAATTGAAAACTAGTCACAATCGAGTATTAGGAGTTATTTAGTGTCACCAATATCTTCATGTTTAAATCCAATTTCAACCAGGACGGATTCTTAGGAAATTCTCACTGGTTAATTGTGGTAAATAAAAGATAAATCATCAGATCTTGCGAGTCTCTCAATAGAAACCGTCACATGAGAGAAAGATATAAATCTATTTAGATTTATTGTACATGACCTTCGTTTTAATGAAGTTCATGTTAAAAACAACTTTCTTGCTTTTCTAATTCAGTTTATCTAGCATTATCTATAGATCACGAAGGTTTTCAGCATAAAAGGCAATGTCATCAGAAAATCTGAGGCTACAGGTATTTGTCTATTTTCTGATTCATTCATATCTCCTGTCTAGATTTAAGTAGATCATCTTGAGGCAAGCAGTGGAGAGATTGAGTGAGTTGGTGTTGCATTTTCCTGTTCCCTTTTTGAGCTGAAAGGACTCAGAGATATGTTGCAAGATTGATATATATATATATATATATATATATATATATATATATATATATATATATATATATATATATACGGCATCTATGCTTTGTTATATAATAGAATCAATTACCTAGGGCATTTTCACTGTATGGAAGACCTTGAAGTCAACAAATGCTACAGCGAGTGGCGTTTTAGATTCTCCTGCTTTCTCTTTTAGTTGAGTAGAGATTGTAGATAACAGATTAGCTTTTTTTAGGGACCAGCCTGTTCCCATGGTTCATCATCATCATCATCATCATCATCAGTCTTTCAACGTCCGTCGTTGGACATAGACCTTCCCCAGGATTCACCATACTTCTCTATCATGGAACCAGTACTTTCTTAATTTGTCTCGCTCGTCTCTCCATCTCATAGTCTGTCGGCCTCGGTTGTACATGTGAACTCTGGGGATCCATATCGTGAGTCGCGATGTCCACTGGTTGTCTGCCATTCTTGCAACATGGCCAGCCCACTGCCATTTGTGCTTTTTAATCGATTCTATGGGGTCTTTGACTATTGTCTTTTCCCGGATGTACTATGCTGTCTTGTGGTCTCTCCATGTGACACCCAGCATAATTCTTTCATGTGCACCTTGCATGGTTCTCAATTTGCGGATCTGTCTCTTGGTTAGGTTCCATGTTTAAGCTCCATAAGTGACTATTGGGAGGGTGCATTGGTTATACCCTCTTCTTTTTAGGATTAATGGGATCTTCTTATTTTTGAAGGTTGAGCTTGCTCTACCAAAGGCTTTCCATCCCAGGGCAATTATTCGCTTGATTTCTTCTTCTTTTGAGGGTCTCATAGAGATTCGTTGTCCTAGGTAGATGTAATGATCTACTTTCCCCAGTTCAGTGTCCTCGATTTTGATCTTGGGTGTTTTTATCTCCGATGTGGTTGTTGCACATGATCTTCGTCTTGCTGAGGCTCATGAATAGGTCGACTTTCTTGCTCTCTTCATTTAGTTCATCTATCATTAGTTGGAGGTCGTGTAGGTTCTCTGCGAAAAAAGGCAATGTCGTCTGCAGATCTGAGGTTGCTCAAACACTCGTCGTCTATTTTAATTTCTCTATCCTCCTTGTCTAGTCTTCTGAAGATCATCTTGAGGCAGGTTGGTGATCACTAAATGTTTGTAGATGCTGTTGAGTAGGCTTATTAGAGTGTATGCTTGCAGTGGACTCTACGTAGGCATAAGAATAGATTGACTTCTTTCCTTGCGATAACTTTACCAGCTTTTTGAGTAGATTGATGATGCCTTTTCTTTTTTCATTTGTTTGATGGCTTGCATTACCTTCTACTGAGTAACTTCTGGGAACTCTTCGTACGCGTCATTCGTGACTTTTAGTATCTTTCATTGTTCTGGGCGAATTTGACATGAGTAATTTTGGTATTTAAAAGAATACCAACCCTGGATCCCACCGATGTTTGTATGAATTCAAGTGCGCCTGCATTTCCATATGTGTGCAAGTTTTTACACGGAGTCATCATAAAGCCTATTGATTTACCCGTAGGGGTCAGGAAATGACGAGTCATCTATTTTTCAATTTTTTTTTCGGACAATTTATTTCGTCCGTAAGTCTAGTTTATCAAATTTGACGTAACATAAAATTCCATTTCTACTAAGTTACGTCACTCGACGTCACTGATGACGTATGCATGATAGAGAATAAAACATTGCTAATTATCATATATACTATTTTACTCTTGCCATAAAAAACAGTAGGGATAGTTGAGCAAATTTGCAATTGCACTGTACTTGTAAAATATCAAAAAACATTTTGTTGCATTGCATTTTCTTGATTATGTTCATTATTTCCTGAATATCAAACTCATCAGAATGCAAAATTAAGTAAAGATACAATTCATCATATTCGGATCGGTGTTTTATAAATTCAGTTCCATTCATGATAAAATGCTAAAATCAATCTGTTAAAAGGCAAGCGAAATATTTTATTAAATTTTTAGATATGTTTATCTTTGAGATTGTTAATCTTCAACATGTGCACCCCTATTATACATACAAACTGTGATTCAATACTGAAGTTCTACAAACACGTTTTACTCATGATTTTCAGCAATACCCTGAATCATTTTACTCTTCTCGGTTTATGGTTCATTTAAAGAGTTAGATTTAGTTGAATAAACATAAGTCTTTACACATTCCTGTTAAATGAATGAGGGATTTTTTTAAAATTCTTATTTTGCACTGAAGCTTCGGAGATTCAAACCTGCACAAAGACTTTATAATGACACTGTACTTCCTTGCGGTAGAGGATTTGCGATTATGCCCATCTTTCCCGGCATCCGCTCATGTGAGCACGGTGATATACAGGAATGGCCATCATGCTTCCTAAATCGATTCCAATATTGGGGACCAACGAAGGAGAAGGGCGAGTGACTGAATCGTAGTTCCTGATATCCGTTTTAGAATGGACACTCCAAGCTAAAAGAGAATGAATGAACCGGTCTGGTTAGTCACTCAATACAAACCGTCACGTGACTAACGTCTTCTGGTTGCATGTCGTGTTGGGGTAATCGATTAGAAACATTGGAGGGTGGGGGGTGATCAATAAATAAGTTACTTCCTTCGCCTTCTGTTGGGCAATAATCACTAAAAAGCCTGAAATTTCAAAAAAAGTAAAACCAAAAAAAAAAACAAAACAAATAAACAAAAATAAAACAAAAACAAAACAAAAACAAAAAACAAGCATGCACAAACTATGGATCAATTCAGCATAAACTTACATTGCAAACTAAACACTCCACTAAAACCTATTCGGTGGGGACATTTGAAAAAAAGCCAGAGCACATGTTGAAATTATTGGGAATAATGTTGAAATTTTCTGCCATCTAGCAACATTAGTAGCCAGCCAGCCAACCAGCCAGACAGACCAACTTAAAAACTTGGAGAAACCTATGTTGACAGTTTTGTTGACAGTTTTGGTGGCAGTTTTGGTTGACATTTTCTAATAGATCTATAGAATTTGAGAGTCCCATTCTGCTTGGGTGGAGGCTTAAATCTCCTCTATGCATAATTCTTAAAGAGGAAAAAACTTCCGCACGTCCGAAAAAAAGATATCAAAGTGAATATATTTTTGAAGATTTATAAATATCGTTTTGCGGATACAGGTAAGCCCACTATTATTTCGCTTTTCTTTTCTGCTTCTTATGAGGAAATTTTCATACGCGCTCACCCCGTTATGATGCGGTTCATTACAGGGCGGTTCTTGTGCGGTGGGTATCGTGTGTCCTTCTTTGGGTGTTTTGTATGAAAAAGTGAGGATATTGGAGACCCTTTGAATCTCTGTTCTATTTATTTTATTTCTCTTTACTGAGCTACATATTCTCAAGTCTCGTATGTAGAAGCCAATAATTATTCTAGATTTTGTTTTGAGTTTGTGATGTGAGAAGACGTGGATGTAGTCCTTTTTATGGTGGAGTTGCGGTGTAGTTTAGTATCTGTTTTGAGTAATAAGGTGTCAATACCCTGACTCTTTGATACAGAACGCTAGAAGAGAGACGCACAAAATCCACCTGACTGAAACAAACCTGACCAAAACAGCCAGCATCACACACAACATCAACAAAACCGTTAGATACATCATCCTACCGACGAAGTCTTCGATCACCAAACTCGCCAAGCATCTAACACAATTTGGCTTACAAATTGCAAATAGAACATCAAAAACCGTCCACAGCAAAATCCAGAAACCATCGAACAGTTCTCCCCCTGAGGCAAGAACATACCGTATAACAGTTGCTCAAAAATCTGCATTGCTGAGATGTCTAGAAATAGTGGAGATGGGAAATACGAAAAATGAAGTACCCATATGGAGGACAGCCATAAAAACACACCGGTATAACACCACGTAGAAACAAATTGCACCTTCGACCTTAGAAAACAACAACAATAATAAAACGTTTTATCCATGGAACGACCTGTCAGATAATAAAAATGGCGCTCGTTTACAACGTAAAACAGCGCCTCGGCTTCTTAAACATATCAAGACCCATCGCAAGAATTATACTGTTACAGTCCTCAGCATAGGCAAGTCCACTCAAAAACACCCGCCGATAGACACAGATTAGCTGCTTCGTAATAGACATGCATGGACTTACATGCAAGTGTGCATAGGAGCGCTTGCAGCTTAGAATGGATGTATGAATACGTTATTGGTTCGGGAACACATGTTTTAGAACCGATGTGCAATATACATTCCTTTGTGTCTGATTAAACGTATATCATATATGTAAGTGATTTGATATATATTAGTGTATGACTATATATATATATATATATATACTGCATGTTAATTGAATATGATATACTGTGCATACAGTTATGCACCAAATAGATGTACAAACAATTCGCTGCACCGGCGTGTACTATGCATTTCAGCACCAGTGTGTTGATATATAATGTATGTAATTCGGTATTGAATGGATATTATGTCTGATCTGGGCATAGATGTACGCATGCAAACTGCATACTAGTCGGACATGTATTATTAAGCGGTTGTGTACTATTTATAAGGTTGCATGTTATATGGATGTGCAGCTGTATTATTATATTTGTCAACACTATTCTTTCCGACATATTTGTATGATCAGTACATTCCGATGTATATATGTGGTTACAACAAACTCCCCCTAGACAAACATGCACACAACATTTCTCCTCACTCAGAAACACAAACGAAACCAACTTTGACCATTCCTTTACATATATGCGTATCCCCAAAGGTGACAAGTATACAAACCTTAAATCCAAATATGTTATGACCATCAATCATCGACCTGAAACATAGTTCCATCTAACCCACTTACAACATACACAATTCCATCATTAAGAGGTTTCCAAACGTATTCGTCCAATCTGTGTTTTCCTCATTGTCTATGAATGTCCACCATATATATATGTACAAAACTTAGCGCACATATTCATATATATACATACATATATATGCATATGTATACGCTCACATCTACTCTCAAATATTCCCCATATAAATCACTGGTAAATATTCCTTCGTTTTACGCCATTTCGGCTTACAAACACCCCACATATTTAGATTTGTTATTGCATATAATCATGTTTATCTATGTTTGATTTTGCCTCTGTTTCTCAGAGATCTTTTTAAATAGATATCGATAAACCATTGCATTTTATTTCATCATATATATATGCTTATAAATGCAACTGTTGCAGGATTCGAACCTGAGACCGATTGGATGGCCGCTCTTACTATTGAGCTAAACAGCTGCTGGTAATGCAAAGGCCTGAATAACAGTTATAACTCCAAATATTCATTCTGTTTATTCATAGTCCATATCTGCTGTATTTGTTTCTTTTAACGTAGACAATTACCTGATCGAAAAATACGTCAGATAAAGATTTTTCTTAATACTCCCCTAAATAGGTTTTCAGGGAGGGGTGTTCAATTTGCAATCTAAGCTTATGCTAAATCTTACCCTTAGTTTGTGTCCTCTTGCTTATTGTTTTTTTGAAAGTTTAGAATTTTCACTGATCAGTGCCCCAAAAGACGAGAGAAGTAACTTATTCATTGATCAACTTTTTTCCCATTTTTTAATTGATCACTCCCAACACAACATTGGTCACATGACTGTTCCTATAGAGAAAATCAGACCTGTTATATATATATATATATATATATATATATATATGCGTACCGGAGTTTATACACGAGTAACGTGTGTTTATCTTAGAACATGGTACCGAGTATTTTGAAGACATGAATTCGACGTAACGCCTAGTTTGACAGCTGCAGACAGCAGGGAGTCAAAATGGCGTTGGCCACTAGACTTTAATCAGATACAGCTGTTAAAGAACCTCTTCCAGATGAACTGAAACAGCGGATCCAAACATATGCTAATTCAACGTCATATGATGCTGTGAAAACACGCTCGCATTATATAAAGGCGGACACCAAAGCAAAACGTTCCTTTTTATCGACTGTCAGCACGAACGAAGCAACCGCTAGGTGGCGTGGCTGCCAATATCATCTCTGCGTCATTTTTTCGAAGTGCCTGCAATCGCGCGCAAACGCGTGTCCAACATGGCGGAAAACTAATTTACTTCCCGCTCAATCCTCATTGTTGGGCGGGACAGCAAGATGCATAAGTAGCGTTCATTGTCTCCGTTCATTTCTCGCTTCATGTTGTGTTTGAATGTACGCGTATGTGGTTTGTTATGCCGTTCATTGGTCTGTTTCAAGCCTTTATTCATGATCATCAGGTTTTTTTAAAAATCTTTTTACCATCTTATTTTTTTATAATTTGACGTCATTTACTTTCTTCTTTATAATTTTTCATTTTCCTTATTTTTTCTTTATAGAAATAATAAAATATCGAAAAAATATATCCAACCATTTTTTTTCAATACCTCGAAGATAGCTCGCACGACCTTGAAACAATCCGGGTAGTGCACATCTTAGAACAGACACTCTCCCTTGGGGTTATTTAGTCGGCTGTGAGACGCCATTTAGAGAGATTGTGTACTGAGTCCCCCTGTACGCCATGTGCCGGCTTTTATGGCAAAAAATCGCATCACCCAAGCCTATCATTCTACTCCCTGTGATATATATATATATATATATATATATATATATATATATATATATATATATATATATCAGTGGAGATACCCAGCGTTGATGCGGAAAAATAACTAAAAATGTATTAACTCAAGTAAACAAATTATATTTTTCCATAAAATTAACGAGTTAGTTTTAGTCGATTATTTTGTGTAAACACTCGTGTTAAGTTTAGCACTGTAGTTGCATTGTAAATAGAAGCCCCTTCCTGGAAAAAGCTCTCCAAAGTGACAAATTACCGGAGGAAACAAAGGTCATATGGATTGAAAGCCCACAAATTACTTGCAAAAACTGTTATTTCAAATTCTTTGAAATATTTGGCTAAAAAGAATATTTGTGCATTTTCGAACAAAATGATTGTTTGAGCATTTGGGAGTGTGCATGGGTTTGCCTGGGTTACCCAGCTTGCCCTGGTCGCACGACACTCGATATGAGAAAAAAAAACGAGATAGTTACGAAATATCATTTAAAAAGGCCATTTGCCCACTAAAATCTATTTTTATCTCAATGGTTTGTGTTGTGTAAGAATAAATGTATTGAAGAAAATTTCTTTGCTGTGAAGTCAAATTGATTGGAATAATCAAATAAATGAAATATCTTGAAATATTTTGAAAATAATCCATGGTAAATCAGTGGAAAATATTGAAATGATACTTCGAATGAGTCAATATTAAAGCAAAAATCATCAAACGAAAATTTCAAAAGTTATTAAAATCTTATTTGGCACTGAATATATTTATTTGTAAAAAGTCTTTTCAATGACAAATATCTGGAAATTCTATTTTTCAATTTTTACCTATTTCTTTGAAATTTTGGGAAAATGAATTGCTTCCATTACATTTATCTAATTTAAAATTAGGAATGGTCTTTGATGATCTTGAATGAACTTTGAAGCCAACCTCGCGTAGATCATTACCATTGCTGTGAAAAGATACGTCCCTATGCCAAATATCAGCTTCCCACGTTCAAAATTATGTTTTGTAATTGCTTCAATTGGCTAGAAATGATTATAAATGGCGCTTGGTGACCTCGAATGATCTCGGAGTTCAACTTCACGTTGTTATGAGAATAATGCCCCTATGCCAAATTTCAGCTTCTTATTGGCAAGTTATAGCCTTCTATTGCTTCAATTGACTAGAAATGACCATAACTGACCTCTGAATGACCTCAAAGATCAGCCTCTCGTAGCCCATATCCTGCTTTGAGAAGATGTATCCCCAAGCCAAATTCAAGTTCGGGTTACGTCTATGGTTCTTTTACTGTGGTAATCTCTCCCTAGCTATGCACACACACACACACACACGCGCGCACACACACACACACACAAACACACACACACACACACACACACACACACATATATATATATATATATATATATATATATATATATATATATATTAGTAGCTCCAAACGCAAAAATAATTTCAATTTTTGTAATAAATAGGTTTAACCGTTCAGTTTGTATCGCACTAATCCGAAATAATGAAGTTATCGAGCGAAGAAAACGTAGTTAATATTTGCAGAAGAAAGGAATGATTTCACTTTTTGCAATAAATCATTTTAACACAATAATTTATTTTCAAACTCATCCAGCAACGAAGAATTTACCGAGCGAATAAACTGAAATTAATAGCCGCGAACTCACCATGATTTTAATTTTTATTCCAATTCGTATCGCGAACCAGTTATCGAATTGAACTACACAAAATGATTTCCAAGAATAATTCCACTCAAAAAAAAAACATTTTAGTTTTTGTATCTTAATAAATTGATTTGATTTCTTAGTTTGTTTCGTTGGTCGTAGCGCAGATTTGACTTGCGTAGAAATGTCGGGTCACATTATCTGCGCAAATTCTTGGTTGCTATTGGTAGAGGTCAAGGAAAGTTATTCAGTTGTTCATAGCTCTTACAATATCCAGTCTATACTATGCAGTTGTAAATGACTCTACTTTACTTCGAACTTCCCTTGGTTTTTATTTTGAAATCCTGTCTCATTCCCAGAACCATTACTGAGAAAATAATCACTTTTGCGTTATATTGCTTGACGGGTTCTCCAAGTAGGTCATTATCCTCTCATTTTTTTCCGCCGTCGCTCTTTTTTGTTACTACAATACTGCATGGTGTGCCCTAAGCTATATTTACTAGTTCTCATTTACAAGACATTAATGATTAAAGAAGTCTTTCCAGCCTGGAGCAGGTAAATTGCATTGCATCTGAAAATTCCAAAACTGTTTGCGTGTCATGTCTTAAAGGTTCCTGCTCTAATCACTTATTGATTACCACTTTCTAATGCATTCCTTGTTTTTCTTCTTGGTGTAATTTTATTTTATCCATCTTTTTACTGCTATTCTTACCATTAGTAACATTATATAATAGCATCAATTTATATTTATGATTATAAATTGCGTTATATTATATTGAAACTATATTTGAAATAATCTCCCATTATCTATACGGCGAATGTATCATTTGACCAAGACAACGTAAATGAAATAAACAGTGTGAGAAAACGTGGCTGTTTTAATTTTTAGAACCTGTGACCTAGTTTGATTTGGGTAGTTTAAAATTGTACTAGCTCGTTGGAGCCTTCCGGGTAATATTTGTGTAGTGTATTATGAGTTTCTTATTTTCTATAGTAGTATTTAGTAGTAGCATACATTTGTACCTTGTATTTTGTATTGAGTGTATTCGATTTATGGTGAGTTGTAGTAGGTGTGGTTGTTTCTTACTATTATGAGTTATAATGAGTGTTAGAGGTCTGGAGTTACTAATGATAACCCATTTAAGACTATCTGGTTTCTGCGTTAATAACCTTTTGATAACCTCTTCCTGGTGCATTCCCTTTTTTTACTTCATGTCATTGTGTTTTTATCTATCTTTATTATTGCTATTATTACTAATAGTATTAGTATCAAAATATGTATACATATATATATATACATATATATATATATATATATATGTGTGTGTGTGTGTGTGTGTGTGTGTGTGTGTGTATACATAGTCTAGAAAGCTCTACAGCTTTAAACACTAAGCATTAAAAAGCTTTAATAAAACTCTTTTGGTTTTTTGTGTCACTTCCGTCACATATTTCCCAATATCAGTAATTCTTGTAATTTTCTTCAGTATTTTTTTCTGTTTTACATGTACTTTGTTATGATGGTACTATTCGTAAATTTTCTCTTGTTGGGATCATCATTTTTTACCATCAAGCATTTGTCTTTTTAGAAGGAGGTCTGGAGTTAATGATATATTTATATTTATATATATATAGTTATATATATTTATATATATATAGTTTTATATAGTAAAAGAAACAAAGAAAAATCAGGCAAAAATCCTCGACTTTAATGTTGCTGTTATTGTTGCTATTATCTATGATTTTTATTGATTTTAAATTCATGATTAAACCACTTTTTTAAAGGCCTTATAGCACAATTCTATCTTTTTATGAAAGATATTTTTTGAGCAGAATTATCATTGATTCTAATGTTCATGGAATTAAGATCAGTTTTAGTACCGATATTGGGTGATTTGATTTAATGTTGATGTATGTAGGGTGTTAGCCATCTTTTGAATATGCTTGATATGTATTATTGTCCAAGTTTAGTGTAACATCTATTAAATTCACAACATTTATGTTAAATTTATTTCAATTTCGTAACCTATGTATCTAAATGCATTGGTGATCTTTTGTATCATACTGGTTATGGGCCCATTACTTTCGTTTATAACAGATAATCAACTCTCTATAGCCTAATCTTTATTACTGATTCTTTCTATGGTATGTACTATGTAAAGTTCAATTAGATCCGAGATTTGAGCAGAATCAAAAGCCCCCCCATAAGGATATCGAAGCTGTTTGTGCAGTCCATCTTGGTCTGTGAAATGTTGTCATTTATCAATATTGTTTTCCTGCGTGTTTTTATCATGTCAATGTTTTGTTGTGGTATTTCGGCATATTTTTGGTGAAATTAATAGCGTAGTCATAGATTTTTTCTGTGATAGACGGGTAGAAGTCAACAATTTTAAATTGGATGATTACGGCTTGTTGTTTGATTTTTTATATCTTTCAACCAGTTAATGGCATTCCTGGTATTTATCCATTGGCTATATTGGAATTTAGTCATTAACTTTGTCAATATTGTTCTGTAATATTTGTTCTGTAATATTTGTTCTGGCACTTGTCCTAATTTATTTTTAGTTGGATTAATCAGTCTAGATTAACTTTTGTTAAGGAAGTTGGGCTTGTGATCCTCAAGTTGGATATAGACTTCGTTCGCAGAAATTTTGGTCATCCTTTCGTTGATGCTTAAGTTCTTGACGTTTTATTGTTTATTTTCTATTTAAAACCAGAAAAGATAAAAAATTAAACTGCACTCTCAAAATACCTCTGATGACTTAAGGAAAGAAAATTTACACCTTCCGTTAAATAGGCTATCATCAGTAACTCCAAGCCTCCAAATATTTTTTTAAAGACAAATGCTACTTGTGCCTAAAAGGGAAAGTAAGAATCTTAAAATATAAAGACAGAGGAACCTTCTGAACCAGAGAAACAAAATGGTCGAAATGTAGACACAAAGAATAATTGAAACCTGACTAACCATGCAATAATATTATATCCAAATGAAAGATCATGATGATAATGAACAATAGCACTCATTATAAATGATAATGATAATGAATAATCACACCTACTACAACCAAAACTTAAGCTAAGACGATACAATGATGATAATATAGTATTTAGGATTGAAATAAGAAGTTTAAACTACAAGATTTACAATAGGTGGATGAACACCAGTATCAAAAATAGTCAATTATCATTAGGAATCAAAATGAATTAAACTAAGCAACAACAAGCCGAAAATTGGAAATTAACTAATTTGGTGAAAGTCTGAATATAAGCTAAATAAGCACTCACATACTGGAATTAGGTTTGAAGATCACTACGCCTCACATGGATATTGCTACAACCACATTAATACATAACACTCAAAAAATGTAATACGAAGAAAGCACTTAATCGATTTCATTTGGGTCGAGAAAACTGTTTTTATATCAACCCAAACCTGAGACAGATCAAACCATTCTTCTAAAGGGATATGGTAGACATCGAAATATCGTATCGAGATTTTTTTTAACCTTTTTTTCTTTATTACTATATTCGCTCTGATGAAATCTATCTCTAAACTCAGTTTTCACGATGGAAGGGTCATTGAGCACTCTTACTGGTGGTCTTTCGGGAAATCATCTCTACTAAGATACTATATGACTATTTACTTACGGAAACAAAAACTTCCCGGATCTAACAGTTACTCATTCCAATTATGTATATAAGTTTTTCTGGTATAAAAAAAAGCAAGGTTAGACTTACTTTGAGTGCTCTACGCTTAAAGCGACTGTCAGTCATCTTTTTGGGGAATGCTATTTCAAAATAGGAAATGAAATATTTCATCATATCATGGGAATCGATCCTGCTCTGTTCCTAGAAATTTTCTATGTACATAGACACGAGTACATCTTCATGCAATCTCTAATTAAAACTCATCTAAAACGAGCCCGTTCATTTTTAGGTTGTGCCCATTTTATGGATGACTTATGTTTCCTTAAAGATGGAATAGAATAAGGAAAATCGTTTAGTAATATTTATCCTTCAGGTCTTGAATTAAAATGTAAACATAGGGGAATGCAAGCAACGTTCTGTTGGATAATAAAATCGAGAATGGAATGTTCATCTAAAAATTGTTTGATAAACGAGATAGTTTCCCATTCTGTATAGTGAAAATTCTTTTTAGAACAAGTGGTATACCATATTGTATATTTTACGGAACAATATTATCAGAATATTTGAGAATCATGATAGCAACCCACAAATTTATTGATTTTATACCGAAAATTATTTCTTTAATAGTAAGAATGGTCGATCAAAGTGTTGAAATTAGTAACATTTTTAGACAAATTAATAAAGCCATGATTAGACATACTGATCCCTTTAGAAATTATCAGCTTGATTATAGTTAAATGATAACTGAAATTAAAGAATATGTCAACTAAAGTATAAAAAACAGAATAAATGAATAGTGTATATTTATATTTTTACCAAGATTGTATTAATGCTGGGGGAAATTAAGTAACCAAATGGATTCAGTCTTTGTCAGTTTTGTTAGATCAATGTATTGACTGGAACCAGGGAAAGAGGAAAACATTTGACTCTGGTCTTTTTGTCTGACTAATAGGTAATTGGGCAGAATGGGAGATCGAACATGGAATGCCATGTAACAAACTGTCCAAGTATATTAATGAGATCGCCCATTGAGGTGTTACTATCCACTTGAAAATGGTTTTGTTTCGTTTTAACCATGTATATGAGAATTCTTCATTTAATAATAAAAAGTGTTAAAGAAACATTTGATGAAAACTTGATGATATACGATATGGGAAAAAATTAATTCCAAGGTTAGTGGAAAATAAGTGTCAAATTCTTCGGGTAAAAATGTTGGTAGAGAATCAACTTGAAGTAATTTTTTCTGTGTGATTAGTATTCTTAAAGATGATATCATAAGTTGGTTTGCATGCAGTCTGAGATTGAAACTGACACAGCGGATATAATATTCACATAGGTGTACACTCAATAAAAATAACTTGAACAGTGAGTCACGTATGTTGCAATACTTTCTGATCCCTGAACATTAAATACGTTTTAGGTAGCCTACGTTAGTACGTCTCGTGTCAGAAAACAGATGATATGTAGTGTAAAATAATATCAATATATACTACACATAATACTTTATATAGAATGATAAACTACATGCATGACATAAATTATATCGTAAGAAAGGAAGTTGGTGTTTGATCAACACTGCTGGAGTAAAATTCAAAGAATAAACCAATTATATAAGTGTTTTGTTCTTTGGATTGGTTACATGATAAACAGCTGATGATCCCAACAAGAAGCAATCTATACATAGCAACATAATAAAAATAAGTATATGTGGAACAGGGGAAAAACACTGAAGAAAATTACGAATTGCGTTGACAGATATTGGGAAATAGGTGACTCAAGTGATGCAAAAAAAAATCAAAAAAGTTTCGTAATGTTTAAAGGTGTAAAGCTTTCTAGAATATATACATCACAAAAAAAATCAGGAATACAATATAATACAATACAATATCTGATGTAAGCTGGATTTATTTCATAAAGTGCAGGATACATTCAGCATTAAACATTGAGTTAGAGTAGAGTTTGAAATATGATGAAATAGAAGATTCATTATGGAAAGACGTTTATGTTTCTGTTCTTTTTAGGCTTCTTCAGGCGATTTGGTTTATTCTAGATTCTTATTTACCTGCATTTTTGTGGTTGTGTCAATTTTTTAGGTTGCAAGAACTGAATTATCAAACAGAAAAAACGAGGTGGCGTTAAAATACCGGCACTGCTCAAAATTTCAATTAAAAAACACAATTTATCACCCTAGATATAGATATACCGAAATTAACCATCACAGATATCTTATCCCCCTCGTTATTACAATAAACATGATAATTTTATAACTCTAGCCACTTAAAAAAACAACAACAAACCAATCAACATAATAATTTTTGACATGTAGAAAGAGTCCAAACCCAGAATGATTAAACTAACTACTAAAGTCATATAAAAGTGAGCCCTAACACTGGAAAACAGATTTAAATGAGAATGAAATACTCCAAGGAAACACCAAGAGAAGATTGTTTAACAACATACTGATAACGAAAACGCTTACTCTACGTCCTGCTAATTTATTATTCATAACTACCAACAAGCACAGAATATCTACTAAATTAAACAGGAAAACATTACAAGTAATGACCAACCAGCAAACAAAGAAAAAGAAAAAAAAAGAAATAGGAAAGATATATAAATAGAATAATAGAAAGATCCTACAACCTAGAAAAATAGGCCCCCCCCCCGAGAAAAATGAACCTTTCACTTCATTATATATATATATATATATATATATATATGTGTGTGTGTGTATATATATATATATATATATATATATATATATATATATATATATAATTCACAATTGTGTCATCCACAGCCAGCTGTTTCGTTGTATTGCAACTCTCCAGTGTGGCTGTAGACTATCCAAGATCCCTTTCAACACCGCGAAGTAAGGTCGAAACTTCTGCTTCATATCCAGAAGCTGACATTTTACCCCTGCCCTACGCAGACCTGACCAAATTAAGCAATATATTCACTTACACACAATTCCCCGTCCACCAGAGTGCTCCATTCCAGAGTTGGAAGGGCATTGTTATAGTAGCTTATCATAGACGAATTGCCCTACCTAAGTATGCTCAACCCAAGAGAAGCGAGTGTTAATTGATATATATATATATATATATATATATATATATATATATATATATATATATATATATATATATCCTATAATATATGTGTATAAAAAACCATGTTGCCTATTTTAGCTCCTTGTCTGGTGGCTCTCCATCATTGCTCACGCTAATGTATGATTAAGTGAATCCTGCTGTGATTCAATATCTGACCTAGGGATAGGCAAGCGAATACCGTATCTTCTTGGCCATCATCAAGCTGCTTGATTATGCAGGGAAATTAATACAGGAATACTAAATATTTTTACTGTTTATAATTACATGATTTAGTTGCTTGTATTTCTCTTTTCCAAACAATATTTGATGCAATAAAACTCATTTAAAAAGCCGAAAACTAAATTTCATATTTTCTTTGAATTTTTATTACATTTTGATAAGACATCCTTCGCTTTAAAGTTTAAAATCTGGTTATTTTTTTCGACTAATAATTAATTTCAATATTATTGGAATATTGATTTCATAGAAGGAAAATAAAAATGTAATAATATTTTATTACGTACGATGAATGAGATATTCAGTTGACGGGAGAAAAGTCCATTCTGTCGATAAGAAAGTTAGTTGTTCACACCATGATTTTTTTACAAATTTCTTTTTCCCCCCTTTTTTTTCAAATTATATTGGAGTGGTTTTAAAAGCTGTCACCGCTTCGATTATTTTTTTTTTCTCCAGCTAAATGTAAAATTTTCTCCAATTTTTCATTACATCTTAATAGGGAAGCTGATTTGTTGAATTAGTCACTTATATATTTTATTTGATTTTTTTTTTTTGTATAATTTTGGTGTGTCGAACTCCTGGAAACTAATGAATTTTTATGAGCATGGAAGATTTGAATAGAAAGAAGATGTCGGTTTGCAAGGGTAAAGGAAGGACAGCTAAAGAGTAAACATGACGTGCAAACTGTTCTCGGATTTTCAGATGCAAATGCAATTTACCTTTTTCTAGCCGGAGAGCCTTCTCTAATCATTAATGTCTTGTAAATGAGAACTACTAAATATAGCTCGAGTAAGGAAAAGATTAAAAAAAAAAAATAGCAAGGCGTAATTCAGGCTTTTTGAATAGAGAACAGAGAAATGCTAATAAAACAGATGAAGAAGTTGTCAGGCGCAAATAAATTGCCTGTCTTCGAATTGCAGAAAGAAGACGATAGTTAACACAAGAAGAATTCAATGCCAAACGTAAATTGGAAAGAAGAAAAATTGCTGCAACACGACAAGAAACACAAGAAGGAACTGTGGTAAGACTTGAACCAGGGAGATAAGGAATTACTGATAGACGAAGGAAACGCAAAAAAGAAACTAAAGTCAGGTTCCAAGTAGAAAGAAGACAAGTAGCTCAAGGAATGCAAGATGAAAGCGTAAATGAAGCCAACATAAGCACAAGTTATTGAAGGGTATCTTAGAAAACCAGAAAAAAACCTGAGAGCGAATACTTCTGCCGATGTCATTGTCAGGGAGAATAATTGTGCATGGATCCGCACCAAAATTGAATCAGTTTGTCCGTAGCATATAATTACCCCCCCCCCCAAGAAATTTCAATGGAATTCACAGATAACCTTTGGAGATATCGTGCAGATAAACATGAGCATATAGATAAATGTATGGAAAAAACGCAGAGAAATATCTCTCAATCAAAAATTTTGGGATCTACCCCCAAATGAAACCATACCTTTCTTACCCCACTGTACACATTTCCACAGAATTTCAATGATATCCATTGAGTACTTTCGGAGAAATCGTGTAGATCGACAGATGGGCTGACAGAAGCGAACAAATATATATACATCTCCAGCTTCAATGATAAGACAAACAACATATTTGATGGTGTTGGGACATTACGTTTTTATATGGAATTCTAATAACGAAGAAAATTGCCACAAGTACATATTGCAATCATTTTGAACGAGAGATCTACATTAAATGACCAAAAAGGAAGTACACAGAGTGCTATCAGTAGAAATAAATGATTCCCATATTCAATGGAGGCTTCACGAGATCATTAAAAATTTCACGATCCACGGTCCGTTTGGCAATGTGAATCCCAATGCTCCATAAATGATGTACTAAAGACTTCCCCAAGGAAGTCACTGAGCAAACCCAAGATAATGTTGACGAATGTCCAATGTACAGAAAACAACCAAATATTACGGCAAAAGTTGGAAATCATACCATTAACAACAGTGACATTGTTCCATAGAACCCATATCTCAGCTTTAAGTTCAATTGTCAGTCACACTGATGGACAAATATGCTCTTCGGTCAAATCAGTTAGATATAACTTAAAACAACCGTACCTCGCACGAATGAATCACCGTCACATCCGACACCCAAAAAGTAATGTTGACCCCTAGTAGATAAGATGCATGACAATTCACATGCGATTGTACGGATATAAGTACATTTTGAAGAAATCTAGATGTATAGTTCATCGAATGGAACAAGATCCAAACATGAGAGGCAGTCAATTGTAAAAATACACCCCTGAGTGCATGGTTTCTGTCAGATCAAGATGATGTTCAAGTAATGACACTACAAACCGACGGGGCGGGTAAAATTATCCCCCAAATCTATACTGTTGGCCCTGAAAAATGTGAACGCTTCCATCTCAGATTTTTCTGTTACATGTAACAGGTCCAATTATTTTTGTGAGAAAATAAACTACAATGATAGTATGAATATTTGGGATGATGCGTACTCTCAAATTTCTTTCAGATTTGAGAAACGAAATTCTAATTCCGTTTTACCAATGATCCAAACAAAAGCTGGCTTTACCGATTCTGAATTCCCAAGCCAGGCAGAACACCTCGGCCATCGCTCCACTGTCGTGTCTACGTAGACGGGTGGAATATGAGAGAAAAGCTTCACTTTTTCAAAATATCGATAATTTTTTTTTCCTCTCTGATACAATTCGTGGGTGTCCAGCCTCCTCATCGACTGCCAGAATATTTGTCATTTTTGTAGTAAGCATCAGATTAGCTTTTGATAACGGAAGCTGGTTTTACTTTTCAAAGCCCGTCCCTAACACCTTTCCCGTGGGATCAAATACGTATACGGGATTTTCCTTTGCTTTTAGTCGGCCGTTTTCTGGCGAGCATCAAAGAGAGCTTCTTCTTAATCAGATTGGCACAACCCATTCATCCATCCCCGTTCAATTTTTTTAATTCCGACTCGAACACTATTCGTGAACCGGACAATCTTCGTTGTTTTTCGTTTCATACAAAAGCAGTAAGATAATATATATATATATATATATATATATATATATATATATATATATATATATATATGTATTATGTGTACTGTAGAGAGTGAGACAGACTCGGGAGTGAGGTATTTGGAGGTAAGGTTTATTAATCCTTATAAGTAAATTGTCCATACATGTTTCAGGATTCTTCCCATCATCAGTGCTGTGTGAGTGGGTATTAAAATGTACCATGTAGAACCAGAGTCCACTGCCAGGAGCTATGCATTGAAGGTAAGTTGTGTTGTCAGGGCTGCTAGAGGCCTCCTGCTGAGTGGAAGAATGTCTAGTAGGTATCAGGTCTTTGGTAAAGCAGCAGCAGTTGGTCTTGGGGAGGGCAGAGTGTGTCAAGGTAGGGGGGAGTGATGTGGAGTTAGATTTTTTGGTATGTTTGGGGTAGTGTAGATGGAGGGGGTGGTGAGGTCAAGGAGCTACATTGGTATCAACCTTAAAAGTTATTGAAAATGTTTTGGCTATGATTTGGACAGGGGTTATAACTGGCTAAGGTGAAGTTTTTCCTATGGGTCTGGGTGACTTTGAAGCTTCCAATATTGAATGTGTGTTAGATGTGGGTGTGAGGATATTAATGGTAGGAGTTTTGTGTATTAGGGTTCTGTGTGATGAGGGTTGTTCAATTTAGTGTTTAATCCATAAGGGTATAGGGTTTTAAGTTTGTTGATCCACATGTCTTCGTGTTTCTCTAGAACTTTATTTATGTCCATCGGAGTAGTTTTTTCTATTTTTTCTATGATGGTAAAGCTAGCGTCAGTGGCAGAGTTGTGGTCAGGTGTGCGAAAGTGTAGTTCTACGGGAAGTGGGCTACAATTGTTTTTTGACTTGATCCAATGTCTGTGATTGTTGAGTCTAATATTAAATTGCCACTCGGACTTGCCTATGTACTGTAACTTACATCTATTACACTCTAGAAGGTATATAATGTTCTTACTGCGGCAGTTGCTATTGTGATATATGTGGTAACTCTCTTTTGTGGTAGTGCTTATGAATGTGTTGGTGTACTTGAGGTGGTTGCAACATAGACTGTTTCTTATGTTGCAAGGTGTGCAGAATTTAATTGTTCTAGGTGTATTTTTGTGTACGACTTTATTGTTAACGATATCATTGCTACTAATCATGTCTCTGATGTTTTGGGGTCTGCGGTAGGAGATGACACA
Organism: Thysanoteuthis rhombus; assembly: GCA_963457665.1. Classification (NCBI taxonomy): domain Eukaryota; kingdom Metazoa; phylum Mollusca; class Cephalopoda; order Oegopsida; family Thysanoteuthidae; genus Thysanoteuthis; species Thysanoteuthis major. Next base: position 25,294,823 of record OY735210.1, on the reverse strand, counting down.
TGGGTCTGTGAATGTATCTCTTAGATCTGTTTTGATCGTGAGAATGTTCCATCTATTATTGATGATGTGTGCTAAGGGTGGGAGTGTATTGTTGAAGGTTGTTATAAGGGGTATGTGGTTGGGTTTGTTATTGTGGGACAGTATAAGGGTTTCATCTCTGGGTATTCCAGTCGCTTTTTTTATTTGGTTTTTAGTGTCATCTAGCGGATAACCTCGTTGGGTGAAGTATTGTATTAGGTTATGTTTGTGTCTGTTAAGTTCACTATTAGTAGAGTAGATTCTTCTAATTCTAAGAGCTTGTGAAAATGGTAGGCTATTTTTTAAGTGCTGGGGATGGGCTGATTTGGAGTGGAGGTAATTGTGGGTGTCCGTGGGTTTAGTGTAGAGGGTAGTTTGGAGGTTTCTATTGTCATCTATGTATATGCAGGTGTCTAAGAAGGCTATGGAGTCAGTGGATGTCGTGAAGTCAAACTTAATAGAGTCGTGTGCCGAGTTAGGAGTATAAAGAAATTATCTAGTTTGGCTTTTTCGCCTGTATATATGAAAAAATGTCGTCTATGTATCTACCATAAAAAATGCAGTCATTATATATCTCTGCGTAAATGTAGGTTTCTTCAAATTTACTCAAATTTACCTCTCATTTAACAACGGATATCTGATATGAAGAATTTTCAGTATTCCCCTCATTTTCTTGTCTCATCCGAAGTGTAGCCTCTTTGTTCGGGATTTTCGTAATTCTATTTGAAGAATATGTAAAAGCTAAATATATATATATATATATATATATATATATATATATAAATCCACGTTGTCTAGGCTAATACCCATATATATATATATAAAAGTGAATTATACTCTTTTCAATGAAACGGCATCTGTTTCGATACTCCACCACGACAAATCTCAATGTCATGACCAGCTTCTGATTTAATTACACCATCTTCTTCTGGACCGAAGTGTATTTAACCGAAGAGAGCTGTCAACCACATCATAACTGTTTCAAGAGTCCACGCACAGCTGATGAAATGATTTACGCAACCTTTAAAGAAGTCGTCGAATGCATAAATCTGATTTATAATGACCATGAATGGGTTGAATCCCGAACTGGAGATTCTTTCGACCGACTCAATTCTTAGATCATATATATGCCTGCATTAAGTCTAAAAATCATACTCGGAATTCAAATAACGATTCAGGGGGATTATCTTCTGATTGAAGTTACTCCCCTTGCAATTTTTGGTATTTTTCTTCTTCTTCTTTAATTGAATCAACAAGAGTTCAAACCTTTTAAATCCTATTCATTAAAGAGTTCCAAAGCGGTTATGAACTGTCTATAAATCTAAAAGTTAAAAAGATGAAAAGGGCAGATTACATCAACTGAGAGGATTCCTTGAATATGACAAAAAATTTAAATAGGTGAAGCCTATGTCTCTTGGGAAATGGAGAATGCCAACCGGTGGCTAAATCCCGGTTTCTATAGCATGTGTCAGCTTGGGGATTCTTGCAAGTTCCAGGTCTGGTCGACACCAGGACTCTATCTCTACAAGTTTTTATATACCATTTCCTTGGTAAGATTCAAGTCCACCAAAGCCATATGTTCACCCTAATCATACAGCTTCTTCTCCGGTATCTCCTGCATGCGAATCAGACATGCTGGCCAATACACTATCCGAGCGGACAAGCGAAAATATCAAATGCTTATTCCATTTCCAATGCATGATTTAAAGTGCTCAGGGATCGCCCGATACTAGAATTGTTTATATGCTCTCATTCAACAACGGATATCTGATATGAAGAATTTTCAGTATCCCTCTCATTTTCTTGTTTCATCCGACGTGTAACATCTTTGTTCGGGATTTTCGTAATTCTATTTGAAGAATATGTAAAAGCTAAATATATATATATATATATATATATATATATATATATATATATATATGTATGTGTGTGTGTGTGTGTGTGTATATATATGTATATATGTATATATATATATATATGTATATATATATGTATGTATATATATATATGTGTGTATATATATATATATATATATATATATATATATATATATATATATATATATATCCACGTTGTCTAGGCTAAATGACACATTTTACGTGTAATAATGGGAGGTTATTTCAAATGGAGTTTCAAATAATATAACGCATTCATAATTATTCTGTCGGATTATATATCCATTCCTCAACATAATTGTCTGCAAGCAGACATGGGCAGTGAATGAACTAGACAAGAACGAGGGAATATATATATATATATATATATATATATATATATATATATATATATATATCGAAATAGCTGTCTTTTGATGACACGATATATATATTTATATATATATATATATATATATATATATATATATATATATATATATATATATATATTAGCATAGAATCCATGAAGAACGATCTACAATATTTATTTTGCTTTATTTATTTATACCAGATTATACCAGGCTGGTATTTAAATAAAACAAAGGACAAACTCAACACTGTAATGCCTAATATATCTGTGAGCAGATTAATATAATGTCAACTTCGTATAATTGCTAGTTGTCTAGTTATTGCGCGCACAGAGACACACGCAGGCAGACATTTCTTCAATTGTAGTTTGATCACTATTGCTACTACGACGTTGTCAGCAAAAGTGACGTGAACTGAATAAGAATGAAGAACTTAGAGCTGAGTTTGGCTGATAACTCAATCTAGTCGTTGTTGGTTTTCTGAAGACGGTATTTAGTCATCCTTCCACGAAAATGAAATACGACGCAAGGCCCTTGTTAAACTGACAACGTACACATATTTATGCGTCAAGAAGGACACAAGTTGCCATGACATGTTGGCATGTTGCCGCAGGCGTCAGGTCGTGCTTTTTGATGCAATGAAGAGTTCTGAGTAAAAAAATGACAAGGCATTTCGTAGAATGATTATCATATCTGGTCTTCTGGTTTGATGAGCATATATCCATTTAAAAGCCACATATGTAAATAAATATGTTTCTTCGTAGATAAGTGTATGGTGGTATGTATCTCTGTCTTTTCTGATTTCTGCTATAACCTAAAGGTTATAATCGATTGGTCCATGTGAAATAGATTAACATTTAAAGCATTTAAGGGATTATATTAAGATGAGATTGGTTGACCAATGAATAATACGCCACAGATTTGCTGAACCTTTGCAACTGTGAGAAAAGAAAAGAGAGTGAGTTAGAGAACAAGAGCAATGTTTGATGCTGAGTTGAGTCTTTTAAAGAATCTTAAAATTCGAATATTTGATTTATTAAAAATAAATTGCCAAATAAAAATAGTTTTGGGCTCCATAGTGCTGATCCGTATATAAATAACTGGTGTTGTGAAAGCGTCAGGGCAAGCCTGGCCCTTCCTCTTCAGTGTAATAGGAAGGTGCTGCCCCAAGGTCAAGTGATCCCCCGACACAGGGCAAATTTTTTTTTGGGGGGGGGGGGCACCGGACAAATCTTAGGCCTCTTGCCCTTAGCAGTGCTAAGCTTCAGTAGGCCAAGATTAGCGATGGTATTGCACTAACGCAGGGCTACCAAATGATGTACTGAAAACAGATACTATACTTTGATCCGTATTTATTCGCTTCCCTTCGAGAACAAGATGTCGGTTTTCTGTAGGGTCCCGTATATGAGAGGCTCAAAGAATTGCTCCAGTCCCTGTAACGGGTGTTGCGAAAGCGTCAGGGCAAACCCGACCCTTCTTCTTTAATGTAATGGGAAGATGCTGCCCCGGGGATTACTGATCCTCCGGGACTTTGAAAGGTTATTTTTGAGGCCACAGGACAAATCCTAGGCCTTTTGCACTATAGCAATACCAGGCCTCAATAGGCCATCATTGGCCACTGTGTTACACAAGCAAAAAGCTATCGAAGAATGCACCACAAGTAGATACTGCACTTTGATCTCATGTAGAGAGCCCATATACTCTGACTGTTGGCGGAAGTACTGATCCGTACGTGAGGTAAACTGACTGTCTGTTGAGAGGCAACGCCCATTTGAGTATATGCAGACGGTTTTCTTTGCATGTCAGTTTAGTCATACTTGTCTGGTCGAGACTAGGACTTTATTCTCACAAGTTTTTATGCCCATCCCTAGGCTGGATGCAAATCCACCGAAGGGATACCTCCACCCTAATAACAAAGTTTACAGTGTACTCAATCAGCTGCTGGGTGCACAGGGGAATTCGTTCCGAAATTGGGAACTGAACCTTCCGCGTGTGTGACATATATGCTCACCATTACACAATCAAAGCTTATGATCCATGTTTATAAACTATAGAACTCAGCTATTCTAACTACCATTTCAAGTATTACTACGTGTAACATCACCATTATCACGATCATCATAATTAGAAACTATCAACCAAAAACTGCCAACAAAACTGTCAACAAGTTTCTACAGTTTCCAAATTGGTTTACTTGCTATGTATACATGTGTGTATTTATTTATGTATCGTGGATACAGGCCGTTCCAATGGATGTACGGAACTGAAAACTCACTCCTTATTATGTCAAGAAAATTATTAAACTATTCTTCTTTTTGTTAAAAAGTATAGGCTGATTCATTAAAGATTCATCGATTCTCTTCCTATGTGGTTTATAATGGCCTTTTCGCCTGTATTTTATCATTAGCGAGACCTGGCCGTTATACTTGTTCACTTCAGAGAGGAGAGGGGAGGTCGAGTAGGATAAGGTTGAAAAGAGGAACATTAGAGAAGTCCTGTTCAACTTTCAAGAACCAGATGATCCCTAAAAAGAAGAGTATACAACCAATGCATTCTCCCGATAGTCACTTATGGAGCTGAAACATGGAACCTAACCAAGAGACAGACCTACAAGCTGAGAAGGATGCAACGCACGCATAAGCAAATCATGCTCAACCTTACGTAGAGAGATCACAAGACGGTACAGTATATAAGGAAGAAAACGGGAGTCCGAGACATCATAGAAACTATTAAAAAACTCGAATGGCAATGGGCTGGCCATGTTGTAAGAATGAAAGACAACTGATGGACATCATGTCTCACAACATGGATCCCCTGAGATCACATAAGAAACTGAGGCCGACAGAACACAAGATGGAGATTTGAACAGGACAGATTCAGGAAATACTGGCTCCACAACGCCCATGATAGAGAATCGTGGCGAATCCTGGGGAAGGTCTATGTTCAACGATGGACGTTAAAAGGCTGATGATGATGATGATGAGAGAAGTCCTGATTAAGTTTTAAAGTTACTTTTTCTTCATTTTGCATTCAATATATATGGAGTTGGTGACAAATCACAATAAAGAATTCATTTGAAAACTCAAATAGCAACGGGCTGGTCATGTTGCAGGAATGACAGATAACCGATGGATATCGTGATTCAAAACATGGATCCCCACAGATCACGAGGCCGTCGAATACAAGGTGAAGAGACGAACTATACAAGTTCATAATTTACAAGTCTGGCGAGAAAATCTATACCCAATAACGGATTATGAAGACTGGTGATTGCGATGATGATGTCAAGGAAGAAGTTTTTGTTTTGTTTTTTAACGCTTAAGTAGGTTTTAGTGCAGGGGTTCAATTTGCAATGTAAGTGTATGCTAAATTAGTTTGTGTCCGACAGCAATCATACTTGTCTTTTGAAAATTAATACCTTTTAGCGATCAGTACCCAACAGAAATCTAGAGTGGTAACTATTTGATTGTTCCCTATTCCCTCCTCTATCTTTTAATTGATTACCCCCAACTCGGCATGCTACTAAAAGACGTTGGTGACGTAACGGTTCCTATTGAGTGACTAACCAGATCTGTCATCTTCATTATTATTATTATTATTATTATTATTATTATTATTATTATAATAATTATTATTATTATTATTGGATAAATAGTTAAACCTATTTGAAAGTGGCAAGCAGCTCTTTCATCTCTCTAATCCGATTACAAACCAATATTCGGAGTCTTTGGATTTCGAGAGAACTTTAAAGTCCAATCCAAACTCTTTCGGGAAATGGACGCTTAATTAAACGAAAACCTGTTTAGGTTTTTTTTTTCTTTCCAAAGAGAAAAGTCAAATTGCCTCCAACCCAAAGATAAGAATCTTTCTGTTCTTTTTCTCGATCTCCCCAATCCTCCTTTTCTCTTAATCTGAAACTTCCTTTAATGTTATCTCCGCTCCTTGTTCTCGTTCATTGGATAAGAGCATAGACTGGTGTGAGAGAGGAGGATTCGGCTAGAAAAAAAAAATGGTGGATCATTAATGTTATCTGATTAGAGAAAAAGAAAAATTGCTATCTTCATTTATTTTTCATGAGATAAAGCAATGTCAACCATTATTAATTTTTGACTGGTATTTTCTTTCATACTAATTTCAGTTGTTTTTCAACGCGACTCAACGCGACTAGCGGCTGTAGATTGGCAGTCAGGGGGAATCACGATTGAAAGCAATTTAAATTAGGATGGAAGAAAATACTTAACAAAATCAATAATGAGAGAAAATTACTGTTATATATACCGACCATAATTTTATTGGGACCTACAGGTTGATATCAGGGGTGCAGCCGACGAAATGAGTTCAACATTTAGAGTACTTGTATCTAACACACTTAGGAAATTATAAAACTACCCATCAAAGATAAACACAGCTTCAGACTGGTTCATGTTCTTGGTAGTCAGTATATTCAAGTGCATGTTAAAATCATGACAACTAATCGGAGAGTAAGATTGTGGATCTCGTTAGCTACGAATAGCACTCTTTTATGAGTATAATATTCTTTCATATGAAAGGAAGGTGCTCATCAGCTGCAATCATCTATTGCCCTGTGAAAGTTTTTAAAGCCATAATTTTCTTTATCCTCATTCTGGAGGTTGCGAGATCAATCACTAGGTCAGAAAATGAAAGTCATATATATGGATCTATGTTAAAGGCTACATGGAAGATCGGCGAGCTATAAAAAGGAAAATGGTAGTCATACAGAATATTCCCACATCAACTAGCAAAAGACTGTTTCGTGGATCGCAAAAATGTTATTCGAACAACAGACTAGCATTACGGTACTGAATGCCAAAAGAAATTTAGGTTTTTGAAAAATTTCGATTTCTGAAATTTCGATTTCAAAAACCAGATCAGAACAAATCTTCAACAAGTTTACTTTTAACGATCAAAATCAGTTTTAGCACTCACCTAGCTAATATACATCACGTACATGCCAGACTTCAGGTGCAAGGAGGCAGGTGACCCTGTGACTTAACCATGTGACCAAAATGACTGAAAACAGCTTTGGTTCACAAATGAAAGCGTGTGGTCTGACTTACCCAGGGCTTTAACTACCAGCGGTATCCTCTATTTTGTGAAGTTATTCCGTCACTGCTTCCACACGTCTTGGGCTGAAAGTTCGCGTAGGTATTTTCTAAGCTTAGCTTCGCCTGGCTCATCGACACAATGGGGGTCTCACTGGCAAAGGTCAACAAATTATTGTTCTGTACTAGCTTGCCTATTGGTTACCTTCAAGTATGTTCTTAAGTATCACTTTATGAGTTTAGATTAATAACCTCGATTTATTATTTGAATTTGACATAAAGTATTTTTTTTAATTAATTTTTGACTACCCTTTTCTTAGATAATTCTTAGAATAATATTCTCAAACAAGAAGTAGCGTTGAATCAGAGTGAATTTGTAGTTTCTGACGAAACTGTGACTGCAATCCTTGGCTCAGAAAGTTATATACACTGCTTCTTTGATAAAAGTGACACTGAGGACGGATCAACTGGAGAGAAATAAATGATATATGACAACCTTTAACATAGACATCAGAATGAGAACAATCGTACCTCCGTGGAATGAATACAAGTTTCGGCTCGAAATTGCAAGGCGGAATTAGATACGAAGGGTACCCGGAGAAAGTGAGAAAGTCCAACCATTAGACTATAACAGCAAGGATGAGGGGACCAACGTATGGGGAGGTGTTAACTAAGCAATCATTTTCCCAGGTCGTCTGACAAAAAATGATGACCTCAAGAATACTGTTGTTTTTCTTTCATTTATATACTTTTTTCATCATTATTATTATTATTATTATTATTATTATCATTATTATTATTATTATCATATCACATTTTATTTCATAGTTTCCTCACTATACCAATTTATTTTATTGACAATTTTAAATTAACTTGTGAAATATCTCAATAAGTAAAGAATGATCATCCAAGCATCTCTCCGACTAAGCTTCGTGAACGACTCAAAAATGTTGGCTTTCACCAAAGTGCCATATCTCGAGCCGTAAGAATCTACATAGATCATAATTAACAACGTGCAGATGTCTTCTGTTACGCTTACGGATGCAACTGACGCAGTAAAATAGAATTTCATTCATGTTCTAATTACGTAATAAAAATGTTGAATTTAAAGGACAGTGACAAAGACAAGGAAAGATTTTTCGAATCCGTTTGTTGTCAACAGAACGGTATCCTCAAAGCTAACAGTAATGCAAAAATCTATTATCTACGTATATACAATGCGATGTGTATCCATATATTTCATGTATGCCGTCATTTTTGACTGAACGGGTAAAATATTATATAATGAATGTGGACATGTTATTAATGGTTGGCTGAATAATTCAAGACCTGATAAACTGGACGGTGAGCGATAAAACGAAAGGAGAAGCCGTACTGAATACTTCCACCCGACAACTCGCGAAAGATAATTATGTGAATCACAAAACTGTCATTCGAACAGTAAAGAGGCATTACAGTATTAAATGCCGTAAGAAAAAGAGAGCTCCAATGTATTCCAACCGAAAGATTGATGAAATAAAGTACAGACTTCATTTTGCTAGCCTGACTTCGATAGTGATGGACAACAAAACGTTCATTATAGAGAATGACTTCACTAAATTTTCTGGGCTTGGTTTCCATTGTGTAGATCCTGAGAATACACTGAATTCTGCAGAATACGAAATGGTCTTGGAGTAATACTAGGATGTTTAATTATTATTTGTTGAGATACTCGGCAAGACGTCATCGTAAAAATGACAAGAAAATCAATCAGTATAGTGTTAACGCTTTATGCAATAAAGATATGGTTTAACAATAATGATAGTATAGAAATAAAAACAACTTTGATGCCACCATTTCTGAATGAATGACCTTGGAAAATATATGCAAAGTTAATTGTCCATAAGTTACTCAGCATCGATCGATGAATAATCATATTTATTTATTTTAAATATGAACGTTTTTTAAGGTATTACCGCTATTTTCGTGAAGAATATCATCGTGAGGATGATCAGCCGGAAATGTTGATGTAGACAAGAAACAAAATATCATATGATAAATTACCTTTAATGTTGACAATTCGGAATGAGCCTCCATCCCCGCCAAAAAAATATGACCTGAGTCTCATCCAATGTTAAAAGAATCCGACTCATGTATGTATGTGTGTATGAGAGAGAGAGAGAGAAAGACAGAAAGACAGACAGACAGACAGACAGAAAGATAGAGAGAGAGAGATAGATAGAGAGAGATAGAGACAGAGAGACTGAGAGAGAGAGACTGAGAGAGAGACAGAGAGAGAGACACAGAGAGAAAATATGTGTGATTCCATTTCTTCACTTAGATATTAGGAATTAAATTTAAAAAATATCCGATTCGTGTAAGCATATGTGAAAGAGAAAGAGAGATTGTGTGTATATACATGTGTGTGTATGTGTGATGGATGTGTGAGAGAGAGAGAGAGAGAGAGAGTGAGTAGGAGAGAGAGCGTTAGTAAGCATGTGAGATAGAAAGAGAGAAAAGACAGAGGGAAAGTCCATTTCCTTAATAATATATAAGGACCGATTGTGTTGAATTGGTGAAGAAGTTTTTTTTTTCGAGAAACGTATTTTCGGGAAGAAATTGATTATTTTGAGAAAAAAATAAAGACGAATGGAACCATATAAAAGGAAGGGGGAAAGAAGAGGGATAGCTGGCAAAAAAGAAAGAATAATTAAACCGACGAGTGAAAGTGAAAGTGAAAGTGAAAGAAAGAAGTTAATCAAGCAAGCAAGAAACCAACAAATAAAGAAATAGCGAAAATGAAAAGAAGAGAAAGAAAGAAATGATACGTAGAGAGTGTAAAAGAAAAAAAAAGGAAGAAGAAAACGAAAGGAGAGGAAGAAAAGCAAGAGACAAAATAGTAATCCAGTATAAAAACGATGATACAAAATTTGACCAAGAGTGTTTCGTTATTTGAGTGCATATCTTGCACCGTCTGACATGAATGACTATAATTCACTCAATCAACTTTAGGGAAAAGGCTATTGATCTGTACAGGTACTCTTAGATTGGATTCAACAGGTGAATCACAATTGGTACCGAGTACCGAGAGATCCAGAGGAGCAAGGACTGAGGGCCAAAAGGAACTCGAGACTTTCTAAGGTAGAGCTGTGTATTGAAACTTTTAAGTCGATACAATATATCCATTAATAGTATAGGCTGACTATCGTTTACCGTTGAGCGAACATAGTATGACGTACTGTAAGGGGTTTAGCAGATGAAAACAGGGTGGCTAAAAGACAAAGGTGTTTGTGCAGTATGTGTGTGGGAGATGGCGAGAACATTTTGCTAAAGGATGTCCTGAATCTGAAATACGGATCAGAAGAAATGGTTTTCGGTAATAAACACAAGACAGGTTGTTAATAATTGTGCTGCAGTGAGGGTAAGTAAAAAGAAAGGATAGAAATAACAATGGCTAATTGTATGTGGTCTGTTCGATTCAGAGTGATGGTAAATTTTGGCGTGATTCGTCTTTATTTTCCGTTCTTAATTCCTTGCTGGTGCAAATTAATTTGATTGGTTGAAACCTTGTAGATAAGAATTAGGTCGGATCAGGTTATGAAAATTCCAGAAAATGTTATCATTTTTCTACTATTAATTCCTACTGCTAGACGAATCTCAGCTTTGTTATCTTTTTCTTTAAAGACATTCTGTTTTTTTTTGTGCTGGTACATTTTGTTTAGATGGTCAAACCTAATGGGTCTACGAAATTACAATTGCATCACTGTTCCTACTCTGTCAAGTTTGTTAGAAACCGTCGACGAAAACTGCCACTAAAATGTCAAAATAGGTAATTTAGTGTGATTTTATGGTTAATTGGTCACTCAGTCTGTGTCTGCTTATTTTTTTTTTTCAATTTAGACTTTTTTTTAGTGATCACTGTCAAGAAAAAGGTAAGGGAAGTAACTCATTCATTAAAATCAATTCTTCCCAATTTTTCATTGCGTATTTCTTACCCACGCAAATATTTGGTAATCGATCCTGAGTAACAAGGCACGATTTCGAATTGTGATTTTCAGGGCAGGCATGCAAGTAGCCTTTACCCGTTCGGAAAACTTCGTTACACAATTCTATTTTCTTTATTTAACCCTCTGACAGACTAGGTTACTAATCTTAGCTTCATCTGACACTGAGAAACAATAGTTTGAAACCTTGTAAAGAACTTTCAACGACTGCTGATGGTCAACGGGGCAAGCTTGATAAGGTTTTATGGCAGACGCCCCAGAGGCAAAGATGCTTACGTGGGTGTGAAAGAAAAAGAAACAGGTTTGCTAATCAACTCAATAGAAACCGTCACATGACCAGTATGTTTTGACAGTATGCTGTGTTGGGGACGATCAATCACGAAATCAGAAAAAAAGGGGTGATCAATGATTGAGTTACTTCTTTTGCCTTTCGTTGAATCACGAAAAAGTCCAAATTTTCAAAACACAAACAAACATTGACACAACCAGACACAAACTAAGGGATCAATTTAGCATACACTTTTATTGCAAATTGACCCCTTCCACCAAAAATTTATTTCTGGCTGAATTAGAAAACATACAATGTAAAAACTTTTTTTTTTTCTAAACATGATTGGAAGAGATTATATTTTCAGCCATCAAGCTCCATTGGTGCAGCTTGTACGCGTTATAACTAGCCAGCGAGTCAGCCAGCTAGAACAACTTGACACTGAAGAAATCTATGTTTACTGTTTTGATTGACGGTTTCTGATAAAACGCACTTGAAATTTTGGTATGATAAAACGGCTTAGGAGACAGGATAAGCAGCTGAAATTGCATGAGAGACGGAAGTAACTTGTAATAAACGAGTTTTTGTAGTTAGAAAATGGCTTAAATCGAATCAACCACCAATGATTATCTGTCTATTACCCTTGTTCCAAGATTTCTCAGGTGATGGTAGCAGTACGGCACCTAAAGATACCCAGAAGCGGTGGATAATATAGTTAGATGGTATAAATAGGTTGACAGCAACAGCTGCAGAGGTGGTTTATAGTGAGAAGGGAGGAGAGTGATCGTCCGGACAAAATGCAACAACAACAACCACAACAGCAACAAAATAGATTATCTGGTTAAATTAGTCATTGATCCTTTCAAGAGTTTCGTTGTTGTCAAAGGTCGGATTCCGGAGAGAGAAAGAGATGTCGGCTTTTGGCGCCTTTTGGCGCCTTCGAGACTTCGTAGACGATAATTTCGGTATTTGATGGCTTGGAGGGAAAAATGGGGAAATTGTACGTTACGGGAAGATTAGGGTCGTGTCTCTCTCTCTCGACAGAAGACCGAAATACAGAGCACTTGTTGGTCTTCATGATCTTCTTGGTCTTCTTATTACAATTATTTTTCTTCTTCCCCGTCAAGGAATTTTACTCCTATATTCGCATAATGTACTCAAATACTTCTTCTTCTTCTTCTTTGTCTTGTTCTTGTTCTTCTTCTATTTGTTGTTGTTGTTGTTGTTGTTCTTCTTCTTTTTCTTCTTCTTCTTCTCTGTCTTGTTCTTGTTCTTCTTCTACTTGTTGTTGTTGTTCTTCTTCTTTTTCTTCTTCTTTGTCTTGTTCTTGTTCTTCTTCTATTTGTTGTTGTTGTTGTTCTTGTTCTTGTTCTTCTTTTTGTTCTTCTTTTTCTTCTTTTTCTTCTTTTTGTTCTTCTTTTTCTTCTTTTTCTTCTTTTCCTTCTTCTTCTTTTTCTTCTTCTTCTTCTTCTTCTTCTCTGTCTTGTTCTTGTTCTTCTACTTGCTGTTGTTGTTCTTCTTCTTCTTCTTTTTCTTCTTCTTCTTTGTCTTGTTCTTGTTCTTCTTCTACTTGTTGCTGTTGTTGTTGTTGTTCTTCTTCTTCTTCTTGTTCTTGTTCTTCTTGTTCTTGTTCTTGTTCTTGTTCTTGTTCTTGTTCTTCTTGTTCTTCTTGTTCTTCTTCTTCTTCTTCTTCTTCTTCTTCTTCTTCTTCTTCTTCTTCTTCTTCTTCTTCTTCTTCTTCACTATCCCTAGGTATCCTTAGGCCTTTATTTCAGGCAAAAATTTAATTTTTCATATACTCTCATTCTATTTGGTGGACTTCTTTGACATCGAAAGACACTCGTACTTAATAGAGCGAGACTAAAGTCTGTTCTGACGGACCGACCAGAAGATGTTTTATGTCGACAGTAATTGGTGTCCATTTGAATAGCTTGAAGCACAATGTGTGTGTGTGCCCCACACCACACACACATGCGAAAAACATACATACTGAGTGACAGTACCCAGATTTTTAAAAAGCGCAGTCGTTATCCACATTCTACACAAAATGTATGTAGACATTCTTGGCATATATATATTTTGAACAGTGGTTCCGATACTGCTTCTCAGGCATCTGAGTCTAAAGGGTTGTGAAGATATTTACTAAGTTTTAGCTCAACGTGGCTCAGTGACACAATGCGTGCCAAATAGTGGGGATTGAACTCATTACTCTGCCAAGGGTCAGCACGTTTGCTAACTATTGCTCTGCAGCAGCTGGCCTATTGATTACTTCAAATATGTTCTCCAGGGTCAATTAGTACGTTTAGAATCATCATCATCATCATCATCATCATCATCAGTCTTTTAACGTCCGTCGTTGGACATAGACCTTCCCCAGGATTTGCCACACTTCCCTATCATGGGCGTCACGGAGCCAGTACTTCCTGAACTTGTCTAGCTCGTCTCTCCATCAAACATTTTGCCGGCCTCAGTTGCGCATGTGGTCTCGGGGGATCCATGTGGTGAGTCGCGATGTCCATCGATTGTCTGCCATGGCGTTTAGAATAATAGCCTTAAATTAATATTTAAATTTTGACCAAAGATATTCTTAAAAATCTTTGATAACCCTTTTCTTACAGTTTCCAAAGTTGATTACCCCCGTCCGTTAAAGTGGGTAGCGTTAAATCGGAATAAATAAGTAGATGCTCGCGATGCTTGCATCCTATACCCTGGGAACTCGTCTTTCATGTAGTTCTCACGGTCGATTTGGTCAAGGCGATTTCCATGAAAGGTTAGCCCCCGGCAACCAGAAGATTGATTCTCTAGCTGAGGACCATGTAACGCGCACAAGAGGGAATCATGCCGAAAATCACAAGGAGGGATCACAATTTATCACAGCATATAAGACAAAAAAACAACTACAAAACAATGAGTTAGAGATATAAAAAAAACGTTAGAAAATCCAAATGGCAATAGGCTGACCTCGTTGTAAGAATGTTAGACAACTGCTGGATATCACGACTCACATCGTGGATCCTCAGAGATCATATGCGAAAATGCAACCGCCAAAATATGAGATGGCGTAACGAACTAGACAAGATCAGAAATTATTGGCTCCGCGACACCCGCGATAGATAGGTCTGGTGAATCTTAGGGAAAGGTCTATGTCCTGCAACGTACGCTAAAAGGTTGCCATTAATGATGATGAAGGATGAAAATACAAGTCTCGTCATTAGCTACTTCTTTATTCCGACTCCCCACTACTTCAACGATCAGAAGGTATTCATTCAAGATAAAAAGTAGCTACATGATGAAGAAAAGACTAGTTTTATCTAACACAGAGAAACAGTTGTTAGGCACCCAGTGGGGATCATACTCACTACACATTCAATAGTTAGCTTAGATGAGTATTGTCCAACATCAAGTGACCTATGAGTATGTTCTTTGGAATTACTATTATTCTTTGTGTTATAAAATAGTTCTGTATTTTTTGGTTCATTGCCTTCTTATTTGAGTCTGTTTATATGTATCAATATGTATATGAATTGAACAGAAAGAATATATGTGTAAATTTTACAGAGAGACACGAATGTGTGTTTACGTTCATAAAAAAAGACGCATGCTCACAAAACCAAACGTTCTTGGCACGTACGGTGGAGCAAAGGATGTCTAGGGGCAGGGCAGAAGGGGGCATAGATGCACTTTTGTGGGAACTTTAAGCCTGCGGTGAACAAAATTATGGTGCCACTTCCAAAAACCTAGGCAAATGTCCAAGGTATCTTCGTGCCAAGGGATGTTTTCCATGGAACTCCCCTCTATTCAGAAATAACGTCATAACTTACAGGTGCAGTCGATCGCACTAAAAATTACGTTTCTAGAGTGTACAGACCAGGGTTTTCAACCAGGGACTCCATTCTTACAATGTATACCCTCTCTGTTAGTTCCTTCGTCTGTTCTGTCACATTAAAAATTGATTCTCATGAATTTCTGGCCGAGACATACCAACTTTAGACTGTAGTTGTTCAATGGACTTATGCCGTGGCATATTCAGGGATTTTTTGTAAATATTTATTCAATAAATACCACACTCCTTAAAATCCATATTAATCAACCAAATTCATACAGATTTCGTATTTCTTTGTACTTGGGGATGAAGAATCGATCTAGGAATATTTAAGAAAAGGTTTTTGTGATTTAGGGGGTCAAATGTGCATGCACAGTGCTAAAAATGCGCTTATGCTGTGCGCACCATTCCAAAACCAAATGAAATCAACATTAATCAACCGTAACACACTAGTCTCGGTATTTACACACTAATCAGGTTAAAAGCTACTAATTTGTTCGTTATCAGACACCCAGACTGTCGAAAATCTCTTGAGGCGCTTCAAAAAGAAATTATACGACGACAGTTTGTCACGTCAGATGCACTGTTTCCGCTGTACTTGAATGAACTCATGGTTCACACTGTTCTTATAAAGAACAAATTAATCGCTTCAGCTTCATTATTGGGTTAATATCAGTTATAATGTTAAATGCTTTTGTACGACTTTCAGGGGTCCTTTGAATGCTGTATTTAAGTACCATATTTTACAGCCGTAAGATCGAGGATTACCATTTCATCTAATTTAAGACGCTTAAAGTAACATGATATACTTGTGTATAACTACATGAGTAGATATTTATTCGACTCTATCCCTATAGGTCAAATAGCGAGGGATAGATACGAGAGGATCATTTGTGTCAACCTTGCAAGGGTGCGTGGGCTTGCCCCAGGTTAAAAATCAAAATCGAAATTCTGGCTTTTACCTGGGTTCGAACATTTACTTTCAGCCACGAGGTAGAACTTTTATTGTATAGGTATGATACACCCACTGATACTTGACAACATCCCGAAATCAAAAGAAACGTCAAATACTCAACGAAGACCGAAAACCATATTAGCTGAAGAACCGTGAGAAATACAAAAGAAATAAAATGAATCAATATTGCTCCTAATATTACTGGTGTACGCAAAAACAATAACAAGTATGGCACAAAGATTGGGGAAATATAAAAAGGGAATTCAAGGATTAGATTTGATCTTCTGCCAACTATATAACTCCGGTAGTTCAATCGACAGAGTAGCTAGTGTAGAAAACTAGGTTTCCGAAAGGGAAAAGGGTGTCAGCCTCGACTAAAAAATTCTCAATATGCCATTTGCTGTTGGTCTAAGAAGTGACATTAAAAACCCATGTACAACAAAGATGAAATAAATCCTAGTCGAAAATTGATATTAGACGATAATACAAGTCTGAAAATTTCATGGAATGAGGGTATATTTCAGTACAATATGATATTCGGTTGAAAATGACCGTTCAAAAAAGTTTGTTGAACACAACATTGTAAAACCCACTCATATAGCCTGTTGATCTTGGCTTACCGTACAATATCTTGGCTTACAGTACAATAATCAACAGGCTTCTTCATTCATAAGAATGTTGTAAAAATTATCAAGAGAATACATATGACTGTGTAATGAATGTGTAGAGAGGACAATACAGTAAATAAATGCACAATACTATGTAATGGATGGAAGACATAGAAATTGCAGAAAGTACATAGATCACTGGTGTTGCAGGCTTAAAAAATCTGTGCATTAGGAGAACATGTTATATTAAAAATGTACTTTGCCAACTCAATTCTTATGTTAAAAACGTATTTTGCCAACTCACCTCTTAAATTGAATATGCATTTTGGCCATACACTTTATGTTAAAAATGTATTTCGCCAACTCACTTCTTGTGTTAAAAATGTATTATGCTAACTCACTTCTTATCTTGAAATGTATTTATGTAACTGACTTCTAATGTTAAAGATGTATTTTATCAACTCACTCCTCATGTCAAAACGTATTTTGTCAACTCACTTCTCATGTTGAAAATATATTTTGTCAACTCACTTCTTATGTCAAAACGTATTTTGTCAACTCTCTTCTCATGTTAAAAATGTATTTTGCCAACTGACCTCTGATGTTATAAATGTATGAAGCCAACTCACACCTCATGTTGGAAATGAATTTTGCCAACTCATTTCCCATGTTAGAATGTATTTTGCCAATTCACTTCTTACGTTGAAAATATATTAAGCCAACTCACTTCTCATGTTAAAATGTATCTTGCCAAACCATTTCTTGTGTAGAAAATATATGATGGCAACTCACTCCTTATGTTGGGAATGTATTATGCTAACTCACATCTCATGTTAAAAATATATTTTGCCAACTCACTTACGTTAAAAACGTATTTTACCAACTCAGTTCTTATGCTAAAAACGTGTTTTGGCAACTCGCTTCTTACGTTAAAAATGTTTTATGGCAACTCTCTTCTTATGTTGGTAACGTATTTTGGTTACTCAGTTCTTCTGTTAAAAATGTATCTTGCCAAATAACTCTTTAGAGCAATAGAGCAACCAGGAAAGCGTCAAAAATGTTGAGAAAGAACAGGAAGTCGGGTTCGGCGATCATGCGTAGAATTTGTTAGTTGGGCAACAGGCTGTCGCCATTTTGCCAAGAAGTAGCTAAGTATGCCCCAAGGCAACCGTGGAGTAAAGCAAAATTACGTATATAGAATAGTATGTGACTGTTAAGTATGCAATTCTCTTATTCAAAATTCACAAATCGCACATCTGCACTTCAAGATGTAAGCAAAAATGATATGTTTAGCAGCTTGGATATAATTGACTATTCAATTTGGGGCTACTTATTGTTTCGTTCTTTTTTTTATTTTATTGGAGTCTATTAAACAGGCATTAAATTTATTTCTTAATGAATTATAGGAAACCTTATCTTAAAATACTGTTGAAACCTCTGTGTCTACCTGAGGCTATTCCTCTGTCTGTCTTTAAAAAATAGTCAATCTTTGGATATGGGAGCTCATAAATCTTACGATTGATGAAAGCCACTACAGATTCACAAAAAGTTCACATCAACGCAGATAGGGCATATTGTTGATTGCAACTGATCAAACATGAATATTCATTTAATCCAATATGTAATATTTACTACATCTTTAATGATCATTATTATATTCTTGTTATATCCCGTAACAGTCGTGATTTCTTAAGGCAGTATAGAATAATATAGCTTTAGTCAAAAAGAGCCTCCACTATAGCTGGTTTGTATCATATTCAAGACATGTATATCATCATATTTAAAATGCATGCCCATCTCATATGTTAGCTGTGTTAATTATTGTACTTGCTCACAGAAAGCTAGGAGAGGAATAGATAAGTATAATCCCCCTGTCGTATCATACGATTCGCAGGCGTAATTCGGGAATATCAGCTAATATAGGGGGAAACGTGTGCTGTAATAAGCATCCACATTCAAATTTTGCTCTGTTGGTTGATTAACAAAATGCGGCTATTGGCATTCGTTCGTTTTATTGATTTGTAAAATGGAACTTATCATGAAAGCCTGTGTAGTGATTTGTACCGATGGAGCACCCTCAATGTCAGATCATATAAAGGATCTTGTGTTGCTTGTGAAAAAGCAAAACCTGGATGTTATTACCACTGCTTTTGCATGGAGTGGCTTTAATGGCAAAAGCACAGGAAGATAAATTGAAGGAAGTTTTTGATTAAGTTATCGGAATAATAATTTTTTTTATCAAAACCAGACCAGCGAAAACTCGTTCATTCAAGCAGCTTTGTATTGATATGAATCCCCAACACAGGCGTTTACTTTTTAATCCCGTAGTGAGTTGGTTGTTTAGGTGGAAAGTACTCTGCTGGGTACATAAACTACGACAAGAGCTTCTTCTTTATTGTTGGTTTTCTTTCCAAGAAATAAATCAAATAACGGTTTTGTGAATTTCTACAATATGAATTCTTCGATTTCAAGGTGAGAATATTTGTCTAATATATTTCAGCACATGAATGGCTTGGAGAAAAAATTCAAGGGCTTCTTGAAAATATTATCTCATCTATCGACAAAATAACGTTAGAATTACAGATTTGGAAAAGAAAGGCTGGAGACGGTAGTTCGAAAATGTCTCCTTTGATAAGTAAAAGACATATGGATGATATGACCCTCATCACATTGGAACCTTTGACAGTACATGAAAATAAGTTGAGCCGTTACCCTCCAATACTGAACGATACGATTGGATTTGCTACCCTCTCATTGAAATTCTAAATGATGTTTAACTGGCTCTCTATATCTGTTGGTCGTAGATTGAAAATCAAATATGAATAATCGTCTTCAGGGAAGTTTTTTTTATTTCCATCGAAGAAGAATGTCCTTCAATCGCTAGTAAAGCATTGGCATTATACTTATGATAATTAGGATTTTCTACATATGTCAACGTTGGGAGCAAAAGGAGAGAAACTATTCAATGTTTTGACGCAGAAATGAGTATGTTTATTGTACATATTGTTGGAAAACAGCGTCAACATTCCGACCATGTTGGATAATAATGGCGTGGGGAGAATGGCAGGGCGTTTCTCGCCTTGGGCAATGCGTACTTTCCGCCCGGATCCTTTCTTACAGGGGTCGGCCACCATGTACCCTGATGTCAGCTGCATAGTTTCTTCGATGTGTGCACATTATACTTGTGCCGAAACCGTCGATGCAGTCTTCCGGAAAGCCCATCGTGTTAAGATCCGGTTGCTGGGAAAATATGATGACGAATCTGCCTGAAGGAAAATGCTGCATCTGTAGAGAAATGTAAAATGATTCCATATTAAGAACGATAGGTCTGACTGAAATGCTCATCCTTGATGGTGTAAACAGATAAAACAACACTAAGAAAGTCCTGCGTCAAAAATGGTGCAATTTCCATATTGCATTTCACAGACACATAGGCCCAAGTTCACACACTTTGATTGGTCTCCTATTACCCCTGTCAGTACTGATCCCTCAATCGTCCCTTCAATGGCCAACTATCTCAGGAAGAGTTCAGCTGCTCTTGAACTCTTGCTCTAATAATCTTCCCATGGGGAATGGATAAGAACTGAACAACACACACGCACACACACAGTCATTTTATCACAGGTGCACACGCACATACATATTTCCGACATACATTTCGCTCTAAAATTGCTAAACTTGTGTCTCACAAAAACCTATTACGTAACAATACACCTTGATATTGAAACAATTGTCAAAGCGCATCAGACTCATGTATTAGACGAGCATAAACAATTGAAGAAACTACCGTATTTTCTCGTGTATAACACGAATGATCCAAATACTGTATGTAGAGGTGGAAAATATATATAAAATTGTAACCTCTTGTATTATACGGGTACTTGATCTGGCACAACAGATCGGTAGTCTAACTTCTATTTTTTTAATTTATTTGCTTCGATTTTCCAAATTTGTGTACTGCAACACTACAGTTGTGCAATAAGTGCCCATTTTTTTCTGCTGTGCGGTTACAACAGTATTTTATTTTTATCAAATAGAATAACACAACAAAAGAAGTGGAAAAAGTAACAACCTCTGAACATCATGTGCACTCAATTTGAATCCATTGTTTTTTAATTTAATTATTTTGATCTATCTTAGTTATGTTTTGGATATTTGTGTTGCAGTGTTTCCCAGGAGAGGAATATTGTGGCACAGAAAAATTATGGTTATCCATTCCAACCCTTAACCCTGCATCTCAGCAGCTGCACCTGTGCCCAACTCATGGCGAGAAAAAAAATTAATCCACTAACTACAGAGATGTTTTTATCTAATTCATTAAATCTTTAGAGTTGGTTAACTGCATGAGTCAAATATGCCTCTTAGAGGGGGCCAGGTAAAGAGTTGTCAGCTCTCATCAAAAGGGCTTAATTTTTGTAATGTGTGAATTATTTTTATAATCATTCGATTATAGCACGACCCAACCTTATTTTAGTTCGAATTTTGGTACAAAACTGGTCGTGTTATCCTTGAATAAATACGGTATGTTGCACATTTTTTAGTATTTTTCCATATTCGAACTTTTAAAATTAAGAATTCTTTATCTTAGACGTGAAGCACACCCGTAATTATTTTTCACTTGATCCCTCATCATTATCATCAGTCTTTTAACGTCCGTCGTTGGACATGAATCTTCCACTTGAACTGACACATTTCTTTATCATGGGCGTCGCAGAACCAGTTTTTTTAAAAGTTGTCTAGTTTATCTCTCCATTTTGTATTTTGTCGGCCTCAGTTTCACATATGATCTCTGATGATCCATGTTGTGATTTTTTATGTCCATCACTTGTCTACTATTCTTGCAACATGACCAGCCCATTGCCATTCAAGTTTTTTAATAGATTTTATGATGTCTTGGACTCCCGTTTTCTTCCTGATGTACTGTGCTGTTTTGTGATCTCTCCATGTAAGATTGAGCATGATTCTCTCATGTGTACGTTGCGTGCTTCTCAGTTTGCGAGTCTGTCTCTTGGTTAGGTTCTATATTTCAGCTCCATGTTAATCACGCTTGTAAAACAAACTGAAAAAAAATTGTTGAGGGGTTATCAATACTCATTCTTAGATATCACTGTCTTTTGTACAACGTGAAAAAACTTAGTGCTGTGCCAATCTTTCAAGTGTGGGTGGACATGTTTGCTCAGAAATCAGCACTGGGCTTGAACGCTGATCATTAATGCCGATAGGAAATGCGTAACTATCTCTGCAAAGCATCGGACTTGAATTGTTCTAGAGTGAAAGATTCGATGAACGGGAAAAATTGCATCGGGTTGGTCATGTTGCAGGAATGACAGACGACCGATGGACATCACGACTCACAACATGGACCCCTAGAGATCACTTGTGCAACTGAGGCTTGCAGAGTATTAGATGAACAGACAAACTAGTAAAATTCAGAAAGTACTAGCTCCGTGACGCCCACGATAAAGAAGTGTGCCGAAACCTAGGGAAGGTCTTTATCCAACAACGAACGTTTAAAGACTGATGTTGATGATGATGATGGCTGAAGTACAACACGGGAATTAATCATCATCACTCTTAGTGTTTTATATCCATTTTATTCAATAACTGTCAAGGGAGGTAATCTCCTGTATATAAGGGGGGTAATCTTCAAATTCTATCTGAAATTGAATTTAAAATAAATTAGATTAAATCATGGGTTAGTGTTAGAGTCAGGATCAGGGTTTAGGGTTACAATTAGGTTATTTGTTCCAATAGATTATCGATTTAAATTTGTTCTGATGAAACATTTCAATTTTTAAAAAATTTTGTCCGTTCGAATAATTTTAAAATTTTTGTCGATCCAATAAATTATCTTAAATTTTGTTCAAACTTTGTTTTTTTCCATAAAATGAATTACCGGGGGAGATAATCTCCAGGTTTATTATGGTTTTTATTACCCCCTTAGACAGTTAATGAATAATTAGAATATTAGTCGCTTAAAGTAATGATTACCAGAAGTAATGTCTTTGGAGACAACCGACAGGAAAACAACAAGACGTTCCGACCATCAGCCGATAAAAATACAACATTAAATGCGGAAAACTTCGCTTTACAAAGGATTCCATTTTATAGCCCATTCGCGTTTTCTCTTTTCATTTGCCTCTTCATTTATTAATTATTAGCGGTGAAAAAGAATCACGAATATATTTTAATTCCTATGAGATTTTTTCAGATAAGATACTGCACCGGTCTGGTTGGTCCAACAATCGAAACAGGCATGTGACCAATGTCTTTTGGCAGCATACTGTGTTGGAGATGATGAATTAAAAAATTGGAATAAGGGGTGATTAATGAATAAGTTACTTCTCCTAAAAGGTCTGAATCTCCAGAAAGAAGAAAAAAACCCGAACAAGCAAGCACAAAACTAGAGATCAATTTAGCATGGACTTACGTCATTATATAGAACCCCAACTAAAATCTGAGGGATGGGAATACAAAAACATTTTTCTAGACATATTATGTCGAGAAATTCGCAGAACTTCTGTAAATGTTACGCTCAACGAATATATCGAAGACAAAGACAAAATAATCAACATCGGAGGCGTAAAAACTGGAGTGAGTAGACTACTAAATCTACCTAGGACATCGAATCTCTATGAAATTCACAAAAGAAGAAATCAAGCGAAGAACCTCTTTAGGTTGATATGCTTCGGGAGAGCAAGCTCAACTTTCAAGAACAAGAAAATACCACCAGTGCTTAAAAGAAGGGTTTACAACCAATGCATCCTCCCGAAAGTCACCTATCGAATCTCACCAAAGAACCGAGAACCATGAAACGTGCACAAAGAATCATCAAAGAAGAACAAAATATAAGACGGCGTGATGAACTAGCTAAGTTCAGAAATCACTGGCCCCGTGACGCCCACGATAGAGAGGTCAGGTGATTCCCGGGGGAGGTCTATGTTTGATGACGGAGGCTAAAATGCTGCCGCTGCTGCTGATGATGATATCCAAATTGTATACTTTTCTTCCCGCTATAATAAATGTTTCAAATATTTTGTAAAAATGGCAATCTCGGTCTCAAGATCTCAACATCTTAGAACCTCTGCGGGGGATATTAAATAGGGTTGTACATGAGGGAAAACGCAAATCTCCAAAAGCTGGAACATTATTCGAACAATATTGCTATGAGGAATCGGATACAATAGACTTTGAGGGGATCAAAAATCTAATTACATCTTATCTTGAAGCTGTAATACTTGCTAAAGGTGGGAACACAAAGTCCCAGTTCCAGGTGTGCGTAAAGGTTTGCCCTCGTGTATTTCCTATAAGATTGATTCAAATATACTTGTAATGTTTATTTTTGTTACATATTACAAGGAAAATTTTCAATTTTCTGAAATTTACCCCCCCTCTCTCTCTCTCTCTCTCTCTCTCTCTCTCATATATATATATACATATATGAATATTGGAATAATTAACTGTTATACCAGGGAAGTGTTTGTTTCAATGGATGGAACAGTTAGCTATATAGTATTTTGGTAGTTATAATTTTCCTCAAATCGCCAGTAAGAGTGTCCGATGACTTGTTACAATAAAATCTGAGTTTTGAGAGAAAAAATAGTCGAAGACAACAAAAACTTCATCCGATACAGTATTTCGATGCGTGTCTAACACATCTCATCAGGGAAATTGATCCATTCCCTTGATGAGATGTTTTAGACATGCATCGAAATGCTGTACCGTTTTTACTTACCAAGTTTTTTTTCGTATTTCACAACACACACACACACATATATATATATATATATATATATATATATATATATATATATATATATATATATATATATATATGTATATATATATATATTACAAATCAGGTTTGCTATATAGCATAATGTAATATAATATAAAGCAATGCCCGATATGTGATGGATTTATTTCTTAGAATACTTGATACATTCAACTTTAAACTCCAAGAGATAAGTTGGTTTAGAGCAGAACTGGAAATATAGTAGAAAGTAGATTCGCTACACGAATACGTTTATCTTTCCGTCCTCTTTTGGCCTCTTCAGGCAAATCATTATGTTTTAGATTCCTGTTGGGGGTATTTGGTGAGAGTCTTGTGAGTATCGCTATGGTGGGAGGAGTTTTTATTTTGTTTTATTGTTGCTGTTTTTTTAATTTTGTAGCGTGTATGTTTTGATGGTGGTTATAAGTTACATATTAAAGGGTTTGAACCTGGTGTGGGTATTGTGTGGATGCTGAATTATGTTTTAAGGGATGTTTTGATCTTGTTTTTTGCATTAAATTTATTCCCTAAGTTAGGGTCTTTTATGACCGTATTGGATTGTATTGTTCCTAATTTACTTAGACGTGTGCAGGAATAGATGATGTTGAGTAAATGCTCAAGTTCCTCAAATAGGAATCTAAAACACGTATAATCATTCGCCTGAAGAGGCCCAAAGAGGTCATATATATAAACATGTTTTTTTAGCGAATTTACTTCCTTATATATATATATATATATATATATATATATATATATATATATATATATATATATATATACCCCAAGACTTCTCAGGGTAAGATTGTGGTGGTGGGAGGTACAGAATACTGCGAAGTACAAGAGAAAGGGAGAGCGTGTGCGCTGTCTCCATAATGGATCGGTGCAAAACAAAAAAACTATTTTTGCTTTTCGCCTTTTCTCAGAAACGGACTTTTGGAACTCGAATAAATGGACGAGTCCATTGTTTAAGATGATGAGTGGGGGTATTTTTATCAGCCAAATCGTTACCTTCAAGTAGATGAGTCCATGGTTTGGAACAGCGAATTAAGAAAATCACACTGTTCATTATATAAATTGATGTTAACCCGTAATCAGATCCTAAGTGAGAACTCGTACATGAACGATTGAATGGGTAAATATAAGACTCGTGAAATACAGGTGTACCTTGAATAGGGCGGTTGATTCGTCCCAAAATGTTCCGTACAGTTCAAACCCACACTATTCTAGATCTTATCATAATTTAATGTGTTATTTTTCAGCCAAATACTTAGGTACATTAACTTGTACTGCAGTGCTTTAACCATACTACATCAGAACCCGCACTACTCAAAACATTCCTGTAGTAGAATTAGCAGCTGCCATTTGAACATCGTTTGTTAATTTCCTGGCCAATTCCAGTGAACCAACAATCGAACAAATAAAAACAGAACGTGCTGATGACCGGGGACTACTTCGTCGGTGTTAAAATGGCGTCGTCCGCAGCTGCCCTTAAAAAATAATGTCGGAAATCAATAAATTGCTAATAAAGAATAAGATGCGTTACAACGAACTCTTTTCTATTTTTTCCTTTTTTCCTTTGGTTGCTTCTCTGCCCCAAAAATCTCTCCTGTAAGATTTTTTTTCTTCTCTGCTGGGACAGAACGCAAATCGTTTTATTTCTTTAATTCTGTGTGTTATACATTCAATTCAACCTGTGTTGGATTCAAAACGCGAACTTTTTCAAGAATACAGGATATTGTCAAACTCCTACGCACTAGTTGAACTTAATTTTCACCCTGTTAACAACAATGACAATGACAATGGCAACAACAATGACCCTCACCAAAATTAGAAACCTTTCAAGGCTAATAAGGAGACAGAAATTTGGCATGCAACCTTATTCGAATGCCACCAGAAGATTGATTAAGGAAAGTTAGGGTCACCCGACTCTCACTCCCCCACGAGCCACAAGATTTTTTTTCATTTTTATGCCTAGAAATACCTCAAACAATATCTAGAATTATCTAGTCAGCTCTCTTTCATTATTTTTTTTTTTCGTTACTAACAAAGAAAATTTTGCTTCTCCATTCTCTTGCTCGTCACTTTTCGTTTCAGCTTTCTTTCTCTGTTAAGGTTTAGGTTTTCTCTCTCACCTTTTTTTTTCGAATTTCCATTCTGAACTTATTCAGTAGCTTATTTTTAGAAACTTTCAACCAAAACTGTCAACATGACTTTCTTCAGTCTTTGAATGAATCTATCTATCCATGTATCTATCTATCTATCTATCTATCTATCTATCTATCTATGTGTCAGACAGCCCCAGTTTATCTGGACAGTTGAAATTTCAAACATTTCCTGATTATATCTAGAAAACCTCTTTTTTTTTAAAAAAAACAAAACCTATAAGTTTGTAGTGAGGGGTCAAATTTACAGTGTAATCTTATGCTAAATGTGTCCCTTACTTTGTGTCCGGCAGTGTTCAAGATTTTTTGCTCGATTTGGACTTATGCAGTGGTCATCAACCAATGAAAAACGAAAGAAGTAATTTGATCCACCCAGTTTTTCCAATTCTTTTATTGATCACTCCCAACACGTTATATTGCTAAGAGAAATTGGTCACATGACGTTTTCTATTGGGTGACTAACCAGAACCGTCTCTGTTGAAGTTAAGGTTCTTTATCTCATTATTTTCTTTATTTTATTATAAACTTATCGCACAGCTTATTTTCTTCTTTGCTTTTCTTCCTATATTTGTTACTAAGAAATGAAGACTTTCCCTTCGTTTTCTCTTGTGTGTAGGTTCTTTCTTTCTTCCTTTTTTTCATCCTTCCTTTCTTTTTTACTTTGGTTCTTTTTCTTTATTTTTACTCTAAAATTGTCAAACACTTCCTTTCTTTTTTCCTCCCTTCCGTTCTTTCTTTCTCTCTTTCTTTTTTTCTTTCTTTCTTTCTTTCTTTCTTCCTTTTTAGATTCTTTTCCTCCTAAAATACACTTTGAAATCATCACCTGGTTTCTTCCTTCCTTCCTGCATGTTTTCCTCTCATTCAATTCAGATAATTCATTTATTTTCGTTTTGAAATTATCACACAATTCCTTTTCTTTTTCCTTCGTTCTTTCTAACTTTCTTTATATTTGGGTTTCATCTTCATTTTTGTCTTAAGACATTACATGGTTTCTGTCTTTCTTTTATCCTTTCTTTTTCTCTTTCTCTTTCTTTGTAAGTAACAAAGAAAATGTTTCTCCTGATTTCCTTTTAATGTCTTTTCTTTCTTTCTATTTATGCTTTAGTCTCTTGCTTTTTGACTTTTAAATTTTTTTCAAAATTCTTAACTTATCACACATTTTCTTTCTTCTTTTCTTTTTCTTTTTCCTTTGGTTATCAATAATGATTTTTCCTTCCATCACTTTGGTCGTCCGATTTATATTCCTCCGACCCACTGCACTCTCTTCCATTTTTACCTTTTCCTCTTTATTTCGTCAATAACTTTCTTTCTCTTTTCATTTTTTCCAAGTCCTTTTCATGATTTTTCTTTCTTTATTGTTTTTAGTTCGTCTTGCCCACTTTCTTTTCCCTTTTCTTTTTCTTCTTAAATTTCTCTCCTTCCTCTCTCTTTTTTTCCTCTTGAAAATAATTTAATTTGCATTTCTTCCTTTATGTCTTCCAATTTGATTTCTATTATCTTTCTAAATTTTCTCTTTCATTTCTTTCTTTGTTTTCCTTCTGTTTCTTTTTGCCCTGTCTCTAGTTTCCTATACGACCGTTTCTTCCCTCTTTCAGGTTTTAGCGAATTTTGCTCCTTCAACAGTTAGGAAGAATGGACAAAAACCGACATGGCTGCCGATATTTCTTTTATCTCTTTTCGAATTTTCACTCGCATCTTTCTGTTTTATTTTAAATATTCATTCAATCAGTTTGCGTTCTCTTCGTAATGTGTTTGCATTCTTGATTTTAAAAGGACATGGATTGTTGGTTTTCTTTCTTTGTTTTTCATTTTCTCTTTGGTTTCCTCTTTTTTTCCTCTTCAGATTTCTCTCCCAACGGTCTTATTTCCATTTACTTCGACATGGAGCAATGGTGTCTTGACAAAACATTCTGTCGCTCAATCTCCATCTAAAGCCACCAGTCACTGCTGGCGTGAAAACCAATCCAGTTCTGAACACCATATTTAGTTATCATAAACAAGGAGAAGAAAACTTGCCCGACTGTAGACTTCGCTGTGCTACCACAAAGTAAAATTGAAAGAAAAAGGAAAGGCTGGACAAAAATCTTCACCTTGCAAGAGAAATAAGAAACATGGAACATGGAGGTGGCAGTCGTGCCCATACTTATTGGAGGGCTTGGAGTGGCCCAAAAAAGCTTAGCAAATAAAGGATGAAAGAATTTGAGATCTGAGGAGGAATCAAAACCATCCAAACGACAGCACTGCTCAGAAAGGCTGGGATACTGAGGGGGGTGCAGTACCGAGGAGCACATTCTGTCCCTTTATTTCCAGCAATGACCACTAAGCCCCTGATGTGATATGGAAATGTCAGAACAGAAAAAAAACGCTAATGCAGAGACTTAGCTGGAGTTCAGGAGACCAGGGGACTTGGTACCTTGATCGCCCCCAACAACATTTAGTGCTTGGGTTCCTAAGCTAAAGGTGTGCATAGGGATTACTGGGGTCCATGTGCAGACCTTTCAGGAGCCTGTGCTTGCTGAACAAGCAGATCTTTTGAAAGCCAAGCTAGAGATTTGAGGGCCCGGGCAAGGAAGTCGGCTCCTCGAGGGAGCCCATTCTACCATTTAGTGAAATTTGTAATTTCATAATGTTAGTAAAAATGCAGTAAGTGAACTGTTATTCATGAAGCTTTCGTGGGACCCCATCAATTTTGGACCAGGGTGCGATTTGAAATCACTCCTGATCTCCCCTCCTGCTACTTCCCTGCGCAAATGGCATAGTTTAAGTGAAAGAGAATAAAATCTAGACGATATCAAAAGTAAATGCAACAAGCTGGTTCAAGACGAATACACAAATGGGCACGACAGAGTAAGGATAGGCGTACACTGGGAATTGTGCAAACGGATTGAATTCGACCATGTAAACAAACAGTACGCACACAAACTGAAGGCTGTTCTAGAAAATGAAAAGAGTATTATTTATATTCTGGAACTTGGTAACCAAAAGAGTTGGGTAATTCTTACTCGTTTAAGTGGTTCAAACCCTGGTAAAAAAAAACAGTATTTTGAATGCTGATTTCTAAGCTGACGAGCAGACCCCCTACACATTCTTGAAACATTATTATGACATAATCTTCCTCCTCACAATACCACCTCCTTTCATTTGACTGCACTACTCTATTCCTCGTAAATATCTAAAACTTGGTGCATATCAGGGCCACCGAGAGGAATTTAAAAGGCGACGCAATGCTGTTTCGCCACCCCCATATACAGTGCACAAATACCCTCGTCTATTAGTCATACTGTTTTCATCTACTATAACCATTTCGATTTATAGTCAACCCTTTTCTTCATTTATGTGCAAATTGTATCGTCTTGGAAATTTTTCGCCTCAACCTCTACCAGGTCTTCCAGGCCCCGTCGGAATGTACTGACTGCACCCTCAGAGGTCTTGTACAAAAATTTGGAGCATTCAGGTCAGTCCCAAAGAGCCCTGCAAAAAATGAAAGTCCGAAGAATTACTACTATCCATACGATAGCATTACTAAAATCAGCAAGGATATTGAAGAGAGTACTGGAGTATTGGTGATAATTGTTGTCACTTTATCACCATTGAGAATCACTAGATACTATTTGCGTGGACAACTCAACGAATACAAATACAACTATACCTTGACCAGTACGGTTAATTCGTTTCCAAATTCCCATACTGTTCAAAACTGCACTGTTCAAGGTATTATCATAATTTGTTGTGTTTTTTTCCCCAGCTTAAACTTAGTTACATTATTTGTACAAATACACCTTAACCGTACTACGCCGGAACCTGTGCGAAATAAAACCGCACTATTTAAGGTATTTCTGGAAAACTCAACTAGTATAATGATAACTGTCAGCCCAAAAGCAGAAAATGATGGATTGGAAGAGATAAAATTTGTTTTTTCCAGAATAACGATAAAGATTTTTCTCATGAATGTTTCATCATTCTATGTCAAAGCTCAGTGGTTATGAATTACTTATGATACAGTTTTTATCTCTCTGAAAACTATTGGATTTACCAAAATCAGTTTTTTTTTTGTTTCTCTTATCCAAAAGACAGGGGACGTTCAAATGTTGACGGTACAAATTCTTTAGATTCGTTTTTTTTCTTGCATATCAGTATACACGCTTCTCTATTTTAACGTGGTTCGTGTAGCACCGTTTGTGTTATAAGGCAGGTAGATGGTGGATCTGAAAAATCTAGAGTTTCTCTGAATTTTTGAGATGAGGTATTATTATTACCAGATGATACCTGATGAAGGCCGTAGAGTACAACGGCCGAAACGTTAAATGAAAAATAACCAAGATGAGGATAGCCTGAATAATAATAGAAATACTGAAAAATCTAGTTCTTAAATGGCTCAAAATTAGCTAGATAAATCTGAAAAATGGCTGATTTGAAAAAAAAAGAATTTCGTTTGTTTTTTTTATTGTGGCTCGGTTGTAATGCTGTTGGCTTTCTTGGACGCCAACAACCGCTTTTATCGGTGGACACCTGCAGTAAGGAAGTCGCCCAGACAGTTGTGCCTCGACGGAAGCAGCCAGGTAAAAAGAAAAGTTGTCTAAAATGTGGGGATGGGGTTAAGTAGGAATCG
The DNA here is from genome assembly GCA_963457665.1 of Thysanoteuthis rhombus. NCBI lineage: Eukaryota > Metazoa > Mollusca > Cephalopoda > Oegopsida > Thysanoteuthidae > Thysanoteuthis > Thysanoteuthis major. Next base: position 25,263,315 of record OY735210.1, on the reverse strand, counting down.
GGAAAAAAGAGGTAAAAATGAAAGAAGGGGGTTGGAAGGCCTGAAGAACCCCCCCCACACACAAAAGAGTAAAGTAAAAGGTGAGGCTGAATAAGATAAACACGGATGGAGAGGTTGAGAACAAAAACATGAAGAATGGAAAGACAGAGAGAGAGAGAGAGAGAGAGAGAAAGAGAGAGAGAGAGAGAGTTAGAAGAGGAGGAGTAAGATGAGGGTGAGGTGAAGGAAGATTATCCTGAAGGAGAAGGAGAATGATCAGAGAGTTTTAAAAGAAGGAGGGGAAGAAAGAGGAGAAATTAAGGGGTGTAGAAAGAGTGAATTGTGAACAAGGAAAATGTGAAGAAGAAGGATATATATATATATATATATATATATATATATATATATATATATAAATAGATAGATAGATAGATAGATAGATAGATACTAACATAAATCATTTGAAATATTTGATGAAAAGAGAGCGAAAATAACGAAGGTAATTAATGTGTACGCACACACACACACACACACACACACACACACACACACATATGATAATACTCACACGCATACAAACATAGACGCAAACATAAATATATTCAAGCACTCATACATTATATATATATATATATATATATATATATATATATATATATATATATATATATATATATATATATATATATATAATATATATATATATATGCATATATATATACACACACACACACACACACACACACATATATATATATATATATATATATATATATATATATATATATATATATATATATATATATATGCGTTATAGTTGACCAACTGAAATTTTAATCTAACAGTTGCTATGACAAGGTGCAGAATCCAAGTACTTGACCCTTTAATAGTACTGAAGGCATCCTATCATGGTTTGATCAAAAATCGCTGCGGGCTGACTGACTGACTGACTTACTCTCGCAGAAATCGTGCTAAATCAAATACAGAATCCTGACGAATATCAGTAAAAGCATAACCAGATTTAATATATTCAATAACTTTGGTATACATGTCACAAATATGAATTGGATTCGTATCTTTATTGAATCAACACAGATACGTGAGTAGAACGCAATTCTCCCGCGGTTAAATACGACAATGATAGGCTGTATTGACCTTTTAGTAAATACATGTACTTTGTACGCAAGGCTTGAAGACAAATGAATTGTGTTCAGTTCAAATGTACACTGTCAGCACATGTTGCTAAATCAGGGATATTGATCACGTCATAATAAAGTCAGTGATCTCTGACAATTCTGTCCAGGGAAATACACTCAAGTGTATTTTGCTTTTTCTTTTTGATCAACGTGAATATAAAAATAGATAAAAACATGCTGAGCGCCAGTTATTCGTCTTTTTTCTGTCGTGCTTCTAAGTGCCCAGTAGAGTTTGATAGCTCTTATAAATATCGGTTTCAACGGCCGTAGAATGGCAGCAATAAAAAGCAAATGCAATTTAGATTGAGGGAATCTAAATTAAAAATTAATTGTAATTGACAATGTTTCATCAAATAAAAAAATCAAGATAACATTACTACTAATACTACAAGTGATTTAAAAAAAACATTAAAAATGGGAGTGCCGAGCGTTTCGAGGAAAAATAGGGAGAAGTTACGTGTTACCATTACTAAATACGCATGTAAATGTTGAAACTAAACAAAAGAAAACAGTAGTTGCGGCAGTGGTTGGCCAATCATAGAGTCTCTTACGAAGTTGTAAAGTCCGCTTAGCCAACCATCAGACAGCTTTAGATTAGTTCTCTCCTCATTAGTTGATTTTTGAGTCGGGCCTGAGGACGGGAGAGGTTTTGGATTACAACACATAGTTAGCAAGAACGGCTGGTAGCATACATATCTCCCTAGTGAACGGATGGTGATGGAGTGGGAGACAATTTGAAGAGTTACTCATCGAGTTAGATCAAATAGAAAAATCAGTGTCCCACTATAGATAATAGCAGAGACTTAGAAGCACAATACTCCTCTCAGTTTTGTTGGGGAAAATAATCGGTCAATATTTTGCTTTTCAGTCAAATTTGAACTCTTCTTTCCCTCTCAGATCCTTGTCTAGCTTTTTTGTATGTTGTTTTCATCTTTTGTTGTTTTTTTTAATTTTTTTAAACGGCCTTAGTAAAACCTCAACGCAGTCCTCTGAATCACAACGGCTTTTTTGTGCCGATGCAACTTCGGTTGCCGTCGGATATGCTCCATATGGTTAGATTTGAGCCCCTGTTCCCTTTGGCTTCCGTAGATCAATTGTTTTCTTGATATATCAGCCATTGTGAATGAAGTAATTGGAAAGTCAATCACGCACGTTTCTTCATCAATCATCTCTCAACAAAATATGACACAATAGTGAAGGCACGAATCCCTGATTGCCTGATTTGGCACTGTTCGCGCAGACAGTCGAAGTGGGTTGTGATAAAACAACAACAACAACAACAACAATAATAATAATAATAATAATAATAATAATAATAATAATAATAATAATAATAATATAGGGAAGGGAAACCCAACTGGGAGAGAAGGTTACAAAGGCAGATCTCCCAACTACAGAGAGATGAAGTACTACTTAGAAATACACCACACACAGACAGACCACGAGTAAGACTTTATAACAAATACAAAGTAACGCAAAAGGGCATCGCAACTGTAGTCGAAGAGTTACACCAGAAAAGACTAGCCAAAGAGGCAAGACTAAAAAGATACAGACTAAGAACGGCTCAATACACACAAAACCGCACATTCCAAAACAATGAGAAAAAGTTTTACCAAGATTTAAATGGGGAAAGAAGGCAGGACATGAAACCTGATGCCACAGAGGCCAAGAACTATTGGAATAGCATATGGGGGCACCCAAAAAGACACAACGTAACACCGCAATGGTTAGGAAACATGAGAAAAGAACTAGAAGATATAGACAAGGGGGAACCGATAGTACTGAATGAAAACACATTGAAACATACTCTTAGGAAAGTAGCCAACTGGAAAGCACCGGGGCCCGACGGGATCCACGGGTATTGGTTCAAAAAGTTCACCACGTTACACGGCAGACTCACTCACCTACTCCAAAATTGTCTAAACGAAGGCAAAGCACCAGAATGGATGACTAAAGGCAAAACCACCCTCATCCTAAAAGACCCGGGAAAGGGGAACATAGCAAGCAACTATAGACCAATCACGTGCCTACCACTTATGTGGAAAATCCTGACCGGGCAAATAGCAGAGAGAATATACATGTCAATGGATAGAAGGGGACTACTACCAGAAGAACAGAAAGGGTGTAGGATAGGAACCAAAGGGGCAAACGATTTACTCTACACAGACCAGATGATCTTAAAAGAAGTAAGGAAAAGGAGAAAGAATATCGCAATGGGATGGATAGATTACAAAAAGGCATACGATATGATTCCACATAGCTGGATACTCGAATGCCTTAGAATGTTCAAAATTAGCGAACCGGTGGTTAAATTCATTGGTAATTCGATGGAAGACTGGAAAGTAGATTTGACAGCCGGAGGGGACAAACTAGCCGAGGTAGGGATAAAAAGGGGAATCTTCCAAGGAGACTCGTTGTCCCCACTATTATTTGTTCTAACAATGATACCGCTTAACAGAATCCTGAAAAACAGCAAAGGATACCACTTCTCTAAAACAAAAGGAAAGGTCAACCACTTAATGTACATGGACGATATTAAATTGTTTGCAAAAAACAGGGGAGAGCTTGAGACTCTGTTCAACGAAGTAAGGGAATATAGTGAGGACATAGGAATGGAGTTTGGGATAGAAAAATGCGCAATCATGGTGATGCACAAAGGAAGGCTTTCAATGACTGAGGGAATTGAACTTCCGGACAACAACAAGATTAGGGCATTGACTGCACAAGACCGATACAAGTACCTAGGTGTCCTTGAATGTGACACGATAAAACGGGAAGAGATGAAGGAGAAAATTAAGAGAGAATACCTCAGAAGGATAAGGAAAATATTAGAAACCAAATTAAATAGCAGAAATCTAATAAAAGGAATGAACACCTGGGCTGTGTCAGTAGTTAGGTATACAGGACCATTCCTAGGATGGACAAAGGAAGAGCTCCAATCAATGGATAGGCGAACAAGGAAACTTATGACGATGCATAAAGCATTACACCCTAGGGATGATACAGATAGACTATACGTTAAGAGAAAAGAAGGTGGTAGGGGGCTCATCAGCATAGAAGATTGTGTCCAGAGAGCTAAAGTAGTCCTAGATAGATATGTGCAACAAATAGTGAAGAAATCATAAAGAGCGCGAGGGATAGTGCAACAAACAATAAAGTAGAAAACAATGGAACAGTACAGCAAACTAGAAAAGAAAAGTGGGAAGGGAAAAAATTGTACGGCGAGTTTAAAAGACAGATAAAAGATATAGCAGACGAGAAATCATGGACATGGTTACGAAAGGGAAACCTTAAGAGAGAAACAGAATCGCTCATCATGGCAGCCCAAAACAAAAGCATAAGGACAAACTACATAAAAGCAAAAATCGACAGAACACAGACAAACAGCAAATGCCGCATGTGCGGTGAAAGAGATGAGACAGTAAACCACATAACTAGTGAATGTAGTCAGCTCGCCCAGAAGGAGTATAAGCATAGACACGATAGAGTAGCAACGATGATACACTGGGAACTAAGTAAACAAATGGGATTCAACCATGGGGAAAAGTGGTATCAGCACAAGCCAGAGGCAGTTTTGGAGAATGACAACCACAAACTACTGTGGGACTTTGACATCCAAACTGACCACCTCATCCAGGCAAGAAGGCCGGACTTAGTAATAGTAGACAAAAAAAGGAAGGCCTGCCAAATAGTAGACGTTGCTGTACCTGCAGACCATAGAGTAAAAAAGAAGGAGGGTGAAAAAAGGGAAAAATACCAGGACCTAGCAAGGGAGTTAAGGAAAATGTGGAACATGAAAACCAGGGTAGTACCGGTCATAGTGGGCGCACTAGGAACTGTCCCCAAAACGCTGAGGGAGAGACTGGAGGAGATCGGGATTAGGGGGAGGATAGAGACTGTACAGACCACAGCGCTACTTGGAACTGCACGGATACTGAGGAAGGTGCTAGAGATATAAGTACTGCAACGAATAGTAGCTCTGTCATGATATGCGAAAGAGGGAGGAGATGTTAGCTGAGGACCTGAGGAGACTTATTGTCACTCAGCCTTCAGCGATAACCACTGGGCAACCGGTGTGAAACTGTAAATCGTAGAATTACTGCGACCTATGAGTACTAGGAGAGGAGGGCTGGAGACTTGAAGAGACTTGCTGTCACTCAAACTCCAGCAGTTACCACCAGGCAACTGGTGTGAGATTCCAAATAATAATAATAATAAAGAACTCATATACCTCCAACGGCACCCAAGAAAGGCACAGCCCTCAACAAGTGGCTGCTATAAAGAACAAGAGGAAGAGATGGTCAAGAGAGGAGAACAGACCAGTTATGTATTGCAAATTAAAAAGCAAACCTTTGGTGCGATCTTATTGGGAGTGCATGCTCAAAATATGGAAGGAAAGATCTGCTGTGGAGGCATCAAGCCAACACCTTGCTGACCAAGTAAAACAAATCCTAAAGAGAAATGGCTCTCTGAGACTGAACTACAAGAGATCTGCAATAATGTAGAGAGGGAAGAAAGTGACACACTCAAAGAAACACCTCGCAGCACAACCAACACAAACGACAAAACTGGAAGAATTCTGCACGAAACCCCTGAAGAAAGTTACACACCAGAGAGAGACTGAGAAACCCCGACGGAAGAAGAGAAAACCCAGATACAAACTTTGAAAGAAATCATGCGAGAAGAGAAAACAACACTTCCCTCACTAAGAGACAAAGACAGAAAGAAACTCGGAGAAGTGACCGAACATGTCAACTGCCTCTTACAACATATTGAAACGAATAAGCTTTTGGAACTCAACAACTTAATGTATGCTGGAGCAAAAATGGTAACACGAAGCTTCACAACACCAGAAAGAACCCCAAATAATAATAGGGAGGAAAAACCCAACTGGGAAAGAAGATTAAAAGAGCAGATCTCTCAGCTCCGGAGAGATGAAGTACTACTGAGAAATGCACCACATATAGACAGACCACAAGTAAGACTTTGGAACAAATACAAGATAACACAAAAAGGCATCCTCACTGCAGTGGAAGGGACACATCAGAAGAGATTAGCTAAGGAGGTAAGACTGAAGAGATACAGGCTAAGAATGGCCCAATACACACAAAACTGCACATTCCAAAACAACGAGAGAAAGTTTTACCTAGATTTGAACGGAGAGAGAAGACAGAACACAAAACCAGACTTCACAGAGACCAAGAACTACTAGAACAGCATATGGGGGCAACCAAAAAGACACAACATAACCCTGCGATGGTTAGGAAACATGAAAAGAGAACTTGAAGATATAGACAATGGAGAACCAATATTATTGGATGAAACCACATTGAAACACGTTCTTGAGGAAATAACCAACTTGAGAGCACCAGGTCCCGACGGGATCCATGGATATTGGTTCAAGAAATTCACCACATTACACGACAGACTCACCCACCAACTCCAAAGTTGCATAAACAAGGTGAGGCACCGGAATGGATGACCAAAGGCAGAACCACCCTATTCGAAAAAGACCCTGAAAAAGGGAATCTGGCAAGCAATTTTAGACCAATCACGTGCTTACCACTCATGTGGAAGATCCTGACCGGACAAATAGCAGAGAGAAAGTATATATCAATGGAAAGAAAGAGACTATTACCAGGAGAACAGAAAGGTTGCTGGAAAAGAACCAAAGGGGTAAATGACGTACTCTACGTCAACCGGATGATCTTAAAAGGAGTAAGAAAAAGGAAAAAGAAAATTGCAATAGGATGGATAGAGTACCAAAAAAAAAAAAAAAAGGGTATGATATGATCCCACATAGCTGGGTACTCGAATGCCCTAGAATGTTCAAGATCAGCTAACCGTTGGTTAGATTCATCGGAAACTCAATTAAAAACTGGAAAATAGACTTGACAGTCACAGGAGAAAACTTAGCAGAAGTAAGGATAAAAAGGAGAATCTTCCGCTGTCCCCACTATTATTTGTTATATGATACCACTGAAAAGAATCCTGAAGAACAGCAAAGGATACCATTTTTCCAAAACAAAAGGAAAAGTCAACCTACCAATGTACATGGATGATATAAAATACACAGGACCTAGCAAAAGAATTGAGGAAGATGAGGAACATGAAAGCCAGGGTAGCACCGGTCATAGTGGGTGCGCTAGGAACTGTCCCAAAAACGCTGAGGGTGAGACTGGAGGAGATCGGGATTAGGGGGAGGATTGAGACTGTACAGACTACAGCACTACTGGGAACTGCACGATAGGCGAAAGAGAGAGGAGACGTTGGCTGAAGACCTGAGGAGACTTATTGTCAATCAGCCTTCAGCGATGACCACTTGGCAACCGGAGTGAAACTGTAAATCGCAGTATTACTGCGACCTACGAGTACTAGGAGAGGAGGGCTGGAGACTTGAGGAGACTTGATGTCACTCAAACTCGAGCGGTTACCACCAGGCAACTGGTGTGAGATTGCAGATAATAATAATAATAATAATAATAATAATAATAATAATAATAATAATAATAATAATAATCCACAGAACAGAATCCTGAAAAACGGTAAATGAAAACAATTCTCCAAAACAAAGGGAAAGGTCAACCACTCATGTACATGGTCGACATGAAACTATTTGTGAAGATCATGAGAGTGCTCGGAATATTGTTCAACATAGTGTAGAAATATAGTGATGATATTAGGATGGATTTCAGAATAGAAAAATGTGCATCAATAGTAATGCACAGAGGAAGGCTCGTTGCAGCAGAATGATTCAAATCACGGGACAACAAAAAGATCAGAGCATCGACCACTCAAGATCGATACCTGGGAGTTCTCTAATGTGACACAATAAAACGGGAAGAAAATAAAGAGAAAATGAGATGAGAATAAGTAAGGATGATAGAAAAAAATAGAGACCAAACTAAATAGCAAGAATCTGATAAAAGGAATGAACACATGGACAGTATCGGTTGTAAGATACACAGGACCATTCATTGGATTGACAAAGGAAGAACTCCAATCAATGGACCAGCGAACAAGAAAGCTTTTGACAGTGCACAAGGCCTTACATCCCAGAGATGAAACAGATAAAGTATACGTAAAGAGTAAAGAAGGCAGTAGAGGACTCATCAGCGTAGAAGACAGTGTCCAAAAGGCCAAAATAGGATAAAATAGGCAAATAATGAAGACATTATAAACAGCATCCAAAGCAGTGCAACGAACAATAACAAAAAATTAGCAAACGAAGGAATAGCACGGCAAACTAGGAAAGTAAAATAGGAACGGAAAAATCTTTACAGACAATCCAAAAGGCAGACAGAATGCTACAGATCATGGATAAGGCTACGCAAAGGAAAAACCTAGAGAGAGAAACAGAATCGCTAATCATGGCAGTCCAGAACAATGCATCGAAACAAACTAGATCAAGGCGAATATCGACGGAACCCAAACAAAAAGCAAATGACGTCTATGCAGAGAAAGGGACGATACCGTGAACCACATAACGAGGGAATTTAGTCAATTAGTCCAGAAAGAATATAAAAACAGACCTGACAGGGTAACAACAGTGATACACTGAAAACTGAGCAAACGAATGGGATTCAACCAAGCAGACAAGTGGTATCAGCACAAACCAGAGACAGTCCTAGAAAATAGAAGCCTTAAATTACTTTGGGACTTCGACATCCAAACTTACCATCTCATTCAAGCGAGAAAAAATGGACCTAGTGATCGTGGATGAGAAAGGAAAACTCACAAAATAGATGTGGCTTTGCCAGTGGATCAGAGTAAATACGAAAGTGGAAAACAAGGAAAATACCGGGACCCGGCAAGGGAACAAAAGAAGGTGTGGGACATGAAAGTCAAGGTGGTACCAGTAATATTGGGAGCACTCGAAACCGTACCAAAGACACAGAAAACGAAGGTTGGAGGAACTACGGATAAAAGGAAGTATTGGAACTATGCAGACCACGGAACTATTGGGGACTGTAAGAATACTGAAAAGAATACTGGAAATAGGAAATCTACGACCCCAGCTAAAGAAAACGGCATGGTGAAGGCGGTACAAATCACAGCACTGCTGTAACAGGTGGGGTTGATATGAGTGGATAGTGTGAAAATGCAAAATTAAATATAATAATAATAATAATAATAATAATAATAATAATAATAATAATAATAATAATAATAATAGAAGAAGAACACAACGTATTCTTAAAATGGATTACGGTGGGTAAGGAGAACAGCTCTGAAAATGATGTTGTCTTACATTCCAGATGCAAAAACAATGATTGAACTGCGAGCAATTATAAATCCATGGAATGCTGACAGAAATCGGGGGATCTCGTTTTATCTGATGGTCTCCTTATCCATCGAAATAATTATGTATATTAGTCGTACACTGTATGGAACAAAACCAAAAGATTGACCCTCAAACTGAGAACCACGCAACGTTTTCTCGAGAGAATCATGCTCAACCTTTCATGGAGAGATCATAAGTCAATACAGTACATTGGGGAAAATCAAGGGACTGAGGTATAATAGAAACAATCAGAAAACTCAAATGACAATGGGCTGGACATGTGGCAAGAATGGCAGACAATCGATGAACATCACAACTCACAATGTGGATCCCAAGAGATCGTATGCGAATTTGTGGCCAACGGAAAATAAGATACTGTGAAGAGCTAGATAAATTCAGGAAGTTCTGGCTCCGAAATGCCCATGATAGAGAGGTTTGGCGAAACTTACAGAATGTATATGTCAAACAATGGACGCTAAAAAGATGATGATGATGATGATGTATCGGATTTTATTATCCAAGTCAGAGTTTCACAATGAAAATGGTATTAACAAATGGGTATAGGTAACATTTTCGGGGATAAATATACCATGTTAAATTCAGCTTATAATATCGTTTTTTAATGAGAAACATTTACAGTAATTTGGTGGTGTGAGATTTTATCATGCAAACGAGGGTTTTTCATTATCTTGTCCCTCTCTCCCTCTCTCTCAATATATGTTTATGATTATATACATATATATTAGAAAGCTTTACTGTTTTACACAATAAACATTGGAAAAAACCTTTTCAATTTTTTTTTTATCACTTCCGTCACTGAAGTCTGCCAACACTGTTTATATGATTTTCTTCAGTGTTTCCACACTGTTTCACTTATTCTTTGTTATTATGGTACAATGTATATATATATATATATATATATATATAGAGAGAGAGAGAGAGAGAGAAAGAGAGGGGGGAGAGTACTGTCATTGATATTAATTTTTTTTCCTGGGGTCGTAATGAATAGGTAATTCCAAAAGAAAAAACGAGATATTGAGAGGTTTCTGAGTGATTTGGGTTGCGACAAGAGGCTAGAACACAACATCGGAAATGGGCAACAGGCTGAGAAGAGATCATTGAACGATAATAAAAGAAATTGAAAATATTGGCAAGATAAGAGCAAGAAGAAAAAACTGGCTTTGGAAATGTCACCAAACGAGATTTGAGAAAAATTGAAATGGTAATAAGAAAGAAAAGTGTGTTTAACAACAAGAAAATATTCGAGGAAACTGGTGCTGCAAATATGAACATAGCGAAACGATGCGAAATATTAAGAACGATAGTGGCTTAAGCCATGAAAGTAACCAAAATACCATCTTTAAGTAAACATCACGAAGAGGAACGTGTAAGTCGGGCAAAAAGAGTTCAAGAAAACTGATTTCTCGACAGCAATTTTCAGCAATGAAATGGATGGGCCTGTTGGTTGGCTCAGAGTTTGCATAAAGGAAGTAATCAACCAACACGACTTGAAGACGGGATTATAAGTCCCTTCAAAGTTGATGATTACATCAAATGCAGAGAAGTATTGTTCTTGGACAAAACGGTTTTTTTTTAGTGGTACAGGTCACTATCAAGAAGCTTAAAGATAAAGGGTAAATTCATGCAAGACAATGTCCCTTCATATAATGAAAAGCTGATTATTTCCCATCTTGCCAAAAAGGGCTCAAAGACATCAAATTAATAGAATAGCATCCAGCTTTTTCAGATATTAATCAAACAGAAAACTTGTCGTCTATCATTAAAGGGGATGTATATTGAAATGGAAAACCATATTCAAGCAAAGAAGATCCCTGGGGAGCTATAAAAACAGCTTATGTTAAGTAATGTAAAGGCCAAAACGGTGGAAACGTTGAGAAAATCAATAGATGAAAGCACTGATTATGGTTATAGAATGTCAAGGCGCCAATATGTAAAGTAATAAAATAATAATTCATTCAGGTATACGGGATATTGCATTAATAAAATATATCTTTCTGTGGCCTTGGATTTATTTATAAATCAAAATTTATATTTAGTTTGTTTGCATAATAAAACCTGAACCCCACAAAACAAGTTATTATCGATATTTTCAATACGGAATCATATTATAAACTGAAACTCACATGATACATTGCTCGTATATATAATGACACCCTAAAAATATTATCAACATCGTTCGGTTGATACCAATTTTATCGTAAGAAATGGTCTTGCATAATAAAATCTTGCATAATGTATTATGTAACTGAATAGTGAATGGAAATGTTTAATTACTCTGCACGTAAAAAATACATGTTTCAACGTTTATGTGCATTTTGGTGAGTGCATTTCGTTAATTTAAAGCCCCTTTATAACATTTGCTACATGTCCCGCACTTGCTTGATCCAATCCTATCACGGACAAAGAGCCAGGTACATATCATCATCATCATCATCGATCTCTTAACGTCCGTCGCCCAACATGGACCTTCCCCAGGATTCGCCACACTTTCTGAATTCGTCTAGTTCGTCACTCCATCTGATACTCTGCCGGCTTGGTTGTGCATGTGATCACTGGGAATCCATGTTGTGAGTCGTGATGCCCATTGGTTTTCTACCATTCTTGCAACATAGCCAGCCCGTTGTCATTTGAGTTTTTGAATCGATTTTATGATGTCCAGACTCCTGTTTTTTCCCGGATATATTGTGCTGTCTTGTGGTCTCTCCATTTGAGGTTTAGCATAATTCTTTCATGATCATGTTGCATGATTCTTACTTTGTGGGTCTGTATCTTGGTTAAGTTCAATGTTTCAACTCCATAACTGACTATCGGGAGGATACATTGGTTGTATACCCTTCTTTTTAGGATTATTTTGATTGTCTTGTTTTTAAAGGTTGAGCTTGCACTGCCAAAGGCTTGCCATCCTAGTGTGATTCTTCGCTTGATTTCTTCCTTCTTTTCAGGGTCTCATGGCGATTCGTTGTCCTCTTTTTTCAGTTTTACGTTTTCTATTTTGATTTTTGTGTTCTTATTTCCGACGTTATTGTTGCACATTATCTTTGTTTTGCTGAAGTGCACGTGTAGGCTGGTTTTCTTGCTTCCTTCATTTAGTTCATCTAGCATTAGTTGGAGGTCGTGTAGGTTCTCCGCAAAAAGATTACTCAGATATTTGCCGTCTATTTTGATTCCTTTATTTTCCCAGTTTAGGTTTCTGAAGATCATCTTGAGGCCAGCTGTGGAGAGATTGGGTGCGCTGGTATCACATAGTCTTACCCCTTTTTGGAGCTGGCAGGGCTTCGAGTTTTTATGTAGCCTGTTAAAGGAGTTGCTGTGACTATATATGTTACACCACTCTGACTTATATAGGGTTTACACCTTGTAGAATGATGGCCTTCATGACCATAGGGATTTCCACCGAGTCGAAGGCTTTTTCGGTGTCGATAAATACTATAGCAAGTGGCATTTTGTATTCAAGTTCGGGCGTAAGCCACATTGGGCTACCCGGGAATGCTTGTGGGTATACTCATGAGAGTCCGTGAGTACACTCCGGGGCGAACCCATGTTCCGAGACTGGACGAAGAGGTTGGATCCTCCTGGTTTTGAATCATAATTATCTGTATCTTAGACTGGTTACCAACCAAGGGCGACGAGCCCAGTCTACCATACTACTTAATCGCAGCTGGTAGGAGAATATATGAAATCATGCCTTTCCCAGGGACATTAGTTGGAATGAATGCCAACTGTTACTGTTTGAACTTGGTTCGCAGATTCCATCGTCTGACCCGTTACCCGCTGCCCGCACCGTTAAACGTTACACTGTTTGCTTCACACTTGATTTATAAAGAGATGACAATTGATAATTGCCGCTTGAAACCTTGCTTATGAGCTTATTTATAGCAATATCTATAAACGATTCTTACCTCTGCGTTTATTGTGTTTGATTTCAATGCAGTCGTAGAATTAGCATAAGATAAGTGGGAATCGAAATTGCTAATGTATGGGAATAAAGGCCCGGTGTGAAATACTGAGATCTTTTGCACTCAATAAATCATAAGGGGAGATGCTTGCAGACATTTTAGCAACGTTTGATTGCAATTTAATAACCAAGGAATCGTTAATACCACTTTGCCGAGATATGCTTTGTATACACTGGCCCTCTCCCTACATTCATAATCTTTTCTATGTAGAAGTAATGTATACATATATAAGTATTGGGTGAATAGGTATTTATTCACATACGTTCCGTAGAGTGTGGGCCCACATCATCAGTGAGATGGAGAAATGAGGAGAAAATGAATGTGACCGGATGACCTCGTGTTTAGTTGAGGGGTCATATAGCTGTCATATGCTCTTTATGTTGGATGGGGGATAAACACTCGTGTAAGGGTGAGGTTAAGGTTGGTTCTTTTTGTCTTTCTATGTGAGTGTCCTGTGTGTGTGTGTGAGGTTAGTTTGTAATCATATATGCATACGTCCAACCGTATAGCAGTTGATATACAGTATACAGTCATACATTGGTGTATGTTACTTTCGTCACATATATGATACATGCTTGATCATTGATGCTGGGAATGCACAGTGCATACCGGATCCAGTGTATGTGTACCTAAGCCGAACGCATACATATATCTGTTCTCGTATGCAAATCTAACTAGACATACTCATACACGAATATAAGTGCATGTATGTTTGTAAAGGTTTTGCTAACTTGCGTCTATCGGAATGCGTGTCTATGCAGAATTGTTCATAGTTGAGACCGTTCGGCAATGATATTTTTTGGTTGTACCTCGCTGTTTGGAAACCCTGGCCGTAAGTGCAGAATCATTCTGTGGTGAACATGTTTTATAACGGGGGGGGGGGTTATCACACGTGTGGTCTGTTTTTAGGCAGTGTTCCACCGGTGCGTTTCTCTGGTCGTCCTTTATGAAAATAGGCCGGTCTTCGTACTTACACTTTTCGATACTTCTGGACGTTTCATCATCATCAGTCTTTTAACGTCCGTCGTTGGATATAAACCTTCCCCAGGATTCGCCACAATCCTTTATCATGGGCATCGCAGAGCCAGTATTTTCTGAATTTGTCAAGTTCATCTCTCCATCTTGTATTCTGTCGGCCTCAGTTTCTCATGTGATCTCTAGGGATCCATGTTGTGAGTCGTGATGTCCATCGGTTGTCTTTCATTCTTGCAACATGGCCTACCCATTGCCATTTTAGTTTTTTTAGTTTCTATGATGTCAAACTGGGAGACGTGGAGTAAAGGTAAAGTCAATTGACAGTGATACTGAAACCTAGCCTACATATACCAAGCCCCAATGTATTTTTGTAAATTCATAATAATTACAATGTTCCATCCCCTCCTCCCGGCCAGGGTTTACTATGTCGCTATATATGTGATCTTTAGAGTGAATGAAAGCCTTAAAGTGTTTGTTCAATAACCCCTAACCTGTCATATCTTGAGTTACGCAAGCAATTCGATTTATAGCTATTTACTTAGCTTGGTCTGGCACAGGAAGGTATGAAGTGGCGTAACGGTTGCTGACACGGCATGAATCCAATTATTCTGGCTAAATAGTTGTGGAATAGGACCCTTTGATCTTGTAAGACAGAGACGGCTATTGAGCTATAGTAAAAAAACCCCTACAACTTGACATTCGACATAGCTGGTCACGAGCCTGGGTAAAGGAGTAGGTTTGGTGTTGAATTCCTGTCACGTAAAAACTTTGCAGCAGAAATTCCAACAGGAATCTACAGGAATAAGCCAGAAACTAAAGTGTGGCATTGGGCCTCACGAGCCAAGCGGGCAATAAGGCTAGAACTCAACACATTAATAAATTAATTTGCCGGACGACCGTGCTAACAATCCTGCCACGGCAGGTACCCGTAGTTGTCTGTCTTATACAATGGACAGTGTACTTTTCTTGGTTTTCTGTCCGTAACCATGGACTCTTTCACTTCAGATAAAAATATCTCCTATCCACCCTTCGAAATGATATAGACTCTTCCATTATCAAACATTTTTTTTTTCAGTTTTTTTTTTCAGCAAAATCATCTCGAAGAATTCCACGCTTGTAAAAGATTTGCTTCACGCCAAAATTTCGAAAAAAAATGTTCAGCCTATTTTGAACGATTAATGAGGCAGCGCACACCCTCTGCGTCTCTCTCTCTCCCCCCTCACTCTCTCTTTCTTCTAACCACCAATCTCCTATACCACCCTTCACTGCAACCTCCGATGACACTGCCTGACATACCATTCTCACCATTTCAGGGGTTTAGGAATGCTCACATATATTCCCATCATAAATCAATGGTAATAACTTCTTCAGTTTACACCATTTCGGCTTACAGAATGCTTTCATAGGATCGCCCTGCTCTAGGTTTGCGGGTGTAAACTGAATATCTGTGATTTGTTTTTCAAAGGGATTAACTCATATTTTATAAAACATGGAGCAACCGTTGTTCGAGATAAGATTTCTTTTTTTAGAAACTTCTGCCCAAACAAAACCCAAGATATTCGGGAAACCAAAGCTATCAACATAAGTTTCTTCAGTTTTCAGGTTAGTCCGGCTGGCCGGTTGGCTTGCTTGATATATATGTATGTATATATGTATGTATCACGTATACGGGCCACACCAATGAAGCTAGAGGGGTTCGTTTCCCCCACAGGATTTCAGTTGGGGGGTTCTATTTACATTGTAGGTTTATGCTAAATTGGTCCCTAGCACTAAGCTGTGTTCATGTTTGTTTTTTTAAAATTCAGACCTTCAGAAATGTAACTTATTGATCGTTCAGCCTTTCTTCAACTCTTTTTTAATTGATCTCTCCCAACGCGGCGTGCTATCAAGAGATACTGGTTGGGTGACCGTTCCTAGTGAGTGACTAACTAGATCAGTTTCTTAATTGGTTCATTCCCTCATAACAAGCAAAAGTCGTTTGCGTGTTACCGTCATTAGTCCGTTTTTGTTTTGTAGTTGTGGAAGTCACTCGTGGTTTCTTCTCTTACTTTCTGTCTCAGACTCCTGTTTTCTTCAAAAACCAGACGATCCCAATAATTCTGGACGTTTAGTCGTTGTAGATTTGGGCTATTTTTGCTAGCCCCAGGGAGAGAATTATTCCGTAGTTTGTAGATTATGTCATGGAAATTTTGGGATGTGTTGTTTGTAATTTGTTGGCTTCGTTAGTAGGATGATGCCTCTAACGGATTTGTTGTTGGTGGGTGCATTGTTGTTTGTTTCAGTCTGGTTTGTTTTGGTAAGGAAGATATTTTGCGTCTCTCTAATTGCGTTTTGAATGAAAGAGAAGGGATATTGGATGTTCTTGAATATTCGATGTTTCATTTGTTTTTGTATGAATTGGGGACTGCATATTCTTGAGGCTTTCAGGTTGAAACCTGTAATTCCCAGAATCAGTCCCCTTCAAATATATCATACATAAAGAGGCAAAATATTTCAGATGTATGGACGATGTCCTCCAAATTTATCCATCACCATTAACCTACCCAATCTAGTAGACGGACTCAAACCCCAAATTAATTTCTCTTACAAAGAGAACAAAACAACACCCTACCTTTTCAGAGTAACCTACTACACAAAACAGACATTAGTCTACAACTCAACATACACCATAAATCCACAGACAAGAACGACCACACCCACTTCTACTCCCACTACAGCACCGAAATAAAATCTAGAATAATTATAAAACATATACTGCATAAAAACGAGGGTGCATCAATAAGTCTCGACACGGAGTCATTAGCTGAGCTCTGATCAGAATTTTTTCACTGTGAAATGTTCGATGTATATGCTTAATAATTAGCGCTATATGAAGTGTCTAGCCAGAGAAGGGGATTATGTTGAAAAAAAATCAATATTTTAATGTGATGATGCATTTTTAATCATTAAGCCACGTACTTACTGATTTACCCACGTTTGTACATAAAAGATTATATACCAAAGCGTAATCAATAATTACACACACGAACACACATATAAATACAGATACTTCAGTTTTTCGAGAAGAACTGGAATTTCTGTGTACACCTATCCGCAATATCGAGTACATTTCATGCATAGATAACCCACTCCTCCAAATTATAACAATACACACACACACACACACACACACATATATATATATATAGAGAGAGAGAGAGTGTCATCGACAGACAGCTGTTTCGATGTATTACATCTGTTCAGTGTGGCTATAGACTTTCCATCATCCCATCCAGTACCGCAAGGTAGAATTGAAACCTTCACTTTGGACCCTATCCTACCTCTGCACTACGGAACTGGACAGTAATTAAGGCTGGATTTCAAGCGATATATTTGATTACACAGAAATCCCTCATCACCAGAGTTCTCAACTCCTACAGAAGAATTGTTATACCAATGATTATCACAACAAATTTGTTTCAC
This sequence comes from Thysanoteuthis rhombus, assembly GCA_963457665.1. Taxonomy (NCBI): domain Eukaryota; kingdom Metazoa; phylum Mollusca; class Cephalopoda; order Oegopsida; family Thysanoteuthidae; genus Thysanoteuthis; species Thysanoteuthis major. Next base: position 25,245,442 of record OY735210.1, on the reverse strand, counting down.
GAATTCGATTTTCAAGTGGCATCATGACGAAATGATTATTTAGAAGAACAATTTTCTTCTCCAAATTTGTTTTTGTTTAATCGTTGCCGTAGGATTACGGTCCGATCCAAAGTTATGATAAAAAGCAACTAAAAGTTAAAATGAACGTAAAAGCTTGTCAAAACTAACAGTGGTGTTACTCGGAATTTATTAGTTTCATTATAGATAGTCAGTTTTTACTTATTTCCCTTACAATCCTTGTTTTTGTATGCATTTCCTATTGAGTTTTCCTTAATTTTCATTTTCTCTTTTTTTTAAAATTTGTTTTGGTTTAATTTTAGTTATTCAAGTTTTGAGATGAACTTTTTTTGATATTTATTCTTTTGCATATTTTGGATTTAACATTCTATTTTTGATATTTGGGGTTCATTTTCGTATTCGTCCCTTTTTGACTTCTGTCAGTTTTTTTAGTACTAAATCTGTTATGGTGTATTCAATCGTTTTGGGGTGTTATTGATTGACTTTCTGTTTTTTAATTTGGTTTTGGTGATTCTTGTTTTTTTTTCAATTTTCGTTTTTATAATTCATTATTCTTGGTTGGTGGTGTTATTCTTAGTCTCGCTCTCTTAGTTTCGCTTTCCCAGTCATACCCTGGTTGTCTCCCTTACGACTGTTGAATTTCTTCTCGTATTTTTTATTTTTTTAAATTTTTTCATTTCACTTTTTTGTTTGTTTTTATGATAATTACTCTCTCTCTCTGTCCCCTTTCTCCCCCTATATGTATGTGCGTGTGTGCGTGTGTGTGCAAGTATAAAGCCAATACATGAATATTTACAAGGAGAGAGAGAGAGAGAGAGAGAGGGGAGAGAGAGAGAGAGAGAGAGAGAGAGGGACACACACACACACACACACATTACTGGAAAAGTTATCCTGGCCAAATGACGATTCCCCTCTTGCTTGCAAGTATGAGCTCTTCGTATTGCGTTTTCTATGACATTACTCAGTTTCAGGAAATATCTCATGTCAGATGTTCCCCTGAGGTCCTATCTGGTTTGAGGGTTATTGACATACATTTTATATTTGAGATAGCCCTACAGAAAAAAAGGTTGGCGATATCAAATCCGGTCCATCGCAGCTATCTCATGCTTGATATCCTCTTGGGGTCATCTATGGTTTGAGAGTAATTGGCAAGAGAACACTTTAGACTTGGAATCTGGAGCATATTCTGGTCTTCTGGTACCCGTGGCATCAAAATTCTTTGTATCACTTTCTTATAAATGCTCTCCATTGAACCTCCGAATAAAACTATAATCACCCTGAAACTGTGTAATGCCATGAAAACCGCTGTGAGGGGAGCACATATTTGTGAGCAAGAAGAGAGTGGTCATTCAGCCGATATGGTTTTTCATACATAATGTAAAAGATTCCTGCGAACAAAGTTGTCATTAATCTTTAAGGTAGTTCATTTATTACACCTCGTTCCAAAATTACAGAGAAAACAAACTGTTTGGCTTATTTTGCATCACCCTGTACACAAAGAAATTTCTTCTTCTTCTTCTTCTTCTTCTTCTTCTTCTTCTTCTTCTTCTTCTTCTTCTTCATTTTAGCGTCCGTCTTTAGACATAGACCTTCCCCAAGATTCGCCAGGCCTCTATATCATGGGCGTCGCAAAGCCAGTACTTTCTGAGCTTGTCCAGTTCTTCTCACCATTTGAAAAAGACAACTTTACTCCTCCAAACTAGGAACACAGAACATTAAACAGAATATGCAAGACGCGAGCAATCAGTTCAAATGATTTCCCAGAAGTTACACCATGGGAGGTGAAACAATTCATCAAACAAAGGGAAAGTTCCCTGACCAGATATCATCAACAAGCAATTATATACGAATGTATAAATGCACTAGCTGAATTAGTTATATTATATATATATATATATATATTGAAAGGAAGGTGAAGGTCCAGTTTTTCATTATCCTTACATCATAGAGAAAGCCCCTACTCCACTTCGAAAACGTTTTGATTTTTTTCTGAACGTTTTTTTCAAATTTTAATCGAGGAAAAGGTCTTCTTCACTTTTGACCCCTAAAAGTGTGGGTTACTCTTCACTTCACACCCCTTTAAGAATTATATATAAACATATGAAATAAGAAGATATGTACGTGGGTGGTTAGTAGGTTCCTCTTTGGCAGTATAGTCACATTGTAAACGGAACCCCCATCTCCTCTGGAACCTTTTAAAAATATTTTTTTCGAAACATTTTGTTTAACCACCCACCCCTGTTCTCTCCGGTTCATCGAGTTCCCAGATTTGATTGGGATACACCCTGGTTTAGGTACTTTTTTTTTATTGCGTGACTGATAGACACAGAAACACACAGTCACTTCTCACTAATGTATTCGAGAAGTGACAATTCATATATAAGTATATAACGATCTTTTGCCTGATTCCTAATGTTTTCTGACCTTTATATCTTTCTCCCGTATATCTCATTATTTATTCATCGATTTTAGCCTTCTCTTCGTAATAACATTCTATATTTACCGATTCCATATTTTTTCTTCTTCTTTGTATAATGAATGATTATCGAGACGAAAATATTTTATCGCTCAGCAGAAAGTAAGAGAAGAAACCACGAGTGACTTCCACAACTACAAAACAAAAACGGACTAATGACGGTTACTTGCAAACGACTTTTGCTTGTTATGAGGGAATGAACCAATTAAGAAACTGATCTAGTTAGTCACTCAATTGGAACTGTCACCCGTCTAGTGTCTCTTGATAGCACGCCGTGTTGGGAGAGATCAATTAAAAAAGAGTTGGAAAAAGGGTGATCGATCAATAAGTTAATTTTCACGTCTTTTGTTTGGTCACTAAAAGGTCTGAATTTGAAAAAAAAAACAAACATGAACACAGCTTGGTGCTAGGGACCAATTTAGCATAAACTTACAATGTAAATAGAACTCCCCACTGAAAACCTGAGGAGGAAACGAACGTTTTTGTAGACATAATAAGGAGTAAATGTCGAAAATTCCAACCCCTCTAGCTTCATTGATGTGGCCTGTACGCGTGATACATACATATATACATACATGTATATCAAGCATGCCAACCAGCCAGCCGGACTAACCTGAAAACTGAAGGAACTTATGTTGATAGCTTTGGTTTCCCGGATATCTTGGGTTTTGTTTGGGCAGAAGTTTCTAAAAAAGAAATTTTATCTCGAACAACAGTTGCTCCATGTTTCATAAAACACAAGTTATTCACTTTGAAAAAATCACTGATATTCAGTTTACACCCACAAACCAAGAGCAGGGTGTTCCTATGAAAGCATTCCGTAAGCCGAAATGGTGTAAACTAAAGAAGCTATTACCATTGATTTAAAATGGAAGACGGAGAGGGTGTGCGCTGCCTCATTAATCGTTCCAAATAAGCTAAACATTTTTTTTCGAAATTTTGGTGTGAAGCAAATCTTTTGCAAGCGTGGAATTCTTCGAGATGATTTTGTTGAAAAAAAAACTGTTAAAAAATTTGTGATAATGGAAGAGTCTATCATTTCGAAGGGTGGATAAGAGATATTTTTATCTCAAGTGAAAGAGTCCATGTTTACGGACAGAAAACCAAGAAGAGCACACTGTCCATTGTATAAGACAGAAAACTACGGGTGTCTGCCATAGCAAGATTGTTAGCACGATCGTCCGGCAAATTAATTTATTAATGTGTTGAGTTCTAGCCTTACTGCCTGCCTGGCTCGTGAGGCCCAATACTACACTTTTGTTTCTTGCTTATTCCTGTAGATTCCTGTTGGAATTTCTGCTGCAAAGTTTTTACGAGGCAGGAATTCAACACAAACCCTACTCCTTTACCCTGGCTCGTGACCAGCTATGCCGAATGTCAAGTTGTAGTGTTTTTTTTACTATAGCTGAGTAGCCGTCTCTGTCTTACAAGATAAAAGGGCCCTATTCCACAACTATTTAGCCAGAATAATTGGATTCATGCCGTGTCAGCAACCGTTACGCCACTTCATACCTTCCTGTGCCAGACACGGCTAAGTGAATAGCTATAAAATCGAATTGTTTACGTAACTCAAGATATGACAGGTTAGGGGTTATTGAACAAACACTTTAAGGCTTTCATTCACTCTAAAGATCACATATATAACGACATAGTAAACCGTGGCCGGGAGGAGGGGATGGAACATTGTAATTATTATGAATTTACAAAAATACATTGGGGCTTGGTATATGTAGGCTAGGTTTCAGTATCACTGTCAAGTGACTTTACCTTTACTCCACGTCTCCTACTTCAACTGCTTTGAAATAGTTGCTTTCTGGTTTGGTGCGCGTGATAAAATCTTGCTCAACCTTATATGGAGAGATCACAAGACAGCACAGTATATAAGGAAGAAAACGGGAGTCTTTGACATCATAGAAACTATTAAAAAACTCAAATTGCAATGGGTAGGCCATGTTGCAAGAATGAAAGACAACCGATGGATATCATGACTCACAACAGTGATCCCCAGAGATCACATGAGATACCAAGGCCGACAGAACACAAGATGGAGAGATGAACTAGACAGATTCAGGAAATACTGACTCTGCGACGTCCATGATAGAGAATTGTGACGAATCCTGGGGAAGGTCTATGTCAACAACGGACGTTAAAAGAATGATGATGTTGATGATGATATGTAGGCAAGATTTCAGCCTTTTCTCTGTCAACTGACGTTACCTTCACTCCACGTCTCTCTCCTACTACTGTTTTGAATTAGTTGCTTTCTGATTTGACAAATTAAAGACTTCTCGCAGTAGGAATGAATGGTGGATAAAACTGAATTTTGCTAAATTTGTTTGAGTAATTTTCAGCACTCAGTCCGTATGTTTTACATTTGAAATGCAGAAAGGGGAAACTAAAGCAAACGTTACTGATAGAATAGTGCTACTATACGCAGAATGTTAATGCATTGCAAGCAAATGTAATATTGAAAAACAGCAAATAATTCTATTTTAAAAATTTCAAATAAGATTGTCCGTTGTTATGAATTGAAGCAAGCCATATCGGAAGCATTGGCCTATTATATGGATGATGCAACCATTATAAAGTTTTAGAAGATGAGAAGTGACGTAGCAGTTACCAGCATGGAATTAATGCCCTTGGGAAAAGCAAGAATCTTCCTTTTCCAGCTATAGGTCTATAGCAAGGTAGTTAGATCCATTTGCTCTGTAAGGCTTCCATCTAAGAGAAGATTACTCTGACAGTAGAAACACACAAATCGGTAGGCATCATAGCTAGTCTCAAGATTGAAAAACGGTAGGGGCGTCGGACCAGCACTGGTAGCTTGTGAAAACCTACGATTGCTACTTAAATAATGCATAAATCTCGAATCAAAAAATCCTTTAAGACAAACTAGTCCTGTATGTCTCGTCGCATGGGCTGGTGTTTCTTTCTATTTGTTATATAAAGTTTTAACCTTACCCAGTACATAATAAAACTGACAAGTAAGCAGTGTGCGTATACCTCTGTCAGCGCCATTGCCAAAGGGGGTATTTTTCATGGATCTGTCCCAAAATCTAATAACTTCTCGTGTAGGTTATTGCCCATCCTCTCACAAAATTTCATTCAAATTGATCGAAAGATTTTGGAGATTTGGACAGACATGAACTTTTGTCGATTCTTCGTGGTGTGGATGTATAACTATGATGCAGGGAGATGATTATGAATAGGACCAGCCCGAAATTTAATCACTTCTTCAGTAGCTTACTGTCCACAATTCGACGAAATTTCATTGAAAACAAATCAAAACGCTTAGAGTCATGGGTGTATGTATAAATTTATCTCTCAATCAAAAAATATTCCTGAGTCTGCTCCAAAATGGAACTAATTCTTCCTTAACCTCATTGAGTACTTTCGGATATATCGTGGGGACAGACAGACAAACAGAAAGGCAGACGCAGCTGAATACATATGTCTCTCCAACTTCGTTGGCAGAAGTGAGTAACAACTAATAATATAAGTACAAATCAGACGGTACCTTTGAATAAAGGAAAAGCAAGATACTCTCGAATTAAGAATATCAGGCGGATCTCCTTATCAAAGACAAAAGACCAGGCCAAGTTCTCTGAGTCCAATAAGAATGAAAGTCTGTAATGTAGCGGATATAGCTGTCCCAACGAACTACATTGTGAGAGCTGCAGCAATTTTGAAATAGGGAGGAGAGGATCATGTGAATTGTTAATGGAGCACTAGGAACGGCTCCCAAGTCCCTGGCAGAACACTGGAGGTCTTGAGTGACTGTCATTTGGTTTCAGAACTTCGAACATACAGATTTTCCTGAGCAAAAGTAGAGCATCCTATAATATATATATATATATATATATATATATATATATATATATATATATATATATATATATATATATATATATATATATATATACTTTTAAATCCTAATTGACATAAAGCTAAAGGGAATCTACAGTTGATTTATATGGGGAAAGTTTTGATCGTTCCCAGAATTAAAAAATGTTAATGATGGTGTATCAAGTTGAAGCCACTCGTTGGAGTAAGACAGAGGAATTGAAGATTCGAGAAAGGATTATGACTGTCTAAGCTGTAGTAGTTCTGGTATCGTCAAGAGTACTAGGCGAGTATTTCAGAGAACTTGCTGCCACTTGATAACACATATCTGGTGTTAATACACATGTACATAATAATAGTAATGAATGAATAATAGCTATGTCCATAAAGTAACAATAACAACAAATGTACTTTTAGCTTTATCATGAATCAGTCATTTTATGTATATATATATATATATATATACATATATATATATAAACTGAGATACCCGGTGAGGAAATGCCTGAATATGACACTGGGAGACAAATCTTGTTTTATAGTCATTTCATAAAAACGCCGGTCAGGCATGCGTAGTCCCTCATATAACCCCGAAGATAAATTTTTTTGAAAACAGAGAAATCATTTGATCATTTCTGGCGTTAGTACTCTGCATGTCAAAGATGACTCCAGGATTTAAATTGTGCGCATGTTTTATTGTTATGTTTGGGTTTGGAGTTGGGACCAAGTTGGGTTATTGTTTTTGCTCTGAGAAAACATCATTCATTGTCAGTTAAGGGTTATCCTTAAGAGAGATTCTGCCGAACTGGTATTAGCACTGATAGAAGGAGAAACATACATCCATGGTCGTCTATGATGAATGGAAATGTAAGGTGCAGTTCAGAATCCTAGCTATATTGTAAATAGAAATTTCAAATTATAAAACCTTCAAATATATATTTTCTCAAAACTGACAGATTTCCGGGAAAATCGAATGTTTGATAAATTGAAAGCACGGAAAACTGAAAGAAAAAAGTAATATTTTCTTCAGCAGGTCTGAACTCAGTCCGCTGATTGTATTTATTGCGTTTCTTAACACTAGTGTGTTTTTGCGCTCACTGATTTCTTTCGTGCTAAAAGCAGTTTTTATCATGTGAGCACAGACACCACACCCCAAATCGACGGTTTATTTTTGTTAAAATTTAGCCTAAATATGTGCGTTGTAGTTAAACTGTGATCCGCTGATTCCGGATATGCTTTTGATTTTCCTCTGTTATACCTCGCCGGTCGGGCCAGAACACATTCCGAGGCACACATGCATAAGCAGCCTTGAGCAAACTGTCATTAGCGCCGAGAGAAAGAAATTCGCATCCATAGTCAATTATAACGAATGGAAATTAAGATTGCACTTTAGCATTATAGCGACTTTGTAAATAGAATCTCCCTCTTGGAAAACGTGAAATATTTCCTTTCTTAAACCTCTCAACTTAACAGGTTTGAAGGTCTAATAAATTGAAAGCTCATGAAATTTAAAGAAAAAAAGTTAAAGACTATATGATATAGACACAACCGAGATAACGTTAGCACTGAGAGGGAAAGAAACGTCAGTCCGAGTTTGAACTCAGTCCACCAGTTACCATTTCCGAGGCTCTACCCGCTCGACTCTTGAAGCAAGCTGTCTTAATTCGGTAAATTATAGTCCAAAAAGAAGAAAAAAAAAATCGTGTGTACGCAATAGTTGTCTAAGAGCGCGAACGCAGACCCCATGTTTTTGTAAAATTTTAAATGTGTGCTGCAGGCAAATTGTGATCTTCTGAATTAGGATCTGACTATTTTCCGAGGTTTCAAGCATTCAGCTCTTGCACTACCAAGGCTTTGTTACAACAAATTACTGCCCCATCCCAAAGAGCTTTTTTTAAAAAGCATAGACCCCCATCACATGTGAGTCATCATCATCATCATCATCAGTCTTTTAGCGTCCGTCGTTGGACATAGACCTTCCCCAGGATTTGCCACACTTCTCTATCATGGGCGTCACGGAGCCAGTACTTCCTGAACTTGTCTAGCTCGTGACATGTGAGTACGTTCAAATAAATAATGAACAAAACCTCCCCAGATGATGCTAATTCGAAATGCACGTATACTTTGATTTCATAGATCTAAATAATAGTCTTTAATGGAATTTAAGATGAAAAAAAAAACCCAAAAAAACCCAAAGATATTTTTTCCGACAGACTTGTCCTCTGAGAGGGTGAACAGAGATGCGATAAAAAATCTTTCTTTTTTGCAAAATCCCACCGAAACATGTGTTCTTTAGGTAATTATGGTCTCTCTGATTACCAGCATGTCTCTGTTCTGTGATGCGTAATTCTCGACATCGTGGAGTACAAACACACTTACACATACGTTAGTACTCTATAATATATATATATATATATTATTGTGTCATCCACAGACAGCTATTTCGTTGTATTACTACTCTTCAGTGAGGCTATAGACCATCATGTATATATATTGTTGAGTTTAAGTATCTGTCATAAATATTTGAACAAACAACCATTTTACTTCTAATCGCTTAGATTTTAGAGTTAAAAACCGAAAATCTAACAATGAATTATCTTTGATAAATAAAAGTATTGCTCTTTAGTATTTAAGCACAAAATCTGTTTTAATTCTCTGGGATTGCGAAGAACGTTATGGATTTTGAGCAGAGGGGATCAAAATAAACTTACTAGTTTGGCAACTCATCTATATAACAATGTAAGTTCACTCTATTTATCTCCTTGATCCATTCTGAACAAGATTTTAGAAGTATACAAGCAAACACTTGCTTTTCCTCATTTAACAATTTAATTTTATTAAAAAGAACAACTGGTTCTGGATAGTTAGCACTCTGGAGTACAAGCCGTGACTAAATTGTTATGTTGATTGCAGAAAATTTAGACCTTCTAGCGTAATATTTCTGTATTCAACTCTCAAACCCGAGCAATTAGAAGTAAAATGGCTGCTTGTCCAAATACATATGACAGGCACTATATATATATATATATATATATATATATATATATATATATATATATATATGTGTGTGTGTGTGTGTGTGTGTGTGGGTATGTATGTATATATATATATATGTATATGTATATATATATGTATATATATATATATATATATATACATATATGTATATACATATATGTATATACATACATGTATATATATATATATATATATATATATGTGTGTATATATATATATATATGTATATATATATATATGTGTGTGTGTATATATATATATATATATATATATATATATATATATATATATATATATATATATATACACACTCATGCCGGGCTTATTATAACGATCATTCATATTCTCAAGTGAGGCTTTTTACATTATGAACCCTTAATTAGTACGTGTAATAGGATACCATATAAAAAAGAGCATTTAGATTACATTTTACGACCAATATCATTGAAGAATAGAAGGAAGGATAGGGAATCGGAGTTGAATACATCCCAATTCTAATTACAAATAGGCCTGGTTAGTCACTCATCAGAAACCATCACGTGATCATGTTGCACACTTTGTTGGGGATGATCAATTGAAAAAAATGAAAAGAATGGGATGATTGATGAATAAGTTACTTCTCCTGCCTTCGTTTGGCTGTGATCACTAAGAAGTCTGATTTTTTGAATATAAAAAAAAACAAAAAACAAAACAAACGCGAATGCTACCGGACACAAACTAGGGACCAATGTAGCATTCACTCATATTGTAAATAGAACCTCTGTACTAAAAGCCTATTTTGATGACTATGGGGGGGGGACTTTTTTCAGGAATAAATGCTCAAATTTTCAGCTCTCTAGCACCATTGGTGCGGCCTGTAAGTGTGATACATGCGTAGTTAGTCATCCAGTCAACCGGCAAGCCAAACCATTTTCAAGACTGAAGAGACCTCTGTTGACAGTTTCGGTTGACGGTTTCTAATACGACCAGTAACAACTTGAACACAATACACGCATATAGCGTGCACTGACCTAACCGAGAAATCAACATGTACATATGTATGTATCTTCGTTCCTTGCTTATGCCCTCATCGAGGGTGTTGTGGGTTTTGGTACACACAGGCAATTGTTATTAAGAGCTAGCTTCCGGCTTGCCAAGCCTGTCGAAGCTTGTTTCTGCTTATGGTACTTACGGTACTTACGATATCCAGGTACTGACCAGGCTCGACACTGCACAGCCTACGAGAGCCGTAGCGTGATTTGGCCGTAATCCTTTGGTCACAGTGAGCGGTTCTTCAATCCTCGCCCTTGTTTAGCGGAAAGTATCATTTTAAAGGTCTTTGGTGTGACTTGTCAGCGGTTTGAATCATTGCTTCCCAAACTAGACGCAAGCACTCGACTACTCAGTCACGGTGACCATGCAAATCGCCACGAGCTGACCAAATATTCTAAATCGAAAAAAGAAAAAGAGGAGATAACACTGATATGGCTCGTAACTGCGATTGGCGTAATCATTCACGGCTTGGATAATGAAATCGTCGACCTGAGTTCGAACTTCGGTCGGGGCTGTTCACTTCGCACTCTGTGGACAATTCTGATTCCAAACTGGGGAGTGGGTCTTCCTTAAGGCGGTCTAATACTTGACGTCCTTCTGGCGGCTCCGGCAACCAGATTGATGCCAGACCCATAGCTCTCAACTTCCTTCTGGATTAAATCAGCAAGGTCGAGAAAGCGATTCCAGGATATCCTAGGATATCTATACACTTCCCCAGGCATGCACCTTTGGGGAGACGTTCCATTGTCAGTAGAGATAGAACGAGGGCCTATTCATTCGTGGCCTGAGAATACAACGAATCCATGGAAGCTGTTTGGTGTTGCTATCGAAATACGAAATATTGGCGACAGAGATGCGAAGAATGTGAGAACAGGAATGAATTGGAAGATGAATGAAACTCTTTGCCATATCTATGATATTATTCTGATCTTCTCTCCCAGTGATCAACTGTCTCCATTTCGGTAATAACTTACAGAATTTAGGAAAAAAGAGAGAGAAGAAAAGATAAATAGTTTAATAAGAGGGTAGGAGAAGCCAGAAGAAGATAATTAGGTAGTATATCGGAGATAGGAAGATTTTCGCCTATGAAATTGATCTTAATTTCATTATTATCTTTCAAATTTGTACGACTACTTTTTACCTTCTTCTTAATTTTGATCCCGCCCGAGGCTTATTCTTTATTTTCCGATCAACACCATTTATTCACTGCCGGAGGATGAATGGCCTGGACAAAAGTTGCGATGAAAAGCTATCAATAAAATCAAGATGAAGGCAAAAAGTAGTCATAAAAATCTAAAATGATGGTGATTCATAATATTTCATCTAATAAAAATAGGAAAAAAATCAAAAACGGTAAAATCTAATCCATGTTTGTGTTTAAATAAAAGCATTGACGCGCAACGAAGATTGGAATCGGCTAGGTAGAGAATGAGACGATGCAGACAATGGGTGAGAGAAGAGCCGAGGCATAAGATAATGGATCATCTTTATTGTCAACACAATTGGAATTTCCACGCGTCCAACTACCCAATATTGACATAAGAGATCATGAGTAATCTCCCTTGAAAATTCTCACCGGTCATGCGACAGAGAGTTGTTGGTCAACGATTCATGTATGAGTCCTGTTGACATCCAACAGGAAAAGACAGCAAGAAAGGGGTGAGCATTAAAATGTCTGACTCAGCTAAGCCTTTGGAATACGAACTTTTCTTCCTGATGACTTGAACAAGTCTGGAAGTCAAACCATAGACGTGCTAGTTCGATATTTAGCGCTATTGAAGACCCTTCCTTTAGAAGTCCAATCCTGCCCAAGTTCCCCACCTTTAGAAGCACATTCCCCCTTAAGAACCTTCTGTTAACGCCAATATCGTGGTAATAGAATTTCATTCAGGCAATTGACACTTTCGTATTCTGACAAAGTAAAATAGAATTCCATGTTAAGATGACGTAATTATAAAATTTCACTTGAGTGGCATCAAATATCTCTTTGATAAAAGGTGCAGAAGGGAATGGTTCGTGGAGATGGTATGAGGCGTTTGCCGAGTCGATTTGTCGGATTGTCAGCTGTAGATGTTGGGGCATCTAAAAAGTGCCACTGTTCTGAATGATGACGATGATGAAGCTGGACTAAAAAAAGCACAATAACAAACATGACTGAGTGGGAACAGCGATTAGGAGTAAATTGTTCAAATAAATATAAGTATTTGTCCACTGCATTATGAGGTCAGAATTTTTAGAGTGTGGACCCTTGGGCACATATGTGAATAGAGACAAAACTGCCCAGTTCTCTAGGCACCTGCCTTTTGGCGAGTACCAGGTATCAGGGATTGATTTTGACCCTTCATCCTTTGGTGAAGTGCGGAGGTGCAGACTGGGAGGAGAACTCCCTGGAATTAAACTCATCATTCCTTGATCACTGATGGCTGGAGTTTTAAAGTATGAGTATTAACCAAATTCTTCCCCCGAAAATGAAAAGTAAAACCATTTTAATATTTGAGATTGGGACGGATCACCTTATCCAAGTTAAGAGACCAAACTTATTGAGAAATATCAGCCAACGAATGGAGGGATGACTGCACTGAACGATGAAACTGAGAGAGAGGAAGTATATACCAACACTTTGCTCGAGAGCTGCAACCATTGTGAAATCTGAGGATACTTACTGTCACTTGGTCCCCAACAATGGGTCACCGGATTCTTCTAGCGTTCAGACAAATTATGATGATAAAATAATCCAATAATAAAGTGAAACGAATCAGACAACACACACACACACACACACACACACACACACGTATGTATATATAAGACCTGAAGTATTGGGAAATAGAAAACCGCGCCAACTAAGTGGACTTTTGCATCCCTCTTCTATGGGCTGTACCCTTTGTGACATCGATGTAGATTATTTCAAATGAGAAGGTGGAAACTAGATTTTGAGGTTAGTGTTTGCTCATGGTTTAATGTTCCAATCATTTGGTTTGCACCTCATGTGTCTACGTATGTTTATATATATATATATATATATATATATGCGTGTGTGTGTACTTGTGTGTGTGTGTGCTTGTGTGTGTGTGCTGCTGTAAACAAGGCCTCAATAGACCCATGGCGAGGAGTTTTCATTGTGTGTAATTTATGCATTCAATAACATAAACAGTCAGACATGCTCAGAATAGTGAGGAGACTTGCTGGTTTTGTAAGGAGACTTGCTGTGACTTTATTGCCGACAATGGCCTCCAAACAACTTGAATGGAAAGATATGAACAACAACAACAACCACAATGAAAAATAAACTCCATTAGGGCGTTGCTTGAGCCGCAGAGTGTCTAAGAAAATGACATTTGTATCCACAGTCACAATAAGTATTGGAATCGGTTTCAAGATCCCCCACAGGAATGTTAGAATAAAGAGGAATATGAAGGAAAGCAGAAAATATAAAGACTATGAATAAAATAAAAATGATTGGGAGATGGTGTCGGAAAAATATTGCAATTATTCGGAGACTTGAAGTCAGTTATGTCCCTGAGTGACCACCGGGTCATTCTAAGCGTAAAAACTTACGAACAAGGTAGTAATGAAAACGAGTAAAGAAAGATGAGAATAAAAAAGACCCAATGGAGAATTCAAAAGACAGGATATATTGCAGACGAAAAATCATGGGCATGGCTACGCAAAAGGCACCTGAAGAAAGAAAAATAATTCCTCTTCATGGCAGCCCAAAACAAATGCATCAGGACAAACAAACACATAACGACTGCAGATGTAGCAGATTAGACCCATGGGAAATCAGAGCAGGCACAACAGGGCAGCAACAGTCATAAACTGGGAACTATGCAAACAACAAGAATTTAGCCATGTAGCCAAATGGCGCCAGCAAAACTGGGAACCATCATCATCATCATCATCATCATCATCATCAGCCTTTCAGCGTCCCTCGTTGGACATAGACCTTCCCGAAGATTCGCCAGTTCCTTCAAACATTTCATGGGCATCGCAGAGGCCATTACTTTCTGAATTTGTTTAGCTCGTCGCGCCATCATACTTTCTGTTGGTCACAATTTCGCATATGATCTTTGAGCATTCAGGTTGTGATTCGTGCTGGGTCTTCGATATCCAAACTGACTACCCCATCCAAGCAAGACGACCAGATCTGATAGTTTTACACAAGGAAAAGAGAACCTACCAAATAATAAACGTGGCTTTGTCAATACGAAAGAGAACGCAAAGGCAGTACAAACCACAAAACTGTTATTATAAATTAGGACCCTGAAAAGAGGAATGAAGACCTGGGAAGATTAAGTTAATATCACCCAACTGTCGGCAATGACTACCAGAAAATTACAATGCAAACCACACCACTTGTGTAGACAACGGGAATATGAAGAGGAAAGCTTGAAACTGGATGAGACTTGATATCAATTTCCAGCTATGACCACCAGACATCTGATGTGAACATGCAGACACACGAATAACAACAACAACAACAACAATAAAAGTCACCTTGATAGTAGCGATAAAAATGATAATATTGATTATTATTAATTTTATGACCACAATTATTATCATTACTGTTTTGTTTTACTTTTCAATTTTTACTGAAGATGTACAATATATCGAAAATTTTCAGTTTCTTAATGTTTTATGCATTTTCACACCAGTTGCCTGGTGATCACAACAGGAGACTGAGTGACAGCAAGTCTCCTCAGGTCTCCAGCCATCCTCTCCTCATTCTCATGGACCACAGTAATACTGCGGTTTACAGTTTCACATCGGTTGCCCAGTGGTCATTGCTGAAGGCTGACTGACAATAAATCTCCTCAGGTCTTCAGCCAACATCTCTTCTCTCCCTCGCCTATCATGCCAGTGCTGTGGTTCACATTTCCGCTTTCATTTCCTTTTCTCTTTTAGGCCACTCTAACATTTAATGTTGCAGTCTTTATATTTCTAGCACTTTCCTCAGTATCCGTGCAGTTCCTAGCAGTGGTGTGGTCTGTAATGTCTCAATCCTTCCTTATATACCGAGCTCCACCAGTCTCGCCCTCAGTGTCTTTGGGACAGTTCTTAGTGCGTCCACTATGACTGGCACTACCCTGACTTTCATGTCCCACATCTTCTTCAGTTCTTTCCTTTGATCTTGGTATTTTCCCAGTTTTTCACTCTCCTCTTTACTCTATGGTCTGCAGGTACAGCCACGTCCCTGGGTAATTTGTTGTTGCCATTCTCCAGGGCTGCCTCTGGTTTGTGCTGATACCACTTTTCCCGTTGAATTCCGTTCGTTTACTCAGTTCCCAGTGTATCATCGTTACTACTCTATCGTGTCTATGCTTATACTCCTTCTGGGCGAATTGACTACATTCACTAGTTTTGTGATTTACGGTCTCATCTCTTTCACTGCACAGGCGGCACTCGCTGTTTGTCTGTGTTCTGTCGATTTTTGTTTTTGTACAGTTTGTCCTGATGCTTTTGTTTTGAGCTGCCATGACGAGCGATTCTGTTTCTCTCTCCAGGTTTCCTTTTCGTAACCATGTCCATGATCTCTCGTCTGCCACATCTTGTATCTGTGTTTTAAAATCTCCGTACATTTTTTTCCTTTCCCATTTTCTTTCCTTGTTTGCTGTGCTGTTCCATTGTTTTCTACTTTGTTGTTTGTTGCGCTGTTTCGTGCACTCTTTATGATTTCCTCACTCTTTGCTTTCACGTACTTTTTTTTTAGATCTGCTTTAGCTCTCTGGACACAGTCCTCTATGCTGATGAGCCTCCTTCCACCTTCTTTTCTCTTAACGTATAGTCTATCTGTATCATCCCTAGGGTGTATTGCTTTATGCATTGTCATAAGTTTCCTTGTTTGCCTGTCCATTGATTGGAGTTCTTCCTTTGTCCATCCTAGGAATGGTCCTGTGTATCTCACTACTGATATAGCCCATGTGTTCATTTCTTTTTTTATTATTATTATCATTATTATGATTCTCATTATTATTATGATTATCATTATTACTATTGTTGTTGTTGTTGTTGTTGTTGTTGTTTTCACGCTTGGAGTATCTAGTGGTACTTGCTGATGGCAAAACAGAAATCTAGTGGTATCCCCAGTATTGTTGGTGACTTCAATAGTGCTGTGGTCTAAATCCTCTCAATTATTTCTTCGATTCCGAAATCTTTCTATCCTTTTGCAAGAACAAGTAAAAGATATCATTGCCAAGGATTTGAATACGTTGAGTTTCCACACCAGTAGTGACTGGTAACTTTCACTGAAGATCAAATGGCAGTAAGTCTACTCTATACTCCAGGATTCTGCTTAGTGTTCTCGCTGATTTTAATTTTACTGTCATCTGGGTGGTCGCAGCTGTTCCCCTGATTCCCTGTTCCTCCAAACTGTTTCCTAGATTATCCAAAACTGTTCACAGTGTTCCGGCCACTATTGGTACCACTGTTACCATCATGATCCACAAGTTCTTCAGTCCTCTGTTTAGGCCTCGATTCAAACACTGTAACACCATTCCCAAGTGTTCTTGTTAAATCCACTATGCTTTGTGGTTGAGATAATTCAGCATTTTCCAATGGTGAGTGATCGGGCCCTGGTTGAAAGCCTATATTTGAAATGTTGAATTCCAAGGCAGGGAAGCCTCTTAGGAGTTTAGTGCAACACAATCTTCTAGGCCTCTCTCTCTCCACGTAAAGCCTAATGACAGGCTAAGCTAAGCTTTAGAAATATCACCCTTTCTGCTAAGTGGGATATATGCTATCAATACGTTTCCCTTTTTTCTAAGTTCTTTGGGATCGATTCCAGGGCACTGGCTACTATTGGCAGTACTGTCATTCACACGTTCCACTGAGCCTTCAGTTCTCTTGGGATACTTATCCATCTTTTCACTTTCTTCCAGTTTCACCCCATGGTCTACCGGAACAGAGAAGTCCACTAACAAACACGTTCTTTTCTCCACGTTCACTAAAAGCAATAAGAGTCATGTAACAAAAATCAAATTACCAATTATTTCTAGAAATCCTACCTGCAAGGCTCGCGTAACAGGAGTACAATCAATGATAAAAAAGAATGATACTGAAAGAACAAGTATTATATTAATAGTAACAATAATAAGAATAACAACAACAACAACAACCTCAAGAACGCACTGGACAGATAACCTTCTGGGTCATTTGAGGAATAAATCCGGAACCAAACATAATCCATCATTTTGTGACATTTCTGACATAAATATTTCTTATATTTTATTACATATGTATGGTATTGTGTGAGTGCTTAGATTTACGATAAGCTCACTCGCTCGCACGCACACACATACACACAAACATATGCATGTGTGCTCATGTGTGTACATATATGTGTGCTTTTACATATTTATGTATATGTAAGCTTAAGCATTCATCTCTCTATATGTACTTATATATCCGTGTGTAGTACACACAATCATATATATGTGAACTACAGTGATGCAAAGATACACTCACACGCTCATATATATATATATATATATATATATATGTGTGTGTGTGTGTGTGTGTGTGTGAGTGTGTGTGTATATATATGTGTGTGTGTGTTTGTATATGTGATTGTGTGTATTACTAAAAAATGGATATATAATCTGACAAAATGATTATAGATAAATTATGAATAGATTTGAATAGAAAAAAAACATGTTTATAAATACACACACACACGTATATATATATATATATATATATATATATATATATATGTATGTATGTATGTATAATTATTTATTCTTAGGTCATATGTACGCACGTGCAAGCATGTGCGATTTTGCCATCAGTATGTACTTCAACATATATTATTGTTCTTCCAATATTGAGCGAAACTATTCCAAATCAACGGAATGTACATTTCTGCTTAGGGCGTATATATGAGTGTGTAAGCGTGTTTTATTTCGTAGTCAGTATATTGAAGAACCGTAGCCACCAAAGGTGGCAAAGTCTTTTCTACTCTACATGTGCGCGCGTCTGTGTGTTCCAGCACCCCCGGACATACAGTATGGTCTACAGACTTGAAAATTGGCATCAGTACTCCACTAGCCCCAATTTTGTTTTGTTTTTTCGGAAAAAAGGGTTTTTTTTTCACCTTTTGGAGACATCATTTTTAACAAGTATAGTTTACTAAAAGCACCTAGATAGATACATATAATCTATTCTCATTTTTTTTTTTCAGTTGACTCCAGTGACGAGTTACTCTTATTTTTCTCTCGATATGAGTTAAGAGGATATGAAAAATATATATGTGAGTGTGTGTGTGGTGTAAATCGTTATTTTGCAATTAAAGCATGTAAGAAATGGACATTTTGGTCCGATGAAATGAATCATAGATTGCATTATATTATATAGAAACTTATCTGGAACGATATCCCGTTGTTACACGGTTAATATATCATCCAATTTAAACAACGTAATTAGAATAAATTTATGAATAAACAATCTAAGAAAATGGGGATACCGCAGGAATCGAGCCTGTATCCAATATGTAGCCGTTTCAACGTTGCGATGCACTTACCACTGTGCTAAACAGCCCACCGGTAAGGCAAAGGCCGAATAACTGCTTTCAACCCAAATTCTTATCTCGTTTATTCTCGGTCTTTTTTCCGTCTCTTTTAATACGGCAGTGCGTATTAAAGAAACGGACATTTTGGTCCGACAGAATGAATTATAAATTGCGTTATATCATAGCATACCCAAGTACAACGTAAACTGAGCCAGCTATAATGTTTTTTCCCTTGCTATGCCTCTAAATGCTTACTGGTCTCATGATTCTCAAAAATACATGATTTGTACAATAGTAAAAACGCCCTTCACTTTTTGGGAGGACTAACAACCTTAGAACATTTTCATGCACGTGTATCAAGATATAAACTGGAAAAAATAAGGTGGCTTGTGGGATAGTAGACTATGTGGTTGTCACTTGTGCCCCGCTAAAAAATCGCAAGTTGACCAAATTAGTTGCTTTTGGTACATGCATGTATGTATGTATGTATGTATGTATGTATGTAGATCAGTGACCAGAGCGGACGTATATGCGAAGTGTATGAAATATAACATACGGATATATCAATTAATCGGGAAAGCTCTCAAGCCTTTATCGGAAAGAATGGTCTGTCAAGATAGCAAAGAGTTGGACCCTTGTGCTTGTCAAGCTGATTATTTCCTTTTTATATATCTTCGGGGGTTCGAGGCATTTGGAGATAATTAAAATCTAACGGATAGATTTAAATATGCTTTGGTCACATGATAATAGTTAGCCAATTAAAATCAAGAATTTGGTATGCCGGTTTGAAGGAATTTGAAAGAATATACAGTTGTAAAATTAGCATTTTGGGTGCAGACTTATCTTAACAGGCTTGCTAGCTTCAGTTCACACAAGCCAAATATGAATGACCCGTTACTAAGTGGGAGAGGGAGACACACACTGGAACAGAGACTTACTCAGGAACTGACACAGAGAGACAGAGAGACTACATCATCATCATCATCATCATCATCATCATCAATCTTTTAACGTCCGTCGTTGGACATAGACCTTCCCAGGATTTGCCACAATTCTCTATCACAGGCGTCGCGGAGCCAGTTTTTCCTGAATCTGTCCAGTTCATCTCTCCGTCTTGTGTTCTGTCGGCCTCGGTTTCTTATGTTATCTCTGGGGATCCATGCTGTGAGACGTGATGTCCATCGGTTGTCTTTCATCCTTGCAACATGGCCTGCCCATTGCCTTTTCAGTTTTTTAATAGTTTCTATGATGTCACAGACACCCGTTTTCTTCCGTATATACTGTGCTGTCTTGTGGTCTCTCCATGTAAGGTTGAGCATGATTCTCTCATGTATGCATTACATACTTCTCAGCTTGAACCCAAACTCAAACACTATACCAGGAGAGGGACTTGGACTGTGGTAAAAAAAAAGGTTCAGATAAACTACCTAGATGGATTTGGGGGTATCGCCCACTAGTATATATAAGTGAGTGAGTACAACCCGACCCGTATAATAAATACATCGAATTCTTCATTTATCAAAACGTTGGCTTCAATTGATTTTTCTTGCAAGAGCATGTGCAATATAGGATGACATCCTATCAACAACGACAGTTATGTAGCGAAGATCAAACACAAAAAGTATGCATATTTCTACCCTCTCATATTTTCCTGTTTCTCTCCTTTCGTTTCGTCTGCCAACTCAATCATTTTAGGACTTCACATAACACCTCATTTTATGTTGTTTCCGTTCTCCACGAGCTGTTTGAATCACAACGAACTTTTGATCGAGCCGGTACTATGTGTTATAAAACATATGGTAATGCAATAGTTACTCATGTAGGTGGCTTTTCTATACGCCCATAATACAAGAGGAGGAGTGGTGACACCATTTTTTCCAAATAGATATTTCAATGAGGTTGAAATAAGGTTGCGTGCCGAATTTCAGACTCTTCACACTGCAGGGTACTAAATAGGTTGTATTACGAAATAGGAACTCGGTGTGCGATAACTTGACTTTGAGAAATGATTAAGAAGTCGTTTATCCCATTTGTTGAAATGTATGTAATAAAATGAAACATACTTTTAGCCTCTATGATTTTAAAATTTGTTGAGAATCGAAACCCCGATTTCCCCACTTGAAAAGTAAGATTACATCATATCTAAGCTATAAAAACACACGTGTCAACTTGGTGCATTATTTTGCTATGCTTAATCAGTTTTTTTAGTTTCACTTTTCAATCAGGTAATTTGAATATTTTTTGAATTCGAAATACGAAAAACAGTACAATTCAAAACATCATCACGTTTGATTGACTCAGGAAAGTAGGGCTAATTTTTTCGTGTTAAATCACACATTCTATATGATATAAAGTTGAATCAAAATGAAAAAAATCTGTGGAGGTAGTTTTTTTGGGCTATCTCCCCATCTAAGCTCACTGTGCCTCTGTAGCTTTGAATGGTTCTAATTTTGGCGAGCGTCATTGTCATTGTTATTCCCAGAAAAAAAAACCCAACTCCTGAGTTGACAAATAGAGTAAAAATTGAATAACGATTCGGTTACTGATTCACGCAGTGATGCCAAGAAATAATTTTACTCGTCACTATGGAATGGAAACGAACGTGTCATCAAGACCTGGAATCTCTATTTCGCCTTGAAAATGACTGATGCCTAAGTGGTATCGATGTCCATCTGTGCTGGAGGCAATTCCTCTCACCCTAGGGCAAGTCTTTTGCCCTCTTATTGCCAGCACAACTAATCCATTTGTGTACTTGCAATCTGGTTCCATAACCAGCGGCAATGAATATCTGCACCAGAGTTTCAATTGGAAATGTAATTATTGCTTCATTAGTATTCATGGAAGCGATGCTTTTTGCTTCATTTGATGTCCCGACTAACAATTTCGAAGCTAATTTTGATATCTGCAAGGCAAAAACGCCCTACAACGAACACACCCTGCAACTACAGACACTTATAAAAGTCTATTTACATTCGGACAGGGCCTCCAAGAGGAATTAAATAAGGCGGTGCAAAGCTGTTTTCGGTTCCCCAACACATTCACTGCACAAAACCTTCATCCTTTAATCATCTGGTTTTCATCTGCTATAATCCTTTTAGCACGTCATACTATGCCCGCTCATTGGTAAACGACAGAGTCAATCTATCATATCAATGGACATATTGGATCAAACGCTCAGGTCCCTTTAACTCTATCGGACCTTCTTTTGCCAACTGGCCCCCAATATGATGCCCCAGCTGCACCCCTTCTCAGAGGCTCTGCATTCGGACATAGCTTGTAGAACACACATACACACACACACAGATGGAAAACCTACCTTCGAAAAAGTGTTATCACAATATGAGCTGAAGTAAAAAAATCCTCAGAATGTGTTATAACGAAACAATATGTGCTCAGGTAAAAAAAAACAACTTCCAAGAAATCTGATCAAGTTATTCAATTCTGATGATATTATTACTTCATAATAGAACTCCATATTGTCTCTGGAGACATCATTGAAAAAATAATTTAATGGTTGAAAATCAACAGGATTTGCTTTATTCTCTAATTTAGTGCATCCTGAAGATGCAGGACTAAAAAAAAGCTCCAAAACTATGTGCCGTTTTTGCTGGCTCACAATAACAGAGAGAGAGAGAGAGAGAGACTATTATGATTGGAAAGATGCCCACATAAGCTTCCACTCTCAACTGATGAGAACTAATAAATAACAATAAATAAAATGTTGATAAATAGAATAGCAGAAAGGGGAGGGTTAATTCATTTATGGCTATCAAACATTGATTCGAGTCCACTTCAGAAATGTTTCTTTTGCCCCTATTTTTTTTAAATACAGAATTTCATCATTCGCTGACAAAAGAACGCAGAAGGAAAACGAAGAATTTTTGTTATGCAAAGTCACATATTCAATGAAGTCGGCCGGCCGGGTATTATCTGGCCGGATATGGCCCGCAGGCAGTAGTTTGCCGACCCCAGATTTTGTGTCAGCCAAAGTAATCTGGAATATTCCTTAGTAGTCAGGAGCGATATCAAACTCCTCATCGAATGGCAACTCTAATTTGCTGCAAGATCACATATCGATTTTATGACCAGAAATCCAGGAAATTATGAGTTGTTGCAAGTTGCAGTTAATGCTAAATCCTTTGCCCGGTCTATCGCGATATCGCGTCATTTTCCCGCGATTATAATAACACCAATAAATAGTGTCATCTGGATATGTATCCAGATATTCCCACGATCGTTTGATTTATCTCAAAGCCTGGCGGTTTTTAATCCAGATGAATGAATTCACTTGCATAAATTGCAATCCAGGTGTGAAAAGAGAAATAGTAGGAACTCAATGATGATATTTTCCGACAAGTTATCGTTGTGATTTCGATAGAAACCGTGATTTTCCGAATCGATGAGTCGGAATGTGGCCGGCGGTATTTATCTCTTACTTTTGGTCTAAAAGATCGATTATAAGAAACATTCAATCAAAACTGACATCAAAACTGTCAACATTGGTTTATTAAGTTTTTAAGTGGCTCTGGATAGATGAATGGCTATCTATCTATCTATCTATCTATCTATCTATCTATTTGTGTCACGCTCAATGGAGCTTGAAAATTTAAGCATTTACTCCTTAATGTGTCTAGGAAAAACCTTTTTTTTCTTGTTAATCTCCCCTCCGAATAAGTTTTAGGTCGGGATCAATTTACAATCTAAGTGTATGCTTAATTGGCGCCATAGTTTGTTGTCTGGTTGCATTCCCGCTTGTTTTTCGAAAATTCGGATTTTTGTTTAGTGATCTACACCCATCAAAAGGCTGGAGGAATAACCTATCCATTGATCACCCCTTTTTTTCCATCTTTTTTAATTTATCACCCCCTACACGGCATGCTGCTAAAAGACATCGATCATGTGACAGTTTCTATTGAATGACTAACCAGACCTGTTCTTATGAGAAATGCTGTGAGTTATAGGCATGTCCTATCACACGGATTGGTCAGGATTAGCATATATTAATTAAACTTGACCTAGTCTGGCATAGGGCCCTAATGGTGAGCCACACAGTAGGAAGGGGGTCAAACTTACTAAACTATCATTGGTGTACACAAATAGTTTGCTCACCCTTGTTCCATAGCAAGTGTTTTTATGCCTTTTTTTTCAGACCCAGCTTAGCTTGGTTTAGCACAGGACTGTCATACTGAGGCACCCAGTGGGAGCAAAATTGACAATATCACCACCAGAGTACTAAGCTAATTTAGATTGGATTAGCACAGGACTACAACAAGTCGTTCTATTTTCCTCCCAACAGCAACTGAACATATTTTTTGTTAGACTTTATTTTAATGTACCATAAGTGATATCATTGATATTTAACTAAGGCACTGCCCGTTCGAAAGGTGCATGTTTGGAAGGGCCCAGACTTTATGGTGTGTACAGCACCCTGCCTTAATTGTCAGGTAAAATGATTTCCTGTCTGTCGTGCGGAACTACGACTTGAAGTATATCGGTAACTTCTCTTCAGTGTTGCTAATTTAGATCTTTTATACCTAAATTTAGATAATTCTAAAAATCAGAAGTACAAAAACTATTGAAAAAGCTCTATATCTGCATGTTAAAAAGTATTCTCATCAGTATAAATAACCATTGACAAAAAAAAAAACAACAAAACTTCATGCTCAACACTTCGCTGCCTGGTGTAATGACTAATATATCTGGCTAATGTCAACTTCGTAAAAATGGCCAGTTGTCGAGTGATTACGATGCGTGCACAACCGAGCCGTAACGGAAGCTCTTTATGGCTAGAAGTACGTTTTCTCACAATACTGACAAAAGAAATCACAACTGTTACAAGAAATGACGCAATTCTTAGTCAATGAAAAAACGCTTGTGCTCCACATAGATTGGAAATAATCTTACTGTCACTAAACTCCTTATAAAATCTTTCAAAATCGCAATGCTTACACAAGAAAAGTATTATGTTACGATTAAACATTGGCAAATAATTTAGCAAATTTCAAATCGACTAGTCTCCGTAGTAGTCGGATAAGGGAGCCTGTGATTATGAACCAATCAGAATGCAACTTGGCCTTCACAAGAAAGAATCATATCAGAGTTGCCAAATTAGCCAGATCTGGCTGTTTCTCAATTTAGCCGATGAAAATCTAAAATAGTCAGAGATCTGGCCAACTTTAAAAAAAAATATATGAAATTATCCGCATCAATCTTTTAATCGAATTTATGGCACGGCTCCATAGGCTAAGCCTACATTTTATATTAATTAATTTATATTTTATTCTTAATTATTTATTTTCATATTTCGTTGAAGGTGAATGATGATTAAACAAAGCTTCCATGGATTTTTCTTTACCGTAAAACCAGAACATGCGAAGATTCGATTCAAAATGAAAGACTACAATGGAACGTTCAGTTGTGCATTGGTTTTCTAGTGCTTGTATCAAACTGAGGAATATTGACTCTTATATTCATTCCATTAAAAATAAAAGATTCAAGGGGAGTATCCTCTCAATGACGTTACCTCCCTTGCACTTTTTCATAATTTTCAAAATTCCCTTTATTTCTATTCACAAAAGAGTTTCATTTTTTCACTCTATTCATTGAAGAGTTCCATAGCGATTACCACTGGTTTATTAATCTAAGAGAAAAAGAACTCATTCGTATTTTTCGATGTGTCTACATATCTCTATCAGACGCTTTCCGGTTTGTCGGTCTGTTTATCGTTCGTTCCCAGTTACGTTTAACGATGGAAATAGGAAGGAAGATATGAGAGATCATCAAAAGGCGTGATGTCATTGAAAGAAAATCTATTCCGATCTATTTCTTCTGCAGCTGCTAATGGTACTATAAAAGATAAACCGAGGTCGGCATTTTTTATATAAAAAAAAACAAAAAATGGTCCAAACGCCAAATATGGCCGTCAACGATTTTTATTGAAAATAACACTTGCAGAATATTACATACTGCAATATTTTACCAGTATGAGAATCAATTGAATCATAAGAAGATTACCTGCACTTCTTCCTCTTCCCCTTCCTTCTGCTACTTCTACCACGGGTAAAGGCAGTGTCGTTGAACTTACGGTTCTTGTTTTCAAATAATACGGAAAATCTGCACGGAATCATAGAGCATAAATCTTACATATATAATTGTTAAGTTAACGTTTGCTTTTATACAAATATAAAAGAAAAATCTGTTCAACTGGAGATGAATATAATTCCGCTTTGCCTTTATATTTTTCTGTGTGTATGATTTCAAGTGCGACGCAAGTTGACAGTTCTAAGAACGGGAAAATTTAATGTTGCGACCAGATTTAAATATGTCAACGGAGTTTGTACGGAATTAAGTGACACGAAAAAAGAGTAGTTTGAGAGTTAGAAACAGCATTCTTAACAACGGAAGAAAGCTATTCTCTTGATAAGATGCATAATAAAAGAGAGAAGGAGTTGGTAAAGATAGAGAGGTACGATAGAGAGGGTGGGCAAAGAAAGTGAAATATATATTTTTTTCACGTCACACCACGACATATTCCTTTAAAAAAATCAGTTCTCGAGATGAAACAAAAGAAAATACCAGAAAGAAAGAAAGAGAAAACAAGAACGGATGAAAGAAAGAATAAGAACGAAAGAAAGAAAGAGGGATAGAAAAGGAACGAAATAAAGGAAGAAAGCACATTGCACAGTGTTCGCATTTCATATTCATAACTTTCTTATTCCATAATGAATCATGTTGAATTTCAGACGATATTTTTTGTCTTATTTTTGATACAATGATAATTGATTTTAACAGGGAATAGCATGAAAAATCAATTGGAAAGAAATAGTTTCATCACAGGAACAAATGTGAACAAATGTTGTCAATTGCTATCAAAAATTGTATATACTACGTCGCAGTTTTTTAACCAGGTCTGTTCTTTTTCTTGTTATTCGCTGAAATGCGTCAAATTTTAGACAAAAATATTAGATAATAATATCAAGTGAAAGATTTACCAACGTAATTACAATTTCCATGGATTCAATGTAAATAAAGAGGTCGTTATTACTGGATGTCTTTCATCCTTAGCAATAGTATCTACCAAAGATATTAGATTGATTTATAAGTACGATTCCAAATTAGGACATAATGCTACTCAAGCTGCTGATAACCTCAACAAAGCATTCAGGGTGTTCAAAAGGTTTGGATCTGGGAAAACGGTGACTGATAACAAATTTCGAGGGATACCTGAACTTATTCTGAATGATGAATAATCATCTACAGTAATGGCGAATGACCTACGAACAACCGTTTCAGTACTTCCGGGATACTTTACGGCTTCAACATTGACTACATCACGTCATCTCAATACTGTAGGAAAGGTTGATGTGTGGAAAAGATGGGTCCCATAGGAACTGAATTAAATACTTCATGACAGTTCCTGACCTCATATCTCCCAGCAGACTGTCTATAAGCTCAGAGAATTACGACGTAAGGTCTTGCAGCATCCTTAATAAGACATTTCTCCAACCAATTATCATCTTTCGAAGCATTCTGAATTTCAAATCCGTAATAAAAGTTCATTATAGAAAGCCATAAGTCGTGCGTTTAGTGACTTCATGACTACTAAAGCAAAAAACCTTTTATAGAGATGACGTATTATCATTAGAAGATTGCTGGAAGAAATATTGCTTCAAACGAGTCATATTTTGGTTAAATATCTATCATTTTTATTATCTAATTCATTTTTCATCTTACTATTAAAAAAAAACGGTACATCATGCGAAGCAACCGAATACAGTTGAACATTCTTTATTCGAAATTCCAAAAACCAAAATATTCCGAAAACGGAAACTTTCAAAAGACAAGACACATAACTCATATGAACTCAAGTGAAAGCTTAGTTATCTTCCTTTAATTCTTTTGAAACATAAAATTAAAGTAACACCACAAACGGTGGAAGACGAAACAAGCAAAAAATCCTCAGAGTTAGTTTCTATTACATTTACAGCTGATTCAATGCTTATTTGCTTTTATATATCTTAAGTGAGATTTTAAAAAATTCCGAAAAACAAAAAGGTACTGTGTATTGTAATCTATTCTCTCATTCGTTATCCCTCAAATCTCTTCCTGTCCCAAGACTTTCACTTTCACTTTCCTTTTTCTTATTCAATTCAATAACAATTTGTTTGTTGGGTCTGAACACGGAAAAATTCCAGTACACAATAAAACCTTTTTCTTGCAATACAGAACAAAAATAAAACAACTATTTTTTTGTACTCAAACTAATTAATGGGAGATAAACGTAGACTAAGGAACCCCGAAAATATTCCACTTACATTATAGAACCCTATCCGGAATATGTTTGGTTTATATATCCAGAAATGTTCCGAAATCTGAAACTCTTCTGGTTCCAGACATTTCAGATAAGAGGTACTTAACTGTACCTCTATTGATGGATGGAATCACCATGTCCTCTTACTTTGTTCAGCACCAGCTAATTCAAAATAGCACACTCGAGTGGATGTGAAAAAATTGCAATTATAAGGAAGAAGAGACAGATATCGCTAGTCATTCAAATAAGAGCTATTATATACATCATGTAAAAACATAGCTTATGATTTTACTATAGAAATGCATCAGAAAATCAGAAAGAAAGGGATTGTCAATGGTCAGGAACCAAGGGGAGTATTTCAGGGATAATTTGACTCGTACAATTCATTTGCATAGTAAAATCATTACCGATGCATTTATATCTAAACATATGATAAGTATATATGCTAAAGTATCTCATTGGTTAATCTATCTTTCTATTATGGCGTAACAATGAAGATTTTGTTGAACTCTCAAGTTTATGTCTGACCACTCATTAAAACAGCTTATGTTGAGTTGAGACTTTAAAAACAATTTAAAATTGGGATACTCAGGTTATGGAAAATAAATTCCCCAAATGAAATAGCTTTAGGTTCCTCAGTGCCGATATATACATATAATAGCCATATTCTGTCTGTAACGCGTGCCTTATTTCCTGACCACCGACAATCCCTTTCTTCCAGATTTTCTAGGCATTTCTATTGTAAAAAAATTGCAATGCTTCCTTATGCTTAAATCATTAACTAATAATATACCGTGTGTATTAATTAATTGATCAATTGGTTTGTCCGCTGTCATGCTTAGAGGCGTAACTCATCCAAATTATCAAGTAGGTCAAGACATGGTAATAAACAAAATAGAATTTTATGTTTTAATGACGTTGTAAAAATGTAAATAATAAAAACATAAAAAGTAGTGAGAAATAAAAACAAAAACTAATAAAAATCCGTTAGTGGTCAACAGAACGGTATCCCCCAAGTTCACTGCAATGCAAATCTCTATTATCCACGCATGAAAAATACAATGTGTACCCATATATCTTATGTATATGCCGTCATTTTTGTCAGTGCAGGTAAAGAAATTGTACATATTATAGCCCATTTCTGTCAGTAGCACTTGCCACAATTCTTGGTCACTGCATGCAAATTGAGCCAAATAGTGCTTAACACTTTATTTCACTCTTAAAAAAATGGTCAGATTAACTATGTATCAAGTGTAGCAAATGCTACTGGTCCCACAATTTCAAATGCCCAACACTAAATGCTTGCAAGCTATTGATTCCACTTCAGTTGCTCTGCATTTGCTCTATTATTATAGTGTTATACTTGCCCCAACTTTTACGTGCGACTGGATGTTTAAGGTTGGCGATTTTGACCAATGATCACCTTCGATTGGGGTTGAAATCTCAACACGGTAGTTAACGGATGATTATTATGGTATCTTTGTGACACAAACACGATGTATAAATACGAAGGTATTTGAGACTGAAGTCATTGCAACGGCACAAAGATCAAAACGAACACAAAAGAATACTGTACCTGAAATGTTGGACATATTTTTCGTGAAGACAAGAAAGGTAAAATAAATGATTTGACTAAAGACTTGCCATTACATCAAATATCAAGAACGTCCGTTAAATAAAAGATTTTATCAACTTATTATTTGTTCGGGATCAAAAACAACAACTACTGGGTCAACATTCTTCACGATTCATTAACAGCATTTTGGAGAACTTCAGGAGAACGCTACAGTCTCCGCCTGAATATTCTGTTGACAGTTATATCCACCAGTTCCTGGGGCAGAGGATTTCATTCTTCAGTCGATCTTGGATAAAATGAGACACTGTGTAACAATGTTCTGCGGAGGAGATGGGGTATTTGCTTGTTATTAGGAGTGCGTGGTCTTTGGTAATGGGAAAACGCTATGTCTCGATTAACTATTTGATTGTTCGAGTAAATGATTTTGTGCAACATTACTCATCTGTCCTCTAGAGTTGGTCAGTTTTTTTTCTCTCTTAACAGTGAAGTCATTGTTTCAGGCTTGCGGTTGTATTAATTTTAGGCCCATCGGACTGATTGTCGATTTATATTTGCGTCATCTGTTTTATAGCAAAAGAAAAAAATCATTTGTCTACTTTACAAGTAAGTATGTGTTTTAATATCAACGTGTATTTTCTTGAAATTATGACTCCTTCACAACTTATGCTACAGGGTCCACACTAGCTTATCCCGCCCCTACAGATGGCGAACTCACAAAATATCACACTATAGTTGATTCTGTTGGATATCTTATAGATTAGAATCCAGGCACAGTTCATTAGAGAAGAAATCCACTTGTTGAGGACCGGAGACTGAGCAAGGAGAAACACTGAACAAACAAGAAAGCACTCCAAGAGCGCACACCACTTCCAACCTGATTCAACGTTATCAGCTCAGAACATGTTTCCGCTCTGGTCTGACTGCTAAAAAGTGTTAGATTTAAAACAGCAAAAACAAAAAAAAAACAAAACAAAAAACAAAAACACCCCCCCCAAACAAAAAAAAAAAACAAAAACACAAACCCCCCAAAGGTGCTAAAAATGGCCAAAAACACGCCCGAAGTCTCAAAACTGTCAAAGCACGCCCTGCTAATTGCTTTCAAAACAAGAAACACGCTAGATTTAGCGCTTTTCGCACTAAACCCGCAACTCTGATCTCATTGTCACTGAAAACTTCATGAAAATCAGTTGATAAATAGTTACTCTGCAGGGAGTCAACTGTGAAAATTCCACTCCATTGTTTTAATCAATTTGTCCTGAGTCCATAGGTTACCTTTCATCAAAATACCATTGGAATTCATGGAGAACTTTCGGAGATAACGTTTACGCCAACAGAAGTAAATACGTAGATGCATGAAAAAAAAAAGAAAAAAAAAACAAAGAAAAAAGAAAAAGACCGTCTGCTGGAGGACCGAACTCCACCAAGACTTCTATTCCGACTTAGATGATTACTGCAACTTTTTTTTCATCGTACATATGATAAATAAAAAAAATTCTTGTATTAAGGTATTCATTTATTAGATAGAGTTAAGCCCTTACGTATGTGTATGATTTTTTTTAATATCTAAGACGTGACAATTTAGCTCAGTCAGCCAGACAGACGCCTGGCAATTAATTGGTCGAAGTTCAAATCACAGTAGGGGATAATAATTCTACGTATCTATTTACCATCTCACTTTGTCGTTCTTATTACGGAACCAAATGAAGTCAACTCCAGTTCGGGTGTCGGACAAAAATATCGCTCAATAGAGAAAAAAAAATTGATCCGCCGCCGAATTCAAACTCCCTTACACCATGGCTTACTCTTTCAGAATATCTTATTGAAATTCATTGAGAACTTTGGGAGATATTGTGTGGATATAAGATTACAATGTAGGGGAGAGGTAAGTGTACATGGATCGGCCCTCAAAATTGGAGAACTTCTGTTGCCCAATACTCTCTCTCCCTCACGAATGGTTATTACAATCGATTGAGAACTTTTAGAGATATTGTGTGGTGTGGACAAATAGCTACGATGCAAGGGAGTCAACTATATGTGGATTCACCCCCAAATTTAATCACTTCTCTCCTATTCCATTACCCACCAACACGGAAAATTTATTTGAAATTCACTGAGAACTTAGGGAGATATTCGGTAGTGTGGACGTATAGCTGCAATGAAAGCGGTGTGGTGTAACTATGAAAAAATCCCTTCTGAAAGAATGACCTACTCAACAAAATCACGGATCCTAGGCTTTCGAAAGACTGTCCACGAAGTCCCAGTAATACCTTCATAAACCCTCGGGAGTCCATGGCCCCCATATTAGGAACCCCTGCACAAAATGTTGACCCGGGGAAGGCTTGTAGGAGCCAACATCCACCCCAGGCCCCCAATCTCCACGCACTCCTCTGGCTAGAAGATTCTAAAATAGTAAAAATACGAACTTTTTGTTTCTTCATTTGCTCAGTGATTCTTCAATCGAACACACTAGTGCGTCATCGGCTATGTAGTAGAACGTTACTTAAACATCGCGATGCTCTTAACGACCGGCGGTGTTTGTTCACATCTCGCGATAAGTAAACGAGACAACAATAAAAAATGGCGCGGTTGAGGATAAACTACGAACGTGAAACAAAACAACTGATAAAAAGTGTCACTGATATTCAGGTATACGTTCATATATGTGTTCAGGTTATCTCACGGATAATTTCACTCTATGATAATACCAGGACCACGACTGTTCGGCTCAGGAAGTTTATTTACTTCATGAAAAATAGATATGTAAACAAACGGTAGCCAAAGAGAGACCATCCCGATACTTTTTTTTTCGTTTTGAAATAGTTTCATACTAAAAAATCAGTGTATAAATAACATGGAACTCTTTCTTTATCATGGAAATAAATCAATTCCAGGTGCCTGTCTGGTCCTGCTTAATGTCAGTCTGTTGTAAAGTAGATCGTAGATAGATTTAAAATGGATATTTAGAAGGTCGAACTCTAAAATCTTTTTTTTTTTTTACAAGGGAACTCAAAAATCAAAACACCGGTTTCATTT
The DNA here is from genome assembly GCA_963457665.1 of Thysanoteuthis rhombus. Classification (NCBI taxonomy): domain Eukaryota; kingdom Metazoa; phylum Mollusca; class Cephalopoda; order Oegopsida; family Thysanoteuthidae; genus Thysanoteuthis; species Thysanoteuthis major. Next base: position 25,212,630 of record OY735210.1, on the reverse strand, counting down.
GAAAGATAAAAAAGTATTAGGCTTGTAATTCTCTCGCTCTTCCGAACCCATTATATCTTACTTACCCCTGACATATTTGTCTGTTTGGGGAAAAAATATTTTTTCACGTTTCATGAAGGGGTTCTATTTACAGTGTGAATATAATGCTAACTGAACCCTCACATTCTAACATTTCTACGAAGTGAGGCCTTGAAGTATGCAGTTACTTCCCTTAATTCAAATATATAAAAATGATAACGTTACCCAAGTTTTAGCTAATCGAAAAAAAAAAAGAAAAAATGTTTTGTATCTGAATTTGGATAATATTAGATTTGTAAAGTCAACTGTAATTTTTGTGCTTTTAATCCATTTAACTGTAGAACCTTCTGAGAAGCCTTAAAATGAACCAAGAAAGTTGATTTAGTACACTTTTTTTCGTATAAGCCTTCAACTTTTTTGACACACTGGCCCACTCGATCTTGAAAACAACACACAAATCAAATAAATAAAGACAACTTTATCTCCATTCAAACCTTCAACGTTTCACACACTGGCCCACTCAATCTTAAATACGGTGCACAAATAAAAATTTAACATTTCGATCCTTACTTCATTTTGAGGCTAACAGGAGTTACCTCCATTTTACACATGTGAACTAGGATTCTACCAAATGCTGGATTTGAAAAAAAAGTTTTGTCCTACAACTGCTTGATTATTTTGTTACTTATCGTCATTAAATTATTGTTGTTTTTTTTTTATATTCCAGGATGAAGGCTGTCAGGACTTCAAGACTTGCTACAGCTTTGCTGTCTCCAACTTTAAGTACCATCGTTTTTTGTCTGTTGATTCACACAAGGTGAATCGAAGCATCAATGGGTAAATTGATGAATTCATTTCTTCTGACTAATTTGCCAGTGTCAGGTTTTGAAATAATCCCTTCTTTGATGGGTCACAAATACAGTAGCACAAGACAGGCTTTTAAGATAGCTGCAATTGGATAGATTTTCCAACGACTGGCTTTAAAAATGGCTAAAATCATCTTCTTTTACAATGGCCAAAATAGGCTAGAGTTCCACTCCAGATGAATGGATAAACTAAAAATCATATGTTTTATCCAAAGACACCATTGTTTTTATAAAAAGTACTTTTCATAAGTACTTGAACAAGCACAAAATCTGTCTTTATTGCCCAAGATTGTAGGAGACATTAAAGATTTTATGCAGGTGGGTAAGGGGGGGCAGATGAACTTACTAGTTTGGCCACTCTACCGTATTGCCACGTGAGTTTGACTTTTCGATCTCTTTGATTGATTCTGTGCAGTATTTTAGAAGGATAGATAAAAAAACCTGTTCTCTTTATTCATTCAACTCTTAAATTGTGAAGCATTAAAAAAAACATTTTCTAGAAATTTAGCATATTGAATCACAAAACATGGCTAAATGTATGTTGATTGCAATTAAGATTTTTTTCTCTTTGTGTAATGTTTTTGTTTTAAACTCTCAAAATCAAGCAATTAAAAAAGAAAATGTCTGTTTGTTCAAATACTAATGACAAGTTCTGTATATATATATATATATATATATATATATATATATATGTGTATATGTATGTGTGTGTGTGTGTATATATATTTATGCTTTGAGAAGAATATCTCTTCCAGTAGTAAGTATTTTCAATTATAGTCATGTCATCCCTCACTCAAGAGTGGAGGCTCTGTTTCTGAATTTCCCCGACATGTGATCTTTCAAAAATCAAATGAAAGTAGTTAAATGCCATTAACATAATCTATGAAAGTAGTAAGTAAATATGTTTAAGGTAAATCATTCGAATTTTCATTTTTATATCCGTTGCTAGGAAACTATTATCACTCGTTCGTGATTTCAAATCACTGTAGGGAAATGTAAATTTTATATATCTGCTTAGTTTTACGGAATTGGTCAAACAGTGAAGAGTTCACTCCCCTGAATTAAATGAGGATTGCTCTTGGTGTTCTTTGTGTTCTTGTTATAGCGGGGGGGCGGGGATGGACCTCAAAGTCAGTTCTGTCCTTTGACTTGGAGTGGAGTTTGACAAAAGTGGAATGTCAAATGGTTAACCATTTGGTCAAGTGGCTGATAAAAACGCATCCAAGTAAGAGTTAACTCCCTTGAACCAACTCAATGTAGTATATAAAGACGGTATTTGGTTTTAAATAAAATCAAACTTGATAACATTACTCTCTTGATTAAATAATAAGTGTGCAACATTTTTCACTTTTTTTATTCCTAGATAATAAGTGTTATTTTCTGATTGTGTGTAGAATGTACAGAGAATGATTATTATTCCTTTTAAACTTTGCTTTTGCGACCAGGACGGTGATAATTTGAAATTTGCACATCTTTAATTACACGAACATCACTATCCTGGTCACAAAAGCAAAGTTTGAAGCGAATGATAACTATCCTCTACACTTTTTACTTATAAGCAATCAAAAAATAACACTCACTACCCAGGAACAATTATCAGTTATAATTTTGGTATATACACTTTCATGATGTAAACAATGTCTTATATGATTTACCAAGTTCTCCAATTTATCTTTTTTCAGTGCTTTATTTCTTCTCTCTCTTTCAATCCTCCTTTTTTTCAGACTCTGTGAGAAGTTTGCCGTTCATTCACAACTGAAGAAAGCAAAAGACCTGAAAGAACTGACTGACAAATTCCTTGCCATGCCATTATTCGAACAGAAAAACTTTGGTCATGTAAGTAGATCTACCAGAACAAGGCTTATTTTCCCTCTTCTCTCTTCCCCATTTTAACTTATAACCACAGGTATGTCTTGATTAGTTTGGTTAATTTATTCCCAAATTTTCTGTACTGTTCTAAGCCGTAATGTTCAAGGTTTTATTACAGTTTAATATGTTCTTCTTGAGCTTATACTTTGCTACATTAATCTGTTTAGCAATACTTAACCTTTACTACATCAAAACCTGCACTTATCTAAACTGCATTATTCATTTTTATTATTCCTGTAATTTTTTTCTCTACTCTTACATCATAGAGCAGAGGATTAGTATTTGATTATATGTATGTTATGTCAAAGCCTTTCTAAAAAACCTTTGACACCAATAGAAGGATAACAGCCAAAAAGAATTAGTATCTGTTGTTTGTTCTGTTGGACCTCTGTTGTAATGAGTTTTATTTGTACATATAAATGTCCTTTGGGTAAGATAATTGAGAATTACTGCTTGAATCAAAGGGGAGATAATCTACCGTTTATTCTAATCTCCATTCTACTTGCCAATTGTTCAAGATAACCAACATTTTTATGCAAGGATTCCTAAAGTTATTTTGAGGAGCCCTCCAGTCTTGAAAGGTTGAGAGAGGTTGCCCTACACTATCATGCTCAGAAAAAGCAATAAACAAGAGAGAGTCCTGTCTTGTTGTAATATTATTTACAATGTTTCAAGTTCAATCCCATTTTTTTCTTTTGTTTTCTTACTTGCAGACAGACTCACACTATGCCATTCTGAATTTGTTGATTAATGTTGCTCAAAATCCAACCATCAAGGGAGATTTTGAATCCAAGAACGTTACTATTCCTGGTAAGGTGATCCTAATCTTAAATTTGTTGGTAATGTTTTTCTTTTTCTTTAGTTCAATTCAGTTCACAAACCAGTTCTTACTCACTGAAAAGTTCCAAAGCAGTTACAAGATATTTATGAATCTTAGACTTGATATTTTAAAACTTTCTTCTATCTCTCTTCCTCCCTGCACCTGTCCAATATATTTATGGATAAGATCATTCCGTCTATTAATTTCTCTTCTTCATCTCTCTTATCAAGTAACCAGAGTTATTGCATTCATGCCTGTTCAACTTTTCCATTATGGTGATCCATCTATGTTTGGTACCGATATTTTAATTGAATGTTGATTAAGTAGCCTATTAGTGACTTAACTATGGTTGTATTTGGACATCTGATAGGATATCATTTGAAGTTATGTGTAGCAGTTAATTTACTCTTTGTTAATCACTGTACCATAAACAGTTTCACATCGACAAATATGTAGAATCCAACACCAAGGTGTTAATTTGAATTTAATCTAATATTTGCCATATAAATTGATGCTCCAGCATAAGGCAGTTTCATGTCCATCAGAGTGTATAAACACAGTGGGTGTAAACTGACTAATATCATCCATTAGGGAAAATTCTTGATGCTCAAAAAGTCAACTTATACACCGATAAAATTTCATTGATAAACAAACATTGATAAAATTATTAACTCTCAAATTCATGCACCACTTGTAATTGCTTGTATGGACATTGGAACGCTCCAATGGATTGAATCAAGAATAATGGAACTTTCCTCGGGATTGAATGGAGAAAAGAAAATCACTTGATGGTCAAAGCAGGAAAATTCAGATCAAGAGTTATTTCCCTTGCTAATGACATTTTCAAAAAAAAAAAAAATTTATGAGTTGGATTATTGAAAATTTAAATGAGCTCGGCAGATAATTTTGTTCACACTCCAATTGATTACTGACTTTGGTTTGTGTCTGATAGGATTTATGTTGTGTAACTTTATATAGTTATCTCTTGCCAGTTGCGGAAATATCCATTTGCGGATTCATAATTTTATAGGAATATATTGAGGATTTTGTTGTATACTGCAAAAAAACATGTAGAAAATATGCTGTGCTGTATACACAAAATGTAAAAAGTTTTGGAAATCTTTGATGGATATATATATTCGCAATATAGCATCTACGAGAGACTTTTGACAAAGTGATTTGTCGATAAAAACTCCTAGAACTTGTAATCAATTAATTTTATCGTGATAAAATTTGTGTTATTACTAAGATTGAAAAAAATTATTTATATAGACAATATAACCCTGGAGATAATTGTAGTTGAAAACTTGTTTACATTTGCAAAACGGTTGGTCAAATGATATTTTAGACATTAAAATGTCTTTTCGAATCTACTGCACTGTAGTTTTATGAAAAAAAATGGTTTTCATTTATTATATGCATATTTTTTTAATTCTATGCTTTACTGTATTCAATAATTTATTTGCACATTTATAATTCGGGGATGGTAAAATGTTTGTTCATCAAAAGGTTTATGGTACTAGATTTAAGGTTTTGGAATACTGAAAGGGCTGGAGGTGGTCAGCAAAAATGATTTTCAAACTTGGCACATTTGCCTCCCTAACTTAAATAGCAAGGGATCATGCTATTATTTTTTGTCTAACCTTGTGACCTTTTATGTTTGTTTTGAATGAAACCTCACAGTAAGTCATTTTTCTATTCATGTCTTGCCATTTTAACTTTATTATTAAGATTTGAAATAAAAACAGAAAAAAATATTCAATTTTACTCTCCTTTTTTTTTTTTTTTTTTAGAAGAGGAAGAAGGCTTTGATTGGACCAGTTATTTAATGGAGGGTGTGGATGTCTACCGTGGACCATACCCAGATTCTCCTGTAAGTTGATTGTGCAACCACTGTTCCCTTGGTGGGCTTCCCCTGTTACAATATGAAGATAAAAGATTTTGAAATTATTGCAATATTTTCAAAAATTCAAGATACAAGTCCGTGAAGATACTTAATTTATATCAATGTCATATTTTCAAACAATATTTTACTGGAAGACTGGCGCTTTCCCTCCAACTAACAATACTTGCTTCTCTGCAAGAATATTGTCTTCTAAAAATGAAGCTCTTGAAATAAATACGTGTGATTTTTTAATGATTTTTTTATCAATCCGTAAAAATATTGGTTAAAATATCGTGATTTTTTTGTTCAATAGAATTGAAATATTTCAATTTTTGTCCTTTTTTAAATTGTAAAGATAAATCTTGGAATTTCTGCCAGTCGTGCATTTTTGTATTATTCGTAAATGGATGGTTATCATTGATTTTAATCACTTACTTTCTCATCCATCAAGGGAGGTAATTTCCATGTACTAAGGGAGGTAATCTTGCAAATTTTACTTTGAATCGAATTACATTAAATCGTGGATTAGGGTTATTCATTCCAATAAAATGGTTTAGATTCATTCCAATAAATTGATTTAGATTCGTTCCAATAAGATATTTTGAACTTTGAAATTCTGTTTGTCCAAATAATTTTTAAAATTATCGTTTGAATTTTGTTACATCCAATAAAATAAATTACCTAGAGAAATAATATCAAAGTTTATTACAGTTCATTAAAATTCAGTATAATTTTTATTACTTCCCTTGACTGTTGATGACTAATCTATTCATACGTAAGTTATAGATTCAAATTATTGGTTAATTGTCTAGTTGTATGTATCTCTGTTTTGTCCGATTCCTGTTATAACCTAAAAGCTATCATGGATTGGTCCATGTGAAATAGATTAACCCAACTAATAAAAACAAAAGGGTTGTTCAAATATGAGATTGTGTGTTGTGACAGAACAGTCAAGATTATGTCTCAGTATGGCTGGATGTTTTGAATAATTGTAAAAGAAAAGTGTAAGTGTGTAAATGCTTTTTAAGAATGCCAGATTTCTCAAGACATTTTTTCTCCCGTTTTTCTTAATAAAATTATAGTCATCTTTCTTTGTAATGAAATAAGTTACAATTTTGATAAAATGTGTATCTTCTTATGACTTTTTATTTTCATATGACACTGTCTGTGGTGTTTTTTCTCACATAACATTTTTTCTGAAGACTTTTAAAACAATCTGAGTTGAGTTGTGACATGAAAAAAAATGAAAGTAGGATACTTGAATTATTGAATATAAATAACCTAATAAAATAGCTATTGACTCCTTGGTGCCAATCCCTACATAAATGACCCTGTCATTATTTATGGGTATATGCTAGTAAGAATATAAGATGCTTGAGGTAATGATTACCATATGACTTTTTCAGGAATGGAGTGAATCCGAAGAGGAGGAGGAACAGAGGAGTGAAACAGTCAGTGAAAAACTTGACAGTTCAAAAGCCAGTTCCATAGAATATGCACCTCATTCAAACGAGGAGTCAGTAATCAGTGATACTCACAAAATGCAAAGCACAGAGCCAAGAGGTTATGTGTGGCTGGGTCAGAACATCATACCACCATATTGGAATGGTGCCGTCCAGAAAATTCCTGAATCTCAAGGATATTATAATGTTGTCAAAGACTGGTTTGTTGTCAAGTTTTATTCTGTCTTTTAATAATTTAATGATGGTCTTGAAAAAAAAACAAACTTTTTTTTCTCCCCCGAACAGAAAATCAAGAACTTACTGAATAGGGGTAGAAAAGGCCAAGGATAAGTTGTGTGTGGTGTAACATACATCAGGATCTCTTCAGGAAAGGAAGCACACAACAGAATGATCTCCCTGTAATAAGAGGGGGGGGTAATGAATATTCATTATATATAAAAAAACATTGAATTGGAAAACCATTGACAGTTTGCTTTCTGACTTCAGTTGGGGATTTGAAATCCTTAAGGATTTTGTTGAGGTAAAGCCAACAACCAGATGTGAATTAATTTGTTTGTGAGTCATAAGCTACACACCATCGCATCACTGCAAGTGGTGAGCAGCTGACCTATCGGTTAGTCATATTGCTACCACCGAGAGTGTTATTTGTGGTTCTGTTTCAAAGAAAGTTATCTGAGGTTCCCCTGTTTCAAAGAGATACTCTACATATCCTCTGCATTGTATTTCTTTTATATAATTGTTTTACCCCTGAAAAAAGGTGCTTCTTCAGGTGTAATTAGTAATATCCATGAGAAATGGGAGTCTCTTTTAATGGGCTCTCTCTCTCTGGTGGTGCAAACTCTCTTTTTCTTATAGACTAGATATCATATATTATGTTTGAAGAGGGCCATATAATGAATTGTCCAAAATGTTGTGATAACATCAAAGATCAGAAGAAGAGATTAGATTGACTGAACCAAAGTTGTAGTGATTATAATTCTCACAAATGTTCTCTGCTAAATGATTTTCAAAACTTAGCTTTGGGAAGATGGTGTTTGATGTCGTGACTTTTTTTTTTTTTTTGGTGGTTTACTGAACAGTTAAAATAGTTCAAATTATTAATTTTTTGCTCCCATTTATCTTGATTGTTGTTGCCTTTATTGCAACTAAACTCAGGCTGGGTTCTCTCGAGCACTGAGTAAATAAATTATCAGTGCAGATTGGAATAAGTTCAAGGTGAGAATTGAACTCACAAGCCTCTTTGCTGGAGGGTAGCTCACTTAACATGCAACCATTCTTACTATTGAACTTCTGAAACTTAGTGGTAAGCATCAGTCCAACTCACTCCCTATCCCGATCTCTTCAGCACCATGTTTACTATCAACTGGAAGTTTAGTTCAATCCAATTTGTATTTTAATTTATTTCATAAGATAAAAAGCAACAACAATTAAGATGAAGGTAGATAGGTGCAAAAAAATTCATGATAATGATTTACAATATCTACCCTAAACCCTAACCCTAAATGATAAAAATAGAATGAAAATTAGTTCAAATTATGCAAACAGTTCATCATTGGCTTGTGATTCACTGAATTTCTTTGGGTTTTGCAGCAGTGGGAGTATTCTATGAGAATTCCTTCTGTAGTTCTGCCAGGGTTTCTCAGAATGAAAAATGATTCCCTTTCGAAATATTGCTTAGTGTGGCATAGGGCAACAGCAGTGAGTTACCCATATAAATTCGACTTGACTGACCATGACCTGCGAGACAAGCTTGATCACTATCCCCTATGGTGTTCATCCAAGTATATAAAATCTCAGCGTTTTTGAATCCGTGTTGTGTATGATCTAAGGGAGATAATTCTGTCATTACTAAGTTCAATTTTTAATAGCTTTTATTGTTATTCTTCACAGACGTTTTTAATCGGTTATTTGACTTGGGACGATTATAGATTACACTGAGTAACTTTTCTTGTTTTTTCTGTTTAGTCCTTGGTAATGTAGTGTTAATTTCTGATTGATGATGTCTAAAAAGTCATACAAAATGTTAATTATCCTCTTCAAACTTTGTTTTTGCGAGCAGGACAGTGATAATATGAAATTTACTTATTTCCGATCAGAAAAGAGTCAAATTTGCATGTTTTATCCTGGCCACAAAATCAAAGTTTGATTGACATAATATCCATTTTCTATACTTTCCACACATAACTAATCTGAAAATTACACTTGATACCCTGGAACAATAATTGCATTGCCCAGTGTTATTTAATGATGATTCTTTTTCTCAAATTTTTAAAACTCTTGAATAAAAAAAGGCTGAATAATTTAGATATTTGATGTGTTAAAGTAAAGAGTCTCAAGAGAGACATAAGAATTACTTATTTACATCAGAATATTTCTTCTATTCATCGTCTATTTGCAAGTAAAATTAATTTTCTGCTTAGAATAATAACTTAAGGATTCAGTTTTTTTTTTGTTTCTTTTTTCACTAAATGATTTTGATATGAGTAGTTTCTTATGGATCCCTGATTCAATAGATCTTAATGTAACTAATTTTTATCGGATCCCTAATTTTTATCTCCTGAAAAAAATTCCCCCCTGATATCTTATGGGCATCATGATAAAATATCCGTCATAGCTCCTTAAAATCAAAAATCTATCTAAAAAGAGAAAAAAATAATGAAAATCAAAGATTATTCAATAATTGTAACAATGTCATATTCAAGGAGTGTTCAAAGAAAAGATTGCATGTGTAATTATATCTTTAAACAAAAACTGATGAGTTTTGAATGTATATTTTTCCCCTGAAAAAATTGTAAGGTTCTATTGAGAAAAATCGTTGGATTCAAAATCATAGCATTTAAAAATTAATTTAGATCGATGAACTGACTTATGGAAATTAAAAATCAAAGTATTATCTGAAACTTGTTCTAAGATGATGTTTACTGTATCTCAAAGTAAGAGTTGTCTCTCAAATTATCATTGAAGTATTTTATGAAATTTTCATTTACATTTGGTTTTATCTTATTTGGAAAACACAACAGTTTGTCACAAAAAGCTTGTGAATATCGAACTGCTACTGGAGAAATGTCTGTGACTCTGTGTATGTTGCACAATTACTTAACAACTAGTCATTGTATGAACTTGAGATTTGCCAGATATATGAATCAACACACGAGGCAGTGCAGTGTTGAGTTTAAAGTCATTTGGACCAGCGGATATGTTCAAAGATGTGATAAATAATGATTATGGATCTGATTTCTGGAAATCATTTCCCTTGATTGCTGCTCTTTAGAATTATCTGAATTGGCAACACTGAAGAAGAGTAATCAAAATACCTTGAAGCCATAGTTTCGTATAACAGATGGATAAATCATTTTGTATGACAATTAGGGTAGGTTGCTTTGCACTCTCCAAAAAGCCTGGCCCTTTCTGAACATACACTTTGCAATGGGCACCCCTCTACACCAATTAATGATGATTTTTCAAGCAAACAACCTTATTATTATTCAAGTTGTTCAAATTTTAGTCTATCAAGAATTATCATTTATATACTTGACTAGTTTTCCTTACATCTTATGTTGTTTTCTTATCATAATACTCAGGTCATTCATACTACTTACCTAAGGGTTGTAGAATAAATCTAGACATGACCCCCAGCAATGAAGAAAAACTTGTCAAAAATTAAGAATGAAGGCTATCATTAGTTTCAGTGTTCTTATTCTTAGACCCAAACCAGTGTTGATACCTCAAGTATCCTTTTTAGACAAGAAATATTTTCAAATTATATATAGTAGGGAAGTGTCTTTTACAAAGGTGCATATTTGGAAGAAGCTGGACTTTATGGTACTTGGTGTAGCTAGCCATAATTATTGTGTAAAATCATTCCCATCCAGAGTACAAAATTACGGCTTCGAAGTATTTCTGTTACTTCTCTTGGACGGAAAGATACAGTCAAATACATATACCTCTCAAACTTTGTAAGTATGAAACTACGGCTTTGAAGTATTTCAGTTATTTCACTTCAATGTTGACACTTTAGATGTTTTATATCTACTTTTAGATAATTCTAAAGAGTGGAAATCAAGGGTAATAATTTAAAGAAATTAGTTCTATAATCTTTGATTTTTTTGTTTATTTCTATTAGATTTCTTGAGAATTGCTAATCCAAACAACTTCAAAACTCATCATTGCACTGCTTTATGTGCTAACTAATATATGTGGCAAATGTCAAATTTGTATGATGACACTCATACTCTGAGAGATTTCTTCAATTGTATGAAGTTGTGATTATAATTTATTATATACATATGCAAGAAGTTGGTTGTGTGTTGCAATGAATAGTGCATAAGTCATTCATAGAAATTTCGGTTTGTAGGAAATATGATTTCCATAATCTGTTGAGGGAAGAAGGTTGGTGTTTTCTCTTTACTAATATTTTATCAAGTTTCTAAAATTACAAAATATTATGAAAAAAAATCCTTATCCCAACCATGAGAAATTTTATAATCTACAAACCAACATGCTTCATCAAGTTTGATTCTTCGAATTTCTGCTTTTATTGATGGTGATTTACATGGAAGACTTGTTGCATTAACTTCATCTATTTGGAAAAAATATATTCTCATTTTTTTAAAAACTTAACCTGACTCATCAAAGGTATGTTTAACTCTTGAATTCATGGACCACTTTTAACAGCATCAGAACTCTTCAATGAATAGAATTAAAAAAAGTGGAATTGTTCTGCAAACTGAATAATAAAAAAAAGAATCACCAAATGATCAATGGAGGATAATTTAGATCAGGAGTTATTTCCCTTGACAATATTTTTGAATGAATTTAACAATCAAATACCCATTTTTTCTCATTGTATTTTCAAAGTATCCATCTTCTACAATAATATCAATTAGTTATCATCATCTTAATAGTTATTATGTGACCTCTTTAATTCCAGGGATTGTTATGAAGCCAAAATAAATCCCTTGATAGCCAGTGCTCCCAAAACAGTTGTGACTGAGACCCAAGTTATACGAGAAACACTGTGGTAAGTGTGATTGATTTCTATGTTCCATTGAAGACTGTGTCGGTGAAAATTATTCTAACATAGAGCAGTTATTATAGACCACTCAGATAGTGTAATGGTTAGCACATCTGCCTCACACGCAGAAAGCAGTAGGTTCAAATCCCGGTATGAGTGAAAAATGCTTACTTGCAATCTGCTAAAATGGATGGACGGTTGGTCATAAAAACTGGTGAAGTCCTAGTCTCGACCGGACTTGAGACTTGCAAGTGTCACTAAGCTGACGGATGCAAAGGAAACTGGGTCTTCATTGTTAGCCATTTATACTCCAATGCAAATTGTCTCCTGAGAAATGGGTGTACACTACAGAGGTTTTTATGGTGACGATGTATTCTCTTGCATAGATTGCTTCCTTTTCCTGCATTTTAACAAAGAAGAAAGTATAACTTTATCTGCAGCTTTCAATGAGAATTTGGGATGAGTCAAGTAAATAGGCTCTCTGTTTTTATTCACTTATTCTAACTGCTGACATATGTTGTCTTGAACAATCTCTTATCGGAAATTTATAAAAAAATATACGGAAAACATGTTTGGGTTTCTGGAGCTTTTTTTCTACTTGAAAATAAAGTGATTCATTTTCTTTAAGTACTTAGAAAAATAAAAAGTATACTAGTAATTTTATTGTCTGTCTTTATCTCATTTCAATTATCACTGTACAAATAAACTGAAGTATTATTTGTAGTCTTGATTCACTCCACTCAAAGTGAATAGTTACCATCTTCTCCATGGAGACATTGACATGCCCTAGCAATCAACGTTATTGTCTACCCTAAATATATGGAGTGGCCAAACTTGCTCGATGTAAGAGCCACACTATAAACTGATGTGTGAGAATTGCAAAGCATAAAACAAAATTTACATACACGTATTTATTGTAACATATTCGTTTTGTTACAAACATTTTTTGAAAATGTCAATAAATACATATATGCAGTAATAATTATTCATGCTTGTAGTTTTTAAAACCTTTAGATGTGTTTTAGTTTGGGGAATCACTGAGTACGTACATATATATCCTAACCCATTACCCATCTCCGCCAAAATTCCTCTGCAACTCTTGATGATTTGAAATTTCTTCAATCAATCTAACTCCCACCATCCCTCCCCCTCAATTCTCAGAAACGAAGTTCATATAGAGAATTAAAATTAGGTTTTAAATTAATCTCTGCTACCCACAATATGGATTCTCTGAGATCAAATATAGAACTGATGCTGGGAGAATATGAGATGGCAAGACGAACGGGAGAGGTTCAGAAAAATGTTGGTCCCGCATTACCCTTAATAGAGAGGTGTGGCAAATTTTTGGGAAGGTCTATGTCTGACAATGATAAAGACCCAAAACTGACCAGTTTAATCACTGTTGCTGTGTTAGATTATCCATGTGTTTGACATTTTTATATATATATATATCTGGATTTATTTGAAGGTTCAATTTACAATTAAATTTTATGCTAGATTGCTCCTTTTAACCATACTGCTTAATTTATGAAGTAAATACCAGCATGCATGGGTAGGGGTGATTCATGAATTCCCTTGGAATGCATTTTTGCAAACCATGAGCATTAAACTCATGATTTAATCCAACGGGGACACAGTTCGCACCCAGGAAACAATCAAGTGTGATAAGAAAAGGACCCTGGCCAACATATTTTCACAAGCTGCACATTTAACGTCAAAGAGTCACGTATGGCTCACAAACTATGATCTGGCCACCCCTGCTATACATGGTACCTGTTAAACGATTAAAAAAAAAAAAGCTTCCGGTCTCAAGGGTTTCAGATGTAAATTTTGTGTTCCTGTATCAGGAATAAGAAAAAAAAGCGGTAGAGGAGAAACATTCTCTGTCAGCTTTTGATTCTTAAATTCATAGACTGCTAGTAACCGCTTGTATTAACTGTGGAAATCTTCAATGAATAAAATTGAAGTGGAGAAAGGAAGAAATCACCAAATGGGCAAAAGGGAATAATTTTGATCTGAAGTTGTTTCCTTTGATGAATTTCCCTTCATATCTCTCATGAATTTAAGAGTTCCTGATTTTTGTCATACATTCATTTTCAATTTTTGTTGCTGTAATCTGTTTTTTTTTCCCCCCCGTTCAGGATGTTGCAAGGCATTTCCGAATTGTTTGTGTATGAGCGTGCTGGCATTGTCTATCATCTGAGGGATAGTGTGCATTTATCTCACTTGACAAAGGTTTGTACATTTACTCATTCATACTATTTCCAGTGTGGTTTCCAAAATGAAATTTTTTCTTGAAATAATTTGGAAAAAAAAAGAAAAGAATTTCAAATGATATCATATTTTCTCTTGGAATAAGCCAATAACTAGTGCGGAAGCTGTGTGTCATATAACCAGTTTATGAAACATATGATATGACAAGTGAGTCATTCTATATTAAATCAGCCAATTTTAAGGACTTTCCCCGGGTCACCTTCCTGATTCCTTCAAGAAAAAAATCAGAGGTGCTCCTATACCAAACTTATGACGAAATCCCATATATCAGATCTATATTGTCAAACTCTTAGTGTTGACTTAATTATTGCGAATACGTCAGACATCGGAATTTGAGACTCTTGAATTCAAGACATGACTAAAAGAGCAAAAGAGAAAAAGAAAGAGTGATGCCTGGCGTCATGTCGTGTCAAGTCGCATATCTTTTGTAAACATTTAGTTTCTGTTATGAAAAATATTATTCTCAAAATCCTACTATTTGACTCTGTTTTCGTTTGTATCAACAATGACACTGACCTCACTAAAAACCAGTGATGTCATGACGGCGCGAATAAGAATTGCATACGCAAAAACTGATAACAGATTCACTCTTTCAACTCAGGTTGACTTGTTTTATTACCGGAACTGTTAATAAAGCACTTGAAATGGGATATGTAGTTTTGGAATAATATTGTATGGGGAAATGAATTCTGGGTTTTACCTTTTAGATTCTAAAGAAGCAAGGGAGTTTGACCTTAGCACTTCCAAGCTTGTCTATAATAGCTTTGAAAGTAAAGATCTTTGAAATTTTTTCTTAGTTTCGTGCATTTTTCTAAGCAAGTCTGTCTGTTCAAATTGCGACATCTACATTTTTTCATATGGCCTGTACAACTTTGAAACTTTGTGACCAAGGCTAACTTTTTCAGTAGGATTCAGATGTAACCAGATTAGGTCTATCTAATGTGCTTTTCGCCCTACAAAGCTTTGAAAATGGTCGAAGATCTAAAAGTTAAAGAGACAATACCCATTTTGAGAGCCTTTTACTCCAACATTATGCTAGATGAAGCACTCATAGTTTTTTTTTTCCTTCATTTATAAAATATCAGGCCATGTGAATGTCGTAACCATATTTATTGATTTGATAGGAGTGTTAGAATGATTGTTTGAATGTGCTTGATTTTCGGGTATCCTAAAAATTGTCAATTTTCATGTCCTTGTTAAATTTTCATACAAATTAACAACTTTGATTTTGTAATAACTTTCGTAAAACTACAAATTTTAATGAAATCTATGTCATCTCATACAGTCCTTTATCATGAATGACTTATTTAATGACACTGACTCACGAAAACTGCTTTGAAAAACTACATGAAAATTTTTAGGGAATTTTTACTACAAATTTGATGTAACACAATGCACACCTAAACCATAGAAATGAATTACACTAAAATTCTCATTTAAATTTAATTTGACCCTACAAATGTTTTTTTTCTAAAAAAAAAAAAAGCATTCTCCAATTTGTAAATATATTACAATAGTTTTAGTTAGGAAGATTTTGAAAATCAGACAGACATGATTTATAATAAAAAATTAATTCCACTACGCATATTTCTGTGGCACACTTGGTTTGTGTTGATTTGGTAATTGAGGGATTGGAGATTCCATCTGGGAAACAATTTTAAAAAAATCAAACTATAGTAGTTAAAGTTTGTGCATACATATTAATATTAAAGAAAACAGGACCAGTGAGGAAATGTGTACCTTCACAATGTGTTAATTGTAAAAGTGTTGAAATCACTGCCCAAGAATATTTGGGAAAAAAATAATGCAATTGCAGAATTGAACAATTTTAATTTAAATTTAAAAAGTTCAATTACCCATGGGTATATACCACGATAAATTGCTATTTTTTATCACTGCATTAATATTTTTTTTCTATTTGACATAGAAATATTTTTGTTCAGTGTATTTCAAGTTTTTACAATTATATTAACATGTTTTGCAGATATGCATTTTTCTTTCTGATATATATATATATATATACACACACACTCTTACACACAGTAACATTCTATTTTCCTACTGGGATAGAATTTTAGAATTTAAAACATCACATGTATAAAACTTGGTTATTATTTACCACACAAATACAATGTTATCATAGCATTCAAAAATAGAAAAAAAACTTATGAAAATGATAATTTTAGACTAAATAGATATCAATGAAGAAATACATCCAAATTAAAAAAATACACCTATATACATTCCTTCGATACATGTTGATAGTGTTTCTGGTCTGTTTGTGAGTTTCAAAATTAACAATTGTTAAAAATGTTGTAATAGAAAAACAACCCGCACAGATGAAGATGTTACTTTGATAAGGTCCTTAAACAAATATCTTCATCCCTTTCTATACAGGAAGCCTTGAAAGAGAGTCTGTTGGAATTCATGACTGCTGGAGCGTTGATTTGGGAACTAGAAACTTTTATTGAATCTGTGATCACCCCAGAATTGAATCAAACTGACAGCGAGGACCCTGATGAACCAGGCCTGTCTCTCACATTCCAGGCTTTTGCCCAGTCTGTTTCCTGTTTTCTCAATGAGTACAAGGCCATCTTGTCTGACATTGAAAAGGATTTGCAGAAACAAGGTATCATTTCAATGCACTGCTAACCTTTTTATAGTGAACCAGATAAAATGTTTATGAATACTTTGATTTGGCAACCGTTTGTAACTGCTGTGGAACTCTTCAATAAATAGGATTAAAAAAAATAGAACTCTTTTGTGAATTGAATTGTGAATTAATTCAAAAATTAACCAAAAAGCACCTGGGGTGGGGTAACAAGATCACGTCAATCCAAAGTTACTCTCCTTGAGTTACTTTTTTTATATCTATAATGAATTCAAGAGTTAAGAGTTACAATGTTTTTTGTTAAGTGTTTCATATTGGATCATATTTTTTTTTATATTCTGAATTTTCTTTCCATTCCCAAAATCTATTTCTCTTTTATGCCCGTGTCAACGCATGATATCGCGAAAAAAGCACAAAATACAAAAACGAATATATCCAAGATAATTCATGAAGGGGTTAAAAGTATCAATTTTAGCTTCAAAGGGAGTGTTTCTCATGCCTGTGTTAATGCATGATATTCTGAAAAAGCAAAAAAATCTGCAAATGAATATATATGGTATAATCTGTCATGGTGTTAAATATTATTGTTGTTATCAATCTCTTTTTTAATCTGTTGTTACTAATACTAATATCCTTTTGATATGTTCCTTTCTTTTTTCTAGAACAAACACATACTATTGCCCAGCTGAAAAACCAACTAGAGCCGTGGTTGCAGAAGCTCTTCCTTGTGCACACCGTTTACATGAATGGAGTTTATAAGTTCCTGAGTCTGAAGAGTAACAATGAGAAAGCTGCTTTACTTCTTAGTTGTCTTTTTGACACTGTCATAGAGTTGGATGCTTTATCTCAGAAAGAATTGGTTAGTATTGCTCTGAGTGCTAGAAAATGCGTGTGTGCACTTGGTGAAGCGAAAGCAAAGCTGTGTAGATTCAGGTTAATCACTGACGACAGGTCCTTTTAAAATGATAAGCGTTTTAGCTGATGCAACGATTGTCCTCAAGTGGGATTTGTTGCCAGAGAACAACTGTTGTTTATTTTCATGGCTTAATTAAGAATGAGCCCTCTCTTAACCACACAATGCATGTTATCTAGATTTTGATCAAGGAGCCTACCCTTAAAAAGAAGTTTGCTGCCTATGGTCAGGGAGTACACTGAGTGGTGAAGAAAGGGTTGTCAATTTCACGCTGAGAAATGGGTTGTCCTCTTCTTTCATGTTTCGGCCAACTGGAAATTCTTCAAGTCTGTTTTCCCTAGCCTTGTACCTTGCATCTACGATGTTGCATTTCTGACATCTTTTGGGAGCCATGGGACCCCAGATTTGTGCGACATATGATTAAAAAGATGGAGAAATGAACCAAAACATTAAAATTTCATAACTATGGCATTTTCCATCTTTTCATCTCAGAAACCTTTTGCTTTTGCCATGAACACACAAATCATGGGTCCTACCTTTTATTCAGCCACTGCATCATTTTCTTAAAATAGCTTATTACGCAAAGGTCAGCCCTTTCTCAACCTTTTTAACTGGAGAGGAAACCTTAAAATAACTTTCATATCTTGAGGAAACCCTGTATAAAGATATATGTTCAAGAAATAACACATCAGAAAAATCCAAAGGTATCCATTAGTATTTTACAGTGTATAGGAAGATAGTTTTCTGTATATTTGTTCATCAGGATGAGAAAAAAATGGCATTCACTGGTCTTTTTCATTTGGTGAAAATTGTGGTGGTGCTTGTATCAAATGTTATCAAAGACTCAAAGAAAGCAAAAGTCAGATGCTATTTTTATGCATGTATAAATTTTTTGGCAGAATTTAAGGGTTCCATGGAACCCTGGTTGAGAAATGTTGCCCTAAGTAACTGCTGCCATAGACTCAATATTGATAGAA
This sequence comes from Thysanoteuthis rhombus, assembly GCA_963457665.1. Taxonomy (NCBI): domain Eukaryota; kingdom Metazoa; phylum Mollusca; class Cephalopoda; order Oegopsida; family Thysanoteuthidae; genus Thysanoteuthis; species Thysanoteuthis major. The sequence goes on along the minus strand of OY735210.1, from coordinate 25,193,920 downwards.
TGAATTATCTTTTCAAATAGTCTTACTTTTCGTTTCCTAGGATTGTTTACAGTTTATTCATTTCGTACAACTTGACCTCTCACATTTTTTCTAAGCTATTAGTCACTTGAATAACACCAAAGATTAGCCGTCTTTATTATCACTACTATTATTATTATTATTGTACTTGCTAACATTATTTCTACTATTTACCTATTCATTTTAACAGCCTTATTCTATCTTTCACTAATGTCAAAATATTATAGGCTACTGAAACTTATATGATGTTAAAACTTAATAATGATGGTGATAATGCTATAATTATCAAAACTAGATCAATGTAAGGTGTTCAGGATCCAAGCTTTAACCTACCCAGGTGAGCAATACTCCTTAAAAAGTGCCTGCAGATATCTACTGTTGGCTCAAGCATCTACCTAGGAGAAGGAAATGTGAACAGAAAACTTAGGACCTTGGGACCTTATTCACATCGTTCCACCTTGGTAGGTCATGGTATTTAAACCCTTGGACTAAAGGATATGGTGGGTCACAAATACACCACATTTCACTTTTAAAATATCATTAATGCTCACCTGAGTGCTTTTCCATCATGGAAGCTAAGAAAGGGCTTAATTGATCTAACAAAATTTAGTTTAATCTCATATCTGACAATATGAAATTTTCTAGTGAAAGATGGTAATGAACATTTCTTTGTTCTGTTTTACTCCGGGCATCATCAGGTGACCATATTAATGTCATAAGCAATGTGCCCTCTGATTTTTAGCAATCAGAGTGCACATCCAATGGCAAAGGTATGTGCTCACTGAATGCTTGGAATCGTATCAGAGAAATTTTGGCACGGCAAGTATCTCATGGCTAATAAAACTGTATTGAAATGTTTTAATATTGTACAAGTAGGATTGCATGCAAGAGTGCAACATATTAGAAACAGTCAAGGAAAACAGTCAATGTAGGTTTCTCCAGTTTTCGTGTTAGTATCACTTACACAGTCCGCATCAATGGAGTTCAAGGGCTGAAAATCTAACCATTTACTCCTTATGTCTGGAGAAAAAGAAAGTTTTTATCTGAAAAAAAACAAAACTTCTTCTCAATCCACTACCCCATTCACTCCCAAGATAGGTTTTTCAGTTGGCGGGTTCAATTTGCAACATGTGTTTTTGCAAAATCGATCCTTTAGTTTGTCTGGTGACATACACGTCTGTTAGTGATCACTGCCCAACAAAAGGCGAGAGAATTAACTTGTTCATTGATCACCCCTTTTTCCAATTATTCTCATTGATCGTCCCCAACATGACATGTGGTCAAAAGACGTTTGTCATGAGACAGTTTCTATTAAGTGACTAATCTAACCTGTTTAGTTAAGATTTCATCCTATACTTTGAACTGCTTTTTTAGTTTCTTGTACCCCTAGATAAAACATCAATGGGTATTTTTTTTTTTTATATTAACAGAAAGTGTTCGCTAACAGTTTATTGTTGATAAGTATAATCATTAATATATCATTATCATACTTAGAATTATGAATAACTATATTATTCTATGTAAGTAACCTTTTGTGCACACTTTAATTTCCATAATGTGCTTGTTGCAAAATGTGTTCACCTACACACAACTAAGATCAAACCACGGTCATAAGTTATCTGATGCACTGAATGTTCCGGTACTGAGTCAAATTCACTGAGTTGTTAAACTAGTAGAGAATTCAATAACATCATCATCATCATCATAATATTAATAATAATGATAATAATAATATTAATAGTAATAATGATGAACATTGCAAAAATGAGTGCAAAGAAATAAATTGCATCGAGTGATTATCAGATTTGTGTTCTTTTGTATTATGCAGCTGTGCGTCCTGATGCCTATCTGGATAGAGACAAGTCGCCCCTATATAGATATTATCGATGATTGGATAACGAATGGCCGACTTGTAGATGCCCGAAATGAATTTATTATCCAAAGGTCAGTTGGAGTTTTTTTTTTTTCTCTTTAAGAAAAAAAAGAAAATATGAACTCTTTTTGCAATTTAAAAAAAGAAAAGTTTTCAAACTTTTAAAATGACTAGTCCATGATCTATTTTTTCAATGACATGTGCAAATAAAAATTTACGTAATACTAGGTGATAGATTACCAGAACCGTTGAGTTTTTAAGGGATAATTCAAGAAGACTTTCAACCCTTACCCGATGATACTTTGATGGCTGCTACTGATAATATATGTATGACAGACACTGTAGGAAGAGAGAGGGGATTAAAGAAAGTTTGTTAGTTTGAAAAGGGAGTAGAAAGAGAGGAGGAGGAGGGAAAGGGAAAGGTAGTTCAATGAGAGGGTTGGAAGTGAGGGGAGAAAATATAAGTTGGTAGTTCAATAAGAGGGTTGGAAAGCAAGAGAGAAAAAAGTTTTGGTATTCAAGAGGGTATGACAGGTGTAAACAGAAGTTTTCAGTTTACATTGATGTATTAGAAATGTCAACCAACCTGTTTGTATTATTTTCTGATTCACTTCCTTTTTTTTTATATATTTGTAGTATATTGTGGTGTTTGTTTTTTTGTTTATTTTGTCCTATTTTTGAATTATGATGACAAATATCAGTTTTAATTTAGTAAATTTGAAGTTGAGAGTTGGTAAAAATAAACAAAAAGTAAGACCAATATATTTTCAGCATATTGATTTAGACCTTTATTCTCAATTCTTCTTTATGATAATGTTATGGAAGATAATTACAAAATGCCCAATTTGAGACTTTGGAGAAACATAATCTTTAGCCCATGAAGTTTTGATTGAATTTTCAAAATTTCTTTTGAGTAAAAAAAAAAAAAAAATGTGTTGGACACTGGGAACTTCAATAACTCTTCACCCCTGGTTTGGTCTTTGTTCCTGACGAAACATTCAGAAAAATGTTTGAAAATATGAGTCATGTATACCATATTCCTACCATCCCACTTTTTTGTTTGTTTGTTTGTTTGTTTTGTTGATTTCTGTCACTGTGTATTGACCAATTCTTTGAATGTATCCATCTGATACAGTTTTTGGCCTTTGTTCTCTTGCCTTGAAAAGTGTCTGGTTGTTGTGGGTTCTGGCCTTAAAAAGTGTCCATCCGCTATGGTCTCTGGTCTTGAAAGTATATGACTGATCATACATCTGTCCCCCAACTGTATGTACCAGATGAATCTCTGCCCACCCCTACACACACACACACCTTGTCTGGCAGATGAAATCTCTGGCCTTCAACCATGTCTGGCAGATGAAATCTCTGGCCTTCAACCATGTCTGGCAGATGAAATCTCTGGCCTTCAACCATGTCTGGCAGATGAAATCTCTGGCCTTTAAATTGAATAGCAGGAATTTAGATGGGAAAAAGGATTAGGGACAAGATTCAAATGTTTACCCTGTACCTCAAGAATTTGCTATGTCCTATCACATATCGCCATGCCTCTAGCACTTTAGCTTGAGTTCTACCTGTTTTTAATTTGTAATTCTACTGCAACATGGAGTATGTTAGAACAGAGGATTATCCCAACTTACTCCATGTCACTTTGAGTACTCAATAGAACATTCTGTGTTGACATATTTTTTCACACATTTTCAACTAGTATCTTCATCATTCAGTTGCTTTTTAGTAGATCTTCTTGTTATCAAAATATTTAACTCTTAAATTCATACAAAATAGTGGAATCTCAATTTCAAGGGAAAAAGACTCCTGAATAGAATTATCTCACTTTGATCATTTGGTGGATTGGAAATTTCCATGTTTATTTTTATTGTATTCATTGAAGAGTTCAACTTTCAATTAAAAGCGGTTTCAAGCGATGTTTGAATTTAAGAGTCGATCTCACTATTTCAGAAGACTGCAAGGGGTAGTGTTTATTTAAAAGTCTGAAATCCAAAACCCTGAGTACAGATTTTTTTATTGACTGAAAGAGTATTCTTGCTGTAAATATTTTTGAATAGCTAAGTGTTTCTTTCTTTCTGCATTTGCTGGGTACTGTGACATTCTTGTTTACTGTATTAGGGACTGTCAAACAAAACTGTCAACATAAGTTTCTTCAGTTCTAAAGTGATTCTGCCTGGGTGACTATCCATATGTGTGTTATGCGTACATGCTACACCAATAGAGCTAGTGGGCTAAAAATTTAAACATTTACTCCTTATATCCTCCCAAAATGAAGTTTTAGTGGGGGTCAATTTACAATGTAAATTTATGCTGATCCTTTAGTTTGTGTTAGGTAGTGCACACACTTGTTTTTTTTCTAAAATTTGGACTTTTAGTGATCTGACAAAAGACGAGGAAAGTGATTAATTCATTAATCATCCTTTTTTTTCCAATTTTTTAATTGATCTCCCTATTTCTATTGGGTGACTAATCACACTTGTATATTCACTGTTTATTAACTCCATGAATACATTCTCATAGGAGAGCAATTGTTTGCATGCAAATCTAGCTACTTGAGGACTGTAATTGCTGTCATGATAGCCTAATCAGAAACACAGAGCCTGTGAGATTGCATTACAGTGCCACCTATTAGCACATAATTAACTGAATTAATGTTGAGTTTATCGTCTGAAATCTTTTGTGAACCACATGAACAATGAAAAGGACTTCAATTGTCCAAAAAAAACTCTTTGTATGTTAACACATACATTTTAACTTCTTTATTTTATCATTATTTGGAAATCTTTTTTTTTAATTTTTCAGTTTTACACTTTTGTCCCTTATTTTTGTTTTGTATTGAAATTTATTTACCATTTTTTTTTTTTGCCGTTTTGATTTTTATCTTTTTTTAATTTCTTTTCTTTTCTAAACGTGTTTTCTATTTTCTTTTGAGGATTTTATTATTTTTAGTTTTGTGTTTGATCTTGTCCATTTTTACATCTGTCTGTCTGACTGTCCACTTGATATCTCCAAAAGTTCTCAGTGGATTTGAGTGAATATTTTGGGAGGGTTGGCAATAGGGTAAGGAGGAATTGATTCAATTCAGGGTTGACCCCAAAATATTTTTTTGGTTGTGATATATTCTCCATTTTTTTTTCTCCCTTATGTTTATGTATATGCTCATAATTGTCCATAGGGTTCCTCTAAAAATTCTCAATGGATATCGATGAAATTTTGGTAGAGAGGGTGAGCAATAGGCAACAGAAGAAGATCCATGCTCTATTACTTGCCCTGACAATGATGTTGTAGAGCTATATGTATTTGCTCTTATCCGTCTTTCTATCTGTTCACGTGATATCTCCCAAAAGTTCTCAATGAATTTCGAAGGAAGAAATGGTTGAATTTTGGGGTAGATCCAGAAATATTTTTTGTGATATATTTTTCCGTTTTTTTTTTTCGTTCATGACTTTCCACAAGATTTCTCCAAAAGTTCTGGACAGATTCCAATGAAATCTTTTAGAAAGGTCGTAATCGTTTTAGGAAGAAGTGATTAGATTTGGGGATGGATGCATGCTCAATTGTTCCCCCTGACAATGGCATCGGCAGATGTATGTGCTCTCTGTGTACTTTCTGGTTTGAATTTTTATCTTTTATATCATTAGTTTCTTTCTTTTCTTGTTGTTCTTTTTTGATCTCAGACAGTGAATACACTGTTCACTGGACAAAAGTTAAAACCTTTATTCAATGTATGATACCTTCAAGTTTCTTTTCTTTCTTTTAATTTCTTTCTTCTTCAATCCTCTGCTGTTCGGAGTGTGAAAAAATCGTTACATCTCACTAACCTGTCTCTAAAATCATTCAAGCTTGTCTTCATACATTTGTAATCCACACACCTTCTTTTCCCTCTCCCCTCCGTTTTGGGAGGGCAGGTTTTTCAACTTACGCAAGGATTTATCACCGCTCCAGGTTTATTAATGCTTATCGGTTGTGAAACTATGGTCCTATATTAAACGTAGCTAATTATCATTAGTAAAACCAATCCTTGTAAAAAAACAAGAACCATAAGTGCACAATGCGTCCACCATCCATATGTCCATATCTGGTGATTTTTGTTTTCAAAGGGATTCTAAACAAAGTAGTAGTAGCAGCATTACTAGTTATGGTAGTAGTAGAACAGAGAGGAAAATGAGGATGTTTAGTTTAGATAAAAGTAATTGTATAATTTTAATCCATAATTTGTTCTGGGAGCTTGATGTGTGGTTATTCAATTCGATAAGTAGGCTTTAAATAGGTATATATAACATTTTTAGCCATAAAACGATTATTGGCTATCCTAAAAAAAACCGCTTGATACACCATCTATTGATGACATCATACTACTTATGACATGATAGTTGCTGGTAAATAAAACTCAAAACCCCCTCCTTCCTCTTTCTGTTGTTCAACATAACTGGGACTGTTTGATGGAAAAGCATCTTATAGAAATGTGTGGACACATCTGAAGAAAAAAATACTTATTTTCTCTGCGGACCAAATTACCGTTATTTAGTATGTACTTGTTGATTCCTGTGAAAAAAATATTTGAATTTCTATGGAACTATTTCTTAAAAAAATTACTGTATTTGTCTCAGTGTCTATAGTTCCAAATGGTGGGTAAGAGGTATTTCGCACCCCCGAGTGAAACACTTCAGTGTTACCAAGAGAAAAGCAAAAAGGTCATACTCATCATTATATAAGCATATTAATTTAGCATAAGCTGGTATAAGATCATCTATACTGTAATATCCTAAGAGGATTGGAACCACTAACAATGGCCAGCAAGATTAGTTTGCTGATCATTGCTATACAAGGTGCATCCTGATCCATTTTTCTTTTAAAATTTGAATTTAATTTTTCATTTTTTCTCCATAGGACTTACTCATTAACCTAGTGAGAAAATCATAGATATACTTGCATTTCTATGAGATGAATTTTAGAAAAAAAATACTGAAGAGTCCATAGTTACAAATTACAAAGGTATTTCTATCTGCAGAATCTTTTCACTTGAGTAGAAGAGTCCTTTGTTACAGACAGAGGACAGAAAAAAAATCACACTGCTCATTAATTGAGTAGATTATGTGTACAGGTTGAGTACTTCTTATTTGAAACGTTCCAAACGTTCCAAAATCTGAAATACCTTTTAAAAACCAACATCACCTAAGTGGAAAATTCCATAGTTAAAATTCATAGTAGTTTGATTCAAAAACAATAGACAAGGCCTATTTCGAAAGCATTTAACTCATTCAGACTACTGTAAAAACTTGATTGGCTTTGTGTAGAAATGTGAAACTATATTTACATTGCAAACAGTAAAAGACAAAACAAGTCCTAATCAAAACAAATTAATTTCACCACCAGACCTACATGCAGTAATCAATGTATGTTTTACTTATTCTTCTGTCTATACAAAAAGAGTGTGGAAAATAAAGGGTACAGTAAGCCTTTGGCAGAGCAATCTCAACTTTCAAGAACCAGATGATCCCAATAATCCTAAAGAAGTAGAGTATACAACCAATGCATTCTGCCAATAGTCACTTTTAGAGAGCTGAAACATGGAACCTAACCAAGAGACAGACCTACAAACTGAGAAGTATGCAGTGTGCGCATGAGAGAATATACTCAATCTTACATGGAGAGATCACAAGACAGCACAGTATTCAAGAAGAAAACATGTGTCCGTGACATCATAGAAACTATTAAAAAAATCAATGGCAATGGGCAGGCCATGTTGCAAGAATGAAAGACAACTGATGGACATCACATCTCACAACATGGATCCCCAGAGATCACATAAGAAACCGAGGCCAACAGAACACAAGATGGAGAGAAGAACTAGACAGATTCAGGAAATACTGGCTCCGCGACGCCCATGATAGAGAATTGTGGTGAATCCTGGGGTAGGTCTATGTCCAACAACGGACATTAAAAAACTGATGATGATGAAGTAACAACAATAAGGAAAAGAGAAAGCATTTTTATCTATACCATGGATAGTTAAGCTATTGAAGAAACTGGCTGAGGTGAAAGTGTATTACAAGATGTGAAAAATTCTGAAATCTGAAACACTTCTGGTCCTAGGCATTTCAGATTATATGTATAGACTTTCATAGTAACCATAAAAAAAATGACGGGATTATTCACATATGGATCAGCAGTTGGATTTAGAGATTAACGTCTGTGCGCATTTGAAAAGATTAGATAAAGACTTGCTTACCATTACATGACTGTTATCATATTATCAGAAGAATACCCATAAAAAATTAATGGTTTATTTATGCATGGATTGATAATTCTCCCCAAGATCAGAGTATGTATGATCTGTCTCTGATTAGAGTATGGCTCCCCAGACCTCCGCCTAGGATCCGAGTGAAGTATCTTTGCGCTTTGTTTGGGATCAAAATATCTCTCTTTGGTACTATCTACAAGATGCTACCCAAAAGTTCAGGGAATTTGACCATGAAAAAAAATTACCTATTTTAATACCTAGTTTCCACCATCTCCATTAAAGCAATCTCTTGCTTACTGCTTTCACAATGGCTCACAAGTGTCTGTACTACATTTGGTTTGTATAGTTCCAGATTCCCCTGACTTCCAGGTGGCACCATTCATATACGCAGTGGATTCCAAGTAAAAGTTATATGGACCAATTAAACTACTTTAGCTTTTATGCAAAGCAACTTATAAACAATTTGACACCTACATTCATAAACTGCTTATAATTGATGGTGGAACTCTTCAATGAATAGCATAAAATGATAGCAGAACTCTGCTATGAATAGAGTAAAAAAATATTCTCCAGATGGTCGAAGGGAGATGATTTTAATCAGAAATCATATCCCTTGAAACTGTCATTCTATTTTCTTAGTATGAACTTAAGAGTTAAATACATGCATTTCCATTTTTTGTATAAAGTATGTGAAGTAGAGAAAGGATATTAATGATTTTTTCAGTTTAATCAGATACAACACTTTTACCATTAAGCAAAAACGAAAGCAAATGCAATAAATTTTTAGACTAAAAACATTCATATATTCACTTCATCAATTTAAAATCATACTGAACGAATGAATGAATGTAATCCTTTATACTTATCAAAGTTTGAAGAATTTACGATGTATATCAGCCTTGTGTTATCTCTCAAGTATTTGCATGCGAACAGATTTAGTGCAGGTATCGAGTGACGATAATAGTGTCTTTATTAACTTATTGCATAAGATAATGTAGTAATTCATCTACATGTCTTCCAGGTTAGTCACATTGTACTTTTAGAGGTTTGGAAATGTTCATACACAAAATGATATAATTCTGACTCTACCCTGTAATGCTACTTATAGCAGCAGATATCAACTGACTAAGTAGAGATTGAGGCAGCAATGGCCTACCCAAAAGTCACTTTAGTTCGTTCAAGCTGAACTAGTCAAATGAAAGAAACATGTCCGGTTGGTTAGTCACTCAATAGAAACCGTTACATGACCATTGTCTTTTGGCTGCATGCTCTGTAAGAGATGATCAATTAAAGAAATCGAAAAAAAGGGGATGATCTATGAATAGTTCACTTCTCTCGCTTTTTGTTAGACTGTGATCTCTAAATAGGTTCGAATTTTCAAAAAAACTGTGAATGCTGCTGGGCTCAAACTAAAGGAGAAATTTAGTATAAACTTACATTGTAAATTGAACCACCTCAAAACCTATTAGGTAGGGCTTGAATTAAAAAAAAAACCCAAAAAAGAAGTAAATGTTTAAATTTTCAGCCCTCTAACTCCATTGGTGTGGATTGTATGCATAACATATTGATAGATTGACAGACAGGCAGAATCACTTGAAAACTTGGTTGACAGTTTCTACTTATTACTTGCCTTGTTTTATCAAGATTTAGCTTCAATAAACAGTTGCCCTAATTAACAAGAATCTACTGTATATATACTCATACTAGATGTTTTAGCCTTTCTTGCAACTGCTTAAAGTTCTGGAGAAAAACAGCTAGCATCACACCTGTTACTATTCTGACTATTATTTGAGAACCTCATGACCTTTTTGATCTATTTTCTAATAGATGAAGTGTTATCAACCATTATTATTGATTTTTGACTAGTATTTCTTTCATTTTAAATTTATCTCCAATCTGCACTGTTTAGTCACTGCTGTAGACTGACTGCCTGAGTAGTTGCATTGAAGAGCAAATAAAATTAATTGAAAAGAAAATATTAGTAAAATAAATTAATAATAAAAATGCTCACGAACTTCCAAGCTCTAGCATGAATGAATTTTTTAAAATATGAAAAATTGAAAAGGGTTTGGAGAACTACTGAGGCAGCTGCCAATTAGGATCACCTTGGGGCAAGATCTTTTATATAACAATAACCATTAACATTGATAACATTAAGCATAGGATATGAAAAACTGAAACAATTTATGATCATTGTTGTAAATCTAAATCCATTATTACGAACAAATTATTATGTAAATTATTGACATATTTCAATGAATTTTAAATAAGGTGTTCTGGACTGACTGATTTTGATAACAATGACTATTTGATAACATTATCTGTGATTATATTAACCAGCTTCCCCTATATTTTGAAAAACTTCTCAGCAGTAATCAAAAAGTCAAACCTGTCTTCAATACAGGTCAAAACAGCAAAATGAGTCAGCTTCCTTCATCCTTCTAAGTTGATGGTTTTTTTACCTCCTTCAACCAGTGGTCACCAAACTACAGCCCGCAAACCTCATTTCATTGAATATGTGACGATGCATACAAAAATCTCTCCTTTTTCTCAACTGTATTCAGTTAGCATACGATAACATTCAGTGTTGAAAAATAGAGCTAGAATTTCATTTTTGCGATGACCTCAAATTAAACAATTTTTTATGGTTAAAAATGTTTTGATACTACTGGAGGTGGACTGACAGTAATCTGGGCCCCTGGGCAAAAAGGGTTATTGGCCCCTTATGATGGGTCTATTAGTGCTTTAGGCCTTTAGACACTGTTGACCCTGACCATCATGCATTCCTGCTGTGCTATAAGTATATACAAAATTTGAAATACAACTTGACAATATTTTGTCTTCCAAAGAATAATTTCATTATTCTCATTGACAGTAAGCTCTTGGTTTAATGGGCTAATAGGGACGGATGGTTGTCGTTAACTGCAAATGTCCGCCAAATTGAATATTACCTGAAAAAGGTAATTTTTTAACCTTTTTCAAGCTCTCTCCAAATTCAAATATGAATATTTTATTTCAAAAATAGTCTTAATACAATATACAATATAGATTTACTTAATTATGATATAGAATAGTATTGAACAAGTTGGTAAAACTTGCAAAAAGTAATTGTCCAACTTTAGTTCTGAACTGCCAAAAATGTTCATAGTAAGAGACAATTTCTCAGTTAACTTCAATTTCTGTTCCACATTCAAGTTAGCACACTTCCTTTTAACTTCTGTATCAGTTGATAGCATTTTGAGTTGTGAGGATTGTCAAATTATTCGATAAATAAAAATAATCATTCAGAAATTGCAAATGATAACAGGATGACCAAGTCAAAGCAAAAAAATCAAAAAATATCTGATTGCTCATAAAATTACCTAAAAAAATTATCCAGAATAGGGACAGAAAAATATCCAAATAAATCTAGATGATCCAGGAAATCATTAAAAAATACACTGCATATTAAGCCTTCTTTCACTGCATTCTATATCAAAATATCAAAAGTAGTATCAATGGTTTGAAGACTGAAAAGTGAAAATGGGTTTTGGACAAATATACCTGGACAAAATTTCAACAAACAAAATTTCTCCACTTAATGTTCCAAGTGGGACAAAAAGTCCTTGGTTGGATTAAAATATGACAAAACTTTTAGTAATTGGTCACAGGATAAATGTTTTTCAACACTGATCTCATAATTAATTTTTCTTAATTGAAAAAGTTTTATATTCTGTTTTCTGGTTTATTTTGCTTACCGGGAAATAGAATTTAAAACTGTTTCAATTATTTTTTTTGTAAATTTTTGGATATCTAAAAATGAAGTCAAGTTTCAAAAAATGTATAATTAGAATATGAGGCCCCATAATAACAAAATTCGATACCATGTGCTTCATTTTTTAATTTTTGGAAGGATGCAAAATCACTGTTGATAATATATATTTTGATTATGAGACCTGTTAAATATCATTTCAATTACTAAAAGTTTTGTTGTGTTTTGATCTAACGAAAGATCTCATGTCCCTCCTGGAACTTGGTGGGGTGAAATTTTGTCCGCGGAATCTTTATCTGGTGCCTTTTTTGTGAAAATATGAAAGTCTTTTTTTTTTCTTTTTTTTCTGATGTTTAGAATGATCTTAAACTTCATTTAATCAGGAAATTTTTCATTTTTGAGGGATATAAAATTTATGTTGAAATATAGTTTTTTGAAAAAAAAAAATTCATGTAAGCCAAACCTCCATAAAATGATGGAAACTAAGTCTCCTATTGAGCCAATGTATGTAGACCTCCTCTCCCACATAAAATCTTTAAAAGACTTTTTTTTGAAAAACAAACAAATTTCCAGTAGATTCTAGGGGGTAATTGATTAAAAGCACCTAAAACTGAAAGAGACAAAAAATTCTCTTAAGAGAATTGCAAGGTTCAAGGAAACAAATCATGGTCAAAAGTTTTAACCCTACGCAAAGTATATTTACTCGTAAATATACTTAAAGACCAATTGATAAATTTAGGTTTAAGAAATTAGTCATTTTTTTAATTAGTCTACGCGACATTTTTCTGTACAGATTCCATCATCATCAATCTTTTATCCTCTGTTGTTGGACATAGACCTTCCCCAAGATTTGCCACACCTCTCTATCCTGAGTAATGCGGAGCCAGTACTTTCTTAACTTGTTTAGTTGGTCTCACCATCATATATTCTGCCGGCTTTGGTTTCATATGTAACCTCTGGGGATCCACGTTGTGCGTTGTGATGTTCAGCGTTTGTTTTCCATTTATGCAACATGACCAGCCCATTGCCATTTGAATTTCTTTATGGATTCTATGATGTCTTGGACTTTTATTTTCCCCCTAATATATTGTGCAGTCTTGTGATCTCTCCATGTAAGGTTGAGCATGATCCTCTCATGTGCATGTTGCATGGTTGTCAGTTGAGGGTCAGTCTTTTGGTTAGATTCCATGTTTTAGCTCCGTAGGTGACTATCAGGAAGATGCATCAGTTGTATAATCTCTTATTCAGGACTAATGGGATTTTGTTATTCTTAAAATGAAAACAAAAATGGAAAATTCAAAATTATTTTAATGCTGATATTCATTCTGAAAATAAGGTGTTTTCTTTTCCAAAAGTAAAGCAATGCTTTGTCAAATGCAAAAGAATTCACTATGAATATGCTAGTCACAAACAGACACAAAATAAGTTCCTAGTTTTTGAGCTCTAGTACACTGTCAAATATCTTATATAGACCAACTTGGAAAAATGCTCTAATTTGTTACACCTAAATTTATTATTTAATCTCAAAGTATATCTATTTGTTAGTTAGGAACTTGATCTTAATTAGATATCTAAGTGTATTGAGATTTTGGAAAAAGAATTAAAAAAAATATCTGAGTCTTGTTAAAAATATCTAAACCAATATTCAAATCTATAAACATTTTTTTATATCTAAATGCTTAAAAGATATTTAAATTTAGTTATAAAATATCCAAGTTGGCAATGCTTGAAGCCAATTTTTTGCGTGCATGAATGATTTAAGTTTTATGCTAAATTCTGAAAACTGTCATACCAGGGTCTTATAAACTGAGGGGTTACTGTACTCCTCTAAAGAGAAGCATTAAGAAACGTGTTGCTTCTATAGCCTTGTATGTACATTGTTTTGTTTTTTTTACTTGCTTTGGTCTGCATGACATAAAAACATTTCTAATCCTGACTGCCTCCAAAAGGTTTGATGATCACTGTATTAGACTTTTGGATTGTAATCGTCAACAATTTTTTCTGCATTTTCTTCTCATGACAAGAAGATTAATCGTGATATTTTCCTTTTAAAAAAAGACTTATATTTTTATTATAATTCTTTGTTGAGTGAAGGATTTCACAATTTTACAGTCGATGAGATTTGCATATATATATATATATATATATATATATATATATATATATATTCACTAAGAGCATAGATTCTTTTGTATTTATTTTTCTTTGACCTCCAAAAGACAATATTACAAGCTTGTTTTTTTTTCCCTCAAAGGCACACCTTGAATATGAAGTTAGGTAATAAAGAGAAAACAGAGAATTAAAAATAGAAGTCAGAAGGAGTTAATCGATGAATAATATGTCGTCTTTGCCGGAGACCAATCCCTTTTCAACAAACAATCTATTGTCACAATGTGCTCCTTGGTTTGAAAAATAATAGACAATATATATATGTATATAAGCATAACAGAATTAAGAATGTGTAAGCACCTGCTTCAAGGCCTTTTTTCTCGAAGGACAAAAAAACAAAGTAAACAGTACGTCCATCCCCTCTTCTAACACTCCTATAAACCACTACCCTCAACAGATGATTTTGCTTTGTGTTGTACCTTTAAAAGAAAAGTATATAATGTAAATTGAGTCAGCTTTGCTTAACTGGGTTAAATCCTAGTTTGGCAAATTTCTGGAAATCCCCCCCCCCCCCCGCACTAGTATCCAGTTCACAGCTAGTTGCTCATGAGATCACCATATTTGTATCGTATTATTTTTAACTCTATTCAAAATGACTTCATGTTATTATACAGAGAATGTGTCACTTGGCCTAGACAGTGTAAATTGAATGAACAATTAAAGAAAATGGGGCTTACTGCAAGAATCAAACCTGTGACCAATAGGTTACTGCCTTAATGTAGTATTGCATAATTGTCCACATTGAAAAACAGTAGTGCAGACGGAAAATGAACAAGATGAGGACTTGGAGATAAAGCAGTTATTTGGACCTTCGGCTTTTCACCTGGCTGTTTAGCTCAATGGTCAAAGTGATGCTACGTTGAAGTGGCTACTTTTAGTCGCAGATTTGATTCCTGCATCAGTCCCATTTTCTTTAGTTGTTTATTGTATTCACACTATCTAGGCCAAACTGACACATTCATTTCAGATAGAGTTCCAAATGATATATTGATGCAGAAAAATTTAATTACAGTTGAGCATTAGATATCATGAAGTGTCAGATTTGCTGCACAAGTGTGCTTGTGTTTCTACCACTTGGGCTTCTTCAGGTGTATAGTTATATTTTTTTTCGGATCCCTATTCAAAAACATATTGGAAAGTATGTATTCTCCATTGATCTTCCTGGGTTGGAAGCCCCACCCTATTATATTCATACTCCCTTTTTTTTTGTTTACGATTCTCCTATTCCTTATCATCCATCTGTTAGTGTCTGTCGTTGGACATAGACCTTTCCCAAGATTTGCCAGACCTCTCTATCACAGGCATCGTGGAGCTAGTATTTCCTGAATTTAGCTAGCCTGTCATGCCATCTCACTTTCTGTCAATCACAGGCTTGCATCTAATCTTTGGGGATCCAAGTTATGAGATGTGATGTCCAGCAGTTGTCTGACATTCTTGCAACAAGTCCAGCTCATTGCCATTTGAGTTTTTTAACTGTGTCTATGGTGTCTCGGACACGCGTCTTCTCTCTAATATACTGTCTTATGATTTCTCCATCTAAGATTGAGCATGATTCTCTCCTTTGCACATTGCATGGTTCTCTGTTTGAGGGCCAATCTTATGGTTAGGTTCCATGTTTCTGCTTGATAGGTGACTATTGGGAGGATACATTGTTACTCTTTTTTTTAGGACTAGTTGGATTTATCTTGTTCTTGAAAGTTGAGCTTGCTCTACCAAAAGCTTGCCATCTAGTATGGTTCTTCGCTTTATTTCTTCTTCTCTTGATGACTTCATGGAGACTTGCTGTCCTAGGTAGATGTAGCGGTCTACTTGCTCCAGCTCTGCATTTTCGATTTTGATCGTTGTGTAACCTCTTGATTTTGTTAATTGCATTTAATTTGAAATTCTATTTTTGGTTTTGCCATGTTCTCTCAATTATGTTATTGGTTTATGAGTTCTGAAATTGTTTTTGATATTGCACTGGTTGATCTATCTGTTGCTAATTTTTGTGCTCTTTTACTATCAACTTTTTTTTATCTTGTTTATTTTTCTCTTTTTGGTAAGGTTTTATATATATATATATATATATATATATATATATATATATATATATAACAGAGATTAAAACCTTACCAATAAGAGAAAAATGAACAACTAGATAAAAAAAAGGTGATAGTAAAAGAGCACAAAAATTACCAACAGATAGATCAACCAGCACAATATTGAAAACAATATATATATATATATATATATATATATATATTTATATTTACATATATAAGCCCATAGCTTAATGATGAAAGAATCATATATTTCAAGCAGAAAGCATTAAAAAAAATTGATGATAATACTAGTAAATAAAAATGTATTTATTTCATTTTTAAGCCATCAGCTCATCCATATTTAGTTTATTATCTTACACTACCAACCACCTTCAATGTGGATGTTTATTTCTTTTTATCCCCAGGTAGAATTTTTTCAGATTAAAATTTTTTGTGAAAAACGTCCCTCCCTTCCTTGAGTCCCTAGATATTGCCAATGTGGGACATCATATCAGTGAAATATCTTGTCAGCCACTCCAGGTCAATCATTACTTTCACTGCTGTGATAATCTTTTATAAATTGATTTGAATCATTATTTAATTCACTGCCACAGAGTAAGAACTAGCAAAAATATCACAAAGCCCCTCAAAAGTATTTACTCAACATTTAATTGATTAATAGAAATTATGGGATTACTAAATATAGCATGCTATTTTTTTTTTCTTAAATATCTCTCCACAAACTATAAAACTATTGGCAAGACAAACTTCAAAAACCAGATCTACCAAACAATCCATATTTTTTCTAGTAGAGTAATATATTTTTATAATAAGTTGCCTCGTCATGTTGAAAATAATTTAGATAAGTTTGGAAACTATTGAGCATGAACTTACAAAGATAATTTTTGAAACTGTATGATCAAATTTTCCAGAGATTTTGATCTGTATATTGTGTGAAATTGTAAATATTGTCTGTATTCATGTGCATTTACACAGTGGTTTTATGAATTTCATTTTGTTTTTAAAGTTGATGGATAATTATGATTATAATTGGAAATGTTCAAAGAGGCATGATCAATAGATATTTTTTCATGGGTTCTACTATTCTCAGATGCTAAAATATTGATTACTTGATGCCGTCTAAATCACACTTACAAGTTGTGGACACAAATATCACCACTTTGTGAAAATATGTCTTACTAGAATTTGTTACCGAGGTAGGAAAATTAAAATGGACTCTTTTGGTTTCAGCATAAGTAGTGAGAAGATGTGTCAATGTATGACGTCATACTGGTGAGATTTCTCATCAACCACATTAAGACAAAGAAATCTCTCCCAAGATAGCTCTTTGGACAAATTTGTTGCAAGATATATTGTCAGCTTCCTCAAGAAATTTCTCAAACAATTTAACTTATGATCAATAAGGGATAATCTCAAGTAGGAATTATTTCCCTTGATGATGACATTTAGATTTTTTAAATGAATGTAAGAGTCAATATAAGAGATTGACTTTCATCATCTATTGCATTTTATACTTGTGTTCGTTTTTTTAAAACCCATTTTTATCTAACTGCTCTGATAGAAGCCTGTCGAACAAAATTAGTGTACAGATCTTATTGTTGATATCGGAAATATTTTGAACTGTGATATGGTGGCTATCATTACAAGTAATTTGATTGTATTCATTTTAGAAATAAAACCGAGTTGGTTCCAGATGAGACGTTTTGGAAACATTCCTTGATAGTGAAGTTCTCTGAGAGTCATCATTCTAAAAGCAGTTTGGAAGAAGAGGCGGAGTCAAGCGGAGAGATGAAGAGTGAGGAAACAATACAGACTGATGCTTTTAATGCCGATACAGCATACAGCACCCTTGAATGTACGCCACACTTCTTACATGCTATTCTTGAGCCAGTTATCAAAGCTGGGAAGTCAATGGATGTTTTCAACACCCTCAACTGCCTGAGCAAGGTTTTGGCATCAAGGAACCTTCTTGAACGTGAGTTACTGAGACTTTTCTGATCAAATTTTCTCCCTCTCCCCCTCTCTCTCTCTCTCTCTCTCTCTCTCTCTATATATATATATATATATATATATATATATATATGTATATGTATATATACATAGTCTAGAAAGCTTCACAGCTTGAAACACTAAATATTAAAAAATCTTTTCAAAATAAATATCTTTTGTCATTTCAGTTACTTATTTCCCAATATCTGTTAACATAATTCATGTAATTTTCTTTACTGCTTCTTTATGTTTTATATATACTTTTTTGTTATGGTTTTATGAGTTAATTTTCTCTTGTTGGGATCATCATACATTAAAAAATGGATTTATAATCCAAGAGAATATTCATGAATCAGTTATATCATTTGAAAATACCTCCTGTTGCTACATGAAGAATGAGTCACTCAGCGTAGGAAGCGTGAATAGAATAAACTATTAAATGAAAATGGCGTTACTGCAGGAATTGAACCTGTCACCAGTAAGATAGCTGCTTCTATGTAGCATTATTCTTAATCATTGAACTAAATAGCCTGATGGGAAGGTATAGCCCTTGATTAGTCCCTACTCTTCTTTTTGGGGCCTGCATCATTACTCCTGTCGATCCTGTCTGGAAATTTAAAAAATTTTTTTTTTTTCGATTGAAAGCTTTTTTTACCTTTTTGGGCTCGTTTATTTCAATGGGTTTATTAGAATAACATTTTTTTACTCTATTCTAGGTGTTTTCTTGTGGAAAACGCCAGTGATGTCATCAGAAGAATATATTCTTTGATCGATCTTTTTTTTTCCTTTCACATGACTTCAAAATTTGATACTACAGTTGTTCAATTATTGACTGCGTTCTGTTACTAATTTTATTTTCATTTTGAATCATACTTACAATAAAGGCAAAGTGTATGAATAGATTGAGATATTCACTGAAAAAAATAATTCAATTCTTTTTATCTCTGAAAACTGAACAAAGAGCCCATGGTGTCACACTTGCTACATTGACCAATTAAAATGAAAAAAAAAAAAAAAAACTGCTTTGGTAAAAGGAAAAACTAAGTCTTGTTTCCAGTGTCTCCAGTTAGCAGACCTGGGTAAGGTTGTATGGAAGACTGATGTTTGTTTGTACAGCAAGTCTCCCCTCTCCCCATACTGACGTTGTTAAAAGGAATGGCAAGGGCCGATACCATTCGGCACCTCTGTCATTACAGGGGTCACCAGAATGAAGCTGAAGACAATATTGTCCTGCCTGAGGGACTGCAGCTCCTGGTAATCGATTCTGTGTTGCCCTTTTCCTAGACTGATTGCCTCTCAAGTCTTGAGAGCTCAAGCTGCCCCACCAATTCACCCATTGCTGGGAGAAGAAGAGATTGATTTGTGCCTTTCCCAGGGGCATTGGTGCAGACTTAACATGAACAATCCTTGTTGAGAATAAACCGATTTCATTGTCTACAATGTTAACTTCACTCGCACTCATATCCATTCTCTTTTAAATGGAAAGTGAAAGAAATACAATTTGTTTTTGTACTTCTATTGAATCATCTCTAAGAACTTTTAGGTACACTGAATAGAATGTTGCCTAAATAGAAGTACATTTAGAATTGAATTTGGAAACCATAAACTTAAGATCACAAGAAATTAATAAAAGTAAATATGACCCTGCCACACACAATTTTGTTGAACCAGAATACATCATATTTTGTTTGTTTCATTTTCAAGCAAACCCGCCCGGAGAAACTGCGGATAGTTAATGGATTCATCTGCATATATTATGATTGGAATTCTAAACAATGCTTTGAGAGTGAAAAGATCTGAAAACGAAGATGAAAAGAATTTTTAAAAGTGGGAAATCGTGTTGAAATATCTCCAAACATTTTCAAGTACACCAAATAAAAAGTTGATTGAATTAAAGTACATTTAGAAATGAAATCAGAAACCAAAAAATCACATCAGAAGAAAGTATTGAAAGTAAATAAATAGAAATAAATTTTCTTTCATCTTGTTGTGTAAAACATAAAATCATAACTCTCAGCTCCTGTGAATAAGGTGCTGGAACAGATGTGGTTTCAAGTAAGTAATTTTAATATAGTAAGCATTCAATATTGTGTTCACAAGCTAAATTTGTGTAATCAAACATAATGTGTTACATCAGAAATATTCAAGTAACTGTCTTACTCAGCGTGATAAGATTAATTTTTGAAAGCAGACTCGGTGGCATTCCGGGTTGTATTCATTAAATAAATAGTGTGGAAGATTTTATTGACATTTCCATGCTTATTCACATTATCACCAAACCCATATTCGTGGAAATGAGTCATATTTGCTCTTTAGTCAAAATTTATTAATGAATAAATTCTCTTTTATCTTGTTGTGTAAAACATAAACCACAAATTATACCACCTGTGAATCAGGAGATGGAACGGATGTGGTTTTAAGTGAGTAATTTGAGTTAAAAAATTACTGAGCAACACGAGAATCCTCCAAGGTTGACTAGAGATTGTTATCTATTTATCGCCTTTATGCTGGGTAGGGCATCACTTACCTCGTTTGTCATTGTTCTCCACGTCTCTCTGTCTCGAGTCATGATAGTTGCTTCAAACAAATGGTTATGTTATGTGAATATAAACTAAGAGGCTCTAGGCCTGAGACGGCATCTTTCGCTTCATCAGCTGGTTGATTTAAGAGCAGAATAGAGTTAGAAAATTTGCATCGTTCCTTCTTTTTTGTTTTGGCTAGAATTTTCAAGAAAAACTCATTCTTCCAACCTCTAAAATTCAATTAAAAATAATGAATGCCATTATCAAGGGGAATGACTCCTGATTGAAATTATCCGTCTTTGACCATTTAAAAATTTTGTTTCTATTCAATTCATGGGAGAGTTCTGATATTTAGAATTCTATTCATTGAAAACTTCCACTGACAATACAAGCGGATATGAGCGGTCCATGAATTTAAGAATTAAAAATCACATCTTCGCTTTGTCTTATTGACTAATCTCTGTCAGGCTTGATAATGGGTTTAACAGTTGATTTCTATTCCTGGATGGTAACCGTCTTACGGGAGAATATGTGCCCACTCATCCACTCAGTTTTCTGTCAACCATCATGTCATACCATTGACAAGATCTGGCAATGGGACATAGTTCAGGAATGTGGATTTATGCTTTTCCTAAGGACATTAGTGCAAACTGAGCATGAATGGCCTCTTCCAGAATTCAATCCCATTTTTCTTACCAATTACCATTACACTAACTTTTACCTCCTTTCATCTTGTAGAAATTGGGTAAATAGCCTATTTACTTCCTTGTAAGGTGTATGTGTTACAAGGACTTTTTTTATCTCTTAGATTAATGGACTGCTTGCAGTCACTGTGGAACTCTTAGCTGAATTGGATGGAAAAGATGGAAATCTTTGGTTAATTGGATTAGAGAAAGATTTGAAAATTTGCCAAAAGGTGAAAGGGAAATAACTAATCAGAGGTTATCCCCTCTGAATTACCATTTGGATTCACTTGTATAAATTCAAAAATTATACTACTTATCAGTGCAACTTATTCTAAAACACCTACCTGTTCAACTGAAGTGTTCAGTCTCCAATACATAGTACCAGGACATTAGATGAAGTGTAATGACATTTTCTCTGCAAATAAACGAATTCTGCAGTCTACCTATGCAATCAACAGAAAGCAACAATTACCCTCAGCTGTATGAAAAAGATGGGTAAAAATGAATAAATCTATTTCTTTAATGGACAGTGTGATTGTTTTTCCTCTGTTTCTCTGTCTATATCAATTATCTCTTTCATTTGAAGGTAACAATTTTGCTGATGAAAAATATCCACCGATTGTTGAAACAACTGACACTTCCGCTGTAACTAGTTCAATAGTTTTTTGGGTTTTTTTAAAAAGAAATTCATCCTATCAAAATTCAAATATATCTGTGAAATTTTAAAAAATTAATAAACATCCTCCAATATTTACAATGTTCTGGTCCTTTTAAAAAGCTATACTGGACCATGACTACTAGAATTGTGAGAAGAATACATCTATGCCATTTGCTGCATAACAATGTGGATAACATGTTTCCGTCGTGGCACAAAAATTCAAGGAAAAGCCATTTGGATATCATTGCATACATGCAGGTCCAAGGAGATTGCTTCTGTGAATTTAACTGTTCGTTGAAATCACAAGAACGGCCTCTGAAAATAAACAACCAATTCCCACCAAAACTAATCGTCCCCCTTGTTTGATGAGCAAATATGTGTCTTGCTGAATGTTACTGTTATCATATACGTGTTAAAGAGTGATTATGGACTCTTTGTAACCACATTGGAACTCACCAATGAATGATTTAAAAAAGACTGTTTTGTGGATTGGAAGAAAAAATATATTGAGAAGTTTACTAAAAAGTGTAAGGAAAATAACAACTGATTAGAAGATTTGATTTTTAAAAGATATGAATTTGAGAGTTAATGACAAAATTTAATGAATATAGCAATCCCTTTTTTGACATCTTTTGGCATATTTGAGTGTACGCTCTTATCATTGTACATTTGCTTTTCCAGGAGATCGGAAATCATTGTATGAGATGTTCCTTAAATCCTTGTCGCATTCCCAAGATGACTTAGTACCTGAAGTCGATGATGACGAATCACAAGCTTTAAGCAACTTAACCCCTGTCTCAAAAGATCCCATTTATCAAATGCTACAAGATCAACCAGATGCCCTTCTCCAGATTAACATGGATTCCCTGTTTGTCACACCTGTCCCTAACAAAAAGTGGCAAGATCATCACAATGTACGGAAAATGTAAGTATTTGTGGTTATCTTAAAAAATTTTCCACTTAGAAAAAACAATATATTCATTGAATTATGCAATTGAATTATCCATGTCTATTATCTATATATTTAAAGTTGAAATGTATGTATGTTTTTACCCCTATAACATGAGAAATGCACATCCGAGACAAAATATAATCAAAATCAGCACATCTCAATCTATATTAGCATACATGTTTAAGTTGATTTAATAAAAATATTAATTTTAAAAGTGTTTTCTCAAATTTTTTGCATCTAAGAATTCATCTAGCTGACAGCCTGTAACCAGCAGTCAGTCAGTGTTTCAAATGAACTACTTTTTCCCATGTGGTGAAATTTTTATGTAGACAATGAAGAAAACACAGATTGGATGAATAATCATATTCAGATGTTTTTTCGGGTCTGAACCCACATCATCTGCATGTTGGATAAATGAAGAGAACTGGGGTTTTCTGTATTGAGAGTGGCTGGGTTGGGTGTGTGTTTAGGGTCATCTGTGTTCGGTTGATGGCTGTTGGGTGGGAGATAGGCACTTGTGTAAGTGTGTGGTTAAAGTTGGTTCTTTTTGTTTTTCTGTGAGAGTGGGATTTATGTCCTGAGTGAGTGTGTCTTGGAGAGGTTAGTCGTTATCATATATATATATATATGTGAGAGCATGTAACACATGCATCTGAGAATATACAAATATATCAGGAGGTGTAGCACAGTATGTCCATGCAATATGCAGTCCTCAGTGTATAGTCTCTTTGCATATAGCCACGCCTTGATCAGATGCAGTGTCCATATGATACTTAGTTACATGTGTGATACATCTACATAGTCCATGTGGTGCATAGTCGTACAAACAGTATGTACACATGCAATGGCGTACATCAATCCTATTGATACACAGTATACAGTTATACAACTGTGTATGTCAATTTGGTCATACGTATGATACATGCTTAATCATTGATGCTGGGAATACACAGTGCATACTAGATCCCGAGCCGGACTCATAAATATACTGCACATACTCATGTATGCATGTAAGTTTGTAATGGTGTGGCTAACGTGCATCTATCGATAGGTTTGTCTGTTTGGAATTGTTTATGTTGAGGCTGTTCTGCAATGGTGTTATTTTTGCGATCTGGTCAACAACTCTAGCTCACCCCATTCCAGAGATGAGGGGAGCCTGTCTCAGGAACTCACTGAAAACCACCTGATAGAATTATTCATGTATGGATTAGCTCTCCTGCCTAGGATCAGAGTATCCCATATTCATCCTGAGGTCATTACCCCTATACACAAATTTCCAGCTTGTACCGTGCAACTGTTTAAGGGTCTATTTATAAAATATGAAGTTCAAAGAAACAAACAAGTAAGCAGACATTCTTCACCTTTATAGTGTTTATATATAAAGTGATTGCTTCCATCACTCAAGGAAATAACCAGATATACAGATTTATTAATCTTAGCACACAGGGTGTTGCTTGAGATTTGGGGGCCTGGTGAGCTTGGCTACTTCAACATTTAGTGAGATTTGTTATTATATAATGTTTGTGGAAATGCAGTTGGTGATTGTTCATAGAGCTTTAAGGGGCTTCCTCTCTTTAAGGGCCCATGTGATGGGGGCATTTGAAGTCTCCCCAGGACACCCACTCCCTTAGCTATGCCCCTGTTAGTATAGTCAGGCACAGATACTGACCACTGGCACTAGTAGTAAACATGCAACTGATTCAACCAGGCCACTGTACACACACATATATATATATATATATATATATATATATGCATATGCCCACACACACACACACATATACACAGGTACACCAATTAGTCTTAGCTTGATGATTGAAAAATGCATTTTTTCCAGAAAAAGTATTCATTTCTCAACGTAATGGTCTTCATTGTTACTAAACTTGATCCAGTGGTGAATAATAATCACATAGATCAACCATTATCCAGTGAAAATGTTTCCAATTCTTAGAACCAAAGTTTTTGGCTATATTGTGACCAATCGCAAGCTTTAAGCAACTTGACCCCTGTCTCAAAAGAACCTACTTATCTAATGCTGCAAGACCAACCGGGTGCCCTACTTCAGATCAACATGAGGTCACCAGATGTCAGGGCCACCTATCCTATGTTGATCCCTGTATCAAGTTACCCTTGTATACAAATTTTCAGCCTTTTTGAGGTCTATAAAACACAGAGACAAAGGAACAAACTAAACATTCATCGTCTTCAGAGTATTAGACGTTTGAGAAGACTTCAAAGACTACTTGTTGTATGTTAACTATTTTTGTATTTTTCCTCCGATATAGATTCTACATGATTTATCTCAGTGAGTTCAACCTCTGCCCTCCCTGCCTTGCCTAATTTCCATTCATCCAGGGACACAGTTGATCAATTGTCAGCATCCATCGGGCATATGAAAGGCTTACAATCATTTAATATGTTATTTCTTTGAAGTAACCTTCGACTTAAAGATTAACGACATCAATGTGCATTCAGAAAGAATACAGAAAAAAACGTAATCATTAAAATGATATAAAAAAAACATTTTTGGGGAACTCTTCCGTTTGAATGTCTCTCGATAAATGCTATGAGTCTGTATATATGTGTGTCTGCACATGAGAAGTGTCTAACGCACCATTATTTAAAAAGTTGATGTTTTCGTTATTTTCTCAGCTACAGCGCTCAGTTTTTATTATTTCGAAGCTTGTATTGTGATTCATAGCATTCAAGCTTCAAAGTAAAACTAGAATTTTAGCTAATATTGATCCAATATTAAAGAACACATTTTAGAACACCCTCTTTCTATGTGTGTGTGTGTGTCAGAGTCTGTTCATGGATACACATACACATGCATATATATATATATATAATTATGATTGCATTATATTATTTGAAACTCTGTTCAAAATGGCACCTAAAGTTTAACTTGGCCTAGGCAGGATAAATAGAATAAACAATTTAAGAAAATGGGGCTGCTGTTGCAGGAATCGAATATCTGTGTAATAATGAAAAGTCATGTCAAAATAGAGTTTCATAATGCATTCATAATTATTCAGTTGGATTATATATCCATTTCTTCATCATATATATATATATATATATACATGTGTACATGCACACACACACACACATACACACGCACGCACACACATACCTACTGAGCTTCCCGAGTTGAAGACGGCCCCATTACAAGTCAGAAATTATATGCAAAAGGCCAGACATCAAAACACAAACACGATAACAAGTACGCCTTAAACACAGTAGCCATCTGATGTCAGGTGTAACCATGTTGTTGTTTGTTATTGTATCCATCTATCACCTGTGGTGAATAATAAAGTTTATGGGACAATCATCGTAAGTTCAATTGATTTCAAGTTGCATATATCTTGGCCTCATCAATGTGTTGGTTTGGGTGGGATATTTGTGGTTGGCGTTAAAAAATTATATTATATTATTCAAGATCTTTAATGACTCATTGAGTTTTTTTTGATAGTTGCACTCTTTTTTTCAAATCTAATTCATGATTCATGTTGTTTATATATATGTATACATATATATATATATATATATATATATATATATATATATATATATATATATATATATATATATGATGGTGATGTCTTTACATGAATAGCCCAAAGGTCTATACAATTGTGTTTGAAGATAAGGTGCAGCATGTGAACTGCTGATCCCATCATTTGAACCAAGGCTCTCTATGCCGTGTCCACTGAGATAGAAAGATGGGAGCAAAGTACTCAGGTCACATATTTTGTTAGTCTCCCCTTCTCCTGGCAGATCCCCAAAGCTATCTATGGAGGTCTGCCAACCTTTTGAGGGAGTATTCTGACAGTATGGCTGACCTTCAGAAATTGAAGCTCAGATCCTAGTGTATGTGTTTTTGTTAGGTATGAGAGCGTCTCTAGTATCGATTGTTGCCCTGAAAGACTACCACTGTGTCTAGTTTCCTCCCACTCCTATGTCTGAAAGTACAAGGGAGAGAACTTTCGGGCTTGTTTTTTTTCTTTTATCCTCGTAATATATTGTTGTACATGAGGAGTCATGAGCTTTGACATGTTTAGCCATGACTATATTGGCTAGGGTGGAGTGATCTTAGTCTGACAGTTACCTCTTGGCCACCCTCAATTACATAGAACATACTCAGTGCAGTCCTAGATGTCTTCACTGCACATTAGCTCATTCTCCATCTAGTTCTGCAGACAATATGACATAGTTCACACTTGGCCTCTGGCTTGATACTTGCATTTCTCAGCAAATGCTCCTTTGTTTATAAGCATAAAAGGTTTGAAAAAATATCATTTCTCTGCTGAGGTTATTTAATCAATGATACAGTGCTAGATTAACTATGTAGTAAAAGTAGCAGATGCTACTGGCCACGCATTTTTAAGGGTCCCACACTAAATGCTTGCAAGGTATCAATTCCGATTCATTGATTCTGCACTCGCTCTGTTGGTATAGCATTATACAGCACTCAACTGACATGAATGACTGGGTGTTTAGATTAATGATTTTAGCCAATTATTATCTTTAATTGGACTTATTATTTTATGCAGTGATTAGTCGGAGTATAGTATCCATGGAATACACATGACCCATAAATATGAAGGGATCAGGAACTGAAGTCTTAGCCATTTCACAAAGATCAGGATGGAAAAAAGTATTTGATCTTTTTCTTGTTGCTGGTGTTGTAAATACAACCTTTGACTGATTCATTCTATGGCTTTCGTTAGGTATAATATCAAAATATGATGATGGTAAACAGAATTTTCCAATGATGGTAATAAACTGAATATTCTATTGGTAGCTATCTTACAACAAAGAATGAATCGGCCGAAACATTGTGCTTACAACACAAATAACTTGAAGGAGTTCAATCATCCAAAAAATTCTCTGAATGTTAATGACCCTTCTTGCAATTAAGGACAGAGGACATAGCATTACTATGACTGGAATGTCAGGTATATTTGTCGTGTTATCTGACTATATAGTAAATTGAAATATTCAATTACTTTGCAAAAAAAAAAAAAATATATACATGTTTTAATATGTGTGTGCATTTTTAAAAATCACTTTAGGGCCCTCTTATGACATATGTTGCAGGCAAGGCACTGGCTTGACTCAGCCCTGCAATGAAGTGTCTGTAATGGTATTTATGTGTGGAACTGAATCAGTAAATTCTTTTATTTTCACATCTTTTGCTTCTAGTGTTGAAAACCAGCTGGATTGTTGGCAATGTATCCAGCCCTTGGACTGCCTTCTTGAGAACTGCCTTTATCCCCACGTCACAAATAAATCTACATGGGTGTGTCGTGAACTGGTGAATACTTTAATTACAGACCACCATCTTCTTGATTACTTGCAAGCCATGAGAGTAAGTTTATCTCATCAACTACGATACCTCTTTATTTATTTATTTATCTATTTATTTAGAAAATCAATTATCATGCATGCTACAGGTCTGGTTCAATAGGAACTGTCAGCATTTTTTTGCAGCATGCTGTATTGGGGGTGATCATTTGCAAAATTGGAGAAAGGGTTGTTTTTTTATGGGGCAGTTATCAATGACAAAAAGGCCTGAATTTTTAAAAAAAAACAGGCATGACTACTGCTTGATAGAAATTAAGGGACCAAATCAGCATAAACTTACATTGCAAATTGCCCCTCCCCCTGCAAAAACTTATGGGGGTGGTTCTAGATATAAAGAGTAATTGTTTGAATTTTCTGCTGCTCTAGCTTCCATTGGTGCTACCTATATGCATGATATATACATGAATAAGTAGTTATCCAGCCTGATCAACTTGAAGACTAAAGAAACCTGTTTGACACCACTCTATCATGAGTGTCGCGGAGTCAGTACTTTCCAAATTTCTCTAGTCATTTTCATGTATGATCTCTAGGGAACCATGTTGTGAGTCGCGATGTCCAGTGGTTGTCTGACATTCATGCAACGTGGCCAGCCAATTGCCATTTGAGTTTTCTAATGGTTCCAATGATATCTTCGACTCCCGTTCTTTCAAATTGTTTTTTCCCTCTTGCCAGAAATATTGTGTTTGTCAGTGCAGAAAATGACTCAAGCAAATCAGGAAAGTTGTGGTAAAGTCTGTGGTTAATGATAAGAAAAACCTGAACTTTACATAATTATACTTGATTCAGATGCTAAAATGTAACTGTGATTATTGTTACATTATTTAGCTAGCTACTACCGCCAGTATTTGCTACATCAATATATAAGTAATGATTAGGGCGAATGAATGCATGCCACCCATGATATCACAGATTACATAAACAGCTAAAAAAAATTGGACATTAAAAAAGGAAAATAACTCTTTGGAAAAAACTTTGGAGTTAACCTACCTTAAAATAACAGTTGGCTGATTAGCTGATATGCTTAGCTATATTCGTTTCACATAAACACCTTTGGGAAAGGCATGGAGCCACTTCCTGGACCCAAGCTATGGGTGAAAATGGTAGGGCAGAGGAGGCCTTCAGCTCTGTGAGGCTGTCCATTTAGAGAAGGCTACTCTGACAAAAAACCTACTGCCTGGCTGGTCAAGGGGTCATCTATACCTGCTGAGCTATTGAGGTGGGGCATCAATCCTTAAGAGTACACTTGGTATGCATGAGCTGATCTTTACAACTCCCCAGATCCTTGTGAGTGAAGAATAAGTCAAAAAAGGAGCGAAAAAATCTATATACTGGAACGACCCTGGGTTCCTGGAAATGTTGACTTTAACTGAAACAATGTTGAGTGAAACCACCAAGGTGACCGCTTGCACAGTGGATAAATAGAAGTCAAAACTAATAGAAATGTAGTTTGTTGAAACTTTCTACCTTCCTTCATTCTTTGTGTTGGTTGCTTCCTACACTGGTTTCTTCACTCCATTCCTAAGCCAGTTGACAACAACTGATAGGAGCTTCCATGGCCATAAGTAGTAGTCAGATTTAATTCATTATATTGTGAAAATTTTGCGATTCTCTTATGACGAGTCAGAGAAATAACATGATTCGCAATGTTTTATAATATTGTATATTTGTATCTTGTTTTTCCTAAAAACATTACAATGAAACGATGTTGAATGAAATGACGTCGATTGGGGAGTTCCTGTATATAGATTCCAGCAAAGCATATTTGAGCATCTGAAGAATACAATATTAGATTTATTTTAAAAATGTTTTTCATGTAATTTTATGCAGGTTTCTCTGTTTGTTTATTTTATTTTTTTTGTTTTTGTTTCCAATTCTCAATGTTTGCATTTGTTTTTTGTTTTTTTTTCCTTTTCCTTTTTTTTTTCTTCAAAATTCCTGGTGTGGATGGCAACCACTCTCTCTTGGCAAGAGGATAGGGGTGATGGTTGGGGGTGGAGGTGCTCTTGACATGAAAATGTGTTACCAAGTCAAGAGTCAGGCTGTATGTGAGATTCTGGATGAGGGTGAGTCGTATCACCCGTTATAGACTCATAAGCAGGGTAAATATTTGGCCTCGGGACTAAAGAGTACAGGGGAAATTTCAAGGATTTTTTTTTTTTTTGATAAAAAAAGTTGCTTTTGTCACCAAAAAATGAATTTGCTCAAACTGTTAGAAACTGTCAACCAAACGATCTATCACATGTACAGGTTGCTCCAATGAAGCTAGAGGGCTGAAAATGTAAACATTTACACCTCAATATGTTTGGGAAAAAACCTTTCTTTTTTTTTTTGTTCCTTCTTAAATTCGATTAGGTATAAGCTGAAAGAAAAAAGACTCATCGAATCATAACATGACTATAAATAATATAGTTTTGGACATTATGCAAAATTTAAAAAGCATAAAAAGTATGCATATATATATATATGTGGGTCTGAAGTGAAGGTTTCAATTCTGCCTTGTGGTACTGGATGGGATAATGGAAAGTCTATAGCCACACTGAAGAGATGTAATACATCGAAACAGCTGTCTGTGGATGACACAATAATACATATATATATATATATATATATATATATATATATATAGTACATGTGGTACTAACAAGAGCTAGTTTGTGTAGCGAATCCACATTCTACTATCTATTTATATTTATATATATATATATATGTATATATATATTATCATCCACAGACAGCTGTTTTGTTGTATTACAACTCTTCAGTGTGGCTATAGACTATCCAATATCCCATCCAGTACCACGAGGTAGGATCGAAACCTTCGCTTCAGACCAAGAAGGGCATTTTACTCCTGCAGAACTGCACGGTCAGTAGGACCGAATTGAAATGATATATTTAGTTACGCACAATTCCCCACCTACCAGAGTGCTCCATTCCAGAGTTGGAAAAGCATTGCTATAATAGCTTATGATTATAATCATAATTATACATATATATATATATATATATATATATATATATATATATATATATATATGTTCTGGCCTGTAAGGTGTTAAACGATTTTGACGTTAATGGAACATTGTATAATACTGTATACTCTACAAGTCTGACATACTGTACTCTCTACACTTTTTGTACTGACTGAAAAGCCCAAATTATACACTCTATCACAATTCTCATATAATGTGCACATTTTTAAACAGGATATACCACAAAATTTCTTCATTTTTTCGATAGAAAATACTGTAGTAAGTATAGTTTTAATATGAAATAAAGGAATATCATAGCAGTACTGTCTGTAGTACAGTACAGTACAGTTACATACGTACAGCAATTGACATGCATAGCCTATGTTGACAGAACTTTGTTCTTTCAATATGTACATAATGTTTCAATGCCAAACGCTTTACAATTTTGGTTCAGTTGTTCTCATATCCTGAAGATTGCACAGTCATACTTAATTTCATTTTATGAAAAGCTACCAGTGTTGGGTAAATCTTTATAAAGAAATTCATGAGGAGAAAAAAAACACTTAAGAAAGGTACTGTGGCATGTTTATTGATACAGTATTCTTATGAAATTATCAATTGATTAAAGTGATTGCACAGTAGAAAATAGCAACAGGTATGTAATAACGAGAAATACCATAGAATAATGTAAGCAAAATTGTATAGAATGTCGTCAAATAGGAACGTGTTAGCCTACCATAGGCTTCATTTCTATGGCATAACAATGCTTTTACTGGGACACAAAATTAATCTTAATTTGAGCTGTAAACTTTCATGTAAAATACAATTTCTTTACACTACCTTTTTATATTTCAAAGCATTTTTGGTTAACACTTTCATAAGCAAATGATCCCCACTCCTAGACATGACTGTGGTCATTAACATCAACTGGAATTCCCACATTTCCCACATAGGTCTAATAACTAGCATTGAGTCATCATCGGCAAAAATGCCTTGAAGACCTGACCGAATATCCTCTCAGGGAGGGCTTTTCTTTTCATATGTTCAATGATTGGATTTTGTTTTCTTTATAATTATTAGATGAAGTATTGTAACATTATTTTTCATTAGATTTAACTAGTTTTTACCTTCATTTCAATATATAAACAATTAAAAATGAAATTGCTTGCTTTTTCTATTCTTTGCAAATTTACTTGTATGCAGCAAAAACAATATGAACAAAAAATTAAGAAAAAATTAAGAACACATTTAAAATTTTTCAAAATTATCTTGTAAAATAGGGTATTGAAGATTTCCCTAGTTGTGCAGTTCCCCATCTTTTGTGGAGTACTCAATGAAACTATGGTTGACTTTTCATTTGTAAAAGGGAAAATCTACATTAAAACGATGATAACTAGCACATTAGAATAGATACATAAGCCAGTAGCATACATGTTTAATAATGTTAGTGATCATTATGTTCCATATACACTATAGATATGTACTGAGCCATTATATGTCTGGTTGTGCAATTGCTTTGTTTATGCTTTAAAAGCCACTATTTCTGCTCAAGTTCCTTAGATACTGTTAGCTGATCAAGATTTTTCAACTCTATTAAAATATTCTGGACCTCAGACGTATATGCTATTAGATATTAAATATAAGGATGTTAAGCAACAGATACCTGCATACATTCAAGAAAACATCTAGGTAGATATATATATATATATATATATATATATATATACGTACAGTATAAATCAGGAATACAATATAATATAATATAATACAATACAATATCTGATGTATGATAGGTTTATTTCATAAAGTGCTCAATACATTCAACCTTTAACATTACGTTGATTTAGAGTAGAGCTTGAAATATAACAGAGTAAGGATTCGCTACACAAACACATTCATATTTCTGCTCTGACTGGCAGAAACAGGGTAGGAACATAAACGTGTTGCAAATTCTTACTCTATCATATATATATATGTGTATATATGTATGTCTTCATTTGTACTGGCTGTGCCAAAGATCTTGAAGGAGCTTGTACTATTTCTTCAAGCTAATCTCACACTCAGTGCTCCTAAAGGCTGATCAAGATGACCTGTTTTTACCTTTTGTAATACCTTCTCTGTGTATGTGTGTGTGTACTGCTTATCTGATTTTACATCTATATGAATGTACTGATTATTATGTGTTGGATAATTTTATAGAATTAGTATCCTAGTGAAGAAGGGCCTGACAAGAAATCTTTTAGATTTATCTTTGCATTTAGACACCAACCTGGGTAGCTCCATTATAACTGTACGCTGTACTCAATTAACCTCTCGTTCAATTTTTAGTATCAGTGCTTAGTGAAGACATATTCATCCCGTAAATTCATATCTATTGTAGGTACTCATTGATGGGGAACCACCTCTTAAACTGTTATTATCTATCATGTAAGCTTTTACTTATATGAAACCCAATTACACCTTTGTATTATCTTACTACAATTGAAGAAATCTCTGTCTGCGTGCACAGCGATTACTTGACACCTGACTATTGTACAAAGTGCACAGTCAAGTTCTGTATTTTTCAAGAAATCTAATGAAAATAAATTAAAAGTCATAGATCTTTATTCATGGTTTCTATAAATTATTTCCCTTGACTCCCTTCCTTTAGAATTATCTAAATTTAGGTATGAAATATTTGAATTGATAATACCGAAAAGGAGAAGCCAATAAACTTCAAAGCCATAGTTTTGTTTATACGAAGTTGGAGAGGTAGATATATTTGATTGTGTCTTTCTTTCTGTCTGTCTCTGTCCACACGATATCTTCAAAAGTACTTGATGAATTTCAATGGAATATTGTTGAAGAGTGAGGATTGGGGTAAGAAAGAATTGGTTGAATTTTTGGATGGATCCAGGTATATTTCTCTGAAAGATATTTTTCTTTTTTTATATTTTTTTCATAATATTTATGTATACACCTATGACTCTCCAAAGGTTCCCAATAAATTTCAATGAAATTCTGTCAAAAGGTGGCCAATAGACTATGGAAGGAGTGATTAAATCTTGAAGCAAATCATTGCACAATCATCTTCCTTAACAATGGCGTTGGCAGAAGTAAGCGCTCTCTGTGTGCTTTCCAGTTTATTGTGGATCTGATTTTTTTTATATATTTGAATCTTGTCAATAAAATAAAGTTTTTTCTTCAATTCAATTTACAAAAGAATTTAAAAAAAAATCAAATTGAAGTGTTCTGCAGCAGTTGCAAAAGTCTTGGAAACAATAGCCGCCAGGAGATTGATTTTCAACAAAATGAAAAATGATTAAACAGGTAGACAAAAAATTATTAGTGAAGTGTAGAATGAACTCAAACAAAAGTTGTGAGCTGGCTCAATGAACTTTAGAAGGGACTGGCATAAAAAGTAGGACGCAGAGTTATTTAACAATTGTCAAGTAGTTCACAGTAAAAAAAAAAGGATGAAAAAAAAACTTGAAATCTCAAGACTTGACATTTTTATATCTTCCCCTGTGAAGAAAAGGTAAAGAAAAAAAATAATTCAGCATATTTACTCTTTCCTGCCCAAATATAAAAACAACAATTTTTTTTTTTTTTTAAATCAAGAAAATGTGAAAACTACTCATGTTATATGATATATACTCTAATGGGATTAATATTGTAAGTGTAGACTATTAAAGAATTTGAATGCATTAAGGATGAAAGGGACTTGAAGTAACTTAAAGGTCATCAGTTTTTAATAAAAAGAAGGTGGAGTTTGGTAATGTTGTGATGTTTATTCACACTATTGTCATAATATAATCTCATTATGTTTATCCCCAGAACTTCACTAGAAAATGTTTCAAGAATGATAAGTAGAGACATCCTGGATTAAGATTTCCTTTTCTCCTTTATGTTTCAAAATTGTAAGTAGGAAAGAGTTCTTAAATATATGATGAATGGAGATCATCATATTCATAAGACATTGCTGCATGAATGATCAATGTAAGAATTTTGAACTGGAAAGATTGGGCCATCTTTTTGAAATAATGGAAATAAATACGATCATAAAATTAGCATCACTTTTTTTCGTGAAGAAGTTACGTACATTTTTTTTCAGTTTGATTTTTAAATTCATTCTAATGATGAAGTAATTCAAGGGAAATTATTTTAGATTAGATTTACTTCCCTTGGATCTTTTGGTAATTAAAAAAAAATTTTTACAATTCAATTCAAAGAAGAGGTCCATTTTGAAAAATCAAATTGAAGAGTTCCTCAGTAATTATAAAAGTGAACCTCAAAAAAAAGAGCAGAATAGTCAACTCTTCTTTTCTGGTGGAGAGTCTGAAGTGTGATGTAGGTCTATTAACTCTTAAATTCATATAAGAAAATTAAAAGTCAATATTAAGGGAAATAACTTTTGATTAGAATTATCTCCCATTTAATCATCAGGTGAATTTTTTGTTTCTTTTGATATTATTATTTAAATTCATAAATTTCAAGGGAAATATCTTTTCATTGAAATCATCTTCCTTTCAAGGATTTGGTGAATTTAAAAGAAAATTTTAAAATTCAATTCATGGAAGACTTCTACAATTTTCATTGCTATTCATCGAAGAGTTCCACTGTCAATCACAAGCAGTTTGAATTGGTTCATGAATTCAAGAGTCAATTTGCATTTGAATTGTTTTTTGAACAGGCTAACTTGTTCTTTGTTGAAACAGCATTAAGTGATGTAACACAAGAGAAACAATAAATCTATCCATAGAATACCAATGAATTTAGAAACATATTTTTGAGACTGTACCGGCCAAAGTGAATAAATACTCTACGTGCAAAATCATATCAAGTAATATTCAAGATGCACTTTGAACTTTTGAGGTCTGCTCCATATGTTGATCCCTCATAGCCCTCTAAGATACGGTTCAGAGTGTTTACTACCTAGAAAAATGATATGTCATTTTCTCTTGGAAACCAAAACGTGTACACTCAAAGACAGAAATTGCACTCGGGAGAATGTAAATTATCTACACGCTCTTGCTTGAATGTTATGCTTATGAGGTGTGGCTGTTGAATAATAAAACTAATGCCGTAATTCAATTTTAATGAAAAAAACTCATGTTTCACAGGTTCCCTTGAGTGCAGACATGATTTCAGGGAAAGTGTATAGGGTGGGTGGTCAAGTACTGTGATGCATTTTTCATCCAAAGACTGCTTCATTGGAAGCACTGAGTGCTGTTGTTTTGTCCTGATGAAGGGTAAAACTATTTTCCCACAGCTGTGGCCTCTTTCTTTTGACCCTTTCTCACATTCTAGAACCCGTTTGTAATAATGTTGATTGATTGTGCCTGAATCTGGAATCCAAATCTCCATAACTGCACTCAGGGCTGGCCTGAGGCATAAATGAAGTAAGAGGTTGCTCAGGGCCCCGGTAGCCACAAGAGGGACCCCAAAAGGTGGGTGGAGTGGATCAACTCAAATTCTGCTCTAAAGGCAGTGGAGCCCTCCAAATCATATTCGATTTAGGGCCCTGTGTATCTGTTTAGGGTCCTTGATATAAAAAAAAAAACAAAATAATCAGCAATGCTAATAGTTTGGATATCCTTTCTTCATCCTTGGTGATGAAAGTGCTTCCCGGTTTATTGACTGCCATTTTATCTTTGGATCACTCTGGAGGAACCAAGTCTCATCATATATGATCACACATTTCCCAGAATTTGGGGATCAACTTCAACTTATTACAAGATGTCCATACTAAATCATTCATGATTTTCCTTTTGATTGTTGATCAGAACCTTTGGGGAAACATTCCTCGTGTTCAGATCTCTATGCAAAATTTGCCTCTTGATTCATAAAGATCATTTCTGTGATCATTCTGATGCTGATTCAGTGATCATTTTTAAGGATTTGTTCGATTTGAAAAAA
Source organism: Thysanoteuthis rhombus (assembly GCA_963457665.1). NCBI lineage: Eukaryota > Metazoa > Mollusca > Cephalopoda > Oegopsida > Thysanoteuthidae > Thysanoteuthis > Thysanoteuthis major. The sequence goes on along the minus strand of OY735210.1, from coordinate 25,156,779 downwards.
AAAAAAAAAAATGAAAAAAAATTCTTACCGGATCTTGACATGGAAGTGCATCCGCAATGTCCATCATCTTTGAGATCCACGCAACCTTCACAAAATCTCTTTTGTTACCCAAACACAAGCGCACATGACATGCATTTTTCCCTATAGACTCCAGTTGACAAAAAGATTTGGTAGCCTTTTCTATCTTACCAAAACTTCCATTGCTCGATTTTTGATCTGACCCTTTTCACTACATACCTAGAAAACATGTTTACTTCAAGCAATGTGGTATAGTGAATTGAAGATGCGAGTGGATAGAAACTTTCAGGGGTTGTTTATGTTTGCCCATTGGTCAATGTATACCACATAGTTCGCACATGCACGCTGTGGTTCAACTTACATAAGCCCAGTTTCATTATTTATTAGCCACACCTCGTGCATTCAATCTATAAAAACAACTGTCTTACAATCTTAACAAAAAATGTTATTTTTTCATTGCCTTATCCAACTTGAATTACCAGCAGACTGCCATGTTCAGCTGCAGTTAAATAAGTATATTTATATTATTTTGTTTTTAAAGCTAATTTGATGTGAAAACAAATATCATTGGTATGGCATGTTTTATCCAGATGTTGTAGCTATGGGAGAGATCTTGTCTCTAGACAATGTGTCTTTAATAAACAGAAATTAACCAGTAACTTGGGTTTCAGGCTCTGTAAAAGCTCTTTTTTTTCCCCCAAAAATTTCTCAAGACAGAGGCTTTAACATCTTCATTTGTCGTATTAGAAAATATCAACCAAATTTGTCATCATAGGTTTCTTCAGTTTTTAAGTGATTGTGACAGGTTGGTTATCTATCACACTTACAGGATGCACCAATGAAGCTAGATAACTGAAAATCTAGAGGTTTTCTCTTTATTTTGTCTAGAAAAAACTTTTCTTTTTTTTATCCCCCCCCCCCTCTAAAACTTTATTAGGGAGTCAATTTACAATGTAACCTTATGCTAAACTGGACCTTTAGTTTGCATCTGGCTGTACAGTGTTCAGGCTTTTTTTTCCTGAAATTTTGACCTTTCTTAGTAATCATGGCCCAACAAATGGTGGGAGAAGTAAGTTATTCTTTGGTCTTCTCATTTCCAAACATCTTGAGTGATCACCCTCAAAACGGCATGCTGCTAAATGTCATTGGTCATGTGACATTTTCTATTGAGTGACTAACAAAAGCAGTTTATCTCCTCTTTTTTTGCTTATTCCTATCAACTCCTTGTGAAGCAGCAGCAGCAGCATTGCAGTTTCAGACACAAGTGGTCTGATAGTAAATGATAATATATAAGTCCAATGACAAAACTAGAAAATACTCACTATAACCTGTATTTAGCCACTAACAACTTTGTGAATTAAAGCAAGAAAGCCATGCAAGAATCTTTTAAAAAAAGAAATATTTTTGCCAAAAATGTTCTACCTTCAGATTTTGAAAATTGAGAGTGAAGAAATTTTTCAGAATGAATTTTTGGAATGGATTGGCCACTATTTATAATTATGCATAACTTTGTCAAAAGTCATAACATTCCTGCTTTTGTTTGGACCATCTAATCTCTCCTTCCCATCCTTGTTGTTGACTCTATATTTTTTCTTCATACTTGATGAAGGTTGTACAATCTATCCTCTGAAACATTGTGTCAAAAACAAAGATAGAAAGAAGAGATTAAATTGTTGGTACAAAAGTTGGTATGTATATAACTTTTTTATGCAGTAATAAAATCGATGAAATAGTTGACCAGATTGTAAAGATACCCCATGAAATTTCCATAAATCCTGCAAGTGTAAGTATGCATAAGTTTTAGAGAAAAAGTCTTGCTAATTGTAAACATGTTTTTCCCTTATGAATGTGCATGGTATTCGATACTTATCTGTAGATTTTTCTCACAGTTCAAACCTTTCGGTATTATAGACTTATAAATAGCATCTACTTGCAGTGTAGTCTTCACAGAAGTAATGGGTATGTTTCCAATCCAGATTGCATGATTTCATCCATTTGGCAAAGATTATCTAATAGTTGTGGGTTTCTTTCCTATTACCCTTGTGACAAACGAATTTAAATTGATCCTGAGAATTGAAGTATAAAAAGAAATTTTGCATTTGTTGGACTAGTGACATGAAACAATTCTTAGAGACACATTAAATTCTTCAACTGATTGAAACTGGCAGTGGAACTCTTCAGTGAAAGGCATAGAAAATTATCTGTGAAATGAATAAAAAAAAGATTAAAAAATTTCACCAAATAATCAAAGGGATATCGTATAAGTCAAGTTATTTCCCTTGAAATTGACTTTCTATTTTCTTTGTATGAATTGGAGAGTTGATGGAGATTTGACATGTTAGATTGAGTTATACCTCAAGTCTGAGAACAGAAAAGAGTTGGTTCTGTATCACTATCATCATGATCATCATCAGTCTTTTAATGTCTGTTGTAGGGCGTAGACCTTCCCCGGGATTTGCCACACTTCTCTACCATGGGTGTCACAGAGCCAATGTAATCGAAAAAACTGTTTTCAGCCATAAATTTTTGTACAATTTTAAAAATTTGTGAAAACAATATTTTTCTAGATTATCACCCGATCTCTTCTGCCATAAGTTTAAAAAGTTGTCATCCTGTTTCTCTTTCACTCACTCTCCTCTTTTTCATCCTCTTTAAACATTTCATTATGATGCATTTACTGACACTGCATGTTATCATAGATTATTCATCATGATCACCATAAAATTCCTCAAGAAACAAGTTCGGCTACGATATTAGAAACCGTGGTGCAAAAACGTCACCAGGTTTCCCCAGTTTTTAGACCAGTTTGGCTAGATATGTGTGTGTTGCAAATACAGGCCACACCATTGAAACTAGAGGGCACGAGAATATTTACTCTTTTTCATGTCTAGAAGAAACTTTTTTTTGTTTTCTGAAAATCCCCCTCCCCCAGGTCTTTAGTTTAGGGTTTGATTTGTAATGTAAGTTTATACTAAATTGGCTTTTAGTTTGTGTCTAGCAGTGTTTACACTTGTTTTTTTCTAAATCACCTCCTAACAAATAGTGAGAGAAGTAGCTTATTCATTAATTACCTCTTTTCCCAATTTTTCAGTTGATCACTCCCAACATAGCATGGTGCCAAAAAACAATGGTTTCATGACAGTTTCTATTGAGAATAGCCTGACCTGTTTTCCTTTGTCTTTCATATTTCATGAAATGCTGTTCATTTTCTATTACAGAACTTTTACCTAATGGAAGCTGGAGATACAATGTTTGATTTCTACACAAATATTTTCAGTCAGGTATGTACGTTAAGAGCTTGTTCTATGATATTCTACTTTCTACTTTGGTGTAAGTTTTTTTGGACAAGATGTTTCTATCCTTAAATGAGGTTGATTTGGACTAATTACCTCATTTGGAGTACTAGAGTGAGACAAGCCACCCCCTAGAAATAAGATAAGGAATACCAAAAACTGTAATGCATGGAAACACTTTGAAATCTAGTATGGCTGACCATATATAGAAGGAGAGGGTTATGCACTAACCTTTATGGAATAGAGTTGAAATGATAAACAAGGAGTAGTATTGGTGAATAGGAAGGCTAAAAGAATCTGCCCATATACTATACTCAGATAATTCAATCAGTGGGTCGAGCATAAACATTAATAGCTTGTGTGAGCTGTTAATCAGGAAGGAACAAGCGATGAAGTAGGGATTCTATTGGCATAGTTTAATAAAGAGGAATAAATGCAAAATTCAATGGGAGATCTCCAGGGGGAAAAGTGACCCTCCCAAGGACACAGAGATGCAAACACTGAATGTGTATAAGTGGAAGTGTTCATGCTCCCATAGAACAAGTTTCAACAACATTTCAGGACACGGCAGCCACTGAAGGAAGGCCAGACAGTACACAGCCGAAACCAAGTCAAGGGAATCAGTCCTAACTTACCGCAGACAATGACTAACTATTTGCCTTTCACAGTGATTTGTCCAGAATACCACCTGGTGTTGCCCAGAATAAAATGACATTTTCATTCTAAATTGACCTTTGTTTATACAATCCTTCATACGTGTATCTGCAAAGACGAGAGGAAACTATGTTGAAAACACATTGCAAGCTGCTTGTGGAAGAGGACCCTTTTCCAGGTACTCACTGGTTACAACAAAGCCATTTTTTAAACTATAAGTATAATCATAAGCCTCTTTTTAAAGGAATAACTTCAAGAATTTATATTGTATGATGGATTTTGCAATAATACATTTAAAACTTTTCATGACAGTTGAAAGATTCAGAAAAAATCAGATTTAGATTTAGCCATAGAAACTAAGTTCCTTTTAGAGAGGGAAAGACTCGTTACCTCTGCCAACGAAGTGAGAGAAGCATGTGTATTTGGACTTGTTAGTTTTTCTATCTTTCTGTCAGTCTGTCCACAAGTATCCCCAAAGGGAATTAATGAATTTCAATGAAATTCTGAGGAAGGGTAGCCAGTGGGGTAAGGATAAAGCGAATAGATTTAGGGGTGGATCCAGGAATTTCGTTTTGATTGAGGGATATTTTTCCATTTGAAAACAAAAAGATTTCATACATTTATATATATGCTTATGACTGTTCTTCCGTTATCTCTAAAAGTTCTCACTGAATTTCAATGAAATTTTGTTGAAGGTTGGAAAATAGGCCCTGGAAGAAATTATTAAATTTTGGATTGGATCCATGAAAATACCTTGCTTACGTTGTGGTTACATGTTTACACCACATAAATATCACCAAAGTTTCATGCCTGTCCATCGGACATTTCCAAATGTTGTCAATGAATTTTGATGAAACTTCGTAGAACTGATTAAATTTTTGGTGCGGATCAGTGCATTAATACTCTCCCCTAACAATAGCATCGGCAGAGGTATGAGCTCTCTTGAGTGCTTTCTAGTGTGTTTTATACCTGTCATGTTCAAGGGGAAGTGCAAAATAATCAACCGAAAATATCTTTCAAATAACCAGATAGCTTTTCAGCTGTTAAGTCAATAAGGTTTGGCTGTCGGTGTTATAAATCCCCGCTGCCAGTGAAAGGCTAACTGGTGCTAACCTTTGCCTTTGGCTGACCTAAATGATGCAAGTTGGGGTACTTGGCTGCTCTGTTGATTTGCATACCCTCGAACAAGGATCTTCAGAATATATGCAGTTTTGTAAGTAGATGGGTGTTTTGGCAGGAATGAATAGACTCTGAACCTTTTCATGGGAAAGAAAAAAACACAAAACTTGTTCCCCCAGCATTACCTCGGGAAAATTAGGGCTAGACTGTTTAGGTGCAGTCTTGTTTTTTTCTTTTTTTTGCATGGTTACTTATATGTACATACGAAAGATATTAAAATCATAGGACTGGCAAAGACATAGGAAAAATGAATATTTCATATTTAGTGCCTTCAGGGCGTGGGGTCCCTCCCTCCTCCCTACCCCCTAACATTTTATTTTCAACTCTTTGTTTTCTTATTTGTTTTTGTTTATTTTATTTTTTTTTTATACCTTAGTCTTGTTTGCATGGACTTTAAAAAAATTCTTTTTAGATCTCACCCCCACCAGCCTATTTTCATTACTTACCTTACAAGTCTATTTTGTGTGTATGCATGCTTATACATGTTTATATCTCTATCTATCTATAAATGCAATTAATCCATGTAGACTGATATTTATCTACATGTGCAACACTTTTCACTTAATGCACAGATAGTACACTCTGATTCCAGGTAGAAGCTCCAATCCATGTGTAAATAATCCTGTCATTTCTTATAGGTATTATGCTAGTGTGTATATATATATATATATATATATATATATATATATATATATATATATATATATATATATATATAATGTGTGTGTGTGTGTGTGTTTTATGTAATCATTGACTTTGATCTCTAAAAGTGGGACATCAGTCGCTATAGACTGACTATAGAGAGTCATTTAGCTAACCATATGAATATCTCACTACAATCGAAGAAATCTATTTGTTTGTGTATGCGTACACTGTGATTACTTGATAACAGGCCGTTGTTTGAAGTGGACATTCATCAGATATATCTATCAGCACAAAAGACACTGCAGCGTTGAGTTTGAAATAGTTTGGATCTGTGGTTCCTAAGAAATCTAATAATAAATAAAAGAATTAGAGATATCTTCCTTCATAATTCTTGTCTGATTCAAAGTTATTTATCAATGTGTGTGATATGGTTGGACTATTTCCCTTATCTATGTGTGTATTTTTTCACAATTACAAGGAAGCGGCACACATTTTTCAGTTAAACCAATTAGCTGACTGATCATTGATATCAATCACATCTGGTAGCCTCTCATCTCCTGCCATGACGACCATAACTACGCTGACCTATACCATGTCATACTGGCAAACCTTTCTATCTCATCTCTCCATCTTGTGTCTGGTCTCCTCCTGCTATGTTTACTGTCTCATGGGCACCAATCGGTCAATATTTTGCACCATCTGCTGTCATTTCTTCTTGCTGAGTGTCTAGCCTTCCTCCATTTTTGTTGCCTAATTACTTTTATAATATCCTTCACTCCATTCCCCCCTCTGATCCATGTTGATTATTTCCTATCCCTAGTTTTCTCTTGCATTACCTTTTCCATGGATCTCTGCGTGATTGTATCTTGGTTCTCAAATTGGGTTGTCAATTTCCAGGTTCCGCTTCTGCAATTCATAGCTATTATTATGCATTCATTGTAGATTTTACACTTTAAGCACATTGACAAAGTACTTTTCAATATGTCTCTATTCACACCACCTGCTTTCCAACCTATCATTATGCACTGTTTTATTTCGCTTTCATGGTCTTCCTCTCAGTTTATTATCTGACCAGGTAAACATATTCTTCTACAGCCCCCCCCCACTCTTGAAGGTCTTTTGGGGACTATACTCAGTCTAAATTAATGTAAGGAAAAAAAAAAGGATTTGATTACTATATAGTCCATAATCTCTTCTTTCGGCTTTTCGTAGATACTGAGTAGGGCCGATTTATGTACAGTCACCTCCCCTGCATTGTAGTTATATATCCACACCTTTGAATATCTACAAAAGTTCTTCATGACTTTCAATGAAATTTTGTTGAAGGGAGAGAGCCATGGGCTAAGAAAGAAGTGATTCATTTTGATCTCTTACTATGATTTATTTGTTCCAAAATTTCTTGAAGTCTTATCATAATTTGATGTTTTTATTTTCAGCTTATAAATAGTTACAATAATTTGTACAGCAATACCTTAAGCATTCTACATCTTGAAAACCTGCACTATTCAAGGTATTCCTAAATAGTTTCAACTCCTGAAGAAATAATCTCATGGAAATTCAAATGTATTTTTTTCTCTGCATGACGGAGTGGTTAGATTCATTGGTATATATATATATAAAGTGCACATGTATGCAAATAGAGATCAGATTCACTCACACACACACTCATACGTACAGACAGACGTGCGGTCTTGTTATTGTATATTTTATATTTATCCATGTAAATATATCTGTGTGTGTTGAGATTTGTTTTCAGTGTGTGTATTCAATTTAGGTCAAGGGTGTTTTTTTTTCTTTTCTTCTTTATATTTCAGACTCTCTCTCTCTCTTTCATGATTTCTTTTCTCCTTTTTTTTTTTTGTGTCATCAGAAACCTGTTTACCCCGGAGTTCACTGCCTTACTTACCTGGGGTCAGCGTTCAGATCACCTTTTCTTTTCAAGAAAGTGTTGTTGTTTTTTGTTTTTGATTTTTTGTATTATTGTTATTTTATTTTATTTTTATCCTGATGTGAGCTTGGGAGTGTATGGGGAAGGGGGGTGTATTTTTTTTATTTCATTTTATTTTTCATTTTTGTATCCATGGTTCTATGATGAATGCTAAATTTGGTTTCGGTAGGTTTAGTATAGGGGAAGAAATTTCTTTTCTTTCTCTTTCATCTTGGGGAGATGGGATGGAAGTTCTCTAGGTTAGAAACCAGTAACCGAATCTGTCAACACAAGCATATTCTCGGGTGCCTATTAAACAGAGGTGGATGGGTGGGGTGTTGTGGGTCATTACAAGTGGAGGGTGGGGATAATCAACAGTGGGGAAGTTGGGAAATTACATAAGACAACTGTATCAAGTGCAGTAATACCTCTAATTTTGCAGGCTTGAAACTCATGAATTTAAGGCTGATTTGAGGGCATAATAATAAATTTAAGGCTGATTAGAGGGCTTATTTGAAAATTAGAGCCCTATTTGAGGGCATAATCAAATTTGAGCCTGATTTGAGGGCTTGTTTAAAAATTTGAGCAATATTTGAGGGCTTATATAAAAATTTGAGCCTGATTTGAGGGCATATTAAAGAATTTGAACCTGATTTCAAGGCATTATCGAAAATTTGAGCCTGATTTGAGGGCATTTTCAAACATCTGAGCCCGATTTGGGGGCATAACTGAAAATTTGAGCCTGATTATTAAAAAATTTGAAAATTTGAGTCTGATTTGAGGCCATATTAAAAGATTTGAGGCCATTTACTGACAAGATCTCGGCTCAAACGGAAAAAATGTTTTTCTCATGTAGAATAAAAACAACAGAAAACATGTATTTTAATCATTAAATCAAAAAAAAAATATCCACGCTGCAAAAAAACTTGAGAAATCTAATTAATGGGGGAACAGAAATTTTTCAAAAATTGATATGCGGTTGGGGGGGGGCGCATTTATTTGGCAACCGGCTGTATTCAATATCAACACATGTTTCTTCTGTTTTTAAGTGTGCTTGCCTCACTTTTAATGTAACTGTCATGCATACAGGATTCACCGATGGAACCTTTCGGCTAAAAATTTGAAAATCTATCATTGTGTCTAGGAATAGCATGGGAAACTCTTCATAAGACAAATTTCTGTGTATGCACTCAGCAGCAAATTGAGTACACTCCAAGCTGTATGATTTGGGTTGAAGGCATGTATCGACTGTCTTACGGTCACATCTTCCCCAGGGCAAAGAGCGAGGACGTCTCTACCCATCTTTCAACATTGATGATTATGGATAAATGATATCCCAAAAGGGGTCACCAATTCTGTGAAAGTAGCTGAGGAAGCAATTATGATTAAATGTCATGGAAACACTTTTTTCTATTGTTTTTTGAACCCCCAACCACCAATATGTTCTTTGGTGGGTGCTCAATTTTTGCAATGTAGATCTATACTAATGTGTATGCTTTGTTTTGAAAATTCATACTTTTTTAGTGATCCTTGCCCAACAAAAGTTGAGAAAAATAACTTATTCTCTGATCAACCCTTTTTCCAATTTTTTAATTGATAACCCCTGAATCCGCATGCTGCCAAATGATGTTGATCACATGACTGTTTCTATTGAGTGATTAACCAGACCAGTAATAGATAGCTTTTTCTCTGCCTTCCTTCTTTTTTTCTTTGTTTCTTCTTGGTTTCTTCACTTCTTAGTATTTTTTATCTTCATTTTCCATTTTTCTTCATTCTTTGTTTCTTCTTCCTTGCTTCCTACCCTTTCTTTTACACTTCACTGTTGCCTTTCTCTCCATTCCTCTACTCTTTTATGTTTTCATTTTCTACCTCTTTCTTCTTCCCTCTCTCTTTCTCCCCAACTTTCTCCACTTTTCCTTCTCTCATCTTTTGAAGTTTTCATTCTTGTCTTTGTTTATTATTTGACATTGTTTTCTTTTCTTCCCTTTGGAAAGTTTTTCATTCCATTTTCTCCTTCATTATTTCTATCGGCTCTTCCATATTTCGTTCTTGTATCTTTTCTGCACATTAGGAGGAGGGAGAGGATGTCGGCTTTACTCTTAGTTTCTTTTTCCTTCCTTTTCCTTTTCTCTTCTTTCCTTCTTGTATCTTTCATCTTCTTGTCTGTTTTCTTTTAATATTTTCTGTTTCATTCATTTTGGTCTATCTCCCACTTGTGTAATTCTTTATACTTTCTTTTTCATTTTTCTGGTTTCTTCTATTTCTCTTCTCCTTTTCTTTTTTTACTTCTTTTATTTCTTTCCTTCTTTTGTTTCCTTTACTTTCATTCCTTTCTTCACTTTCCTTTGTATATTTCTATCCTTTCTGCATTCTTCTCTTTTTTCTTGTCTTTTCTTTTCCCTTCTTTCATTTCTTTCTTTCTTTCCTTCGCTTCTCTCTTTATTTCTGTCCTTCTTTCTTTTCTTCTCTTCTTTTGTTTCCTTCTTTCTTTCCTTCCCTTCTTTTGTTTCCTTCTTTCTTTTCTTCCCTTCTTTTGTTTCCTCCTTTCTTTTCTTCCGTTCTTTTGCTTCCTTCTTTCTTTTCTTCCCTTCTTTTGTTTCCTTCTTTCTTTTCTTCCCTTCTTTTGTTTCCTTCTTTCTTTTCTTCCCTTCTTTTGTTTCCTTCTTTCTTTTCTTCCCCTCTTTTGTTTCCTTCTTTCTTTTCTTTTTTCTTTCATTTTTTGGCTTTATTTTCCCCTGCTAACAACAATGACGATGACAACGACAATGACCCTGACCAAAGTCAGAACCCTTCTAGGCTACTGATTGGCTGAAATTTGGCCTGAAAGCATTTTTCAACCCCACCAGAAAATTTACAAAATAGAGATTTTAAAAAATTCAGACCAGTGGCTGAAATAGTTGCATTCTTCTATCTTTGCATGTGTCTCATGTACAGGCCACTTCAATGGAATCAGAATAGAGTTTGACGCAGAGGCAGCCAGTCATGACTTCTGTTTATTTTTTTTCTCTTTACTTGATGTTTTTTTTTTCGTCTTCTCTTTTTCTGACTTTTCTTTCTGTTCTTTTTTTCTCCTCTCTTCATGATGAAAGCATAGATAAAAAAAATTCAATTAGATAAATGGATCTTAATGTTTGTTCTTAATGAAAAAAAAATTGATTTGATACCGTTATAATTTGGAGAACAGTCATTATCATCCAAAGAGTTCATTGAAATCTGTTCTTCATGTTGCTTTTGTTGGTTTCAGCATTTCAGCCTCCATTGTATAGTTGTCCTGGTTATTGGTCACAAAAATTCATTATACTTTTTTTTTGGTATACATATGTGTAAAAATAATGTATGTTGTTTGATTCACTAAATGTACGTTTACATTGCAAGGCAAAGAACACACATTTATACCGAAAAAAAGTATAATGAACTTTTTTAATTCAGTCATGTTTTTTTCTGAGTCTATCAATTTGGGCATTATTTTCTATGCTTATTAGAATGGATTCCATTTGGAAATAATTGGGTGGTCCTGTAATCACTGTTTGGAATAAGATAAGGGAGTCAGCGAATAGAATAGAGAATGGGTTCAACAGTTTCAGCCATTTTTATCTATTCTTGTTTTTTTTCTAATACTATTATTATAGCTGACTGCAAGTCTGTCTAACAGAAAACTAAACAAATCACAGTTTGTGTCTTTCTCTGTGCTTGTGTATGAGTATATATATATATATATATATACATATGTGTGTGTGTGTGTGTGTGTGAAATATATATATATATATATATATATATATATATATATATATATATATATACACTGCCACGAGTTTATCTGTTCAGTTATGATACCCACTGTATACATCTGACCTTTTCTCTCCTTTAACTCCTTTGGATAATCTGCACAAACATACATTAACCAATACCATTGTGCCGGTCTTTCAGTTCGTTCTTGTTGAGTGTGTATATTGGACCTTTGGCCTTAACAATAGAACTGTTCTTTTCTTTATTTTTTTAATACTTCTAACTACAATACACCATTTTGGTTACTCAGAGGTCACATATAGATAACTGGAATCAGACTTTTATTATTACATATATAGATGTAAATTAGATCATTATCATTATGGTGAGCAGGGGGAGGGGGCACAGACCCCCTTCTATTAAGATTAGTATTCAATTGCAAATCTCTCAGATTGTTTTTTTTTTTTTTCATTTATAGGTGAGCTCATTCCAAGGATACCATTATCATATACCTCTGGTTACAAAGCAATGGTTCTGATTAGCAGAATCAGAATTTTAGTATCATATAGAAAGTTGAAAACCAGATTATTATCATCAGTTTGAGTGCGAACACAGAACAGACACTATTATTTATCTTTGGAATTTTCAAAAACTAACTTGCTAAAAATGTGTCTGTGTGTCCCACTAGTACAACGTAGAAAAATTTATGGGAATATGTTATGCGGTTCCTGATTTACTGTCATATATAGACAGAGAGACATCTGGTGAATTATAGCAAGAATAATGTGAGGAATTCTCTTGCCCTTTAAGGGATTGTATCCCCTATGATGTACAAACATCAAAATCGTATGTTGGACATACAACTACCACCCTATCCCCTTGATTAACTTGCCATTTGTCTGGTTAAAGTGCCATTTTTGCTCATATCAATGGATATAGACTGGAAGGAACTGATATTTCCATTAGTGTATGCCAAATACTATTACGCAATATGTGTATACTATGCAACATTATTTGTAAAAATAAAGCCTCAGATTCTTGAAACCCTAATCAGTAAACCAAGAAAACTTGAGCTAAATGAGATATTTTTCAGTGTTAGAACTGGGATTTTAAATGTATTTAACAATCCATCATCATAATCATCAATCTTTTAACGTCTGTCATTGGATGTAGACCTTCCCCAGGATCAGCCACACTTCTCTCATGTGCACGCTGCATGCTTCTCAGCTTGCGGGTTTGTCTAGATTCAACTCAGTGAAGAATTTTGCTAGTTAGTCAGTTTGTGTGTGATTGTGTCATAACATACAAATGGCTAAAGCCATGTTTAAACGTACTGTCTATGATTTTGAGAGGATCTCACCACAATCTAATGTTATAGTGTTGCTACCATGGAGAAGGTTGTAAGGGAGAGGCTAGTTTAGCAAGGAAACAGAAATAGATATGAAGAAATTTAACATGACCAGAAGACCGTTTCATTTCTGCAAAATGTTTTTGGCTATTTTTAAAAAGAATTCAATGCTGTCAAACTAGCATGAAAAATATTTTTTTGAATTGGTAACACTGACTTGATTGGGCTCTGTGCCTTCAATATATCTTCTGACATCAAAATTCTAACATTGATGGACCCTGTGTGTAACATGGGGTCTTGCCATTTTTAGCTATTATTTTGAGAGCCAAATTCAATGTTTAGAAAATTGGTCAAACTGCATTATAAGTGATTCCGTGTTATATCATGTCTGCTGTGTATATGAAAATTGAAAAATGAATAATGTCTACAATTTTGCCCTGATCTTGATGATGACCAGAGGTGATTTCAGAAGCCTCACATCACCAATATTTGGACAATATTTACATTCATTGGATCCAGATATGCAACCTCTTGTGTGTAAACCAAGAAATTTGACTGAAGAATCAAAACGAAACATTCCTTTTCCACGTTCTTTGATTGAACTTGTGACAATTTAGGACTGCTTCCTACATATATATATATATATATATATATATATAATGCTGATCTTTTTGTGTACTTTTGAATACTGACTTCTATGTCAGTATGAACTGCTACCATAACCAATATATGTCTCTGTGTATATCTTTGGGTTTGTCCTTTTGCTATTCCGTGATTCTATGTAAGCACAAGTGATACTCTATGGCTTGTTTGTGTGTGCGTGTGTATGCCTCAATAAAAGAGAACATAAATAACTATTGTATTTCTTCTGCTCAGAGAACAGAAAATTCTCTCCCCAGGGGGATAATTTTTATTTGAAATTTAATCTCTTTCTTAGTTCTTTTCAACTTTATTTACTTTTATTTATTTTATCTTGCCCATAGGTTTTAACAATGTTCCTTTCAAAACTATTCCTATTTACATATATATATATATATATATATATATATATGTGTGTGTGTGCATGTGTGTGTGTATATATATATATATATATATATATATATATATATATATATATATATATATATATATATATATTTAGGAATCTCTTCCCTGAAGACGCCATACAGTGAATCCACGGTTGGGAGAAAATAAAAAAATTATTATACCCATAATCACTGCTTCTGGTATCAATTTTTTTCTCCTTTTTTTTTGTTCAATTATAAATATATATATATATATATGTGTGTGTGTGTGTGTGTATGAATGCCTGTTCCTGATAGGTAGATTTTGACATGACTTTATTATACAACATATGTTATACCTCTTTAAGATAAATATATTACCACATATATAATTGATGAGAGTGTTATATGATATGTATTATAGAAACATATGCCATTGTACAGTGTTTGGGGACAGGTAGATGCTGTAATAAACCCTTGCCACTTGGGAGAAAAATTGAACATAATGCATTCCCTCACGGTTTATGCTCTAAATAGGATAATCAGCTGTGAAGACTGCTTTCATTGGATTTCCCTTTTAGAAACTGTCAAGCAAACTGTCACCATAGGTTCCTTCAGTTTTTAAGAGGGGATGGTTGGTTGTATATGTGTAATATATACCGGCAGTTCCAATGGAGCTAGAGGTCTGAAAAGTCAAACATTTACTCCCTATTATGTCTCAGAAAAATATTTTGTGTTTTTATTTTTTTTAAAATTCTTCCCTAAATAGTTCCAAGTGGGAGAGCTTAATTTGCAATGTAAATTTGTGCTAAATCGGTTGCTTACTCAGTGTCTGCCAGCATTCATGTTTTTTCATATTTTATTTTTCAAAAATTCTAATTTTTTAGTCATCACTGCTCAACTAAAGGCGAGGGGAAGCAAATCATTCATTGATCACCTCTTTTTCTAATTTTTGAATTGATCACCCCCAACATTGCGTGCTACATGAAAATGTTAGTCATGGTTCCTAATACTAAATTGGTTGCTTATTTAGTGTCCATCAGCGTTTATGCTTGTCTTGTTTTTTTTGAACATTCAGACTTTTTTTTCACTGATCACTGCTCAACAAAAGGTGAGGGGAGTGATTCATTCATTGATCACCTCTTTTTCTAATTTTTAAATAGATCGCCCCCAGCCTGGTGTGCTGCTGAAAGATGTTGGTCACGGTTTCTAGTGAGTGACTAACAAGACCTTTTTGTACCATGGATCAATGGCTGTTTATGATTTGGAGAGTTAGTTGTTATTCAGTGGAATATTTTGGCCTCACTATTATTCTTGTTGCCCAAATATTCGTAGCCTCTAATTGGATGTTTTATTATTGTCAAAAATGTGGCAAAAAACCCCAACAAAACAACTACATCTAATGATGTATACCACATTTAGCCTGTTATTGCTTGCAACAAATTCATGTTAGAACATATGTAAGCATTTATTGCTGTAATATGAAAAGTATGACTCGAGATTTATTACATAAAATTTAAATTTTTGAGAAATGTATATATAATGTGACAGAATAATTATGGGTGCATTATATTATTTGGAAATCCATTCAAAATGACCTCCCGTTATCATGCGGAGAATGGATCACTTGGCCTAGACAGCGTAAATAGAATAAACAATTGAAGAAAATGGGACTGCTGTAGGAGAAAAACCTGCGACCAATGGGTTACCGCTTCAATGTAGCCTTGTTCTTACCATTGAGCTAAACAGCCTGTTAGAAAGGTAAAGACCAAAATGATTACTTTATCTCTACATTGTCATCTTTTTTAGGCCAAGTGACACATTCCCTGTGTAATAAACGGAGTTCATCTCAAATGAAATCTCAAATAGTATCAGGCACTCTTAATTATAACATTAAAAAAAAACCAGGGAAATAACTTTTTTTTTTTGACTATTCGAAGAATGATTTCACCAAAAGTTATAAGAAAGAAAATTCAAATTGATATGCATACGATTCTTTTTACCACCAGCATGAGGTATCAAGTGTCTGTCTCTTAATAAACGACTCGTATTGGAGTATGAATGGCTGGTGACAAAGTTCCAGTTTCCTTTGCATGTGTCAGCTTAGTGATACTTGCAAGTCTCAAGTCTGGTCAAGACAAGAATACTCTTACAAGCTTTTATGACAACCACAGGATGCAAGAATACACACCCTAATCACACAGTTTGGAGTGTACTCAATTAGCTGCTGAGTGCACAAAGGAAATTTGTCCTTACGTAGAGTTTTCCACACTTTGCTCATACCAGGAATCAAACCCGGGACCTTCTGCGTGTGAGGCAAATATGCTAACTATTAAAGTATCCAAGCAAACTTACCACCAGCATAGCAAGTCATAAATTGAAGTGCCACTTCTGTCATGTGCCCCACATCAGCTGACATGTTTTAACTATGGAACTATGTGAGTTATCTCAAGGAGCTGAATGTGTCCAAGCAGTAGTTTCAGCTTTTCTTTCTTTGACGGTTAAATTCTTCCTTCCTTCCTTCCTTCTTGGCAGAATTCTTTTAACCCTATTCTTCACGGAATTTCAAGCTCTTGGTGGTAAGAAGGAAACCTGGCTGTCAAACATAGGTTCTTGAAAGCTCATAATGATTATGCTGTGCAACTTTTTCATTACTTTTTTCTCGTTCTTGGGTAATAAGTGTTATTTTCTGATTGATTGTGTCTGGAAAGTATAGAAAATGTTGATTATTCTCTCCAAACTTTGCTTTCACGGCTTTTTTTTCAGTTTTACCACAGTCAATTTTGCACAGTTTTAACATAATGAGAAAAACAATAACATATGAATATCACTGCCCTGATCACAAAAGCAAGGTTTAAAGAGAATAATAACCATTTCCTATGTAACATGCACATGAGAGAATCATGTTCAACTTCAAATGGAGAGATCACAAGATAGCACAGTATATTAGAGAAAAGACAGGTGTCTGAGACATCGTAGAAACTCAAATGGCAATGGACAGGACATGTTGCAAGAATGGCAGACAACTGTTGGACATCACGACTGAGAACATGGATCCCCTGAGATTATATATGAAATTATGGTATGATGAGCTAGATAAATTCAGAAAGTGCTGTATCTGCGATGCCAATGATAGAGATGTCTGGCAAATCTTTGGGAAGGTCTAAATCCAACGTCAGATGCAGAAAGGCTGATCATGATACTTTTTACTTGTAAGCAATAAGAAAATAACACTTATTACCGAGGAACAAAAATCGTGTTGTGAAGTGTTATGATTCCATGCAAAGTTAAGTTTGCCAAAAGTAGAAAAGTTTTAGCTGATTTAAGCAAATTTTTGAAGCAGTTTTAGCAAGAAAAAATCGAATTTGAGTTGGCTGTACTACAGGCTATAGATTTGCATTCACTCTATTCAAATTCCTGTTGTGGGTAAGTCTCCAGTATGAGGTTTGGATTATCTCCCCTTGCCAAATCTAGCAACCCTGGTGAGTATTCTTTTCAAACCCTTTAGGTGTGTCCTACTGAGTTATCTATTATCAGCAACTTGAACAATTCCAACAAATGGAGATATAAATATTGACTTTCTCGAAAAGTTGAGTACTTTTAGCTTATTTTATTTATTTCCTTTTAGGTCTAAGCTGCCTTAACCATTATTTTGCTCTTAAATTCATGGACCGCTTGAAACTGCTCCTAAACACTGTGGAACTCTTCAATAAATAGAATATTAGAAAACGAAACTCTTTAGTGAGTTGGATGAGAAATTTGTTTTCAAAAATTTACCTGGAAAAGCAAAGGAAGTTACTCTGATTAGAAGTTATTCCCTTTGATTTAAAGTTTGAATTTCCTTTTTGTATGATTTTAAAAGTCCAGAAAAAGAGGGTAGAGTTTGAACCAATATCTCCATGCATTAATTTTTTTCTTCTTTTTTCAGCTACGGTTCAACATAGACCCATTAAAAAATCTCACCATTTTAAACCAAGCTCTTATGCAAGCAGTGGAAAAGAATTTCCCAGAGGAAATAGACAAGTAAGTTAGTTGTCTCAATTTCATTCTATTTGATTTATATTTAAATGTATGTATGTATGTATGTATGTATGTATGTATGTATGTATGTATACGAGGGTGAATCAATATGTGCGTAGCCTGACACTTTTATAGCCTGGATTATGACCAGAAATTTTCATTGTATAATGTCTGATTTATGTGATGATGAAGAAGGATTGTGTTAAGTGCATTGATACGGAAGGAAATTATGTTGGAAAAAAAAAAAATGTGTAGTGTAAAATAGATTTTTTTTTTTCAATAGGCTACAGAGTTACTGATGTACCAATATCAGTTCATGTGTTCATATATGTGTAGTGTGTATGTAGCCTAGAAAGCTTTACAGCTTTAAACACTAAATATATAAGAAAAAAAAAATCCAAAAATTTTTGTCATTTCAGTCAATTATTTCCCCAATATCTGTTAATGTAACTTTTTTCAATGTTTTTTTATGGTTTACACAGAATTTGGTATTATGTTTGAATTTTTCTTGTTGGAATCATCAGTTGTTGACTGAATAATTGTTTCGGGGATTTTAAGACAAAACAGTTATAGTAAAATGGCTCCCCAGCAGTGTTGATCAAACATCACTTCCCCATGGGTTATGATTTTAATATATAGCTCATGTCATACTACATATAGTATATATGTCAGTGTGTGTTTATATAATATACACACACACATACACACTAAGATATAGATCTGTTTGTGTGTGTATATTGTTATGCATATTTCATGGCTTGACTATGATGAGATTTTCATGTCTATTACATGTCCTGTGTTGGCTGGCAGCTGCAGAAAGTCTGTCAACCAGAGGGAGGTCCTGTTTTATGGCGTTGCCTTTTCTCTGCGGATTTGGAAAGTAGGAAGCCCTCAGGCTTGAGCATTGAAATAATTTTCTTCAAAAGTGGGATGTGGTCTGCTCATTACCACTCTCACCTGTTGAACTAAAGGGTTACCCTTATGGCCCAGCGAGTGGGAAGGTGGTGATATAGTCCCTTGGTTGTAGATTTTCAGGTGGTTTCTTCTCTTGGTCATGCTGGTTTCCGAGGTCTGCCACTAAATAAAGGTGTAACCAATAATAGAGCAGGCTAGAACAAATTGTCTACTCTTGTCCCAGACTTTTTGCAAAATCACAATTAGGATGCTATAAATTCAGTATAAGTTCTTATACAGGAATACCTTGAATAATGCGTTTTTGATTTGTGTAAGTTTTAATGTAGTATTAAGATGTTATCAAGTATAAGCTGAAAGGACAATGCATCAAATTTTGGACCTTGAATTGCGTGCTTTTGAACAATATGGAAAATTTTGAGACAAATCAACCGTACTAATGAAGGTATACCTGTTTTCTACTTAGCTTTGAAGTTAACTGCAATTCAATATTGCTGATTTAGATGTTTCTTATTCTTATTTTTTTATTTGTAAATCTTGTGTAGCTATTTTCATTTTTTTTTTAAACTCTTAAATTCATAGAAAGTGAATTGAATCTCATTTTCAAGGGGATAACTTGTGATAAGCCTGTTTGACCATTTGGTGAAAATTTTGAATTGAAAAAAAAAAAAAAAAAAATGCAGTAGAGTTCAACTTTTTATATTGTTCCACTACCAACAAGTGTTTTATAAATTTAAGAGTTGATTTTTGAATTTGGGAGTCCAGTGTTGCTGATTTAGTTTTTTTTTCATTAGATTTTCGAATTCGGGAGTGATTTCCAGTCTCAAATAATTGGAACTTCTAGCTCGGCAAAACTGCAAATACTTTGAAGGCACAACAATATCTGAAGGAATAAATGGTGAAGCAAGTTTTAGTGAATTCTACCACGTTCCACAGCTCCCATTTGTAAAGTCCAAAGCATGTTGTACCGAGGCTATTGTCTATTTTTTTTTCAAAATCAATCCCTTTTTCTGTATACATTCATTTGTGTGTGAATATATATATATATATATATATATATATATATATATATATATATATATATATATATAGTAGCCATTATAAGTCCACTACTGGATAAAGGTCTTTCCTACCATGATGAATGTGACTGATCTTATCATTGCTATATCTTACTTTTCTATCTATGCCCCCCCCTCTTATATTTGGTCTCTTCTCACTGCATCTTCATAACACTCTCCATCACTCTGTGCTATTCTGAGTTCCGAGTGGTCTTGAAAGCTTCAAGGTTTTAGCTCCTGTACATCATTGCTGGTATTATGCATTGATTTTTTTTGCATATTTTACGCCCTAAGCTTATTGGCTATTCGTATTTCAGTATAAGGTTGTGAGAAAAAACAGTCAAGATTAATGGCCAGAGAAATGAATTAGAGAAAGACTTTTTAGTCGTCAATAAGTGAAATTCAACGCTCTATTATATTTATGGTGTTTTTCAGTGAGAGAAACCAGTCTCTCAGAACATGCAATGGAAATGAATACGATCCATTTTTTCTAACTTTCATGTTTCCATATTGTCTTTTAACTTCACCATATATATATATATATATATATATATATATATACATATATATATACATATATATATATATATATATATATATATATATATATATATAGTGAATTAAATAGACAATATGGAAACACAAAAATTTGGAAACTAGATTGTATTTCATGTTTTCATATTATCGGATAAATCTCATCCTTCTTGTCACCATATATATATATATATATATATATATATACTTGAGTATATGCCTATATATGCATGTTTGTGTCTACATAATATATATATATATATATATATATATATTCGATTTCACCTTTGTTGAAATTGAAGCCTTTCAAGTCATTACTTTTCACCTGTCCAAAAGAAATGTTATCTTTTTTATGTCTTCGGTGTTTTAATAACTTCTGCATATATTGTTGTGCGGTTATTGACTCCCGACAGACAAAAAGAGACTGCTCCGACTCCTTCCCCCCAACCCACCACTTAGTTTTGTTTTTTTTCATTTATCCTCTTTTGAGTATTGTCAGAAAAACAACAAAAAAAATCCTACCGAGCATGTCTGCCACTGATCGATTACAGTTTCCCATGACCCCACTGACCTGCTCAGCTATTCCTTTTTCTGACGCTCGCTCCCATCGCATCGTCTTTTCTTACAGATTGTGTGTCTATGTGAAGCACGTGCCTGGCCTTCTTGACAATACCTCTCAAAGCTTCCAGCTAAATGATACAGATTGTATCAAGTTATCGTACACGGTGAGTATCTCGTCTCTGAATGGCATTTTCAGAAACCGTCCAGCGAAACTGTCAACATTAGCATAGGTTTCTTCAGTTTTCAAGTAGGTCTAGGTATCTATCTATCACACACACAAGTTGCGCCAATACAACTAGAGGGCTGAAAATTCAAATATTTGCTCCTTATTATGTTTTGAAAAAGGTTGGGTTTTTTAAAAATCCCCCCCCCCATAGGTTTTTAATGCAGGAGTTCAATTTACAATGTAAGTTTCTTGCTAAATTAGCCGCTTAGTTCAATCCCCCTGACAAGGCATGCTGCCAAAAGATGTTGGTCACATGACGTTTATGTTGAGTGACTAACCAGACTTGACTGTTTATGTCTCTAAAATACGTTACACATTAAAGGGTCAGAAACTATGAGATCGTTTTCATTTTTGATGAAACTTTAGACGTTGTCTTGTTAATAAATTTTATTTCCGCTGGGTTAGATTTGTTTCTTTTTTCTTAAACATTCAAAGTCTTGCAAAGATATAAAGTATTAAATTAAATAGTTCCATTAGACTGAGATGCAAATATGTCTCTTTTCTTCACTTCTTAGCACCAAAAGTGCCATTTGGGAAATGCGGGTGGCCGATCAGTTAACAGCGTTGAAAATGAACTGGCAATTCTGAGAATGGCACAAATGCCCTTGGGAAAGGTATGAACCTGTCACCTTTCCTCTCCCCCTAGCTCTGGGTAAAATAGCAGATGGTGAAGTACATGACTCATTTCATATATTGCAAACCTTGAAGAACTAGCTGAGACAGAAACTCGTGATACGTGAAGCGTGGATAAGGACAAGGACTGCTGATGCCATAGCCATCATAAGGGTACTACTTACCACTTTTAAAAGTGCCATGTTTTCTGCATCAAAATGGATCTCGAAGATTTGTTCTGAATTTTGAGAGCCAGCAATTATATTCCTCTTGGGGTTCAACCCAAGCCTTTCTGTATGTTGTTTGTATGCTTGTTACCGAAACACAGTAGAAATGGCACATTAAACCGACTTTCTTGCTAGTGTAATGCTTTTCAAATTCTTCAACTTGAAGAATAAAGCAAGTTCCTGTCCAATTTAATGATAATAGTGTTGGGTCTGCATTTGCACATACCCTGATAATCTACATCATAATGATCTGATTTCTCAAGGGAGATAACTCCAGGTATGTTTAATGTTGATTATAAAGTAGTTCTCCTCTTTTCTTTATTATTCATTTGCAAATTATTATGATATAAATTCTGTAAATAAGAAGTGATTTGATATCAAGCTTAAAAACTGCTGAAAGTTGCTTTTAAGCAAGTAATTTTAAAGATTAAAATAATTGTCCGAAAAGTATAGCAAAAGTTGATTGAAGCCTGATAACAAGGAATCTGCCTGCCATACGACACTTTTCCATTGCACTAAAAAGGAAGTGTCAAAGCAGTCCTTGATGGCTGTTGCTACTATATCTGGGTCTTGGGGGATTTCTGCAAAAGCATTTGTCACATTTTGCATAAAGTGGTGATGCAGTATGAATAGCAGCCAAAAGGTCTGCAATAAGTCGCCAACCAACATACAGAACATCTTGATGAAGTATATGACCGTATTGCATAGCTTCTAGAAGAAGGGATAAGATTTGTTTGATTTCTAAACTTGCTGTTATTCCAATGCCTGTTTTGGATATTTCTCAGAGATAAATCACAGATTATCTCCCTTCTTGGCTTAATCTGGCAAAAGTTGATTCTTCACTTTCATTATTATCAAACTCCTACCATTTAGTTTTGACTTTGTTTTCATATCTAACCTCAATGACAGATGACAATGACCAGACCTAAAACCAGTGATGTCATGCACGAATATCAGTGACACTGACCTACGCAAAAACTGATGATGAATTCTCACCCAAGCCCAACTCAGGACCACTTGTTTTGCTTGTGTTTGCAAATCCCAATTATATTAAAGGAGTTGGAATGGGATAAATGAATTCTGTTTTCTTCACTGTTTGGATTTGAATGAAGCAAGGGAGTTTGACCCTAGCACTGCCAAGCTCGTTGTTTATTATTCTCTACCAAAATTACCTTATATTTTGGCACATGGGGTGATCTTCAGATAAGCCTAGGCCCCT
Organism: Thysanoteuthis rhombus; assembly: GCA_963457665.1. Lineage (NCBI taxonomy): Eukaryota > Metazoa > Mollusca > Cephalopoda > Oegopsida > Thysanoteuthidae > Thysanoteuthis > Thysanoteuthis major. Next base: position 25,133,616 of record OY735210.1, on the reverse strand, counting down.
GTTTCAGTTTGAATTTCATGGTTTTAGCTCACTGTCTAATGAGTTTCTGTACGACCTCATTCTGGGGATGTTTTTTGGATGCTCCAAGTGTCTTATCTGCTAGAAATACTGACACGTGATATTAGTTGCCAGAAAATACTTTTGATGTGAGGCAGAAGCCAGGAAAAAGACTTTTGATCAGTTCCAAGTTTATAGACCTGAGGTAGACAAACCACGGCCTACAAACCACATTCTGTCTATTGTGAATTGGGGTGTCACTTGCAAAAATATGTTGCCAGATGTCTTTTCTTTTTTTTTCCTTGATATTTGTGGCAACGTTTGTTCGTGCTAGAAAAAAAAAATTATAAGATTAATTTTGTAAAGTGGCATCTGATTAAAATATCTCTGAGTTCATTGGTTTGTTTTTGTTTGTTTGGAAATGTTTAGACCAGATATTCATGATTAAAATGTCACCATTTTTCCCCTTTCGTTTTTCTTTTTTTGCGTAACGGAAATGCAAATTTGCAAATTTTTTTTCATCAAGATGTTGAATAGATTGTTATCTGCTAAACTCAGCTTAGTAGGGCAAAAGATCACTAGTTTGGGGCCCCGAGTAAAGAGTGATCTCATCACAGTGGTTATGATCTGTGGGACTTGCTCGATAACCTCTGCTCCATGGCAAGGCACCCTGTAAGCTCAACTTAGTTCTGGCACAAGGTTACAGAAGTTGGAGCATCCAGTGAAAATCAGAAGTATTACTCAATTGAATGATATCTGAGAATAGCTATCTTCCCGTGGCAATCAGCTATAATTGCACAAATAAAACAAAGAAAACGTGAAAAATTTGTTAATATCTTTTACATTTGTTAATGTCTTTTTTATTTGTTAATGTCATGTTTATTTGTTTGTGTCTTTTCAGTTTGTTAATGTCATGACATGAATGAACAAATTTTTCACATTATTGGAGTTATGGATTTATCCCAAAATTTTGTTTAGACTTTTGAACTCCTTTGATTTCATTACCACATTTGGGACAATCTATTTTTCAGCCTTTATCAAGTGTATAACCTGTGACGGAAAAAAATTTTTAAAAATTTCATCTCTTTAGGAAGCAGGGAAAGGAAAGAATGGCTGCCAATATACCATCCAGATCAGTTCTAGGTACGCTGACAAAACCATTATTACCACCCGTGATTCCTATCGGTACACAATATGGGATACAACTGATCCGGTTGGTATAAATGCAACCATTTTCTGAAGAAATAGGATTATTTTTTAATGCGTCATAAATATCTATGTCACTTTTTGGTCGGTCAGTTGGCTAGATATCACTTTTCTCAGCTGTAACCTGTTGAATCAATATAATGACCTTCGGGTGAACCATCCTCATCTTCCTCTTCCTGCGACTACTACCACTACTAGTAATGCTAAATATCAATTTCCCCAGTCATATCATATTGGATTGATATGAAACTTAGTCCAGACCTTTTGGTGAACCACCACCATCATCATCATCATCATCATCATTATCCTCCTACTACTTCTTCAAAGTTAGTAGTACTACTACACTCAGAATCCCTTTGAAAGCTGAAATTCCAGATATTAAGGTACAGGATGATAGACCCATCATTCCACCAATGATTCCTGTTTTCCTCTTTTTTATGAATTATACAACCGATGAAGGCTGAAGAATGGATCGGCCAGAACATTGATAACACTAAGTAGTAGTTCAATTGTCCCATCCAAAATTTTGAATATTCATGACTCTTATAGACCTGAAATCATAGTAAGTGGCTCTTGAATAAAGCAAGTTGGCTCCCCTCCTTTATGGTCTGTTTGAAGGCCGAGTATATGTGTTAGTCATAGTTATATATACTGTTCTACTTCTTGATGTAAATGAGAATCAGATAGATTCATCTGATAAAGCTATTTCAGCATGGAAAATCTTGGATGACCTTCCCAATGAAAACAATGGTGTGAGAAAAATGTACTTGATTTTGTTTTTTTCTTATTATTGAAATTTGATGCGTATTATAACAAGAACCAGTTCATCAATGCATCCACCATCCTTATGTCCATATCTGTCCATGTGGCTCCTCCAATTATTAGCAACCTACAATTTGACTAATCTTCCAGGGACTTGTTAGCAATACCCAATAATTGACTACTAAAAGAATTGGTGACTTTCGTTCCTATAAATGGAAATATAATGTTTTTTTTATGATTTAGGCTGCTGACATTCCTCGATGGGGGGGGGGTTACAGAAAGAAAGAGAGTGAGAGAGAATTGAGTCTTTAAATTGTTATGTCCTACATCTTTGGCCATTGACTCTCCTCAGCCACTGAAGAGGGAGAGAAGAATGACACGCCCAACAGAGCTGAAGGTCTGACCTAGATTTCAAATCAAAGTCGAAATTGTTTCGAATCTTTCCTTACTCCACAAGAAAAGGAAAAGAGGGAGAAGAGGCTGGTGTTTCATAGAGAAGAAACAGGAGAGGAAGAGCCGTGTGCGATTGAGTTCACCAGTATAAAATAATTTCCGATTTCAAAGGGATTCTAAATGAAGTTGTAGTAGTAGCATTATTAGTTGCTGTAATGGTAGCTGGAGGATGAAGATTGTTCACCTAAAGTTCTGTACTAAGTGTCATATCAATCAAACAGGATATGACCAAGAAAATTAATATTTAACATATTTGAGACTGACAGAAAAGTGTCTTATAGAGATGTGTGGACACATCTAATAAAGTCTGATATAGTTTATCTGAAATCTCTAAGTAGCTGAAACAGTGCATTGTAGCCAGAAGTGTTGAATTAATGTACACCTATGATGCTTTAACTCAGAGAATTCCAAAAATGTCTGGGTGATTTGAATATGGAAAATAATATTGTTGGTTCTGTATTCACACTCACTTCTATCTGTATTATAATAACCGAATTGTCAAGGGAGATAACTATCAAACGCTAATTATAAAGTAGCCCCACTTATTTATTCATTCGCAAATGTGTAAAGAGTTCGTATTTATTCTGGTCGTATGAGATTGGAATAGTTTTTTTCAAATGGTGACAGGGTTGTATTGTAACTATTAATATATAATCATATGAATATCATGTAAATTTAGATGCCATCTGGGTAATTGGCTATTTCACTGCTGGAAATTTGCCATTCATGAAAACTTGCTGCCTTACTTATTAAAAGATTATTTGGTTATCAAACTTGGAAACATAATAAGAAGATCTGGGAGAAGAGTTGAACAACCATAGCCACCAAAGATGCCAAAGGGTTCTATCCTTTTTTTATAGTTTATAAGTGCGTGTGTTTGTTTATTCCAGCACTTCTGGCCGTACCGTTTGTCTGCAGTATTGAAATTTGGCATCTGTTCTTTTGACTTTTGAGGAGCCTTTTTCTGACAGGTTTATTAATAACTCGACTCTCGATTCTATTTTAGATGTTTTCCAGTGGAATATTTTTTTGATTTTTCGATTTTACTTTCTTTATTTAGATTTTCTAATTTGAATGTCAGAATACCCAGTCATATTTCTGTAAATTCACTGTGTTTATGGCGTTGTAATAAACTTTTTCAGATTCCTTGGCCTGTTGATATTGTCCTGAATTCTGAAAGTGTCAAGAAATACAACCAAATCTTCAATATGCTTCTGCATATCAAACGGGCAAAGTACTGCCTTGACCAGCTCCGATTTGATGGTAAGTATTCTTTGTCCGAATGTCTATTTTCTGATTTGTTCACACCAGGACTGCTTAGAGCAGAAGAAAAAAATAGCACCAATCAAATCTTTTATCATCAGAAACCATCAACCAAAACTGTCAAAATAGGTTTCTTCAGTTTTTAAGTGGGTCTGACCGGCTATGTATGTGTTATGTGTACAGGCTGCACCTAGGGAGCTAGAGAGATCAAAATATAAACATTGATACCTTATGTCTAGAAAAAGTTTAGTTTGTTTTTTTGTGCCCCCCCCCCCCAACATATAGTTTTACTGGGGCTCTATTCACAATGTAAGTTTGTGCTAAATTGTTTCCTCATTTTGTGATCAGCAGCATTCATGCTTGGTTTTTTGAAAGAATTCAAACTGTTTTGTAATCACCACCCAATAATGAGAGGGAGAAGTAATGTATTCATTGTTCATCCATTCTTATAATTTTTTTCATTGATCACCACCAACATGGTATGCTGGCGGAAGATATTGGTTGTATGATGGTTTCTATTGAGTGACTAATCAGACCTGTTTTATTATTAGTTTTACTTCTTATCGTTGCTTTTTTTTTTTCATTCTTGAATTGATTCACTCTTTGACCGATAGAGCAGACAGTGCACAATTGAAAATAAAGTAATAATTTCCAACGAGACTTGAGCTTGTATACCACACCTCTTGAGCCCGTTTTTTGATGGCCGTCGTCCTTAGGCCACTGAAGGTTCACTGATTAAATGGAGCAAGACTTGTAGCCACAATGCTACCCCTTCTTCATGCCTGAATATAACACTGCAAGAGGCCCTGTCTGCACTTTGCATTCAGGCATTGAAAATCACAAACTGCGACGGGAGGCAAAATGATTGGTTATGTTGTAGCAGAAAAAAAGGTGAAAGTCAAAAGAAATGAGAATTTCTCATTTCATTTTATTTGGTCTCTAACTTTCAAAGAGTGTATCGAAACAGTAAAAGTAACAAAAATAAGTTGGATTAAAAGATAATGATTAGGAAATTGTTTTGTTTTTTTGTTTGTTAGTTTATCCTCTTGACTCTTTGTGGAGCATAGGGCGGCTACATTTTCATTATCAAGTAGTTTTGTATGGATTGGAGTTGCTAACCCCACATTCAACCCCGACACATTTTTACCTGGGCTTTGGATCAGCTATGATGGCTGCCAAGCTGTGGGTTTTTTCCTATCAGAGAGTACTTCTCTTAGACTGCCTTGCAGGATTAAAGGGATCAAATTTCATGCCTTTCCAAAAGCCATTAGTACATTTGTTAATGTAAACAGCCTTGACTGAAACTCAAAGTTGGTCAGCTGGTTCTGTTTACTGAGCCAGTAGCTGTTACACCACCCTGCACCTCCGATTGGGAAAATAGTTCCACTATAAAACAACAATTATAAGATGGGCTAAAGTAAAAATTTGAATGTTGTTATCAAGCAGAATAAATACTGATTAAAGTTACCTACCTCCCATTTTTAGGTAATATAAA
>OY735210.1:25008440-25123440 GCA_963457665.1 Thysanoteuthis rhombus | reverse complement strand
CATCATATGTGCTTATGCCTTTGGTTATCTTTAAAAAAAAAAAAAGGTTTACTAACATGGGCTTCAAGTTATTAGAAGCCATCAATGTAGGTTCCTTCAGTTTTTAACAGATCCTGGCTGGCTATCTGTCTAGGAGTCACGCATACACACCGTAGCCAAGAGGACTATAGGACTGAAACTTTAAACATCTACTCATTATATCTTGAAAAAAAATTGTTTTCTTTTCAACCCCCCTTTAATAAGTTTTTAGTGGGAAGGAGTCAATTTACAATATCAGTTTATGCTAAATTGATCCCTTAGTTAGTGTCTGACAGTGTTCGTGCTTGTTTTTTGAAGATTCAGATTTTTTAGTGATTCAATAAAAGGTGTGAGAAGTGACTCATTCATTGATCATCCCTTCTTCCTGTTTCTTTTTAATTCATCACCCCAAACATAGTATGCTGCCCAAAGACTTGGGTCGTGTGATGGTTTCTATTTAGTAACCAACCTGACATGTAAGTCATTTTTGTTTCATACTTTGATAGATGTCATCTTGTAGTCATTTTTCACAATGTATGATATCAGGTTTTAAAACTGACCTATATTCAGTGAAATAATGTCTTTAGGGATTATGAATTGTGTTTGGTAGGTTTCTTTCAAGGTTGACAATGGGTGTAACAACTTAAGGAAAATTGTTTTTATCAATGCCAGTGCAGATGAGGTAGTTATACAGGTGGGTAGAGGCCCTCTAATATACACCTGTCCATTTTTTTCTCTGTCAGCTATGTTGGCATGCCGGTGACTAGACCTTGTCAAAATGATTGGCCATGAGACTGAGTGTACGAAGATTTAAGCCTGTCCTCAAAGGAATAGTGCTAAATGAACAAAAGCAGCCTCAACCAGAATTCAAACTTCTCTGTTAATAAGAATCTTGGCCTGGTGGAGTAGCTTGCCTGTTCCAATGATCAGGATAGCCATGCTGGTGGGAATTCAATTTGTAGTTTGAACCATGCTCCTGCAAATCAGATAGGTCGTAAGGAAAGAACTTGATCAAACCTTTTTTAATCCTCCTCCCCAAAAAATTATATCTCAATTTTTGAAAAAAACTATATTCCCAACTATATTTTGAGTAAAAATAGAAACATGTGAAAAAGAAAAACAATATTTCTGAATTTTTTTTTTTCCGGAAAGAAAAACTATACTTCCAATTTTTTTTAATAAAAAAAACCCTATAAACATCTTAATTCCTTAATTCACAACTGATTTCAATATTGAATAACCCATAAAAGATTGATATGCCCTTAGACCAACCTATACACACGCACACAGTAATATAGGTATTATGATAAATAATATGAATTTTAAAAAACAAAGGAAATCAATTAAGTAATGAAATTCAATTAACCTTCCCGTACTTATTGAATCAGTGATCGAATTTATTTATTAAAAGGTTTCCTTGTCGAAAAAAAAAGGAAGTTGAAATATTTTTTATTACATATATTTTACCCCACCCTGTTATGAAATTTCAATAAAATGCCACTTGATCTGGAATAAGTTTTACATGTTTTAAAAGATAATTCCCTGGAGAAATAAAATCAGTATAATTTGTTTACAAAAAAAAATTCCCACTGGTGTTGGAAAAATATGCACTAAATTAGAAAAATAAAAACCACAAACTAAAAGAGAAATATTGCTTTGTTTGGCAACATTTCAGTTTTATTTGGTAATTCGTTTTGTGGATTTGGCATCAGCTTCAGTGGTTGTCTCAGTCTTGCACTTCAATCTGCAAGGGCAGCTGTACTGTCAGATTACTCTTCTGAGGGGTATCATAAGTGAACAGCCAGCTCAGGACATACTGTGGGAATACTCCCTCATAGGGGCAGAAGACCTCCGCAGCTAGCTGGGGCATCTGCTAGGAAAAGGAAACTCCAACAAAACTTATGACTTGGGGACCTTGCTTCAATCTTTCCACCTGAGTGAATATGGCATGCAAATCCTTGGTTTGAAAGGTGAGGTTGGCAGAGTGCAGGCTACCCCTCACTTTGAAAGTCCATTGTGCAAGCCTTTGAGTTATTCATGTACAGGCCTACCAACTGAGGACTCTCCCAGATCTACATTTGTGGAGCAAAGCCCTCAAATTGTGCATTTATAGTTTGGGAAAAGAAATAATATATTCATGCTAAAATACTTTATTATAGATTCTAATGAATCTCATCAAGATTAAATTTAAAAAAAGTATATTTCAAAATTCTCATTATATTCTTTCTGGTCTGATTACATCTGAAATGTCGAGTAATAATGTTTTACTAATCATAAAATATAGGGCTTTATCAATAATCATTACGCAAGAACCAAATCGTTTCCCTTAGGACATTCACAGCTTGTCACATTACTGGTTCAATTCTGGATTATTATCTAGTGTTGACTGATCCTTACGATAATAGAAATTGGCTTAACCTCTTTGGCACAAAGTTTTTCCCTGAAAAGTGCATTCTACTTGAAAGAATGGTTGTAGGCTTTAGATATTTCTCTGGCGATGGTCATAGACCTCTTATATCCAAAGAGATCTGTGATTTTGGTTGCAAAAATACCTATTTTTTTGACAGTATGAAAAGTAATGTTTTTAATTTTAAAGTACAGAAGGTCAAGTTTTTAGTTCACATGACCAAAATTGTTTAACTGGTTGAAATTATTATTAATTTTTCTTTTACTTTCACTGCATTTATTTCAATAGTGGTTCAATTCTGATTTTGGTATTCATATAATCTAAAAATAAATTCATCATATATTGCTTGATGATAAAAATTGATAAATAACTGGTTAACATTATCTGTTCTTAATAGACAAAGAATCATAAATCCTTCTTTTTAATCTTTATTTACCTTCATCTTGATCTTTTGTAGATTTTATCACAACTTCACTCAGACTGGTTTCCCTTTGGCATTCTGATATGTAGGCAGTATGAATCATACATACTGAGTCACACCATTGAAAATCATTACTTATGTCGAGGTTTTATTGCCTTTGACTTTAACTGGGGATAACCACCGAGAGGGTAAATAATTCGTATTTAGTAATACTAGTATTTATAATCTTCTCTCTCTTCATCATCATTAGCCCGTTAGTGCCTTGGACATAGACCTTCCTCAAGATCTACCAGATCTCTCTATCACGGGTATTGTGGAGCCAATGCTTTCTGATTTTATCAACTTTGTCACGTCTTACTTTCTGTCGGCCATAGTTTTGCACATTATATCTGGGGATCCAATTTTATGAATTGTGATGTCCAGCAGTGGTCTGACATTCTTGCAATATGTCCAGCCCATTGCCATTTGAGTTTTCTTACAGTTTCTATGATGTCTCAGACTATTTTTTTCTGATATTCTGTGCTGTGTTATTATCTCACATGTATATGTTGCATGGTTCTCAGTTTGAGGATCAATCTTTTGGTTAGGTTCCATGTTTCAGCTCCATTGGTGACAATCGGTAGGATACATTGGTTGTATTACCTTCTTTTTAGACTTATGAGATTTTTTAGTTCTTGAAAGTCAAGCTTGCTCAACCAAAAGCATACCAACCTCATGGGATTCTTCACTTTATTTCTTCTTCTTTTGATGACTTCATGGAGACTCGTGGCCATACAGTTGAATTAGAAAAATAATCTTCATCTGTCATCACCTATCACCTGTGGAAATTAGGATTGAAGGTTTCTCTTAAATAATTATTGATTTTGGTAAACATTGATCGAAATCAAATTCATGCAGAAATGCATTATTTTTCGTATAGTAGTTTTTTCTGTTTGCCTTGAATATGCCTAGAGACACACAGGCCTCAAATGGATTTAATCCCTTCTCAAAAAATTTATTCCTTACCATTCTTGTCTTAGCTGGGTGTGTTTATGAGGCTCATTTTTCCTATAAAAATAAATTAAAACGTTATATATATATATATATATATATACGTATAAGCATGTGTATGCGCACATATATGTACATATATGTGTGTATAACTGAATGAATTTGAAATAAAGGTGTATGCATGTGTATGAATTCTAAGATAACCATGATCATGTGTATGAATGTATATATATTAGTATGCTGATTTAAATTAACCATTTATGTGTATCTGTGTGTGAGTATATATTTATATTTTTATATGTAGTAGTGTATGAATTTAGAATAAGCAAGTTTATATACATATATATATATATATATATATATATATATATATATATATATAACTGTGAATTTGAAGTAAACATGAGTATATATGTGTGTGTGCATGTACACATATATATATATATATATATATAGAGTCTGGATATTATGTGCTACTTCTCTACTTAAGTTTTATTTTTCTTGTTTCTTGAGTCACAAGATCCAACTAGGTTTAATATAGAGGTCACTTGAGCTACCACTGATTCTGCCACAGCTGGGTGCCCAAAGAGAGAAGCAGGGTTGCCAGCGAGGGTCAGTTCCATGTATCACCCCACTGCACACATTTTGTTATCTGATATTGTAATTAGTAACCACAAAAAATATAGACATATATGCATATATATAATTATATATATATATGTATGTATATATGTGTGTGTGTGTATATATATATATATATATATATATATATATAAAAATAATTTATATATATATATATATATATATATACACACACACACACACACATATATATATATATATATATACAAACAACTATACCACTTAGAAATATCATCTGTACCTATGTATAACGATGCATTTTAATTGGTTTTTATGTATAAATACACATATAAAAACCATTTAAAAAATTCATTTGAGGTATAAATATATATATATATATATATATATATATATATATATATATATATACGCATATATGTGTATAATGATGGTTTGGGGCTGGGAACAGTCAAGATATTTTCTGGTGTTTTTGTCCCTTTTTTCACTTTTTATATAATGATGTTTTTCTGCTTATATATATATATAAATATATCTTTGGGGTTTTTTTTGTTTGTCATGTGGCTGTACCTAGCTTGAGGTTGTGAACACGTGTGCTATGTACACGTTTGTATTCATCGTGTATGTATTGTTTGTGTTGCCATCCCAACCGAATATTGCTTTTTACTCGCACAAAAAAAAGATAAATAAAATATTCATTGCTATTTTTTCATTTCTTTCTTTTGAAGAAATCTAATTAAAAAAAATGAACAGGTCTGGTTAGTCTCTCAATAGCAACCGTGACATGACCAACGTCTTTTGACAATGTCTGTAGGGGGGATCAATTGGAAAAAGGGGTGATCAATGAATAGATTACTTCACTCACTTTTTGTTGGGCAGTGATTCCTAAAAATGTCAGACTTTTCAAAAAAACAGCGTGAACACTGATGAGCCAATTTAGCTTAATTTTACATTGTACATTGAACCCCCCCCTGAAAATCTACTTTAAGGGAAATTAAAATACAAAACAAAAGGAAAAATATTTCCCTAGACATATTGACTAAATGTCTAAATTTTCAGCCCTCTTGCTCCATTGTTCCAGCATGCATGCACGACACATGCATAGAATATGTGCCAGCCAGAGCCATTTAAAGAGTTTAGTAACCTATGTTGACAGTTTTGGTTGTTAGTTTCTAGTGAGAAAAGTAACAAAATATTTCTAAAAACATGGGTATCAACATTTGAAAGGCGAGATAATTTTTAAGAGTACTTCTTGGCTTTTTAATCCATTGACCCAGCAGAACCTTCCACTTAGTCTCCAACCTTTTTATTTGTTGATTCTTTTAGATTAAATACTCAGAGAAAAAAAACCATGTTGTGTGATTGTTGTAGTAATATTATTGTATTCATTTCTCACTATTTACATTCAGATACTATGGTCCAATTTTTGATAATTCATCTTTTTTTAGGGGGACAATGAATGATGTTTGACTTCCTACACCATCACAGACCCTTACATTTCACAAATAAACCATTTCTGAGATTATATGGGAGCAAAATAAGATAATATCTTATAAAATTTGGGGCAATATCTCTGGCCTTGAAATAAATTAGTTTTCTGTTTGTAAGAATCTAAAGTGCATCCGGACTGAAAATGTTATCAGAGCATCAGTTGTTAGATTATTGGCCGTGTTCTTCTACACTGAATTATTATTATTAGTGTTCTTCTGAAATATAGCCTTAGAATAAAAAAGAAAGGAAATCGTCAACAGAAACTGTCACTATTTATTTCTTCAGTTTTCAATTGAGTCTGGCTGGCTAACGTGTGTACAATGGAGGTAGAGGGATGAAAATTTTGAAATTCATTTGTACATTTTGAAATAGCAGATTTTTGATGTTTTCAAAATTCCCCTCTAAAATAGGTTCTTTGGGGGAAATTCCAATTTACAATGAAAGTTTATGCTAAATTGGTCTCTTGGTCTGTGTCCAGCAATGTTCATAATTGTTTCTTGAAAAATTATGATTCTTTTTAGTGATCATCATTATCATCATCATCAACAGCCTTTGTTTCAGCTCCATAGGTGACTATTGGGTTCTGATTTTTTAATTGATCACCCCTAAGATGGCATGCTATCAAAAGATATTGGTCACATGTTTCTATTGACTGATTAACCAAACCTGTTTTTTTGTTTTTTTTTTTCAATAGAAACTTACTTACCAGCTTCATATTTTTTGACTTCTCTTTTTTTGTGAATGCTCTTCTGACAACTTCTTTCTGTTCCACAGAACTTGACAAACCATTATTGAAGGACCAATTGCAGGAATGGAAGGAAGAGAAAGTTCCACGCAAACAGAAGATTCATAGACTTCACATCTTACGAATGCGGCTTCTGTGTTTTGTCAATACCTTCAACTCACACATTATGACACGGGTGAGCATATTCAGTGACATCTTGCAAGATTTAACCACAAGGAAAGATAATCTAAACTTTATCTTTGCAACATAACCAACACAGGTATTAGATTGGGATCAAATTTGGGAATCGAGCAAGTCTGCAGGCAAAGGTTCAATGCTAAGAGGCTGCGATTGAACCTCTGCCTCCAGACTTGCTTGATTTCCAAATTCGACACTTTTCAAACGCCGATGTTGGTCATATATCTGAGTTAATCCTTGGGTCATATCCCATTCTGGCCGAATCAAGCAACCTTATTCCCTGACTTTCATTTTTCATCATCTTCATTCACATGTTGATTCTCACCGAATAATTCACGGATTTATTTGAATTTCTATGAGATGATTTTTTTTTTTTTTTCGAGAAGAAACTGCTAAAGTGGTTTAAGTGGGAGAGTCCATTGTTTCAAATTGTTGGCTGGAGATATTTCTATCTGCAGAATTGTTGCCCTAGGTAGAAGAGTTCATTCTTATGGACAGAGAATCAAACAGAAAAACACTGTGGAACTCTTCAATGGATAGAATTTTTTTTAAAAAGGGAACTCTTTTGTGAATTGAAAAATGTGAAAATCCCCACAAATGCAAGGCAAGGAACTTTGATCAGAAGTCATTCCCCTTGATTTGATTTTTTAAAAACATGAATTGATATGCAAGTTGCTTCCAACAAATGCTTGCACCTACTGAATTGACACTATAAGATTCAGTGATCTATTCATTGCCTGGCCTCTGCTTTCTCAGAATAAATTTGTGGATCCATTATGGAAGATCATATCTGGACCAGAGGGATCAGGATTTGTCTGCTGACCAAGTCAAGTACTCTTATATCCTTGCAACAATTTTTTGAGGAAGTCCCTACCCCTCAGATTTGCATGTGGAGTTCCCCACATCAAACTGACCTTGTGTCTCATCAGGTAAATAGGAATATGAAAAGTTAACAATGCCAAATGTGAGTTATTTTCTCAACCATGATTTCCAACAAAATAAAATTGTCTCTTTTGCAAACGATTCTTGAAGTGCGTACACATGCAAGCAATAAAGAGTTGAGTAAACTCTAAACACACTTTTAAGATTTTCCTAACATTGTGCAAAGAGATGCTGTGGGGACCCAATATATACAGTGTGCACGCTTATATATTTTTGTATATCCAGCCTATTTTATGTACACACATGACCACATTATATATATATATATATATATATATATATATATATATATATATATATATATATATATATGTGTGTGTGTGTGTATTGGCAGCCATTCAGCCCAATGGTTAGAGCATTGCTACGTTGAAGCAGCTATGTTATCGGTAGCTGGTTTGATTCCTGCAGCACCTCCATTTTTATTTAATTTTTTTATCCATTTATGTTGTCTTAATTGAGTGATATATTAACTGTGTAATGACAGGAGATCATTTCAAATAGGTTTATATGTAATATAGTGCTATTTATAATTCATGCTGTCAGACCAAATATGTCCATTCTTCTAATCATAACTTTTGCATTGAAAGAGACAAATCGATTGAGAATAAACAAGATGAGAATTTGGGTTGAAAGCAGTTATCCGGACCTTTGCATATGTATATGACATCTGTATATATGTATATATAACATCATCATTATCAACAGCTCTTATAACTCCCCTGCTTGAAAAGGCCGTTCCCATCTTCTTCCATGACGAGGACAACTCTGCTAACCTCTGCCATGTCTCAGTCGCCATGGAAGGAGATGAGGAAAGGCCTCTATCCAGCAGTGGACTTATTCAAAAAATCATTCAAGTCATCAAATTTTAAAAAAGATTTGTTGCTTTTATTTGTACTTTTTAGTTCATTTGCATCATCCTTTGAAAGTGTATGTGTGTGTGTGTTTATATATATATATATAGAGAGAGAGAGAGTGAGAGAGAGTAAGGATTTGCCATGTGTTTCTATCTTTTTGCCTGGAGAAGCGTAAACAAGGCAGAAACATAAATGTGTTTGTATAGCGAATCCTTACTCCATTATATTTTAAGCTCTTCTTGAAATCAACTTGATGTGCAATATTGAATGTATCGAGCCCTTTGTGATATAAACCCATCACAGATTGGATACTGTATTATGTTATATTATCTTATATTGCATTCCTGATTTATATTATTGTGTATATATATATATATATATATATATATACATACACATCTGTAATCTGTACATAAATATAAACATATATATATAAAGCATGATATTAACTCTGAGAAATATTCTTATAGTAATTGATGAACAAGAGGTGCAATTGATTTCATTAATGTTCAGTTTTTTTATTCACATCATCAGAATGCTGTTGAAGCTGTACGTCAATTTGTTTTATTCATTTTTCTTTGCAGATCCTTGCTTGTGGTGATCTAATGTCCGAGATACGATCAGCTGCCGATCTTGATGAAGTAATAGCTTGCCATGATCAGCATCTTGAACAAATTTTAGAACGGTGCTTCCTTGGCAAGAAGAACTCTGCTCTGAGAGACTCTCTTAACCAAGTGTTGAACATCACCTTACAGCTAAACACCCACTGGAATCGTGGAGTTGATGATATCAGGTGGGTCTCTTTAAATTGAATTATTGCACAAAACAAATTGAGTAATTTAGTGCTTATCACTAAGATAAGTTGTGGTTCTGCTTTTGGAAACAGAATTTTGTTGTCAAAATTTCTCTATTATGATATGCACTATAATGGTGTCTGGTAGAAATGATATAAGATTTGAAGAAAAAAAAGTAATGATAAAACAAAAAATCACAAAAATCCAAAAAATGTTTTTATAAGATATGGTGGAGTACTCATGTGAATTTGCAGGGTTGTTTGCTAAACATTGTGTCTGGTATGGCTAAGCCAAGATTTTTTTTTCAAGTTCGGAAATAAAACTGAAAAGATTCTATTCAAAAAATTTTTTTATTATCCGAGAAAATGTATTTAGAAGATGTCTATTGAAGTACTCATGCAAATTTGCAAGGTTCTTGGCCAATGTCTGTTGGTGCTGAAAAACAACTGAGTGAAAAGGGAAGAATACCTCAGCACCTTGTTTGGTCATGGCTACAGTGATTCAATTTTCTATCTGAAAATCTCCAAAAAAATTTGAAATAAATGAATGTGAAATGATATATATATATATAGAGAGAGAGAGAATGATCAATTGAATTTAATGAATCTACAATCCAATATCTTGTATCATAATGCAGAGTCATTATGTTTTTATGTAATGAAGGTCGTAGTATTTAAAGATTTTTCCTTCTTATATTATTATTATTAATTATTATTCCTCTTTGGACGTCTCCAATTATAAACAATATTTACACATGAACTATAAAAAACAAATATAAAATTCATAAAATCACTATTTGCCATCCGTCTTTTAATGTCTGTTGTGGGACATAGACCTTCATCAAGATTCACCAGGCCACTTTATATGTACATAAATATAAACAATACACTATAGACCAATTATAACACAGCTTGAGCATGAATCCTAATTTTCAAATTGTTAAATTTGGTTCTCAAAATATTAGCTAAGTACAAAAATAGAAAGATCCTATATAAAGGTTATATGCTGGGATGGGAACTTCAATATTAAATTGTGAGTATTCAGAGCTTCGAACATTTCCTGTATACTTACCCTTCTCCCACCTCAGTGTGGACAATAGTTTTATCATAATATTTTGTTGGATCAAATCTTTTAGCAACAGATGAGAGGAGAAAGGTGGAATAAATTTCATTTATTGACTACAGAAATGTTCATCCCCTTGGTCAATACTCCCAAATCTTTTTTTTTCTCTCCCTTACTTCTCTCACATTTATCAGCTCTTTGTCAAAATGTAACTTTCTGGTGAGGTGCCATGATTCAAAAATATTTCAATATCTATTTCTGTCTTCCTGCCAGACTAGCCTATCCCTCCTCCCAAATTTTCTCTTTGTTCTCTACTATCCCTACCTAGATTCTCCAGCATACATTATGTATTTGCAGTAAATAGATTACTAACAACACTTATTTTCACTCACCTTTGGGAAATGACATTCTCCGTTCAGCAAAGAAGAACATTCAAGTCGGTAAAAATGAAAAAAATACCCCGCGGACTCGCTTCTAATGTGGTGGAAAAATATGGACCCTGACTTCCTCATTATTCTAGTCTATTGTATATTTACAATCTAACGTGAAATCCTGATCCGATTTTCTTGAAAGTTTCGTTAGGCTGATCCCAAAAATGTCCGTGTAAAAATGTTCATGTTCTTTTGATGATTTCCAGACTTATCTAGATTATTTTAAAAACTCTCTACACCTGTGGCATTTTTAACGTGACTAGGCAACTTATTAAAAAAAGATATCACTTCTTAGAAATAAAGATCCCTGTATATTATATGGATGAAAATAAGTACCAAACTTGTTAGAATTATAGTTATTAGTTTCAAAAGGAAATCTTTTGTCTTTTCCTCTTTTTGCTTTGCAGCCTTGAATCATTGAGTCGGATGGAAGAACACTTCACAAAATGGATCCCCTTTCTGCGATGGTGCTTTGACACCAAAATATCAGCCGGCCAGTACCCACACTGTGAGTATCAAAAATGCAGTTTGTTTTCTTGTATTCTTTCTGTTTTTTTGAGTTGGTTCATTAAAAAAAAAGGCGTATATTTGAATAATTTGATGAAATCCTCTTTTTTATGTTTTGTTCTGTTATTTTTTCCATCAATTAAAAAAGGTTTGTTTATCCCTATTAATCTCATCTTTGTAGTCAGGATTTTAATGTCTGAATACCGAATTTTCTACAATTATGATTGTACCCCATCACTGTTACAAAGGAAGACATCATCATCGTCAGCCTTATAGTATCTGTCTTTGGACATAGACCCTCCCCAAGATATGTCAGACCTCTCTATCATGTTGTCATGGAGCCATCACTTTCTGGACTTGTCTAGTTTGTCACCCCATCTTATTTTTTGTTGGCCAAAGTTTTGTGAGCTTTGATGTCTAGCGGTTGTCTGACATTCTTGCAACATAACTACCCCATAGCCATTTAAGTTTTTTGTGGATTCTATGATGTCTTGGACTCCTGTTTTTTCCTATGATATATTGAGCTCTCTTGGGATCTCTCCATGTGATGTTGAATATGGTTCTTTCCTGTGCACATTGTATAGTTCTCAGTTTGAGGGTCAATCTTTTGGTTAGGCTCCATTTTTCAGCTCCATTGGTTGCATACCTTTCTTTAGAGGACTAATGGGATTTTCTTGTCTTTAAAAAGTTCTGCTTGCTCTATCAAAAGCTTGCCAACCTAGAGTGATTCTTAGCTTGATTTTTTCTTCTTCTTTTGAGGATTTCATGGAGATTTGTTGTCCTAGTTAAATGTAGTAGTCTACTTTCTTCAGCTCTTCATCTTCTAATCTGATTGTTGTGTCTTTGTCCTCAATATGTTAGTTGTGAAGGACATCTGTTTTGCTGAAGTTCAGTGGAGAACAACTTTTTTTGTTTTTCTTCATTCAGTTCCTCTTGCATCATTTAGAAATCAAGGTTTTCTGCAAGAAGCATGATGTCATCAGCAAATCTGAGATTGCTTAGGTATTCAGCGTCTATTCTGATTCCTTTTTTTTTTTCCCAGCCCTAATTTTTGGGTAGATCATCTTGAGACAGGCTATGATGAGTTTGGGTGAGCTGGTATCTCCTTAAGAGACCTCAACTCACTTTTTCTCAAATATCCTTCATAGGCTTTAGTTTTAAATCACTTCTATTACCTTTTTAAAATTGCTGTGTGTAGAAAAAAAAAAAACGATCTTAACTGAAGTGACTCCATACAAAACTTGGCTGTAATACCACACTTCAGTTCTTGTCAAAGTCTGGAGTTGACTTTGCTTTCCTATCTGGAGAAAAAGAAGATCAACAACAACAACAACAACATTGAGAACAATCTTCAACTAATTCAGGGGAGTAAACTCTCAAGTGTTTGTCTGTTCTGTCACATTGAACCAAAACGATAGATGAAATAATCTACCGTGATTTGAAATCATGGCCATCTAATCAATTGGCTGCTTTCTTACCAGATGAGCCAATCATATCTGCGAAAATTTATGTTACAAGTATGTAAGGGCTTATCTCATTCTAATGGAAAAATACATTTAAAAAATGCATATGTTTATAATTTTTTTATTCCTTATATATACAATACAAAACTTGCAATAGTCATCTTCAGCCATAATAGAAATAGGAGTGGAATTTGACCTTGCCGCAGCCAGGCTTGTGTAAATTGTATTCTGGAGCAAACAGCTGGTTGTCTTAAAATTCTAGTTTAAACTCAGTGTTCCAGACAAGGATCATATGAATCCTAAAACATAAAAAGTTGTTCTGTGAATAGATTAAGAATAACAGTACAAAAAACTTCATGCTTAGAAAATAAGAATGTTTGACTATTGCATGAGGGGAAAATGGCAAAATTTTAAATGCTTTCATTCCAGAATCTACTTCTTGTACCCTTCGCAAACCTACAGAATCATTTAGTACCACAAAATGCAGTAATTTTGATGGTATAAGTTTGTACTTTTCAGGGGAGGTGCAGACACACTAGCATATGCACACTCAAGCTCATTATTTTATTTACCCTCTCAACAAGGAAATCGTAGTGACTGTCTCTACAAGGAAATCGTAGTGACTGTCTCTACAAGGAAATCGTTGTGACTGTCTCTACAAGAAAATCCTTGTCACTGTCTTGCCACGACAAGTGATTCTGTGTGTACACATTAGCAGTCATACTCATTGTCAACTGCCTATTCACAAGCAGGTTCTCTAATGGGGTTGTAGCTTGCTCATCATATGGGGGCATAGATGCTCAAAGGGACCTGAGATTTTCTTAGGTAGAGCTGTGTATCGACACTGACATTTCTAAGTCGATATATTTTCATTTTGACTCTATTATTTACCAATGTGCGAATATAGTATAGCTTGCTAATAGGGTTATAGCCGATGAAAACAGGATGACTAAAGAACGAGGGTATTTCTGCAGTGTTTGTGTTTATTGGTGTCGGTGGTGAGAACAGTTTTGCCCTGTCGTATAAAATTCCTCTGAGAGGCCCTGTTTACAAACACATTTCTCTGTGACTTCCAGAAAACAGGCTTAGAGTAGCAGAGTGGTTAAACCAGCGGACATTTCATTCACACCCAGTTGATAAATTGCTTAAGAGTTTTATAAAATCTGACAAGGGCCTTTTTTAAAAGATTTTTTCTTTATTTCTGTCTTGTTTTTTCATAATGTTCTGCCGGACTTAAATTTCTGCTTTGTTTTTATGTTTTCTTTGTATTTGTTTCTATTGATAAATTTACTGTTGAAGGGTGATGCCCACTTCTAGGCACTAGCAGATATAATTTCCATTTAGTGTGTTTTCATGCACATATATATATACATATATATATATAAAACACCATCATCATCATCATTGGTTCCTGGAGACTCACTGTGAAGCAAATAATTTTGATGACTGAGCGCTTTTGGCTGTGCAATTTAATGTGGATATCATTTAAATTTGTGAAAAACAGTAATGCCGCAGTTTTCGCTGATCTCGGAAATGGTTGGTTGTCAAAAGATTTCAATCTTCAAAATAGTTTAGATAGTATTTAGATACGATGGATCCACACGTATGTCCTCTTGTGTACAAACAAGAAAAAAATGATGTTACAAGTTAATAAGGTATACTTTGTCTACTGTATCCAATCAAACATGCATATGTATATATATATATATATATATATATATATATATGTATTTTTATGAATATGTTATATTACTTGAAATGACCTCTTGTTGTTACACAGAGAATGAGTCACTTGGCCTAGACAGTGTAAATAGAATAGATTATTAAAGAAAATAGGGCTGCTGCAGAAAATGAACCTGCAACCGATAAGGTGGCTGCTGCTTCAATGTAGTGTTGCTCTTTCTCTTGAGCTGAACAGCCTGGCAGAAATGCAAAGGCCTAAATGACTGCTTTATTCCCACTTTTTCATCTTGTTCATTCAATGTCCAGGTGTTCACTGATGTTTCTCTAAGCAGACAATTATTAAGAAATGGATTTATAATCTATAAAACCATTTCTTGATAGTATATATATATATATATATATATATATATATATATATATATATATATTATATTCATAGTATTATAAACATAGAGAATCTGTTAAGGTCTATATTGTATGCAAGCTGAAAATTCATTTTAATCACTGAATTTTGTCCGTCTCTGAATCCTGAATGATAAAAATAAATTAACAATACTGAACCTTGAATGGGATGAAAAATTTCCCAAATAGAACTGGTTGAAAGAATTTTTGTGCTTCAATCTTAATGAAATCTGAATATATGAAACCTTGATGAGTGCAGTTTTAATTAGTGTGAGTTTTGATGTAGTACAGTCATGGTATTGCTGTGCAACTTTATGTAATTCAGTATGTGCTGAAAAAAAAAACCATTTGGAATTATAAGAAGACCTTGGACAATGTTGTTTTGAACAGAATAGAAGATTTAGGAACAAATTTACACACTTAGGTATACATATATTTTCATGATAAAATTACCAAAACTTTTGGGTAGCATCTCTAATGTTTGTGTGTATTAATGTATATATGTATATATTTCTACAGTACACCATGAGATGGATTATATTTTGTAATGTAACTTCTGTGAAGGAAGATAACTATCTGATGCTGATTGGAGAATAGTCTTCTTTATTTTTTGATTTGTTTTCTAATTGCATAAAAGACATTTTGGTTGAACATGAAAAAAAAAATCCAGAGCAACTTATTATTAGTACTGCTAATTGCTAATATGGCCATCTTTTTTTGCCAGCATAGATGAATTATAAGATATATATATGTATAGCTAAATTGCATTGGATACACCAGTTCTCACAAGATCATTAAAGTTGAGAAACGTAGAGCCAAGTCATTAACAAGATGGATGACCATCTGAAGATACCAAGATATGCAGTAACAAGATTTTTCTGTGGGCTCTGCTGCCAATTGCCTGAGCATCTTGCCATGCAGGCCCTGGACTTTGCACCCGGTCCTTTTTCTCATGTACACGCTGCTCCATGGCGGGCACATGACAGTGTACTCTACTAGAAACCGTCATACTTGTATTGAGTGGCAGCGATCATTCATATGTATGGCTTGACATGATGGGGATTGTTGGGAAAGATTGCCATATCAACAGGTCCATAGATGGCAGGGCCTATGTGTGGATTTTCATCCCAGCCAGAATAATGAATTTTAAAGTGAGGCCAGCATGCCCCTGGCTGAGGCTCACCCTTTAAATCAAGGGTCAGCCTAAAGCCCATCAAGGTGATACAGATAGGAGCAGGATTCCAAGGTCGTAGGTTTGACAAGAGTTTCCTTCTCTTGACAGATGTGTGCTTGCTGTCTATATGCGGAAATTGAATGTCTGTTGTATGAAATGAGTGAATTTTTCATCATTAGGCTGTATGTTGTTGTACCTATATGTGTGTCTGTGTATATATATATATATATATATATGTATATATATATATGTATATATATATATATATATATATATATATATATATATATATATATGAAAGATTTTGCTTTGGGAATAAAGATTTTCAGAGGTTTTTCCACAACTATGAGACATTAGTTGGCGGGGCCCATGTGCAAATTAGTCCTTAGGTCTACACAATGAATTTTTTGACCCGACCCTTTAAACCAAGGGTTGCATACTGTGGTCTACCAAGGTGGCTTGAATGGGACTGTAACAGAGCAAATTCTGTCTATTCAACTTTTTTGTTAATTTCCCTATTTGTGTACAAATCTTTTATTAACGAAATTGAATTCTTGGGAAAATGTTATTAAGTTGGTAGGTTTTGGAGTTTTAGATCCTTCCATCATTGTTCATTGTCAAGAAAGAGTAATTGATACTATTTAAAGTGTAATTAATATTATTTTTTCATATTTTAAGTGTTATATATATATATATATATATATATATATATATATATATATGTGTGTATATTGTGGAAATTAATTGTAGACAATGAGGAAAACATAGATAGGGTTAATAGGTATCCATTCATGGACGTTTCATGGGGAATGGCCCTCACATTGTCAGCAGGATGGGAAAAAATTATATGTGGATCATTTCCTATGGAATGTTTGTAAGTAGATACCTTTATACACAATCTGTGTTTTCCTCATTGTCTATGAAAAAATTTCACCATTATGTCTTGATGTAATTTATTCATCCAATAATTATATATATATATATATATATATATATATATATATATATATATATATGTTTGCTCTCTTTATTTCTCTGGGATGTACACATATATACATTCATATATAGGAATATATACTTGTTATATAATTGTATATGCTATATATCTCTCTTTTACACACACTCTTGTAGCTACTGTCAATATTCGACTGTAAACTAAAAACTGACATATTTGCACATACAGTCCTATGTATGTACTCATTGGTATGTTATATAAAATCTAAAATTTTTTTTTTTTTCACCTTCTCTCTCCTCTCCCTCTTGAAGATATTTCATTATTAATCATTGTTGCTAAGGATGGTATACTATTTATAACTAAAACAGCCTTTAAAAATGGCTGAATTTTTTCATTTTTACTGGAAAATGTTACATATACACATTTAAAGCCCACTTATGAAATGAAATAACTTTACCCAATGAATCCCGGAGAAACTGACGATCAGATTTTCGGCAATCCTAGATTTGTATCAGCTAAATTTGAAAGAGAATCAGCCAGCTCTGGCCAAAAAATGGCTAATTTGGCAACCCTTTTATTAAAACTCTTCGCTATGGAATTTTTAATCATTTAATGTTTCTTTATTTACTCTCTCTCTCTCATTTTCTTTTCTTCTCTCTTTGATGGATGTGGCGGTCACATTTGTTGACAACTCAGAATGTTTGCACTGGTTAAACTTCCTTGGCTTTATTTACCCGAGAGATCTTATTTATTCTAACTGTTGTTGTCAATATTATTAGTGGTTTGTTTTCGTTGTAATGTAATTGCTTTACACACTAGTACAGACAACCTTAGAAGCACTATTAAACTTTTGTGTACTTTTTTTTGTTTTGTTTCTCTTATTCTCTACAGGCATATGTACTTTTATTTTATCACTGTTTTTTTTTTTTTTTCCTTATTAAAGTAATTAGTATTTTTTATCTCTAAAATTAGAATCTAGTCTTCTAGATTGTTGCCTGAGATCACTTTGGGTGCATTTCACGACATCTGTCCTTAAAACATCCAGCCCTTTGATATCAACGTAAAAAAAAAAAAAAAGCCAGGTTCGATTAGTCACTCAATTGAAACCATCATGTGACCAATATCTTTCGGCAGCATGCCATGTTGAGGGTGATCAGTAAGAAAATTGGAAAAAGATGTGATCAATTGATGAGTTACTCATTTCACTTTCTGTTGGATCATTAAGAATCTTCAAAAATCAAGCAAGAATGCACCCGGGCAAAAACTAAATGATCAATTTAGCAAAAACTTACAGAGGAAATTGAACCCCCCCACCCCCACTAAAAACCTATTTAGGAGAGGAATTTCAAAAGAACAAAAAAAATCCTCTTTTGTAGACATAGCAAGGAGTAACTGTTTGAATTTTCAGTTCTCTAGCTCCATTGGTTCAGCCTGTACATGTGACACATACCTAGATAGATAGCCAGCCAGCATTACTTAGAAACTGAAGAAACCTATGTCGACACATTTGGTTGACTCATTGTAATTGCCTATGGAAGGCAATGGTGCTCTTGTCCTTCTTTAAGTACTCCCTTTAGGACCTCACACACTTATCTCATGTCTTTTACTCTCCCCAGAACAGTCTGCAATGACTTCTCTCGGGATCAAAATCAGCTGCCTTGTCACGTTCTCCTTCATCTTGTCCACGGTCTAAAATTTCTTTGGGAGAAGCCAGAATTTGTCGGCAAACCAAATCTCAAATGTTGGGATTGCAGGGATCTAACATGTCTGGATCATGCTATGATTTAGAAAAAAGAACAAACCTGCAAGAGACATGACGAATAGGTAGGCTCAGTCATTGAGAATCTGATGCTCACACAGAATATGCAAGCTCATACAGTAATGTCTCACTGCCAACTGAGTAGCCTAATGGGAAAGTCTCTGTTTGTGTTTGAAGAATTTCTCTAAATCCCATCCTGTTAAAAGAAAATGGATGCAGCTTTTCATTGCAGCAACCATAGTTTTTCCCAAGTTATGCAGCTGTGTGCACACACACATCTTTTGCAAACTATGCACAAAGGATATTAATGTGCGCACAAAAGATGTTACCCAAAGTAATGCAGTAAGTATTGAACAACCATAGCCATCTAAGATGGTGTAGGGTTCTATCCTTCTTTATATGCATGTGTGTATTTGTGTGTTCTATTGCTCCTGCCCGTACCATTTTGTCTACAGACTTGAAAATTGGTATCAGTAGCCTGCTAAACCGGTTCTAAAAAACTCTTTTTTTAATATTTGGAAAAATATTTTTTTTTACCTTTTTGGGGCAGGTTTATTTATTCTTCTATAGAAATTTTTTTATACACCTTCAGATTTTAACATATCAGTTATTCAATTATTGACATTTGTTCAATTATTGATAAGTCAATCATTATTTTTATTCTCATATCAATATATTATAATATTACTTATTGGAAATAATCTCATAGCTAACTTTGATGCATTACTTTGTATTATATTAAAACATGCCACTATAAGTCATCAATGATGGACTTTGCCAAAATTATTTTGAAACAGTTTAAAATTTACATTTGCACAAGCACTGCAGACAATTTTGACCCTGGAATCAATTTGCTCAACTTGAGATTTTTGTGGTCACTGGATACTAAAAATTAGAAAGATCATTGACTACAACCTTTCTAATAAAATAGACTTTTGAATTTTATATGAGTTTTTGAAAAAACAAATGTTTTTTCTGGCAGCCTCTGCACTGAATGAACAATTGTTATATGAATACATACATTAGAAAAATGGAGGAAACAGTGCAGTCAGATGTGTGTACAATTTTGAGAAGTGTTGTTATCATTCCCAGAGGTGTTTGGACTATTGAACTCATTCTTTGTGTTCCAGTTATTGTTGGCACAATTTCTGGCCAATCTAGTCTACACTGTAAAAATATATTCTGTAATTTTGAGAACAAGTTATTATGATCCCAATAGTTGCTCAGAGTATTTACCTCATTTTTTTTGGGTTGCCACAATGTTTCGGCTGATCCATTCTTCACCTGAAAATGACTGTAGAATGGGTCGACCAAAACATTATGACAGCCACTAAAATAGCATTAGGAATGAGTTCAGTGGTCAAACCTATGCTCGGAATAACAATGTGATGTATAGAATAATAGATTTGGTTAGTCACTTGATAGAAATCATTACATGACCAATACTTTTTGGCTACATATTGCGGTGTGAGAGATCAATTAAAAAATTGGAAAACAGGGTGATCAAGGAATAATCTCTCTTGCCATTTGTTTGGCGGTGATCATTGAAAAAGTTTGAATTTTCAGAAAACAAGTATCAATACTGCTGGATGCAAACTAAGGGACCAATTTAGAATAAACTTACATTGAAAATTGAACCCCCCCCCACACACACACACTCAAACTTGTTAGGGGAATTTTCAAAGAAAAACCAAAAATGGGTTTTTTTTTCTAGATATGAGGTGTAAATGTTTGAATTTCCAGTCGTCTACCTCCACAATAGATAGATAGCCAACCAGCATCACTTAAAAACTGAAGAAACCTATGTTGACAGTTATTTTTGAAAATTCAGATTTTTTTAGTGATCACAGCCCAACAAAAAGTGAGAGAAGTAACTTATTCATTGATTACCTCTTTATCCAATTTTTTAATTGATCACCCCTAACAGACATGCTGCAAAAGATGTTAGTCACCGGACAAAGACTGTAATATGTATCAAGTGAAATGTTGTCAATATCATTGAAGGCCATGTTAGATTTCTACGGAAGTAACCTACATAAAAGAAGGTCTTGTTAGTGCATTCCTTATCATGGGGCAATAAATAGCCTTGCTGGCTGTTGACTTATCTCTGGTTAAATATAAATCTGTAGAATTATGGGTGGGAGGAGGCAAAGCAAGTTTTGCTCTTTATTTGGACACTGCCAAGCTGTTAATTAAAATGGCCTGATTTGTATAGTAGTGGCTTTTTTGCTTCAAATATAGCATTTTTTTATAGGTTAACTCTTAAATTCATGAACCAAAATTGATAGTGGAACAATCCATTAACCAAAATTGAATGTGGGAATATT
This sequence comes from Thysanoteuthis rhombus, assembly GCA_963457665.1. NCBI lineage: Eukaryota > Metazoa > Mollusca > Cephalopoda > Oegopsida > Thysanoteuthidae > Thysanoteuthis > Thysanoteuthis major. Next base: position 25,102,238 of record OY735210.1, on the reverse strand, counting down.
CAATGAATAGACTTGAAAATAATGAAACTCCTTTGTGAATTTGAAAGAAAAAGAAATAATCAGAGGAGATCATTTTAATCAGGAGTTTTTTCCTTTGATAATGATATTCAATCCTTTTTATGAATTCAATAGTTAATGAACAAAACCCATGCTATTATTGCCATGATACTTTTACCACACTTGACTGGCTAAAATCCTTGTTACTGTAGATATTCAGCTTAGTAACTTTAACTTACTGGAAGTTTATATCATACAAATATTGTTGGTCAGTCAGAAAGTGATCCCCCATTGAATAACTTGGAAATTGAGAATTTCACCTCCAACCATGAAATGGATGATTGCTATGGTTCTCTCTTGGAAGAGATCAATCTGCTATAGATTGATCTGGGCCATCAGGGAAATGTCTTTGTGTTGTAAGACAAGATATTGAAAATAATTGTTGTTCCAAGGAAATGGATGCTGCAAAATAAGTTAAAATCAGCTGAATAAATATAGAATGGGTAAGTCCTATTTATGTGTGGCCAAATTTCAGTTGGCTATAAATAATTTGATAGTTTGTTCCTGCAAATCAAAGATCACTGAACAAATTGATAAAAATATAACCCAAAACAACACCAACCTGAAAGAGCAAATGAGAGCCAAACAATGATTAAAAAAATTATCTATAACTTTCTGAGAAGACCAATTAGTATTCCAACTTTGCTTGTTTGCTTTATAAGTTAATGACTGCAACATGAAAAGAGGGCAACATTAAATTCACCGTAAATAAATGATTTTATGGTTTGTTCCTACTGCGAACTATAAATCATCAATTAGAACAACACAGTAGTTAACTAATCCATTAAAATAATTCAGCTCAAAAAATAATTTTAATTTTGATATCTGATTAAATTTTTTTATTTCCATAGTTTGTTTTGTTGGCCCTTCTTGTGCTGAGATACGCTCAGTTATCATACACCAAATTGTTCCTGCGTAACCAAAATGGTTGTGTACGGAATATATTGGCATTCAGATGTTGGCACTAGATAGACGTAACAGAATTTGTTGGTGAATAATATACACAAATACCTATATCCATATATAATCAATATTGAATAACTTTTTTATATTTTTTTCTTTGCAGTGGCACAGTTGATATCTTCATTGGCATTATCAAATGAGCAGCCCACCTCATCGTCCTGAAACCTGACTTACCAATGTTCCATCTTTTGTCCAGAATGACCACGGCCTTCCATTTGGTAGATAAATTTAGATTTCTACTATGAAACGGAACAACTTTTCTCAGACTGGAAATATTTTGAAGAATAACCATTACTAACAGATTCTCCTCAGCTTTTTGTCTAATGTAAAGAATTTCTTACCAGGGTGTGAAGGGGAGATACTTTGAGCTTTATCTCAGGGACATATCTAACACAAACGTTGCAATAGCGTTGAGTTTGGTAATTGAGAAAGTATGTTGGAGAGGCTGGTTTTGCACATCTGCTCCTTGACTCCCTCAATTTCTAAATTTGACATTATTCCAAAGCCCATGTTAGGTAAGTTTCCCAAGATAAACCTAGCATTTTCTCCCCTAGTAGCCAAATCTGGCAACCCTGTTTCAAACCTTTGAACTGTGCCAGTTTTACTGTATCTGTACAGAAATAAAATTATTTATTTTTTTGACCAAGACCAGGTTTTTATTGGAACACGAAAATTATGAAAAAACAAGTTGCAAGCTCAGCAATGCTAATCACTGTATTACAGCTTGTAAAAGTCTGCCTGAGTGCACTGGCTCCTATTGTCCAGTGTTCTGTGTTGGTTGGGAAAAAAACTCTCAATGTCATGAACCGCTTGATACTGATTCTGATTGACTTCTTAGTTGGAAATTGAATTTGTTAGAATTACTATGACAGATAAAATGAAAAGAATGAAAAAAATTCACCCAAAGCGAGAAGAAAGGTGACTTTGATCAGTATGTATCCCCTTGGTATTAAAATTTGAATTTCTTATATGAATTCAAAAGTTGAATTCTTTTTTGTGGGGCTGATGATTTTACAATTTCGTGATGTATAAAAATTATGGCCGTGATCATTGGAATAGTGATTTTCTTACTGTTCATTGTATATTTAATATACAAGAATGCCTTCCATTGTATGTCACAATGTGTCAGTTCAAAATCACATTGACTGAGGAATTTGATTTTTTTTTTTAATGTTTCTATGGTTGTTAGAACTGTCAGGTTTATTTCAGGTAATTCTAGAAAAACTACTAGAGGCTGGAATAATATGATGCCATTAAAATTTGAATTTTTTTTTTTTAACCAAATGAAGTACAAAGAAAACTGGAACAAACCTGACCACTTCATATCCAATGTGTTCCTATACCATTTACAATAAGTTTCTATCATCAGCAATCTACTTTTGTGATCTGCTATTCTTATTTCTGAGTGTTTTATTCCGTTTGGGCCTGGTGGATCTCATTTTTGTTGTTTGTCATCTTCACTCCTTTGAAGTTCCTATTCAAACGTTCCTTCAGCAATCAAGATGGTTTGAAACCAAAGTTTGCGTTCTGCTGCTTTTTTTCCTAGGTTTCCAGATAGGTGCTCGTCTTTTTCATAGTTTGAGTTGATCTTTGAAATGGCAGTGAGGGCAGCCAGAGCTTTGAGCTTGCTATTGAAGATCTGGCTGGGAAGTTTGGTGCTACTCATTTGGCACACATAGCTTATCTATCTGAGCCAATATTTGATGGTGATTTCAATGTAGTCTTGAGCTTTCTCAAGGACTGCAAGATCGGTGATGTTGTGACACTGGGGGACCAGGAGTCCCCCGTGTCCTAAAAATTACTATGGTTATTAACAAAGGAGTTATCTGTATTAAAGGGTTAATCTACAACTGAAAAGTAAAGGGTTAATATGTTTTTGGAAATACTGTAGGAAGTTGAGAATTACGTGCTTCCAAGTACGGGCACCTGTAGTTTCTCAATTTAATGTGTTCTGTCAAATCCCTGGGTTGCAAAATCAAGTGCTTTTAAAGAAGTTCTCTTCCTGATTCGATGACCAGATAGGGGCCAATGTCTGGGATTTTGAAAGAAAAGTAATTTGCAGAGTTCTTGAAAGAGGGGGAGGCTAATTTATGATCTTGGACGGACTTGCGTCAGGAGACGGATGAGGGTCAATATTTGGGATTTTCTGGAAGGATCGAGATAACGTCAACAGGAAAAGAAAGGAAGTTAATTGATTTGTTTGGACAAAGTGACATCACGGAGGGGGCAGTGTTGGTGCCCGAGGCTTAAATAGGAGGGATTTTCGTATCAGTGAGAGTAGAGTTGGGGATTCGAGAAGAGAACGCTACCAGTCTCTCTTGTCAGCCGGTCTGCCTTGTAACCGTCAACCGCTTCTACTATCAAGTAGACTATCGTTCGTGACATGAGAGACCAATCAGTTGGACTTAGATGAAAATCGGCCACCTCTCTTTTCAACTGCGAATAAGCATTTCCCGTCTCCAGAGATATTGATAATCAATACTCTATATAAAACAGCTAAACGGAACTCCGACTTGTTGCCTTCTTTTACTAACCCAGTACCACGGCTGGTTTGGTGTAGTTAGTGAGACCATCACTTAGACGCTGAAGGTCTACAATGTAGTACTGCCATTTGATGTTGGTGAAAGCACTCAAAGTTTTTGATGTTATGACAGTTCAGGGTCCATGATTTACATCCTAAAGTAAGACTGAAACTATGACAGCTTGATACACCATGAGTATAGTTTGTTATTTTAGATTTTTCTTTCTGAACATTTGGTAGAATTGTCTCTTAGAAACCACAAGGGAAGCACAAATGCTATTCTCCTCATTTTTCTCAGGGTAACATGGTATCAGAGACTTTTAAAGAAGGATAAATGATAAACCTGTTCCACAGGTGTACAGAGGAACAATGATTCAAAAGAGACTGGCAGGGAGTATTTCGCTTGGGTAACTGATCCAATCCTTAAATAGAAGCTTTACTGAACACAAGTATGTAAAAAATGCATGTTTAAAGAGTTTGATTTCATTCAGTTAGTGAAATGTGTTCAAACACAGGATATGGCTTGAAAATTCATATTTGGGAATGAATGAAGACACTACTAAAGATTTTGCCTTGTTTTCATATCCTTTGGCTTGTCATTTTTTTGTGTCTTTGGGTGGTACAAAATTTCGAAATTCCTGTAATTATCAGATGCATAGTAAAACAGAAACAAAGAAAAAAAGGTTTTAAATTAGTTTTTTTAAATCAAATCCTCCTTTCAACTGACACTCATCAAAGGATGACCTGCCACAGAATGTATTTTTCATTAATTCTCTTATTTCTTTTTTGATAATTTTAAGAGAATAGCATTTTGTGCATCAGAAAATGGAATTTCTAAAAGTTTGAATTCTTTGCTCTAATAACCTTGGTAAAAGGCATGAATCCTCCTATACTGATTGGTTGGATAAGGGATTACTTCTCACTACTGGTACCATGTCACTCGATACAAGTTGTAGGTAATGTGGAAATGAAAGGCGCATCACCAAAGAACACTTCCCCCACCCTTGCGCAAGAAATACCACAAAGGACCCAGAATGTGATCCTGACAATCTATAAGTGATAGGATGATTAGAATATTTTGTTTGTTTTCTACTTGATTCAAAATTCTTTTATACAGTGTGGTTAGTGTTATAATGCTGTTTGTTAAAGCATGGTTCATTTTATAATGAGCCATAGTTGCTTGACCACAAAATATTCATCTAGCTCCAAAATAGCTAGATTTATCTCCGAAATTGCTGAATTCTATCGTTGCTCAGTTATAACGCGATTGGCTTACTTGAACCCCAACACCCGATTCATGATGGTATTTGTTAAAGGTATTCACTAAGTTCAGCTAAGTTTGGCACAGGCCAGTGCAAGTAAGGTAAAAATAGAGCGTCATGTCTCTCAAGGCACAACCTCCAATGGAGTATGATGACCGGTGATGAAGTCCTGGTTTCCATTGAATACGCTAGCTCGGTGATTCTTGCAAGTCTCAAGCCTGGTTGAGACCAGGACTTTCAAACTACCTACAAGTTTTTATGACCGCCTCCTTGGCAGGATTCAAATCGACTGAAGGGATACCTCCATCCTCATCACATAACTTACTGTGTAGTCAATTAGCTGCTGGGTGCCCTAAGGAAGATTTTTCCACCCTTTCCGTTCCCTAGCAGGAAATCGAAACCCAGGATGTTCTGCATATGAGGCAGATGTTCAGACCATTTGACTATCTAAGTGGTGGGGAGTGGTTCACAGAAAATCAGCTTTTCAAATCCTGGCTTTTGAATTTTGATTTGTCATTTTGTTTTTCTTTCGTCACACTGCTTTATTTCTTACTAAGCTTAGTTTAGTACAGCACGAAGCTAAATGAGGGCATTGGAGGAGAATATCATGTTGTGACAATCTTACAAGTAGAAATGACCTGCACACTACAGAAAAGTCATTATTCAAAATCCTTGTTTATCTGCTCTCAAATGTGTTGACCTTTGGCCCAAGAGGGAAATACAATACAGAATTTGAGAGAAAGAATTTAAACAGATCGCTTGAGTCTGAAAAAATAACCATTCATCTTTCAGAAAATCGCCAACATTAGAAGAAATAAAATACAAGTCTGGTTCGTAATTCAGAAGAAACCGTCACATGAGGAGTGAATATTCGAATTTTCAACCCTTTAGCTCCAGCTTGATGGCCTGCCAGCGTGACCCACTTGAAAACTAGAAAAAAAAAACTTATGTTGACAGTTTTGGTTGATATTTTCTTCCATAAAATCCCACCGACAGTCCAAAAAAGGATTTGAACTTTTTCAAATATTCATTAAGCTAGTGAGCTCTACCTACCCTGGATGATAATGAAATATGCTTAACTTCTTTTTACACTCATGAATGGCTTGGATATTTACTTAGCATAGTTTGGCAAATGGCCAATTGAAGAACAGAAAGATTGTGTCGTGCAAGTCTCCCTGAGGACCCTACAAATATTGTGTTTTACCAGACTAAACTTTGCTGAGCGAATATCTTTTAAAGCACCTGCCATAGAGTGACGGATAACAAAAATGCACACCATATGAGCTCTGTCCAGGGAGTAATCCAGCCAACCAATCATAGGAGACTTGACTGCACATGCGTAAATTGACAATCTCCTGTGGTGTTACTCAGTCGATAGTGAGACTCCATTGAATAAGAATGTGAAATCCGTGACCGTAGCATTCACAGTGACTGAGCCTGTCCATTCTTTACGTCTTATAGGGTTTATTTTTGAGGGATGGGCAAAAAATTACATCACCCAGGTGTGTTAGTCAATTAAGTCCCTTATGATTGGTTGGCTGGATACTTCCTAGACAGAGCTCGTATGGTGTGCGTTTTTGTTACGTAATTTTCTTTTTGTTGTTTTGTAATATTGAATGGATGGATACTTTCTGCAGAGACGTATCATCACTATTACTTATGATGAAAATACCTTGAGACGTCAACAACTTGAGATTTCTCGACCTTATTTTATTGGGGCTTCTGCCCTAGAGCAATGCCGAGTGTACAGGTCTCGCAGGTCATTAGTAGTGAGTCCCGTCTTCACCGGATACTCTACTAACGTGGCTTGAAGATACTTCGGCGAGTGGAAGTATCCGTCTACTTTAACTGCCACGCAGGCTGCGCACTAAATTCTATAGGTCTGATAGGTATTAGCTGGATTCTGATCCGAATTTCAACTGCGTATGGATCCGTCTATGTAATTAATACGATTAGTGAATAGACAAGTAAGGGGATTGTGTTGGAAAAAAGTATCTGTTACATTATTATTAATTTCGACTAGATTTTTCACCGTCATACGCTGTTTAATCGTTGCCGTGAGATTACGGTCCGATCCAAAGTTGTGACGAAAAGCAGAAGAAATTTGGGATGACGGTAAAAACTGGTCAAAATTAATTATAATGTTGCAATTCTTCTTCCAAGAATTAAATTTGAAAAAGTATTCGTCGTTGAAACTATATGCTTTATTCGTTATTTTGGCCACAAACTCATTGATAAATTTGTCTACAACAATTTATCTCCGATTACAATTCATCTACAACAATTTATCTACGATTGCGATTCATCTATTGTAATTTATCTACAGCAATTCATCTGCAGATATAATTTACCAACAAGGATTTATATAATTCAGGTAATTTAAAAAACACATTCAAACATGTATATACGGATGTGTGTGTATGTTTATATGTGTGTATGTGTACGTGTATATACACCGTGTACCTGTAGATAAAATCATTGTAGATAAATCGCTGTGTATGAATTGTTGGAAGCAAATTCGTCGAACATCGTGTATGAAAGAGATGTATTTTTCTCCGAGCCTTAAAGCTTTCTTTCCCATATGAGAATCGAGAAAAGTTTATATCTGTGATCCACCGAATTGATTTACTGAAGTAAATAACCGTGTTATGCTGCATATACGTCGTAATTTAGCGCAGAATATGTTGGGAAATTACACCGCCATTAAATTAATCCTAAAGTTGCTTGGATCGTTAAACAAGGGTGATCCCACGCGTGACCCCCAAGCTTGGATTCACTGGATGATTTGGAGGATTAGGTTTCATGAAAAAAAAAGAAAGAGCTATTATACATGTACCAAATACGATGTGTTACAAAAATGACTTCATGTATTCAATTTTTTAGCTCGAAGTTTTCTTGCAGTGAATTGTTGGCGCCGAACTGTGGGCGCCGAATTGTGGGCGCCGAACTGTTGGCTAACCATTTAAACATTGGCAGCAGCCCGCAAATTCTGCTGGAAACCGTCGATAATGCTGAATTGGTATCGTCACCTGGAAATTGATAAAATTTAATTTTGAGAATTAGGTTTGTTTTTTTTTGTTGTTTTTTTTTAAGTGCGTGTTGTATGAGCAGAAAACGGTATATTCCAAAACTAATTTTAATTTTCCTATAATGTCTCTCACCGAATCGCTGACCAGCCTGTTAAACATTATCAGCTACTTGCAAATAACTTTGGAATCTAATCGTTGACCTTGCTGCATCGAGTTTATTAGTTAAAACTTTACACCGTCAGAAACTTTTAAAATCTTGCTGAAGACGAACCTATCAGACAGTTTTCTGTCAGCCCACATCCGGTGGTAGCTATGGAGCAGTTTCCAGCTGATATATATATATATATATATATATATATATATATATATATTGAATGGAAAGTAAGGTCGTAAATAGAATCCTCTCCAAAACCCTTAATTCTTAAAAAAAAAACCAAAAAAAAAACACAAGTAGTACAACTTCTCCTGGGTCTACTAAGTATTCATACCAAATCCAGTTGAGCTGCACCAATGAATGGGGAGTAAAGGTATTGAAATTTATCCTTTAGTTTTTATCTTAATTTTATTTACTCTGTCTTGAAAATGTAATCCGGGGTTAAGAACATTTGCTTTTCTCATTAGCTGTAATTCGGCCAATGAGAACGTCTGGAAAAGGGTCATGTAACCCAAACCCTTGGGGTCAGCTGAAAAAAACTTTGCCTACCCCTTTTCCTCTCTTCCTCATCGGACATGGAACGGGACGTGTTCCATCTTCATTACACGTTTTCGTCAGCAACAGTCGATGGATGAAGACACCTTTTTTTAAAGACTGGGTGAAGCGGTCAGACCGTCTTTTGTTGCTTTGAATGACCAAAGTGACAGTTTCTATTCAAAACCCTCATGGTCAAATGGTAAACCATGGTGTTGAGTCTGACAAACGGTGCCAGCATCTAAAGGGAACGTTATTTATTCTCTTCATCAACTCATTCCTCAGCGAAAATCCAGCATCTCGACTGAATTCATCCAAGTAAAACATCTTCTTTGCAGAACCCAATATCTCCTCGACCACTCAACATCTCATCTAAAAGACTCTTTCAATTTAAAGAGAAAAAGAACTCTTTGTTAACTCGAAACACAGTAAGTTTTCTTTTCTGCGAAAGCCACTATTCACAAACAAAATTTTCATATTTTTTCTCACTTCTCTGTTCTTTACTTTCTTCGGTTAATGAATATTAACATTTTGACATTTTGGGAAAAGTTAGGTGTTTGCGTTTCATTTCATTCAGTTGCTTTGGGCCATGGTGTTCTTGATACGCTGATATTTAGAAAAATCCCTACAATTTGCAAATAATATTCATTTTACAATTTCAAAATAACCCAAACAATGACTCAGTTTTGCATTATAGTTAGGTCAATATGAGCCCTTTCTAAGATCTTTTACTTCTTTTTTTTTTCAGACCGAATTCTCCCCCTAGGTCCACTAATCATGCATACCAAATTTTGTTGAGTTGTAACGATGTTTGAGGGGGAGATCCAATGACAGACAGAGTCAGTTGTTTTACACACACACACACACACACACATATATATATATATAATATATATATATATATATATATATATATATATATATATATATATATATATATATATACATACATATGAGAGAAAGAGCGAGAGAAAGAGATGTGAGTTGTTTCTCTGGTTCATGACTTGCAGCAAATGGATTTCTTACTCATCGTCGTCGTCGTTCTTTTATATGATTTACTTTGCTCCTTAAGTTGTTGTTAGTCACATTTTATTCTATTTTTCATTTCAAAATGTATTTTTTTCTCGCTTGCTCCTTCCTGTCCGACTGCATCCGTAACTCAAATGTGTCACTAGGCCCGAGATTGCTTTACGTGTCCTACATTTTACACCTGTCACCCACCTGTCAGAAGGACGACAGGTGACTCTCACCTTTCTATTTAGCGCTTAGCAAAAATGTTTTTGTTATTTGCTTCTGTCACAACGAAGGTACGATTTCTCGCTGCCGGGCCAGTGGCTATTATTGGACATGAATCATATTCGAAACAGGTCAGGTTAGTCACTCTGTAGAAACCGTCACGTAACCATGCAATGTCAGGGGTGATCAGTTGAAAAAAAATGGAATGAGTAGTGATCCAATTGTTTAGTTACTTCTCTCACCTATTGCTGGACACAAACTAAGCGAATAATTTCTTATAAACTAATGCTGCGAACTGACTCCCTCCCCGCCCACTAAATACCTATTTTGAGGGGATTTGACACCCTTCAAAATAAGATCTTTCTTTCAAAAATATAATAATGAATAAATGCTTAAATGCCAAGCCTTCGATATCTGTGTGTGCAGCGTATATAGCCAGACAGACCCATGTAAAAAGCTGAAGAAACCAATGTTAATGTGGGTCATGTTGATGCTGATAGTTTTGGTCAACGATGGAACCTATCCAAGAGACAGACCTACAAAGTGAGAAACATGAGAGAATCATGCTCAACCGTGCATGGAGAGATCACATGACAGCACAGTATATAAGGAAAAAAAACAGGAGTCAGAGACATCACAGAAACTATTAAAAAACTAAAATGGCAATGGGCAGGCCATGTTGCAAGAATGAAAGACAACCGATGGACAGCACGACTCACAACATGGATCCTCAGAGATCACAAGAGAAACCAAGGACAACGGAATACAAGATGGAGAGATGAACTAGACAAATTCAGAAAATACTGGCTCCGCAACGCCCATGAGAGAGAAATGTGGCGAATCCTGAGGAAGGTCTATATCCAACGACAGACGTTAAAAGACTGATGATAATGATGATGATGATGATGATGATGATTCTTATCAGATCTGTTCTATGTGACCATAGCAGTTGGGTCGTAGACAACGGTAAACAGAAGTTGAGCGGTCCCAAATGTGTATACTTGCCTGCTGGCTAAGGGATCTACGTATTTTTCCATCGACATCTGTGTTCACGCTTTGCTAAAAAGCTAGGATTTCGAATGCTGATTTACAAGACAGGGAGGTTTTTTCCCCACTTTTAAGATCGATACAACACATTATTCATACCTTATATGCCCTGATTTCGCCTTATGCATAACTCAGATGAGCTCTCTAGAGATTCATTCGCCTCCTCACGAGAGCCGAACACAAGGTCGACTTCAAAGCGGGGACTCATATGTGCCTGAGGGGATAGGGACAAACTTTATCCAGTTCCCTTTTGGGCACACTACAGAAGGTAACCATCAATTCACACGCATTCATTGCTTGACATTTTAGTCTCCGCTTGTTTCTCTTTGAGCCAAACTAATTTAGGTTTTATATCATACGGACATTTGGCAATGGCAAACATCTTTTGTGATGATCACTACCTCTTCAGACGAGTATGGTGGCTCTGTCAAAGGAGAGCATACTGTCATGTGTCCCCTAGGAACAGCGCATGCTTGAAAAAAGAATAGATGCACGATACGGTGCCAAATTGCCCAGATGTTCTGTTAATTGGAGGAAGAACATAGGCTGAAACGGATGCAAAACAATCTTGTTGCTGCATACGACACCTGATATTCCGAGACGGTAACCAATCTGGGCAATGATTGCTCAACGTTGCTCAACTTCGGTGATCGGTGTATCTAACGGGGTTTGGTCGTACATGTTATGCTATATCCCCACCCCCAAATCCAGTCCCCTCGCACGGTATGCCCCAAAATGTATACCTGCTGAGAAATAAGGTGTTTGCTCGATTGTTGAAAATCAATGATGATTAAAAATGACCAAAGTTTTCTATATTTCGACAAACATTTACCGAAATCTCTCCTCTCGGCAAATTAGTCTTACTGTTAAAGATAATCGTGACGTATCATCCGACATCGCCCAGGGAAGAAATTGATTCATGCCTTTCTACGAAGACAGAAAACAGATTATTCAAGGGGTCTGACTTTGTAATAGTGTTATTGGATCGATCTATCTTCCTGATGTCTCATTTTCCAAATCATATTCACGAATCCTTGAAACCTCTGAATGGAAGGTTCTACTGGACCTGAAAGTAAATAAAGTGGTGCTTTTACGCAGGCTACGGTATCAGTTATCCCCGCCAGGGCTTCATATAGCACAAGTCTCTTCTTGGCTATTTCTTCGAGACTTGCAATATGTCAAATAGATTAAGAGGTGACAAGCACCTGAAGTTGCGTCACTTTTATCTGTAGTTGGAAGGACATGAAACGGGTCCAAGCCTTCCCAAGGGCATTAATGCCAGTCTCAGTCGGAATCAATTTTCTGCGCTGTTGACCAGTCGGACACCAGCACTTTTTCTGAGCCTGGAAGAGCTGCCATAAATGGTTGCTTTAAGACCGAATTATATGCGGAGTCGTGTAACGATTATCTGCACGTAAACGGAATCGGCATACCGAATTCGAATTTCGCACGATGTTGCTTATATCCACCTAGCACTAGTAGCATTAAGGGAAAGCCTTAATCAACTGCACCCTGCTCTCTGGACACCATGTCTTGTTACCGGCACGCCACAATGGCTGACAGAGAAAAGTGTGGGCTAGTAAACATTTAGACGGACCTCTCTCTTACAACTGCTTTACCTGCCCAGTTGCAGTAAAACTCTGTTACCTGAAAGTCAACCTTGACACAGGCAAGTCCATAAGCCTTTTGCAACTTACTTTGAGGTCAACAAATTTTAATTGTATATTGGTTTGTGTAATTTACAGCCTACTATCTCATTACAAGTTTTACAATTTTCAGTAAGGTATTTTTGGTGGAGGGTAGAGGTTAACAGCCTGAACACTCGTCGAGTTATGAGGACCCTCTTAGAGTCAACAAGATGTATTGATTTGAATGTCCAAAATATGCAATTTATACTGGCCATATAACATTAACGAAAATAGAATACTTGGAGCAACGGCGTCTTGGTTTCCTTGGAAGTATTACTTTGGAGACCTCATACACTAATCCAAACGCCCCATTTGATTTTCTAAAACGCAAAGTCATCTTTCAGAATTACCACTAGTTGCTCGCTGCGTTCTCCTCAATCTCGTCCACGGTTTAAATTCACTTTTGGAAAATATTGAATTTTGACTCTGGGTGGACTGACAAGCCTTTTAAAACCATTATAATATTTATTATATATTGACTAGTATTTCCTTTCCTCTTAATTTCTTGTTGCTTTTCATCGTAATTCACTTAGACCTGGAGCAAGATGGATGAGAGTTCTAATCTCACTGAGAGCTTATCCTTTATTTTCCAACCCATGCTGTTTACTCGCTGACGCAGGTGGACAGCTTGAGTGAACTATTATACAAAGCGACTAAAAAAAATGAGAAAAAATGAAAATGCTTGCCCAGAATTGATAATAGCTAGGGTAGTGTTCGTTCCAAAAGTGTGTGTTTTGAAGAGTCCGGACTTTCTGGTGGATGGAGCAGCCTACCATAATTGTTATGTGAAACAATTTTCCGTGTGTCGTACGAAATTACGGCTTTGAAATATTTCAATTAATTCTCTTCAGTTGCCAATGTAGATGATTCTAAAGAACAGGAGTCAAGGGAGATAATTTTAAGAATATAAAAAATGTCTCTCATCTTCAAATTTTGAAAACTTATTTTTGCTAGATTTCTCGAGATTCAAAATACTTAAAATTCGACACTGCATTGTATTGCATGCTGATTAGTATATGTGTGTAGGCAAATATCAACTCTGTACAATGGCCTGCTGTCGTGTAATCGCGGTGCATACAAACAAGGACACGGTGATCCTTCCATGTAGTTCGATAATGGTTGATTATGCTTGATTTAATTGTGATAGAATAAAGATAATATTGCTATTATAAATACCACTAGTGTGAAAACAATAACAAATATGGTGCCAAGGGAGATGGGAGGTCATTTGAAGGTTAGATTTGAGCTTTTGCTGGCCGTAGGTTTCTCGTAACTCAGTTGGTTAGAGCAGCTGATATGTTTACCCAGGCCCCCCAGGGTAAAAAAGTACTGTTGATTTGTGTTGTTTGCTAAAATATCCCTTTATGCATGTAGGCTTTGTATTATGTCCATTAATGTTTATTGCTGATATTTCTGAAAACCGATTTTATTACAAATATATTCAAATAAGCTATCATGGCAGGATGCTATTTACACATGGCCGGGTGCTCATTGGCTCTATCAGCTTCGATCGTACTTTTGGAACGATACAGAGAAGATTAGCACAGTTTTCTATATAACGTCTATATACATATTTTGATCCTTACATAACCAATATATAGTAATTTTGATCCTTACGTAATATATATATATATATATATATATATATATATATATATATATATATATATACATATATATATATATATATATATATATATATATATATATATATATATATATATATATATATATATCGACTAATTTTGATCCTTACGAAACCAAAACTTAGAGAATGGGTCCATTGTTTCGAGGTGTGTATGGGAGACATTTTCATCAACAAATTTGTTCCCTTCATGCTGAAGGATCTATTGTTACAAATAAAGAATTGTTCATAATATATATTAGCCGAATCATCTGTCCCACGGACGGATATTCGGGTAGTTAAGTTAATGACGACTCGTAGGTCAATAAAGTCGAAAATAAGAAAATGTCTTTCATTTTTACTTACTAAGTCGAAGAGACTTTTTAAGTAACCCAATATTTCTTCCATTATTAATAGTATGTACGTGTAAATAAGGTGCTCATACAAGTTTTGTCCAATATTCGTTGGATAAGTTGACTCTTCAACGCATGGCATCATCATCATCATCATCATCATCAGTTTTTTTATTTATTTCGGACATAGATCTTCCCCAGGATCCGCCACACTGTTCTATCATGGGCGTATCGGAGCCAATACTTTCTAAACTTGTCGAGCTCGTCTCTCCATCTAGTATTCTGCCAGGCTCGGTTTCGCATGCGATCTGTGGGGATCCATGTTGTGAGTTGTGAAGTCCATCGGTTGTCTTCCATTTTTGCTACATGGCCAGCCCTTTGTCATTTGAGTTTTTAGTGGCTTCTATGGTGTCTCGAATTTGTCCATCAAAGTATCAACTTAATATGGTCTAAAAAGACTGATATGTCGTGTAAGAGAAGCTATTCGACGCTCAAGAAGTCAAGATATACGCTGGTATATCCTCTATTTTCCTCGGGGGCAATGCTAGAAAATACGCCCTCACGATCGAAAAACAATCTCTGAAGGTAACACAAATTGCCTCAAGGAAATAAGACTAGTCATAATCTGAGTTAAACCAGGAAAGACCAGTTTAGTCTGAGGGTCACAGTCTTCTCTCTAACTAAAACTGACGAAACGGATTTTGCTGCCAGCATTTTATCTGGTTTCAGCAATATTTTGGTTGCCCACATTGTTATGGCGTGATATTTGTACGGTTTCTTTTTGTATCCTGTTGAACTTGAAAAAAATAAATATTTCTAGATAAATGAACCAGAGAAGGCGGGTTAGACGTAAAATGATCAAAATTTATGGATGTTATCTAATATTACAAACACAGATACAAAGGATGGTTTTCTTTTTCACCATTCAAAATTATTTTTCGACAGATAATTTCAATTATTTCATTTGTTATTGATATGTGGTCTGTTCATTCATATCTATCTATCTATCATCGTCCATCTTGCACAATCCGTTTATATCTTTGTAACAATCTATCTCAGTCACTTCATAGGTGTTTATTCATATCTATCTACCTATCTATCTATATATATCTATATTCACCACTATTCATTTATATACATAGTCTTCTTGAATATATCTGCCAATCCCATTCCTGTATAAATCTATCTATCTATCTTAGTCTGTATGTATGTATGTATGTATGTATGTATGTATGTATGTATGTATGTATGTATGTATGTATCCATCTATTTATCAACTCAAAGATATCAATGTTGTTTGTTGCTCTGTTTATTTCAGTAATTATTCATCTCTGAGTTATACATGCCGAAGTTGTTACGAGATAGTCGCCGCCTTTCTTGCTGGTCATACCACTTGGGCTAATTATATATATATATATATATATATATATATATATATATATATATATATATATATATATATATATAGAACTAAACTCACCCACAATGCATAGCTCCTGGCAGTGGACTCTGGTTCCACATGGTACATTTTAATACACACTCACACAGCACACACCACTGATGATGGGAAGAATCCCGAAACATGTATGGACTATTGGCTTATAAGGATTAATAAACCTTACCACCAAACACTTCACTCCCGAGTCTGTCTCACTCTCTAAAGTACACATTATATATATATATATATATATATATATATATATATATATATATATATATATATATATATAAATAAAGCAACGTTAGGTTGAAGTAGCCACTTTAGCAGTCGCAGATTCAATTCCTGTAGCAGTCCTATTTTCTTTGATTGTTTATCCTATTTACATTGTCTGGGCTAGATGATATATCCACCGTGTAATAACAGAGATCATTTTGATGAGGGTTTCAATATGATATAACTCTATTTAGGATTATTATGTCGGATCATATATCCGTTTCTCAACAGCATACATAATATATAAGTATATATATATATATATATATATATATATATATATATAAACCCATCAAAGATAAAAAAACAACTAAAGTCATGTAAAAGTGAACCATACCACTGGGGGGGGGATAAAAGTAGGAAAACAAACACTCCCAGAGAGGAAACGCACCACAAAGAGCTGATTTTAACAACAAACTGATAAAGAAATTGCCTGAAACAGAAAAAAAGTAATGTATAAAAACCAGTTAAATCTACTCCTCCTATGGAAGATAAATATATGTACAGAGAACAACTGAATGAGGAAAAAAGAAAAGAAATCTAAATAGAATAAGACGAGGGATTTTCACCAAGGGAAAATAGCCCCCCCCCTCCAATAACATCTAAAATAGAGATCCAAAATAAATTATTTGTCTGAAGAAGCTGAAACAGGGCAAAAATATAAAATATAAAAGCGTTTGTGTCACGAACCCATTAATTCATCATATCTAAGGCTCTACTCCGGCTTGGTTTAATTTCAAAAGTATCGAGCGCTTAATGAAATAACCTATCACACATCGGATATTGAATTACTGACTTGTACTTTCATATATATATATATATATATATATATATATATATATATATATATATATATATATATATACTCTAGAAAGCTTTATGGCTTTTAAACTCTAAATATGTAAGAAAAACTTTTAATAAATCATTATTTTTGAAGCCATGTCATAATACACGTGGTTTATCATCTTATATAAGATATTATAACCTATTGAATATCGATGTTATTTTATATTCCACATCATATATATATATATATATATATATATATATATATATATATATATATATATATATATATATACTAAGCTTACCTGAATCTAGTAGAAGGCCAAAATAATCATGTGTCCACTGGATGGTTCAGAAAGCTGCAAAAATTTCATCATGATCCGAGTATTAATTTCGAACCTAGAATTTCAAATGATAATTTACATGGGCTATGTAATCTTCTTCCTAAACCTTCAGCACATTTGTGGAAAGTGTAAAACATATATGACAGCAAGCATTTGGTATCTCTCTGCCTGTCTAGGAGAAAGATTGAGGAAGCCTGGAGAGGGGTGGTTTCTGCCCCAACGATACGGTAGGAGGGACGGAAAATCCAGTGCTGAATTACGGAACCAAGGATCAAGAGCAGCTAACACGGTTTGGAATTGTACTGATGGCTGTGTCAATTGTCCGAGTAATTGTCCGGTAGAAGGCTCAAATGGCAATGGGCTGATCAAATTGCGAGAATGTGAAGACAACCACTGGACGACCCTCAACGTGGATCCTCAGAGATCACATGCGACACCGAGGCCGACAAAAAATAAGATAGCGTGACTAACTACACAAGTTCAGGAAATACTGGCTCTGCAACACCCATGGTAGAGGAGTCTATCGAATTTTGAGTGGGTCTATGTCCAACAACGGACGCTAAAAGGCTGCTGATGATGATAATGAGTCATGGTGAAATTGTATATATTACTATATATACACGGACTACTCACTCATTAGATGTTCACAATTCTTCATAATGAATAAAAGAACTTTTTCCCTTGGACCTTGCTAATTGCTTACCTTCGCAGTTGCTCTTCAAAATGGAAGATTGTAAAACAGATTTAACAAGATGGTGACTTTTCTGTTCAATGAAACCTGTAGTTGAACGAAGGGCTCTATCCTTGTTTGTTTATGTTTATGTTTGTGTTTTTCTGCACTCTTAGTCATACCGTTTTGTCTACGGACTTGAAAATTGGCATCAGTACTCCAGCAGACACTGAAAATGTTTTTGCTTTTCTTATTTTGGAAAAAAGAGCATTTTTGACCTTTTTAGGGTGATGAGTTTCCAGGGTGTTCGGGGATTAGAAGATGGATCCTGTAATAAATCTGTCATCTCTGGGAGCTCAGCACCCTTGTATCCTGGAAAGTGTTAATCTTTTTCTCTCTTGAAAATCTCAATGAAACCGGTCAAGAGAATTTTTTCTATGAGCCGAGAAATGCAACCAAGGACACAAAACCTTTCAAATATAAAATAATCTCCATCCAGTGTGGCTATCCCTATTGACCCGTCTAGTGGGATACTACTACCTTTATACATATATACACACACACACACACACACACACACACACACACACACACACACATATATATATATATATATATATATATATATATATATATATATATATAGTTTGTACGTTTTTGTTTGTAATTGCATAAATGAAGAACTGCTGCCATCGATATCATCACATTATTCTTTTCTGATGTAAACGCTAAAACATCGTGTAACTATATCTAGGTGGATAAATCTAGTCACGCTAAATAACATTTCTTGTTACTCAGAGGTTGGATATCATTTTTAAAAGATTTATGGATTTTGTAAATTTTTGAAATGAAAATGAATAACTTTTTTTCTCTCATAATTTAAGTACACGCACATATTTTGACGCTTATGACTATACCGCGTGCTGAAACGGTGGTAAATGAACGTTCGGCTGCTCTACTTGAGGCGGAGTTTCAGCACGTGGCCTCGGCTCCGATGTTCAACCTTCTGTGCATTTTGACGCCACTACCTAGTACATGAATTAATTGTTAGGTATGTCATTGATATTTACTAAGCTTAGCTTCTGGGTCACAAGGTCAAAGTAGGGGTAAGGGAATCAAATGAGTGGAAGAAGATTGTGTTGCTCTTGTGTCAATAGGAAACAGACAACTCCTCCAGCCACGATGTAATCGATGGAAGTGTAGCAACTTCATCCTAGTATGTTGCAAAAATTGGATTTTGTTGAGCTAATTTTTCTAATTAGGGAAAACCTGCTTGACTTGAAAATCAGCATTTGAAATCAATGCTTTCAGCTAGACTCGGACACTGACCTCTGTCAATGGTGGGAGTGGATGCGCAACAATCTCAGGGCCTCTGGGAGGATGTGATGTCCATTCATTAAATAGGTTTACAATCGTTTAGCGGTGAGTGAACACAGCAAGACGCACTAAAAGGATTAGAGCAGATGAAGACATGATTGCTAAAGGACAAGGGTGTTTACTTGATGTGTCTAAAGTTGAGGGGGTGAAAACAACTTTGCACCACCTTGTAAATTTCCTCTCGGAGGCCCTGCAAGGCCTAATTAATTATTTGTTATCTTAACATCAATTACTCTGGTGACTGGAGGGAAGGGCGGTGCATCCTCTCAACTACTTCGATGCTGCGGTTGGATTCAGAAGAGAAAAGTTGACAGGAAGACCTCTCGGCGCCATGTTTGCTTGTCGACAGCCTCCACTTACCATTCGTGGTCTGCACCCGCTGTGGAACGATTTGCCTTGCGTAGGCCTCGCTGGCGTGGTCCCCTCAAACATCACCGTTTGCAAGGTCAAGCCATGATGATTATGATTCATTTTACTATTGAATAAAAATCTGTGTGTATTCTTTCACGTGCGTGCGTGCACCGCGATTACTAGACAACGGGTCATTGTACGAACTTGACATTGGCCAATTGAAAAATATGAATATATGTATATATATATGTACATATAAACTTGCCACTCTGAAGAGAAATAATCCACACACTTCGAAGCCCCAGTTATGTGCGACCGTCGGAAAATTAGTTTATGAGACAATTATGCCAATCTGCTGCATCCACCATAAAGTATGACGCCTTCCAAACATGCACCTTTGGGAAAAACATTGCTGTAGTTCCTATAAAGCCTTTTCAGTGGTTTAATGTCGATAAAAATCATTTATTTTTCACTTATCACACCGAACGAACTTTGGGGGTAACCCTACGTAAAACGTTGAAATAACACATATACACACATGTGTGTATTCTGTTTTTATTTTTTCCTTTTTAAATCAATTTATATATACTTTTAGAAGAATGTATTATTTTGAATTTGGTGGATGACTGACTGACGTATTGCACACATGGTTGAATGGATGGATGCATAAACAAGTGTGTTTTAGTTGCTACAATAGACTCCCAAGTTCGTTGCGCCACAAAGCCTTATAGGTATATACAAGGCTTAGCGTAGAGTAAAGTTTATATATATATATATATATATATATATATATATATATATATATATATAAAAACTTGATTAACAGAATTAATCTGTTTTACTTTTTTTATTTGGCCATTAGAAACTTCATTATTAGAGGAAGGTAACACCTATCATTCTCTCCATCATTTTACTACGTGTGTGTGCCAGTTTAAGAGCGTTACGCTCACTTAAATATTGCATGGCAACTTTTATTTTCAAAAACAGATTCAATCACTCTGACAAAGTTGACAGTGCAAGTCCGAATGATTCCGCAACAATACTTTTCTTTTCATCTACTTCTACTCTTTTGATAATCTCTAGATAGTCATCTAATGATATTGCTTTACGGTACGTGACATGATCGGATAACAAGAGTATTGAATTAATTTTTTTTACGTACTATTATTTGAAATATTACGAAATCGCTACACAAGTGGTACGATGTCGCACAGATAAATACCCTTGAACGCAAAAGCGAACCAACTGTGACTACCTGACTAATTGCTTTCTTTTATGCTTGCCAATAAAGCAACGAGATAGTTCATTATAAGGAGGTATGAATTTAAGCAGAATATTCCAAAGACGGTCAAGTAACGAAACCAGTGCCGCATTAACCCCCTGGAAAACACTGTGTGTATTTATGAGGTTTTAACTTTGTATAAGCCCAAACTTCCTCTCACCATCAACCTGCTTTCATTTTTTTATCCAATGATAAAGTACCAATCCCTCTTCTTGAGAAGCTAACAGGTTGGCTAGATTGACATACATACGAGCTTGTAGGAAATATATACATGGATAGTTTACCATTTTATCTGAACCATAACACTTATAATGTCACAGCAAGTACTAGCAGATGAAAAAAAGTGAAAAAGTATTTATAGCTGCATTTTAGCTCCGAATGCATTCGAAATCGCTATACATAGGGTAAATCCTTAGCTTTCCTAATTGCTGTCTCTGAAGAGCAAAATATTGTTGAACAAATACTGAATTTGTAATTTTTGACCTTGGGTACGTTTGATCAAGTTGCATCAATGATTGGGTGTGAAAGAACTGTCATTGGTCATACATATTCACGCATGTAGATACATATTTACACATATGTGTATACATATTTACGCATATGTATATACATATATTTGCTCACACACACACACACATATATATATATATATATATATATATATATATACATATTTGCACATATTTACACATATTTTCACATATATATACTTATTTACACATCATCATCAGCATCATTGGTTTTTTAACGTCTGTTGTAAGACATAGACCCTCCCCGGGATTCGCCACAATTCTCTATCATGATCGTCGCGGAGCTAGTATTTCCTGAATTTATCTAGTTCATCTCTCCATCTTGTGTTTTGTCGGCCTCGGTTTCTCATGTGATCTCAGGGATCCATGTTGTGAGTCGTGATGTCCATCGGTTGTCTTTCATACTTGCAACATGGCCTGCCGATTACCGTTTGAGTTTTTTAATAGCTTCTATGATGTCTCGAACTCCTACTTCTTCTTTATATACTGTGCTGTCTTGTGATCTCTCCATGTAAGGTTGAGCATGATTCTCTCGCGCACATTGCATACTTCTCAGTTTATAGGTCAGTCTCTTGGCTCCATGAGTGACTATCAGGAGAATGCATTGGTTGTATACTCTTCTTTTTAGGATTATTGGGATGATCTGGTTTTTGAAAGTTTAGCTTGCTCTGCCAAAGGCTTGCCATCCAAGAGGGATTCTTTACTTGATTTCCTCCTCTTTTGAGGATCACATTGAGATTCGTTGTCCTTGGTTGATGTAGTGGTCTACCTTGCCGAGTTTTGCATCTTTTATCTTGACAGTAAGGTTTTTATTCTCAATGTGATTTTTGCACTTGATTTTCGTTTTACTGAAGTTCATGTGTTGGCCGATTTTTTTGCTTCCCTCGTTTAGTTCATCTACCATTAGTGGAAGTCGTATAGGTTCTCAGCGAAAAGGACGATGTCGTCTGCAAATCTAAGTTTACTCAGACATTCGCCGTATGCAAAAAAAATACATACATATTTACACACACATATATATATACATATTTACACACATATTCATACATACATATATTCACACACACACACTCATATATACATACATATCTACACACAAATATGTTTACATACATATTTACACACACATATATATACATACTTTCATATTTATGTATATACATACTTACACACACACATTTATATACATATTTACACACATATACGTATATATATTAACACACGCATACATATATGCATATTCACAAACATATACATACATTCATATACATTCATACTTACACACACACACACACACATATATATATATATATACATATTTACATACAAATATATATTGGTAAGAGCGTCGACAAAGAGCGCTAACTATTCTATTCAAATTGTGTCTAAAACAGAGTAAAGTCGCGAACACTGCAATCATAATGCTTCTACATAAAAAAAGAAACCCCCAAAACTTCAACAACTTCACACTTATAAACCTACTCAAATGCATATACAAACTTTCCTAAAAAATCATCACCAACCATATCACTAAAACACTAGATGAAAACCAACCACGGGAACAGTCTGGATTTAGAAGAAGTTACTCGACCAGTGACCATCTCTACTTAATAAATCAGTTGAAAAAAGGGGCAGAATACAAAATGCTACCCGCTGTAGCATTTATAGAAGCCATTCGACTCTGTAGAAATTCCATGACGGCCATCATCCTACGTGGTGTAGACCTTGTATACGCCAAAGCACTGCATCATATATACAATCAAAGCAACTTCTTTAACAGGCTACATAAGGACTCTGAACCTCCCAGCTCCAAAACGAAGTAAGGCAAGGTGATACCAGCTCACCCGAACTCTTCACAGCCTGCCTCGAGATGATCTTCCAAAACCTGGATGGGGAAAATAGAGGAATCAAAATAGACGGCGAATATCTGATCCACCTAAGATTTGCAGACGACATTGTGTAGGTATTCCGCGAAAAGGACAACCTCCAACTAATGCTATATGAACTAAACGAAGAAAGCAAAAGAGTCAGCTTTTACATGCCTTTCAGTAAAACGAAAATTATGTACAACAATCACATTGAGAATAAGAACATAACTGTCAAGTTTGAAGATTCAAAACTTGGGAAGGTCGACCACTACATCTACCTTGGACAACAAATCCTCAAAAGAAAAGGAAATCAAGCAAAGAATCACCCTAGGAAAGCAAGCGTTCGGCAGAGCAAGCTCAATTTTCAAAAGCCAGACCATCCCAATAATCCTGAAAAGAATAGTATATGACCAATGCATTCTCCCCATAATCACGTACGGAGCTGAAACATAGAACTTGATCAAGAGACAGGCCCACAAACTGAGAAGCAGGCAACGTGCACATGAGAGAACTATGCTCAACATTGGATGGAGAAATCAGAAACCAGCACATTATATCAGGGAGAAAATAAAAGCCTGACACACAAGAAAACAGAAATGGTAATGGGCTGGTCATTTTGCAAGAATGTCAGTCAACAATGGAACATCGCAACTCACAACATGGATCCACAGGGATCACATGCACAACAACGGCCGCCAAAATAGAAAATGAGGAGACGATAAAGACGAGTGGCAAACCCAGGGTAGAGTCCATGTCCAATAATGGACATCAAGACAGCTATGATATACATATATATATATATTTACTCATTCACGTATATATATATATATATATATATATATATATATATATATATATATATATATATATATATATAATAACACATTAACAATATATATATATATATATTTATATATATATATATATATTTATGTATACTTTTACACGTATGTATTCTTATATATTTACATACATATATATTCACACATATATATTGATACAAATATATATATGCATATTTATTTCCAGCTCTACTCTAAAACAACTTCCATAATATAAAGTTGAATGTATCGAGCACTCTATGAAATAAATCCATCACATATCAGAAGTTGCTTTATAGTGTCAATATATAATTATATTATGCAATACTGCTGGTCTGATCCGTACCATATGTTCTACGTATATATATATATATATATATATATATATATATATATATATATATATTAAATTGAACACACACACACATATATATACATATATGTACGTATATATATATTAACTTATAATTATATATATATGTATATATACATATATTTACACACACACACACACACACACACACATATATATATAGTAAAGTACACATTATACATACCTTACTGAGACATGGAGAAGGAACACATTCCTAGAACAACCATCACTTCTGACAAGGACAACCACCCTAACACCACAATGGAACCAACCTCTTCAGACAACATCACAACATGGTCGGTGAGACTCTACCGTAGAAGAGAAAAAATTACCCGCTTTGAGTCACATCTAGACTTCCTAAAGTCCTGTAAGGACAATAAACTCACCCCCGTGAATTTCAGGATCTCCCTACACCCCTCCATAGGGAACCAGGATGCAGATTTCCTTAATCTATGGAACAACAAGATCCACACACTTTCTATGGATCTTTTAGATGACACCATCCAATTCTGCCAAAAAACCATCAAAGACACTCTAACAGACATCAGCGAATTGGAACAAAAATTACAACAACACACATACACAGATGAATATAATAAAATACAGGAAGCCATCAACATCAACATAGGAGGAAGAAAAAAACAACTTAACCTCACCAAAACTAAAAAATACAACAAACTTAGACACAACATCACACACAGATCTGCGAATCCACAGAATATGAGAGAAATTAAGATACAACCCACCAAAAGAGCCACCAGGCCCCTGCTACACACCCACAACTTACCACCTACATACCCAACAAAAACCAATTCCCCCACCAAACACAGATTTAACACTAGACACACAGACACAGGCTACCCAACAAGAATCACCAATACTGACAAAAACATCATCCATACTCACACGAACAACGATAGAAATAGATACACGCATATGAACAAACAAAACAAAAACACCTACACTGGCACTAACAATACTAACACCTATAACAGACACGCACATATGAACAAACATAACAGGAACACCTACACAAATACTAATATTACTGACACCAATATTGTGAACAGACACAGCTATATGAACAAACACAACGACAAAAACCAGCATACAGATAATAGGAACAAGAACACTAGACACCATAAGGTCCTCAGACCTACTACCCCTCATACTCTGCAAAAGGAAAGCCCTAAGAGTAGCATCCCCCCTCAACCCATCACATTGACCCTTCGAAAGCATCCTGAAGACCCAGGCAAACACCCTGACCAGCAGGTAACCCCTACATCAACCCACACACACACTCCACCAAAAAATGAGGAAAGCCCCCTACCACTAAATATGGAAGGTGGGTTAGAAAACCTGATTCCAACACTAGTAAGCAGTTTAGAAAACTTACTAAAACACTACTACACACCATCAAAATACTAAACTGAATAACCCTCACCACACAGAACACTAATACACACAACTCCTACCATTAATATCCTCACACCCACATCTTAGACACATTCAATAATGGAAGCTTCAAAGTCACCTAGACCCATAGGAAAAACTTCACCTTAGCCTGTTACAACCCCTGTCCAAATCAAAGCCATAACATTTTCAGTAACTTTTAAGGTTGATACCTATGTAGCTCCTTGACCCCACCACCCCTCCTTCTACACTATCCCAAACATACTAAAAAATCCACCTCCACAACACTACCCCCTACCTTGACACACTCTGCCCTCCCCAAGTCCAACTGCTGCTGCTTTACCAAAATCCCAATACCTGCTGGTCATTCTTACATTCAGCATGAGGCCTCTAGTAGCCCTGACAACAAAACTTACCCACAAT
Source organism: Thysanoteuthis rhombus (assembly GCA_963457665.1). Taxonomy (NCBI): domain Eukaryota; kingdom Metazoa; phylum Mollusca; class Cephalopoda; order Oegopsida; family Thysanoteuthidae; genus Thysanoteuthis; species Thysanoteuthis major. The sequence goes on along the minus strand of OY735210.1, from coordinate 25,075,818 downwards.
GCATAGCCGCTGGCAGTGGACTCTGGTTCCACATGGTACATTTTAATTCACACTCACACAACACGCACCACTGATGATGGGAGAAATCCCGAAACATGTATGGACTATTGACATATAAGGATTAATAAAACCTTACCACCAGAAACTTCACTCCCGAGTCTGTCTCACTCTCTAAAGTACACATTATATATATATATATATATATATATATATATATATATATATACACATATATGTATACGTATTTCAGTAATAGACATATTTGTTCCAACAGAATGAATTATATATCGCATTACATTATACAGAACCTTATTTGAAATGATCTCTGGCCGACACATGGTTAATATATCATTCAATTTAGACAACTCAAATTGAATAAACAAATAAAGAAAATGGGGCTAATTATATATTTACACACACAAGCACACAGATATTCATATTTATATGTATATATACATATATATAATGTAACTATGAATGCTGTTTCATGTTTTTCTTTACAAAAATTTACAAGCTGTGGTTTTATACGTGTAATCATTCGATTTGATGAAAGTTTTAACATATCTGTTTAATAAAATCTACTTATTTCAAGTCACACACACATACATCAGAATTTTCTTTCGATTTTCTTTTTGGGAATGAAGATTACCAATCGTGTACGGCAACCACCAACCACCCCACCTAAAAGAAATACCACCTACCAGTGACAATTGCTTAAGATGTGCATCATATTTAAGGACTCTGGCTATATCTTTGTGTTGGCATGACAAGATAGAGAGAATTTTCAACATCTAAACAATACAAAATTAGGTCAAGTACAGAGAAACTTCGATTATCCAAACAAGACGGTTGGGGACACGATTACGGGACCTTGAAATTTTGTTTGGATAATCCGAATAATTCCTGATCGGATAATCGAAGCTTCTCCGTAGTTGGTGGCGCTGTTGATAACTGTCACATGAAGGAGATGAATATAAAGCAAGATTTCTTGTTTCCAGACGAAGTTTGTAGTCGTTCAAAGTTCCTGCAATTCAATCTGGCAATGCATTCATATACTTATAAAATAGACACAAAAACATGCAAACATTTAAAAAAACATCGGGGACTTATTCGTTAGTCTCCACCAGACGTAAATGTTCATAATTATTGAGAATTGATACGTTAAAATCATTTAGTCTCATCGAGATTACTATGTTTACGCTTAAGGCTAGGTTTCTTGTAGCAGGGACTAACGAAAAAGACGCCGAAATGTAAAAATTGAAAAAAAAGAACTTGTTCATTTCCCGGTATTTTATGAAAACAATGAAATGGTAAGTAAGTATGCAAGTAAGTTATATATATATATATATATATATATATATATATATATATATATATATATATATACACTTTTCGGTGATTTCATGGTAAGTGATTAAACATTTTGTTGTTTTTGAAACATATTTATATCTTTTACTTTTCAAGTCTCTCGTTTTTTTCAAAGTTCTTTCATCGTATGGCCATGAAATGAAGCGTTCGAACGTTATTTTCCAACCAATATATATATATATATATATATATATATATATATATATATATATATATATATATATATATATATATATATATGATATCGGTGAAGAAATTGTTCTTATAACAGTAACCCGGTCCAAAGGAATGAAAAAAAGTCTTCTACATGATTGGGCGTGTCCTGTCGTTGGTACATCTCTTCTTACTCATTCAGTAAGAATTGTCAATGTTTCTCTTTCATTCTTATGTATTGTTTTTCTTTTGGAAAAATATTTACAAATATGTATATTAGTCTTTAGGAAAAATGTTTTAGTAAAAGAGAAAAGAATAATTAAATTGTCAGAAAAATTTACTGATCCCTTAGAAAAATAATTGGAAGCACGAATTTTCCATTTCATTCTTCATTGCTCTTACTTATATATACACGTGTGTGTGTGTATTTGTGTAATAATGTGTGCGCGCGTGCGTGTGTGTGAATTTACCGGGTGTCTGCAAAGAGACGCAAAATTCAGAAGGGTGATAACTCTCTCAAATAAACTCTGGAGTTGCTTCCCTTTAAATTACGGTCGTTCGATTGGTTGATATGCTTAGCTGAGAATACAAATAAGTGTATCAGCCAATCAGCTGACCGTGATTGTTGAGAAGGCAATTATGAAGTTTCATTCTAAAGAGGTATTTCCTTTTCAAATGTTGCGCTTAATTGCAGGAACTCTGTCGGGAAATAATTCAACAGTTTCATTTGTAAACGCTGTAAAAGTTTTTATAAATGTCTACATTTATCAATGCATCTAAAAAGTGTGGGTCACCCAGTGGGTATGGAACTCACACCAGTAATAGCCACACCACGTGGCAACTAAATGTACTTATTTTTGTGCTCACACGCGCCTGTGTTTGTTTGTATTTAAGCAGATGAATATATAATAGTATTCTCATAATTTGGTTTGCAAGTTTTATAAATATGTGCATTTATTATGTACCTATTGTGTGCGTGTATTCCAAATTACGTCAATCCTGTTATAGTAGTCTCCATATAAACTGGCCTGTGAGCTTTATTAATGCATACATTTATTGATCAATGTACTTGTATATATATATATATATATATACATATATGTATGACAGGTATGTAGATAGATAGATGGATAGATATTATCATGATTATGTGTTCGTATATATGGGTATAGTTGTGTACGCATACGAATGCGTTCGAAGTCTTTTTGAACCCAGGTTGAAACGGAAACATTTATCACTTTTTATAAAGATGATTTTCTATATAATTTTTTCTTTTAATTTTTTTTTCTCTTTTTATCCAAAAATGGTTTTTTGAAGTGTGAAAAGAGCTTTGGAAGTTTTTAAAATATGTCCACTTCTGTGAAAAAAAAACAAAAAAAAAAAATTTTTTTTTCATTTAAATTTTTGAAGCATTTCCAATATTGAAAGAATTTTTTTTTTTGCTTCATTTGCTTCGTTTTCTTTTCATTACGTAAAAAAAAAGTATAACTATTCAAATCATAAAAATGGAAGAAAGGTAATGTCCAGAAGTATCGATTTTTGTTGGTGCGAATTCCTTTTGTTTTTTTTTTACAGTATCTGAAAATCTCTGAAATATATGTACCCACTGAGTAAGCCGGCATGTTTGCACTGACCGGCCATGGGCAAAAATCCAACTTTTTCAAACCCACCAATCGTTTTCAAGATCCTAATCATCGCTTCGTTATTCGAGAAAAGATCCACATACATCCCAAGATAGCCTATCTTTTGGGCGTAGTCACATGCTAGCCTCATACAAAGTTCCCCAAGTCTCTGTCGTCGGGCCGACTTCTTCACAATGATAAAAGAATCAGCCACTCTCCAGCCTCGGTAATATTTACTCATTGCCAGCAAGAATGCGGCCATAAGTTCTCCAGTCTCAAGGTTCGTGATTCCGAAGAAATCACCATAGCGAAGCTCGTCATGAAAGACTTCATATTCTGGGTACTCGTCAACGCAAAACCCAGTGCCATCCTCGGAGGCTTGCTGTACCATTTGGAAGGTCTCCCGGAACTGTTCATCTGTGAGGTAATCGATTTTGGCCTTGGTTCCATTGCACAGACTGATGGTCGTCGGCAGGAAGTTGAGTCGGGATCTCTCTGCGTAGGCCAGGATGTTTGTGTTGTTGTTCTGCAACGTCCTGGAATGAGGAAACCTTTATTCTTTTAATTAAACTTGAAACTTTATAAATATTCAAACATGGCAAATCATAAAAGGAGATCAAATATCATAAAAAATTTTTTTAGCAATAGGAAACTATAGAATCGATTACTAGATAATGTAGTGCTATCAACAGATGTGAATGATTTTAAAAAGAATAATAATATTTATTACACAATCGCAAATGTTTAAAGGCCTGGATATTGCATGAATATATAGTATGATGTATGCTTGTATATATAATTTGTATAGTTCTTTTCACACGAAAATGAATGTTCTAAATAAAATATTTTTTGATTCTCAAAACAGAACTAGAAAAATTGCATTTTGGTAAAATATGCAGCAAGTAAAGAGTCAAATATATCATTTATTACCGGTAGAAATTGCTTTAATCAAGATTAACTCAACCCCTAACCTTGATCATAATCCTAAATCATCAATCAACCTATTGATCCCCGCAGAGAATCTTCGTCTCTGTAGAGCAGTTCTTTGTTTCAAATGGTTGGTTGATATTTATCAGCAAACGTCCCCTGTATAATTACCCCAGTACCATCGCCCAGATACTTGCCCATCTGACAATAGCATAGCGACTGTAAAGCCTAAGTTCAAGTTTGTGGAAATGATCACGCTCCTGGGGGAAATTGACAAGAAAACAATTGTCAAGAGTCATTTATCTGGTTGTGGGGGGATCAGTTGTAGAGGGGGCCAGTTTTTTGTTTATGAAGGTAATTGTTCTGGGCAGCTGTCCTGCTACCCTCGGGTCAGATTTGAATACTTTTTTTGTTCCTCTTTAGGGATTTTCGTCAATCAACCTGTCCAAAATGCATCGTTGCGTCACTCAGACCACACCCACATCCATCATCATCATCATCATCAAAGTCATCATCATCATCATCATCATCATCTGCATTTTAGCGTCTGTAGTTGGACATAGACCTTTGCCAAGATTCGTCAGACCACTTTATCATGGGCGACGCGGAGGCAATACTTTCTGAACTCGTCTAGTTTGTCTTGCCATCTCATATTCCGTTGGCTACAGTTTCACATGTGATCTCTAGGGATCCACATCGTGAGTCACGATATCCAGCGACTGTCTGCCTTTCTCGCAACATGGCCAGCCCATTGACATTCGAGTTTTCTGATAGATTGTATGATATCTCGGACTCATGATCTCTCCGTGTGATGTTGAGCATGATTCTTTCATGTGCACCTTGCGTGTTTCTCAATTTGTGGTCTGTCTCTCGGTTAGGTTCCATGTTTCATCGGGAAGATGCTTTGGTTGTAGAGCTTTCTTTTTCAGGACGAATGAGATTTTTCTTGTTCTTGAAGGTTGCACTCGTTCTACCACAATTTTGCCATCCTAGATTGATTCTTCGCTTGATTTTTATGCCCCTTACAAAAAAAAATCAAATGAGATTTAGAATAAAAACATCTGTGGCGTTTCATAAAATGCTTTCATTCAAGCCGACAACTATCCATTCAATTAATTGCAAATTATGAATGAATGAAAAACACATCAATAATCAGCCATCTTTCCCGTCTTTTTCGATTGCATTTACTCGAACATACTACTCGTCGTATGATCTAGTCGGCGCGAACAGAGAGACAAAAAACAAGGAGATGTTGGCAGGCAGATCGGATGAGATCTTAAAAGCGATTCTCTGTCGTGAAAAGTGCGTGTCACGGCTGCCAGTACGTAATTACGATTTGATATACGCAATTTATCGGTATCTTAGGAGGGGCCAATCGGTGCATAAACTTTCAAAACATACAAGTGAAAGGCAGGGTCCGTCAACCGAGCCTCACTTAAAGTCAAATCTCCATCAACTTAAATCCTGTTGGCCTCTAATGCCAGTGCAGCCAACCCCAAAAATCGACCTCGAAAAAGAGTGGAAAAAAAACGCTAAAAAAAAAAGACAAACACAGTTATCTTTGTGAGGTTTGCCTAAAATGGCTAGAAAATAGCCAAAGATTGGCTAAAGTTCCCGAATAATAGCGCTGATAATTGGCTAAAAAGTGCTAAATGTTCAGTGTGAAAAGTGCTGAACTGAAAACACCGTCGTCGGAACTTTCTGATCATGCAAGAATCAAATATTTCAATAATTGTTAACTGTTGCAGTTGCTTTCATACGGTACTGTACGTTGGGGTGTTGGAGATTTTGGAAGCACACGATTTCATTATTAAATATGCAAAAATATCATTCACTTGTAAAGAATACTTGTTACGGTTTGAATCAGACGACATTATGATTACAATAACAGAACCATAATAAAGTCTCAATGACAAAGTGCCACCGGAAGTTGATAATTATAAACAATTGAATTGAACTATGAAATCCAGCTGAGTAACATTGCACCGCTTGAGGAGAAAAGGTGCCTCTCCTGGCAAAAGGGGTGCAGGTTCGAGTCTCACTAAGAGCTTATACTTCATTTCCGCTCTGCACAGTCAACCAGTGACGGTAGACTGACGGTCTGAATAGTTGCGACTGAAGGCGACTGAAATTAAGTATTTCACCAGTCAAATATGAATAAATAACGGTTGACAGTACTTCATCAATTAGAAATTTGATATGATGGAAGATTTTGTTTCCCCAGAAATGCCGAGACAGCAAACATTAACCACTAACCCAATACCCTTGACAGGAAGAAAAAAAAATAAACAAAACAACAAAAACAAACGAACAACAAAAGACTAAAAAAACAACAACAAGCAAACAAACAAACAAAAAGAAAACAAACAAAACAAGCCCAGTTACTGCAAGGGAAACTCTACTCATACTTCTACCCTGACTAAAGACGATTATTGCAACTTTTTATTGTATATTTGATAAATAGAAAAAAAAAGTTCTGTCTAATAAATGTTTTTATCCATTAGAATGAAATACGCCCTTGCGTATTTGTAACGTAAATTTTCGTAGATATGTAAGCCTGGCTCAGTCCGTAAGACAGCTGCCTATCGGTCACTTCGTTTTTAAGTATAAATTTGTTTTAACGAGACGGGACAGTCAAACAATGAAGACTTTACTCCCCTAAATTAGGTGAGGTTTCTTGTTCTTGTTCTTTTAGCTACGGTGGAAAGACGAAGTCAACTCCAGCCTACGACTTTGACTAGAGAAGAAAAAAAAACAAACAGTAACCTTATTTGAACCTTTAGCAATTAAGTCACGACATAACCATGAGTTATTATACACGAACCGGTTAGACAGAGGCTGCATTGTCGCCGTCTATTAATGCAAATCTTTATTTCTAAGAATATGTCCTGTGTTAATTGAAGATTTGCACTGCCCACGGCATCAGGCGGCCGAACGTTCGGGTCTGCTTGATATACGTCACCTGATTGTAACCAAGATCTGACGATTAGATAAACCTGTAATTAATTGGACCAAAAGCGGCACACTGAACTCGTAGGAAGTGCCTAGTGATTTTTTTTTTGCTTTAGAACAGGGGGCGACTAACTACGGCCCATGGATTGAGCCGACCCACGGCCTCATTTCATTTGGCAACGTCGGATTTTTTTTTTTTTTTTACAGACCAAATATTTCAGCACTGCGCATTCCAGCTATTCTATCAATATATTCGGCTAAATTTGAACCACATTTTGACAATATTTTGTGCCCCTGTGAGACCATAGTTATAATTGATTGAGAGTAGTTTATGTAGGTTTATCGTCATCATCATCAGTACTTTTAACGTCCTTTGTTGGACATGGACCTTCCCCAGGATTTACCTCACTTCTCTATCGTAGGCATCGCAGAGCCAGTATTTTCTAAATTAGTCTAATTCATCTCTCCATTTTGTATTCTGTCGGACTTGGTTTCGCATGAGATCTCTGGGGATCCATGTTGTGAGTAGTGATATCCATCGATTGTCGGTCTTCCTTGCAACCTGGCCTGCCAATCGCCATTTAAGTTTTCTAATAGATTATATGATGTCTTGGACTCCTGTTTTTTTGCTTTATATACTGTGCTTTGTGGTCTCTCCATGTGAGGTTGAGCATGATTCTCTCATGTGTGCGTTGCATGCTTCTCAGTTTGTGGGTCAATCTCTTGGTTAGATTCCATGTCTCAGCTCCATAAGTGACTATCGGGAGGTTGCATTGGTTGCATACTCTTCTTTTTAGGATTATTGGAATCGTCTTGTTTTTGACGGTTGAGCTTGCTCTACCGAAAGCCTGCCATCCTAGGGTGATTCGCCGCTTGATCCCTTTCTCTTTCGTGGGTTTCATAGAGATTCGTTGTCCTAGGTAGATGTAGAGTTCTACTTTTCCCAGTTTTGCATCTTCGATTTTAACAGTTATGTTCTTATTCTCAATGTGATCGTTGCACATGATTTCCACTTCACTGAAGTTCATGTGTAGGCTAACTCTTTTGCTTTCTTCAATTAGTTCATATATCCTCCAATAATAATGATAAAAAACCTATAAAGTAATTAAAAAAAATGTTTCCATAACCCCGTATGATTGTTCTTTCAATTCTATTGGCCTTGGCACTTAAGGAATATAAAAATTTTTTTATTCAGTCCAGCTCTCGAAAAGTTAGCAGACCCTTCTTATAGAACAGCAATGCACGGGGGGGGGGGGGGGATTGAAGTGGATTTGGGGTCAGGGGAAAAAATTCTAACAGAAAGTGTAATGGTAGAAATATTCATTGTTATCAGTCTTTTATTGTCCGTCTTTGGACATAGACCTTTCCCAAGATTCATAACACCTCTCTATCGTGGGCGTCGTTGAGCTGGTAAATAAAAGGAGTAATTGACGAAACATAGGATAAAAAGGGGAGGAATCTGACCCGAGACTCGGAGAACCACAATTATATAGTTTTAGTCTCATTCCCTTAAAATGTGATGTTTAATGCCGTAAGAAAGGGTTTTATTTGCAATAATACTAAACTGCACCTTTGCTTCCCATTCGACATAGGTAATCATGGACATGACTCTCTCTCTCTCTCTCTCTCTCCCTCTCTCTCTCTCTCAGTGCTTATGCCATCTATATGTAAACATTTTTGAAAAAGTTTTTTAATGTTTCGTTTTTAAAGCTATAAAGTTTCCAAGACTTTAAATATATATATATATATATATATATATATATATATATATATATATATATATATATATATATATATAATTTAAAAGATATATGCTTAGAAACCTCAAATTATTTCTTGTACACAAAAAAACAGACAACAATGGAAAATTTATTTGTCACCCGAACTGTTACGGGCTGTCATGAAAGGAGCCTTTTAGATTGGCACAATAAATAAGTGAATGAAATAGAAAAAAAAAACTTGAAATCTTTCGTTGCGAGCAATAAAGGTTCCTGTCGTCGTACGAGTCAGTTTTGTTGGCAGTTGCATTTGACATAATTATAACATTGAAGGAAGAGGATTTAAGGGAAAGAGAGATACAAAGGGATAGAAAAAAGATTTTTAAAAAAAAGGTAAGGCGAAAGAGAGGAGAGCGGAGAAAGGGAAGGAAAATGAAAAAAAAAAAAAGAAAGAACTTATGGCTACGAAAAGAATAATAAAGTAAAAGGAAGATAATAGATAGAAAAAAGTAAGAAGGGACAAACAATAAGGGGGAAAAAGAAGAAGAAAAGAAAAGGAGAAAAAATGGAAGAAGGGAAAATAGAAAAGAAGAACTAAACAGAAAAATGAAAAAAAATACAGGGAGAACAAAAAGAAACACAAGAGAAAAGAAGAAAATGAAAATAGATGAAAAAGAAAATACGAAGACGAAAGGAAACAACGACGACGACGACGACGAAGAAGAAGAAGAGTTATAAACTTATGACAATGGAAGTGAAGAATAAAAAGAACGTGAAGGAACAGTAGAGCAAGGACAAAACGGAGAACAAAGTAGGAGAAAAGAAAAAAAAAAAGAAGAAAAACTACCCTCTCTATTGCCTAGATATTATAATTATTTCTTATCAAGAATACCCAAGAATAAGATCTTTGTTGGAGAGAAGTACACTTTCCCTATACTCCATTCACTTTCCTATACTTCATTTCTCTCAGTCTGATTTCTCATGAGATATTGGATACATAATTCAAGTTAAGCAACGTCAAACCTGGTCAGTACTTTAATGTCTAACCGTCTGGGAATACCAAGTGCCGTTGCTTGCTGGGGGTATGCCCTACGGTCATGTTGATCTCCAAACATATTAAGCACTTATTTCCTCGAAAAAAACTTCGAGAAGGGGGAAGCGGAACTCGGATGCAACACTTCCAACCAACCAGATACCGAGACACAAGAGCTCTAATTCCTTGAGCTAAGACCAGAATCAATACGACTGACACCCGAAACAACTTCCACATAGGACAACTAACCTCTGGATAACTGTACCCCCAGATAAATGACCTTTGACAATTTCCCTCAGGACATTTTCCCCCTGGTCATTTACTTAATTTCCACTAACTTCAACTTCGGCTTTACAGTTGCTATGTTATTACCAGGTGTTGATTATCCAAGGGGTAGTTGTCCGAGAAAGCCTGTACAGATGACCATAGGGAAAGTTATAAATGTTATACAGGTCTACTCAACGGGCTATCCAACAGTGGAGCGTTCCCATATAAACCTTTCACCAACCTAAATACATATATATATATATATATATATATATATATATATATATATATATATATATATATATATATATGTGTATGTGTGTGTGTGTGTATTTTTTGTGTTGCATTTTTCAGTAAGCACAATAATAGTACACTCTAATACTACGCAGAGAGCCAAGGAGTGATGCTTTAGGCAAGCGTACATATTCTGGTTCTAGGAAGAAGTGCCAATCCATTTGGAAATAATCTCATCATTTTTTTACGAAGATTATGCTTAATGATGATAAATGTGTTTGTACCGAAAGAGTAAGAGAATTAAAAAAAACAAAAAAAAACAGAAACAACAACAAAAAAGAAAACAAAAAAGAAAACAGTGGTGGTGAAAGAGGAGGGTCAAGAGGGGTTTTGAAGAAGGAAAAGGAAGGGGGAAGAGAACAGAAGATGAACTACAAAGACCTTTTGCCAATGCCATGGTCAGGGGAATTATATATGCATTGATCCACTTAGAAATTCGATCACTTCCCTCGTAGCTTATTGACCACCTTCCCACGAAATCCCGTATAAATAGATTGAGAACTCTTTGAAATATCGAGTGGTCAGACAATAAATTTTGGCGATATTATGTGGTGTGGACATATAGCTACAATGGCGGGGGTAATTGTGCATAGATCGGCGCCCGAATTTAATCACTTCTTTCGTTGCCTATTGCTCTCCCCTCTTCCACAAAATTTCATGAAAAAAAAACTCATTGGGAGATATCGTGTGGACAGCTATACGCATCGAGATAAGTATACGAGGGAAAAGTGGGGGATCAAACAAATAGACCAGTATCCACCCCCAAATTCAACCAATTCTTCCTTGCTCCATCGCCCACCCGTCTGCAGGTTTTCATTAAAATTGATTGAGAACTTTCGGATATGTCGTTTGGGCAGAAACACAGATATGGTCGAACATATATATATATATATATATATATATATATATATATATATATATATATATATATATATATATATACCTCTACAGTTGGCAGAGGTGCTCAAGATGAAAATGATGGAAGAAGAGAGAGAAGGAGTGAGGAAGAAAAGGAAAAAAAGAGGAAGAGAAAAGAAGAGTGAAAAAAGAAGGGAACAAAGAGAAGGAAAAGAGAGATGAAATAGAAAGGAGACAAGGATAGAAAGAGACAGAGAAGGAAAAAAGAAGATATCGGAAGGAGAAAATGAAAAGGAGTGGATGAAAGAGAGGGAGAGTGAGAGAGAGAGAGAAGAAAATTAAAAGGAGTGGATCAAAGAGAGAGAGAGAGAGAGAGAGAGAGTGTGAGAAGGGTAACAGGAATCGTAAAGGCACGACAAAATTCTCCGAAGAGGATAAAGACAGAAAAATCAATTATGATCTATTAGAATATTTCCGACTAAATGAAGAAAGCGGGAAAGTTGACCTCCACGTGAATTTCAACAAAACAAATGTCACGTACAACGAATATGTTGGGACAAAGACACAGCGATCGAAATAAAATATGCAGAGCTGGAGAGAAACCACTATTTCTACCTAACACAGCGAGTTTCCATGAAGACATCAACAGAAGAAGTAAAGCGAACAATCACATCAAGTTGGCAAGTGTTCGGTAGACCAAGAACAAGAAAAATCCCAATAGCCCTAAAAAGAAGGGTATACAACCAATATATCCTACCGATTGTCACCCATGGAGCTAAAACATGGAACCTAACCGAGAGACTGACCTCGAACTGAGAAACACGCAACGTGAACATGAAAGAATCATGCTCAACATCACATGGAGAGATCACGAATGCAATATATTTGGAATTCGAGCTGAAACATGGAACTCAACCAAAAGATTGATTCTCAAACTGGGAACCATGCAACGTGCACAAGACAGAATCATGCTCAACCTCACATGGAGAAATCATAAGACAGCACACTGTATCAGAGAAAAAAAAGAGGAGTCCCAGGCATCACAGAAACCGTTAGAAAACTCAAATAGCAATGGGCTGGACATGTTGCAAAAATGGCAAATACCCGATGGACATCACGTTTCACAACGTGGATCCCCAGAGATGCGAAACTGTGGCCGAAAGAAAGTAAGATATCTTGAAAAAATTCAGAAAGTGCTGGCTTTGCAATGCCCATGATAGAGGTCTGGCGAATCTGGGGGAAGGTTTATGTCCAACGACAGACGCTAACAGGCTGCTGATGCTGATGGTGATGAATCATATCACAGTGTTTTCATGCTGGAAATGTACTTTTACCATGGTGGGTGATATGGACAAGTCGCGTTGAATACACCGATTCTTGTCAGATCACTGACGTTAAGCGACTCGGAGCCTTGTCATCAATCATCAAGACAGACATCAATCATGACGTAATTGAAGTATTTTTAGCTGACAAAATTGAAAATTTTGCTTTACGTATGCAGAAATAATTTTTGCTTTTTATTACTTACTTTCTGATGCTTTCTCACAATTCAAACCAAAATGAGAAATCAAAGAAGATATTTGAATGATTGTTATACGTTCTAATGTTTTTATTTGATAAAAATTAATCATTGCTACAGTCTGTATTGCTATTGGTACCTACGTAGTTGAGATAAGCAAACTATGAATTATTCCATTTTATAAGATATTTGCTCTGAGTGAAAGAATACGGAAGGTACATCTGGCCTAAACTCGTGAATATCAACAAAAACAGCATTGTATGTTTTATGTGTTATAAAGCAGCGGACACCAGCTTATATGTGGAGGAATTGGTTGATATTTGTTCCATTTCTCATTCTTAATTTCGTACATTCGGCTTTATGCATACGCGTGTATGCCTGTGTGCGTGTACGGGTACATGTGCATATGTGTATGCGAGCGTGTTTGAGTATTTGTAAGTTTATGTGCATATGCAAGCGCACAGAAATGTATGTGTATGTGCCTATATGTATATGTATACGTGTGTGTGTGTACATGTGTCCGTGTGTACGAATGTGTGTGTGTGTGTGTGTGTGTGTGTGTGTGTGTGTGTGTGTGTGTGTGTGCATACATGTGCGTGTGTGAATGTGATCTTGCCGAAAAGGGGTTTTGTGTCTATAACAAAAGAATATCTACATAAAGTTAAAAGCATTTTGAGGATGGGAAGACCATGAAAGAGCTTTACGTACACAGAGGCACCTTTTGATGTCTTATACTTAGTTAGTGTCTGTATGAAAATTGGTCACCCAAGTATCAAATACAGGATTTTTTCTTTTTTCATTTTTCATTTTGCTTTTTTTTTTTTTTCGTACGTGAGGAGTGGATGGTCTTTATTCGGCGAAGATTTTATCTGCCTCTTGTTCTCTTTGCCCTTGGTAAAAAAAAAAAACAAAAACAAAAACAAAAAACTTTTTTAAGCGTCCCCCCCCAGGTTCGCGTTATAACGCGTGTAAATGATAAAACACAAGATATCAATCTACCTAGAAAATAGCTTGGTTCAGCTCCGAAATAGCTGAGTTGGTCGCGGCTCGGTTATAACACGACTGTTTTTTTTTAGGTTCCCAATACCCGTGTTATAACGGAGGAAGCCTGAAGGTGAGCGGTGCGCTTACCCTGGCACTAGTTCAGCCATCTCTGCTTAGGTTCACATCACATTACCTCTTACTCGGACCCCTCAGCACTATTGCCCTTGGGAAAGTCATTGATCCATCTCTCCCTCTAGCTATGGGTAAAATAGCACTGGTCAAAGTGAGCGACACCGCCCCGGATGATTGTCGGACCTAAGTTCATTCTACCTATCGCCAATGGGCTGAGGAAGTAGTAATGTGATTTGTGGAGCCCGAGCAGGGACTACTGAAGTCGTAGCCAGCCTGAGGACAAAATTTGATTTAGTTTCGTTCGACAAAACAGCAAATTAGACATTGCATAATGATTGTGTTGCACCGATCCGAATGGAAAATGGCGTTTCTGCTTTGTAAATCAGCATCTGAAATCCTGGCATTTATCAGGGCGCGAACACCTAGTATCTGCCAGAATTACACGTCTATTTCAATCATTTAGAAATTCCTAGGCTGATTACTGTTGAATAGATGGAAAATCTATTTGGATGAGTGGGTAGTGCCCTTGCACTGGTTACAGCTTCAACCGTCCCTACTTAAGCTCCATACACCACATCATTACTTACCCGGTAATATGTGAGATAGACTTAGAGGCGACAAGAGCTCTGAGTGGCGTCTCTTATTCTACCCTGTGCTATTCTACCCATAACGAAGGTAGGGTAGATTGATTCATATCTTTCGCAAGGGCATCAGTGCGAAGTGAAGTCCCGGTCGGAGTTTGAACTCGACCCGCAGAGTCTATTCATATTCATATTCAGTTGTTATCTACTTGATCAACTTAGTTAATCATGCTGGCCTCAGTTATGATCGTAATTTGTTTTTGTTCTAAATCGTACGTCCTACATTTTGGGCCTTATGCCAGACTTGGCCAAGTTTAGTGAGTACGTAACTACCACAAAAAAAAAACCAACTATAAACTCGATTATACACCTGAAAACATTCATCATCAAACGACGGGCCGATATTCGATTTTAACAAAACCTTTCTACCCTGTGCCTGACTAAGACAACAATAACTCCTTTTGTTGGGAATCTAGGTTATCAAGTTAAAGCTATAATATAATATAGTGTTGTACTAATGTCCCTAATAAACACAGACATACATATACATATATGCACACACATACACAGATTCACACTCAAACACAGTAATATATGTGCGATTATTATCTTGTGTGATTGAATAATGTCCCAGCTTAATTTGCGAAATGGTGTGTAAATTAGGCCCAAAGACAAATTGTACGTACGTGTACAAGGTGTTTTGAAAAATATGTGACTACTTCAGCAATAGGCCATTGTTTCTATCTCAAAGAGAGTCAAACGCTATTATAGTGAATAATAGATATAACTATAATGATATCATTGTCACTTTTTGAGGGTAGATGTTTATCTGTCACGCTATATACCAAGCGGATATATAAGATTATGAGATACCACCACGACTGCTATTGAATTGGCTGAGTAGACTGATGACATACACATGAACTGCTGCTACAGAGATAACATGTTAACCTTTTCAGGGCGGAAAGTGCCATATGGCCGAAAACAATGGAATATATTTTTAAAAGATTTACCTGACACTGAATAGCCTGAATGACTGTAGGGGCCACATGGCCCTCAGTTCCGCCCCCAAATCGAAATTTTTGATCTATTAGGGACACAATTTGGATTCTCCACGTATCTTTACCTAAGTTCTATATAAATTGTGTTTTTAATGCAACAACGTGCATATTCAGCCCAGAAAGGGTTAAAGGATTTCAAGCCGGAAGTATTATCAGTTAGTCAGAGGAAGAGGAGGCGGATATTGAAGTAGTGAAAGTTACCAGACAGATGACCTAATTTAAAGAAAAAACAACCTGAAAAGATGTCATCGGGAATCGTAGATCACTTTGACAAGCAAATTACTGATGAATTGAAAAGATATGCAATAGGCTATGATTACAAATGATCTAATAGTTAATATCAATAATTTTATATAATTACTGTGCTCGAGAACATTGTGACCTCGAATATAACGTGACTCCTACTTTTTGTAGCTAAAATCAGTAACATATGTTATCCTCTTACCGTTACAAATTTAAAAAAACTCATAAAAATAGATAAAAACTAAAAAGAACCTAAAATACAATTACTAAATATGGCATGGTTCCTGCTTTTGCTCGGTAACTTTGTACAGATTTACTTGTAAGTACTAATTCCCTATAATAAGTTGGTTTGTTACAGTACAGAAAAAAACTGTTTGCAGTCATTTTGACGGGTTCTATGTGAGAGTCATATGAATACCCAACTAATATATCTCTTGTAGTCGTGCGGCTGTTACTCTTTAATTGCCGTCTGTCTCTTCGTTAGTGCTAGCAACTAAATCACTCGATGATACAAACTTTGTCACGGAGAAGAGACGCTCTAAAGAAAGGAAGAGAGAAACAACGGAAGACAACACAAAAGAGCGAAAAGAAAAAAAATCGAATGAAGAAAGGAAGTAAGTGAAGTGATGCCCTTACACTGGCTACGACATCAGCTCTTCTTGTCCGGACTAGACATATCAAAAGTCTCTCTCTGTGTCTCGGTTAGTGCTCCGAAAATTGCAACATGTAAAATAGACGTTAGGGTGACAAGCACCTGAAGAGGCGTCGTTTACTTTGTACGATGCGGAATAGAGGACAAATAGAAAATTAGAAATACCACAGATGGCCATTCGTGTTCGATTGTCGGACTGGATCATAATTTGGAAGGATATCAGCACAATATTGTTTCCCAATCTAATTTTCTACCATAGTATTATTAAGATCAAACTGACTGGAAAAGAATTCGTTGGTGGGGTAGGATTGGATACATGTATTTTGCAAAAATAAATTAGCCCGATCATTATACCAAGCGTTGAAGCCCAATTTCGAACCCGCTTCACTGAGTATCTGTATTCCAAGCCATACGTAGCTTGAAGCTATAGAACAGCTAATTGAAGACTGGTGATCCGTTCTCCAGCAGCGCCTCCTCATTATACTACAAAGCGTCGGGGCATAGGTACGCTCTTGAAATCTGCGGCAATAGTCGAGGGCACCATGCAATTTCTGGCTGACCCGCCATAAAATGCGACCTTGAAGTGGCGTATGGTTAAAAAAGATGACCATGTATCGCATTCGGCTATCATGGGATGGCGAATAAATCTTAATACTACTCTCGTTACTTGGACTTATGTTATGCCAAATCTTTCTCGCAAGACCTACACGAACTCGTTCGGTATTGAAAGTATGTCAAAATTGTGATTTAGAACATGATGTACGAAGGATTTCACTTATATTCCCGCATTATCAAAACAAAGACATTATAACGTCATGGGCATTATTAGATTAACTTTTTTTCTCTGTAAAAGTCATCCAAATAAAAGCTATTTCATGCGAGACGCAGTATGTATAAATAAATCGAACCTTGACAAAACTAAAAAAGCATATTTTATCAGTTTTGGAAAATTGTTCAAGGAGGCTGGGGTATTTGGGGATGCAGTGGTATAACTAGCATCAAATGCCATCAGTGACTAACATATCAAAATGTTAGTTACGCCCCTTGTTCAGTGTTGCCAATTCAGATGTTTTTCATCTCAATCTACATATTTTTTTATTTGCGTCTAGATCTCAGAAATTGCCATTAAAATGGTTTTTAATAGAATAATCAATATCTCGTATTTCTTTGGTTTTTAAGTGAGTCTGGCCGGCTGAAAGGCTGAATATCTATGTATGTGTCGCGTATGCAGTCCGCGCCAATGGAGCTGGAGGGCTGAAAAATTGAACTTCTATTCCTTATTATGTCTAGAGAAAAAGAATATATTTTTCAATGAAAATCCCCCAATAGGTTTTCAGTGGGGATTCAGTTTACAACGTAAGTTTACGCTAAATTAGCCCCTTATTTTATGTCAGGCGGTGTTCACGCTTTAAAAACAAATTTGATTCGGACTTTTTTTTTTGGTGACAACAAAAGATGAGTGAAGTAATCTATTCATTGATCACCCCTTTTTGTACTTTTTTTTGATTGATCCTCCCCAACACAGCATTTGACTAAAATACGTTAGTCACTTGACAGTTTCTATTGCGTTACTCATCAGATCTGTTTTTCTGTATTTTTCTTTTCTTTTTTTTACCCTACGTTTGTTCGTCTTCAATTACACCCTTTGTTAATTCTTCCTCTTTCTTTCTTTCTTTCAGTCACTGTCTATTCTTCTTCTCTTCCTTCCTTCGTTCTCTCCTTCATTCCCTTTTTCTTTGCCTCCTCCCTTCTTTCTGTTCTTCCTTCCTTGTCCCTGCTTCCCTTCTTCCTCGCCTTGTTTATTTCTTATGTGCACCCTTCCCCTTCCTTTTCCTTCCTTTCTTTCTTCTTTTTCTTTCTTTTGTTCATTATTTCTTTTTTTTCATTTTCTTTTCGTTTTTTCTCTTCCTTCTTCCTTTACACTCTATGTTTTTCCTCTCACTATTTACTCTCTTTTCCTTTTCTTCCTTTTCCTTCTTGTTTAATCTCTCTCTCTCTCTCTCTCTTTCTTCATTCAGGTGTCTTTCATTCCAAAGTTCCTTCTTGCAACCCTTTTCTTACTCCTTCTTTTTCTTTTTTCCTTGTTACTATCTTTCTTTCCTTCAGTTCTTCCTCCAATCTTTCCTTTTCATTCCTGTCTTGTTTTCCTCTTTCATTCTTTCTATCTTTCCGTCTTCCTGACTTTCTTTTATTTCTCCCATTCTTTCTTCCTTACTTTCGTCTTCTCAATCTTGTCCCACTTTTTCCTTACTTACCGCCTCTTCCCCTTCTTCTCCATCTTCTCGTCTTTCTTCCTCTCTACCTGCCTTTATTTCTTTTTTTTCTTCCCGTATTCCTTACCGTCTTTCTTTCTCTCTTTGTCTTTTTCATTACACTCTCTTTATTTTTTTAGTTTTTCTTTTTCCTTTCCGTTTCCCCCTTTTCTTTCCTCTATCTTCCCGTCTTTCTTCCTTTCTTTCCTCCCCTCTTTTCTTCCTTTTTACCTTCTCTATTCCCTTCCAACCTCTAATTTTGTTTAAAGCACTTCTACGTTTCTTTGGCTCACTGACCCACTGACTGAGATCACGCAATTCTATGTAAAGCGTATCACGTTCATTTTATTTTCACCTCTTAACACGTCTTTTTGTCTTGGGATTCCGGTTTCTGCAATAATGTGTATATGTAAGTCTTTTTATCATTTTGAGTCCGCACGTACTGTCTACCAATAAGAAACGGCCCAAACCCCCACGCCCCAAACACTCCACCTGACAAAAACCTTATGTAATCATCAAACCAATTAAAACTGACATTTTTATTAAGTGAAGTTTCTTTATGACATTCAGTGTCATTGTTGCTAAATGTGCTAAAAAATATCCGTTTCGTTTTGACACCTTCTAAATTGTACATTAATGGACACTTGTAATCTCCATGAAATCCTCAATAGAAGGAGAAATCGGGCGAAGAATCATTCTAGGTTGGCAAGCTTTCGGTAGGAGCTCAACCTTCAAAGACAAAAAAAATCACATTAGTTATAAAAAGGAAGGTCTAAAACAAATGCATCCTCCTGATAGTCACCCATGGAGCTGGGATATGGAACCTTACCAAAACATTGGCCGTCAAACTGAGAACCATGTAACGTGTGCAGGAGAGAATTATACTCAGCATCACATTGATAGATCACAAGACAGCACAATATATATGAAAAAATAAACAAGAGTCAGAGATATACTGCCCATTCCAAGAATCAAACGGCAATGGGTTGGCTATGTTGTGAGGATGTCTAACCATTCCACGACATCACGATTCACAATTTGGATCTACAGAGGTCATATATGGAACTGTGGAAGGTAAAAAATGAGATAGTGTAACGAAGTAGACAAGTTCAGAAAGTATTGGCTCCGCGACGCCAATGATAGAGAGGGCTGGCGAATCTTGGGGAGAGTTTATGGCCGACGATGGACGCTAAAAGGATGATGATTTCTATGATGCATGATAATTTCTAGAATGCAGTGTTATACATACTGGTAAATATTCATGAAGAATAAATCACGGATATATATGAATTTCTGAGATGACATTGCAAAAAGAAAAAAAAATCTTTTCAGGGGAAGAGCCCATATATTCAAATGGTGGTTGGGTACGATTTAATGGGAGAATCGATTTTTATGGACAGAGAAAAGGAAATAAGACTGTTCATTACATAACTTGAAAAATTATCATCGATACTGGGAGATCCAATAAGAATCGAACCCACTAACAATGGCCTGCAAAATTAACTTGCTAGTCATTGCTACACAACGTGCGTCCTAATCCATTCCCTTTTTTTCTTGAAAGGAGGATTGAAAACATTGACAACAAGCAACAAAATTAACATGTTGGTCATTGCTACACGACATGCATCCTGATCCTTCTTTCCATATAATCTGCTCGTTAATCTCAGTGAAAATAAAATCACGATATCTCATATTATGAGATACCTTTTTACAGAAAAACTAATACTGAATTCGTTAACTTGGAAGAGTCCATAGTTTCAAATGGTGGTACATTTATGAGACAAATTCTCACATCTGAGCAGGAGTCCAGTGTTTCAGACGGCGAACCAAAAAATTACACTGGTGATTATAATAACATATATATATATATATATATATATGGTGGTGATCATTTGACAATTTGAAGGCAAATAAAAGTAAAGAGAAGAACAAATGTTCCATCTCAAAATCGGATTAGCTTTTCAGTTGGTTCTGCAGCGGTTGCAGAAAAAACCTGCAAGAGGTTCCCATGTTCAGAAATGAAATAAGGAAAAAGAGCTATTAGGTAGTGCGTTTTTTCACTCTCTCTCTCTCTCTATTTCTTAATACATATATATTAAGAAATGGATACATTTGATCCGACAGAATTAATTATAAATTTCGTTATATATATTATATCAAACTTATCTGAAACGATCTCCCATCATTACACCGTTAATATATCATTCAATTTTGACAACGTGAAATAGAATAAACAATTGAAAAAAATGGGGCAGCTGCAGGAAACGAACCTGCCCCCGATAAAGTTGCCACTTCAACGTAGCAATGCTCTTACCCTTGAGCTAAATAGCAACCAGTAATGCAAAGGCCCAAATAACTACCTTCAATCCAAATTCTCATCGTGTTTATTCTCGGTCTATTCGTTTCTTTCAACGCGTAAGTTATGTATTAAGAAATGGATATATGTGATTCGACAGAATTAATTATAAATTGCGTTATATTACATAAAATCTTTTTAAAATGATCTCCCGTCATTATACGGTTGATATATCACTCAATCTAGACAGATCATTTGAGATAAGTTTCTATGAAATATAACACAATTTATGATATATATATATATATATATATATATGATGTGTATTTATTTCTTTGTTTCTATTCTTACTAAAGGGGAAAATGTTCGATTGACATTGAGAATCAATCCTGAAATGAACACATATTTTGTGCCCTTAATATATACTAAGTCATCAGTGTTAACGAGTGCGGGTTTATATATTTAAAACGTGAGCGTAAGCAGCCTTATACAACTTACCCATTCCGTTTGTTTATAAATCCTTTTAATAATGATATTTTTTCTCTATGTATGTATGTATGTGTGTATATATGTAACCATAACCTTGCAAAAGCGGCACATTGTACAGACAATTTTTTAGCCCTGCATCATCAGAGTGCTCTGACGTAAAGAATAGAACAAATCCAGATGGTTTCCACCCGATATATCATGTTTTGGTAAAGTGGTTCATTTTACTATTCACAACAGGACCCCTACTTTCAGTTGACGTGATATCTCTAAAATTTATGAATGAATTTCAATGAAATTTTGTTGAAGCATGGGCGAGTGGTTCATTTTACCATACAATTACTACACGCAACTAGACCCTTACTTTCAGTTGACGCGATATCTCTAAAATTTATGAATGAATTTCAATCAGATTTTGTTGAAGGATGGGCAATGGGCCCAGGAAGAAGAAGAAATTCCCACAGTCACTCCTCACCCTGTCACTTCAGTCACTTATTTCCCAACATCTGCTGACGTAATTTCTTCAATTTTCTTTCCTGTTTTTTTTTATGGGTTGATTTTCTCTTGTTGGGGTCATCAGTTATTCACTACGTAACATTTTCGGGGATTTTCAAAACAAAACAGTTATATTTACATGCCCCTCAGCGACGTTGATGAAGAACTGCCTCCCTTCTAGCTATAATTTTAATATATAGCTCATGTCTTACTACATGCTGTTTGTTATTTCATAAATGGAATTATCATAATGTATTTTGTATGGATGTTATTGTATACTACACATCAATCGCCTTTTTTGAAATAGGGTTAACCTACGTAGGTTACCCCAAATACGTATTTGATAATGAGGGCTCAATAAGGATAACAATAGACGTGATTCGTTCTTTCGTGTCATTTTCAATTGAGTGTTCACCCATGTGAATATTAAATCTGTTGCATCGGTTTTAATCTCGGACTGCATGAAAACCAACTTATGATATCATCTTTAAGAATACTAATTACATAGAAAAACTTCGAGTTGATTCTCTAGCAACATATTCAACAGAAGAATTTGACAATTTTCTCCGCTAACCTCTAAGTCAATTTTTCCACGTAGTATGCCATCAATTTTGTTCTCCAGTAAATTATCAAATAAATTGATAATACACGGTTGATACGAAACGAAACCACATTGTAGCCGGTAGTAACACCTCAATGGACTATTCCATTATAATACTTGAGCAATATGTTGCATGGTATTGCATGTTTTATCACCCAGTCCACCCAACTACCCACCAGTCAGACAAATGGACCAGAGCCAAATATTTTCCCCCTTTCCCTGGTTCAAGTCATTACAATGATCTTTCACACTGACACAGACTAAATCCATCTCTCTTAGTTACCTGATTTCCCTAACATTTATACAAATTCATTCAATTTATTGCACATTATTCATTCATTTTGATTTTTTTTACACTGTCGTTTACATATACTTTAATTTTCATTATGGTCAAACTGATAAGTTTTGAAGGGATCAGGATGTATAGTCTTGACTTCATCAAAATGTCCAAAAATCTTGGTTGGCCATTTTCACAAGTAAAGATTATATATATATATATATATATATATATATATATATATATATATGGCTTTCGTTGGGAGGGGCCTTTGGGTGTAAATAACCCAACAGTCTGAGCAATAGATTTTTAAGGTATATATATATATATATATATATATATAGTATTGTCCAAATCGAAGACACATTTACCATATTGGCACATTCTTCCCCCGTTATAACACGGTTCGTCATTGCCCTTTCCCCATCCGATATAACGTGGTTATACAAAAAAATGGCCCAACATCAAGCTTAATGGCCGGCGAAGACACTCAAGATGAAATTGGAGGAACTGGAGGAAAGATTGAGACTATATAGACCACAGCACTACTGGGGACTGCACGAATACTGAAGAGAGTACTGGAAATATGAGACCTACAATCCCCAGTTGTAAGCAAAGGTATTACAGCCAAGAAAAAAGGTATGGTAAAGGCGGCACAAATCACAGCACTGCTGCAACAGGTGAGGGCGATATGAGAGTAAATAAGAGAATGTAAATAATAATAATAATAATACTCGGCTCGTGTACCCTTAATGGCCTTCAGGAGGGACACAGTCGTCACACAGCTACTGTTGGCCAAAACTTGTATACCACTAACGACATCCAGGGAAAGCGCAGTCCTCATGGGGCGACTGCTATAAAGAACAAGAGAAAGAGATGGACAAGGGAAGAGAATAGACTAGTTATGTACTGTTACTATAAAAGCAAGCCTTCAGTGCGATCTTATAGAGAGCGTATGCTCCAAATATGGAGGGAAAAATCTGCTGTGGAAGTATCGAACCAACGCCTTGCTGACCAAGTAAAGCAAATTCAAAAGAAGAAATGGTTGTCTGAGACTGAACTACTAGAGATTCGCATTAATCTAGAGAGAGATTCAGGTGACACATCTGAAAAATGCCCCCCCAGCACAACTAGTACCAATAACAAAACTAGAATAATCCCCCATGAGACCCCCACAGTAAGCTACGCACCAGAGGGTGATGACGAGGCACCAACGGAAGAAGAGAAAAGCAAAATACAAGCTTTGAAAGAGATCATGCGAGGAGAGAAAACAACACTCCCCTCCCTAAGAGACAAAGACAGAAAGAAAGTCGGAGAAGTGACCGAGCAGGTCAACTGCCTCTTACAGCACATAGAAACAGACACCCTCCTAGAACTCAACAACCTAATTTATGCAGGGGCGAAAATGGTAGCACAAAGCTTCACAACACAAGATAGGGACCTGGGCAATAATAGGGAAGGGAAACCCAACTGGGAGAGAAGGTTACAAAGGCAGATCTCCCAACTACAGAGAGACGAAGTACTGCTTAGAAATACACCACACACAGACAGACCACGAGTAAGACTTTATAACAAATATAAGGTAGCGCAAAAAGGCATCGCAACTGTAGTCGAAGAGTTACACCAGAAAAGACTAGCTAAAGAGGCAAGACTAAAAAGATACAGACTAAGAACGGCCCAATACACACAAAACCGCACATTCCAAAACAATGAGAAAAAGTTTTACCAAGATTTAAATGGGGAAAGAAGGCAGGACATAAAACCAGATGCCACAGAGGCCAAGAACTATTGGAATAGCATATGGGGGCACCCAAGAAGACACAATGTAACACCGCAATGGTTAGGAAACATGAGAAAAGAACTAGAAGATATAGACAAGGGGGAACCAATAGTACTGAATGAAAACACATTGAAACATACTCTTAGGAAAGTAGCCAACTGGAAAGCACCGGGTCCCGACGGGATCCATGGGTATTGGTTCAAAAAGTTCACCACGTTACACGGCAGACTCACCCACCTACTCCAAAATTGTCTAAATGAAGGCAAAGCACCAGAATGGATGACTAAAGGCAGAACCACCCTCATCCAAAAAGACCTGGGGAAGGGGAACATAGCAAGCAACTATAGACCAATCACTTGCCTACCACTTATGTGGAAAATCCTGACCGGGCAAATAGCAGAGAGAATATACATGTCAATGGATAGAAGGGGGCTATTACCAGAAGAACAGAAAGGGTGTAGGATAGGAACCAAAGGGGCAAACGATTTACTGTACATAGACCAGATGATCTTAAAAGAAGTAAGGAAAAGGAGAAAGAATATCGCAATGGGATGGATAGATTACAAAAAAGCATACGATATGATTCCACATAGCTGGATACTCGAATGCCTTAGAATGTTCAAAATTAGCGAACCGGTGGTTAAATTCATTGGTAATTCAATGAAAGACTGGAAAGTAGATTTGACAGCCGCAGGGGACAAACTAGCCGAGGTAGGGATAAAAAGGGGAATCTTCCAAGGAGACTCGTTGTCCCCACTATTATTTGTTCTAACAATGATACCGCTTAACAGAATCCTGAAAAACAGCAAAGGATACCACTTCTCTAAAACAAAAGGAAAGGTCAACCACTTAATGTACATGGACGATATTAAAGTGTTTGCAAAAAACAGGGGAGAGCTTGAGACTCTGTTCAACGAAGTGAGGGAATATAGTGAGGACATAGGAATGGAGATTGGGATAGAAAAATGCGCAATCATGGTGATGCATAAAGGAAGGCTTTCAATGACTGAGGGAATTGAACTTCCAGACAACAACAAGATTAGGGCATTGACTGCACAAGACCGATACAAGTACCTAGGTGTCCTTGAATGTGACACGATAAAACGGGAAGAGATGAAGGAGAAAATTAAGAGAGAATACCTCAGAAGGATAAGGAAAATATTAGAAACCAAATTAAATAGCAGAAATCTAATAAAAGGAATGAACACCTGGGCTGTGTCAGTAGTTAGGTATACAGGACTATTCCTAGGATGGACAAAGGAAGAGCTCCAATCAATGGATAGGCGAACAAGAAAACTTATGACGATGCATAAAGCATTACACCCTAGGGATGATACAGATAGGCTATACGTTAAGAGAAAAGAAGGTGGTAGGGGGCTCATCAGCATAGAAGATTGTGTCCAGAGAGCTAAAGTAGTCCTAGATAGATATGTGCAAACAAATAGTGAAGAAATCATAAAGAGCGCGAGGGATAGTGCAACAAACAATAAAGTAGAAAACAATGGAACAGTACAGCAAACTAGAAAAGAAAAGTGGGAAGGGAAAAAATTGTACGGCGAGTTTAAAAGACAGATAAAAGATATAGCAGACGAGAAATCATGGACGTGGTTACGAAAGGGGAACCTTAAGAGAGAAACAGAATCGCTCATCATGGCAGCCCAAAACAAAAGCATAAGGACAAACTACATAAAAGCAAAAATCGACAGAACTCAGACAAACAGCAAATGCCGCATGTGCGGTGAAAGAGATGAGACAGTAAACCACATAACTAGTGAATGTAGTCAGCTCGCCCAGAAGGAGTATAAGCACAGGCACGATAGAGTAGCAACGATGATACACTGGGAACTAAGTAAACAAATGGGATTCAACCATGGGGAAAAGTGGTATCAGCACAAGCCAGAGGCAGTTTTGGAGAATGACAACCACAAACTACTGTGGGACTTTGACATCCAAACTGACCACCTCATCCAGGCAAGAAGGCCGGACTTAGTAATAGTAGACAAAAAAAGGAAGGCCTGCCAAATAGTAGACGTTGCTGTGCCTGCAGACCATAGAGTAAAAAAGAAGGAGGGTGAAAAAAGGGAAAAATACCAGGACCTAGCAAGGGAGTTAAGGAAAATGTGGAACATGAAAACCAGGGTAGTACCGGTCATAGTGGGAGCACTAGGAA
This sequence comes from Thysanoteuthis rhombus, assembly GCA_963457665.1. Classification (NCBI taxonomy): domain Eukaryota; kingdom Metazoa; phylum Mollusca; class Cephalopoda; order Oegopsida; family Thysanoteuthidae; genus Thysanoteuthis; species Thysanoteuthis major. The sequence goes on along the minus strand of OY735210.1, from coordinate 25,049,097 downwards.
CTGTCCCCCAAACGCTGAGGGAGAGACTGGAGGAGATCGGGATTAGGGGGAGGATAGAGACCGTACAGACCACAGCGCTACTTGGAACTGCACGGATACTGAGGAAGGTGCTAGAGATATAAGTACTGCAACGAATAGTAGCTCTGTCATGATATGCGAAAGAGGGAGGAGACGTTAGCTGAGGACCTGAGGAGACTTATTGTCACTCAGCCTTCAGCGATAACCACTGGGCAACCGGTGTGAAACTGTAAATCGTAGAATTACTGCGACCTATGAGTACTAGGAGAGGAGGGCTGGAGACTTGAGGAGACTTGCTGTCACTCAAACTCCAGCGGTTACCACCAGGCAACTGGTGTGAGATTCCAAATAATAATAATACTAATAATAATGATAATAATAATAATAGACACTGTAGTAGTTGCAGGAGAAGTCTAGGATTTGGAAAGCTGATTTTCAAGGCAAACAAACCTTCCCCACATTGAAGATCGATGCACCACACTTTCCCTGACCGCAGGATTATTGTATTGGCCTTAGTTTAATTCCTTTGAATTTTTTTTAACCATACAAAAGGTTTGTCAATATTATCATCATCTTCATCATCATCAGTCTTTTAACGTCCGGTGTTTGACCTAGACCTTTACCAGGATTCGCTACACTTCTCTATCATGGATATCGCGGAGCCAGTACTTTCTGAATTTGTCTAGCTCGTCTCTCCATCTAATATTCTGCCGGCCTCGGTTGCACATGTGATCTCGGGGGATCCATGTAGTGAGTCGTGATGTCCATCGGTTGTCTGCTATTTTTGCAACATGGCTAGCCCATTGCCATTTGAGATCTTTAATGGATTCTATGATGTCCCTGACTTTTGTCTTTTCTCGGATGCACTGTGCTGTCTTGTGGTCTCTCCATGTGAGGCCCAGCATAATTCTTTCATGTGCACGTTGCATGGTTCTCAATTTGCGGGACTGTCTCTTGGTTACGTTCCATGTTTCAGCTCCGTAAGTGACTATTGAGAGGATGCATTGATTATACACTCTTGTTTTTAGGATTAATGGTATCTTCTTATTTTTTAAGGTTGAGCTTGCTCAGCTAAAGGCTTGCCATCCTAGTGTGATTCTTTGCTTGATTTCTTCTTCTTTTGAGGGTCTCATGAAGATCCGTTGTCCTAGGTAGATGTAGTGATCTACTTTCTCCAATTTTGTGTCCTATTAGTTGGAGGTCGTGTAGTTTCTTCGCGAAAAGGGCAATGTCGTCAGCAAATCTGAGTTTGCTCAGATACTCGCCGTCTATTTTAATTCCTTTACTCTCCTAGTCTTTTCTTCTGGAGATCATCTCGGGGAAGGCTGTGAAGAGTTTGGGTGAGATGGTATCACCTTCAATATATACAAGAATAATACCAATTCTGACAGATAAGTTTTCCTGTACAGAAATTGGTATTAGTTTTCCGCTTCCTTTGTTCGTGCCTGTGTATGTACAATAAGCTCTTATTGTATTTTCCAATACCAAACCCGGTAAGTAACCACAAGAGTTTTTAAAGCAATATAAGGTTCATCTGTAATATCATTCTTCCTTAGTTCTTCCCTGTGTACGTATAATAAACTTCCATTGTATTTTTCAATATTGAAACCGTTCAGTAACCACCGGAGTTTTTAGAGCAATAAAACATTCATCTATAATATTATTCTTCCTTTGCTCGTGTCTGTGTTCACACAATAAACTTTCATTGTATTCTCCAATACCAAAGCCGGTAAGTAGCCACAAGAAATTTCCGGGCATTATAACATTCAGCTATGATATTATCATTCCTTACATTGTATTTTCCGGTACCAAACATAGTAACTGCGGGTTTGAACTTCGAAGAGTAGGTTACTCTGACATTAAAAAAAACCCCTGCAGTTTGGCAGTCGCCACAGCTGGCTCCAAGCCTGTGTATAGGAGGAAAGTCGGGTGTAAAGCTAGCATCTCCACCCCGTAAAAACCTACATGCTATTGAAACCGCAGCAGAGTGGTTGTGGCCCTGTGCTTCACATGGAGTCTACAGGACTGAACAACAATAAACAACAACAACAACAACAACAACATTCTCTCTCTCTCCAATACACATGTGTAGACACATATAGACACACACACATAATACGACGACTCAGATAAATAATCAAAAATAACAACTTTCCTATTTTCCCAAATATACCGGTACACTTCCTCTCCCTACCCACAAAGAATTCCCTTTTTTGACCCACCAATCCAGTTGTTATTGTTATTGTTGTTGTTACGTAGCATGACTCACCCCCAAAACCACAAAGTAGAGGACCAAGAAGATATCTTACCCTATGAATCTGGGAGCGGCCAGGTCTCTCTCTTCTCACTCAAGCCAACAAGTCCCCACCCCTCATTTAAAGACTAGCGACCGTCTGGGTGAAAAGTCTGGAGCCTCTACACTCCTCTATCCATTTGCCTCGTATGAATATTCATTATAAAGTGAATGTCTCTTGTTGATAGCAGGATTGCCATTTTAGCCATTTGGGGGCCAAACTTGTGAAATTTAGCTTTCTTTAAAAGCATTTAGCAGTGAACTTTTTGTTTGGCTATATTTAGATTTTTGACAAATTTTTTTGGCATTTTTTCATTTCTTTCGAACATTTTATATCAAAAATAGGAAAAAATATTTCCAGTAATTTTTTGTGCTTTCAATCCACAAGTCCTTCATTTTCTCGGGAAATTTATCAGTTTTGAAAAAAAATCATTTTTTTCAAAGGTTGTGCAGCGTAATTGTGATGCAAAACTCGACTGTTGATTTCTCTCATTCATACGGAATAAAAAAGTTGACTTTGTTGCAAAAGCATTTTTTCTTAATAAATTCCCATTTTTAGTGTATGCTGTATTGCAATGTTTCATAAACAATTTTAGCATTTGGACGTTTCTGCGTGTTTGGGTGAGGAACGTCTCTGGCAACCCTGTAATAGTGTTGCAAGCTCAATGTTAGGGAGGCCAGACATCCGCTTTTTGAGCCCACTCTCAAGACTTTTTACCCAGAGGGTCGAGACAGACGTTGATTTATCCTCCTTCATCGAGTCTAACCAAAATGCATATAATTACCTCAACGAGAACAGAAAGATATAACAACTGTCGATGTATTAGTAAGACAGACGTGCGGAGTGGGATTAATTGTGCCCGGCATGGACAATGAAGTCGGCGGACTGAGTTCGAGTTGCGGTTGAGGCTGTTTACATTCACCTTGCACAAATGCGCATTAATCCTCTTATCATTCCCTACATTGCAAGAGGTGAATAGTAGCGTTGTTGGAGCCCTTTAGCCCTTTAGCCCTTCAGCCCAGTAAGGCAGTTGGTATAAGAGGGGGGGGTTACTCTGATGAGGAAAAAATTACAGCTTGGTAGTCAACATAGCTGGTCTGAAACATTATAAAGGAAGAAAGTTGGGCCTGGCAACACAACTGAACACAAAAATGATAATTCACGGCTCAGTTGCTTTCTTTTAATTTATCTGACTGACTGACTATAAATGTAGGAGTCGCCCGTATATCACTGAAGCTAGATGGCTAATAATGTACTCTTTATAAAGTTTTTTTTATCCTGTCATCCAGACTGATTTTTAGTCAGGATTTAGTTTACAATGTAAGTTCGTGCTAAATGTGTCCTTTAGTTTATGGCCAGAACAATTTACGCTCAATTTTTGAAAATTTAGAATCAATATTGATCCTGCAAAAAGTACAGTAACTGATTCATTGATCAACCGTTTCCAATCTTTGAATTCGTCAACGTTGGTCACTTAATCATTATTGAGTTATCAACGAGATCTGTTGGTCACGTTAGTCACTATCGAGTTATCAACGAGATCTGTTGGTCACGTTGGTCACTATCGTGTTATCAACGAGATCTGTTGGTCACGTTGGTCACTACCGAGATATCAACCAGATCTGTTAGTCACGTTGGTCACTATCGAGATTTCTACCAGATCTGTTGGTCACGTTGGTCACTATCGAGTTATCAACGAGATCTGTTGGTCACGTTGGTCACTACCAAGATATCAACCAGATCTGTTAGTCACGTTGGTCACTATCGAGTTATCAACCAGATCTGTTGGTCACGTTGGTCACTATCGAGTTATCAACCAGATCTGTTGGTCACGTTGGTCACTATCGAGTTATCAACCAGATCTGTTGGTCACGTTGGTCACTATCGAGTTATCAACCAGATCTGTTGGTCACGTTGGTCACTATCAAGTTATCAACCAGATCTGTTGGTCACGTTGGTCACTATCGAGTTATCAACCATATCTATTGGTCACGTTGGTCACTATCGAGATATCAACCAGATCTGTTGGTCACGTTGGTCACTACCGAGATTTCTACCAGATCTGTTGGTCACGTTGGTCACTATCGAGTTATCAACCAGATCTGTTGGTCACGTTGGTCACTATCGAGATATCAACCAGATCTGTTGGTCACGTTGGTCACCACCGAGATTTCTACCAGATCTGTTGGTCACGTTGGTCACTATCGAGTTATCAACGAGATCTGTTGGTCACGTTGGTCACTATCGAGTTATCAACCAGATCTGTTGGTCACGTTGGTCACTATCGAGTTATCAACTAGATCTGTTGGTCACGTTGGTCACTATCGAGATATCAACCAGATATGTTGGTCACGTTGGTCACTATTGAGTTATCAACTAGATCTATTTCTATATCTCAGTTGCTTCACTGTCTCTATCATTTTGCTCATTTATTGAAAATCGTGAAATTCAAAGCCGATGATCATCTATTATAGTCAAGGAGATGCGAAGATGATAATGATGAAAATCGATTCGAGGCTGATGCTGCAGTCGAAAGACTCATTTTTTCGGAATGTAATTTCTAGTAGAGGTAATTAATTCTGTTAGCTGTCTCAATGAGAGAAATGTGGCAAACATGGCTCAGAAATAAACCGAGATTTACAATTTTTCGGTGAAAGTGTAGGATCCGGGCCACCCTAGTAGTGAAATGGAATGTTTCCTATTGTTTTGAATAAATTTGACGAGCTTTTACTTAAATATTAATTTTTAATTGTTTTTTTTTTAATTTTTAATTTTTTTTTCACAATTTTTGATTTAGGCCATTGTTCCTATGACAACAGCTTTGGAATATAAAAAATTCGGTTAATTAGAAGAACTATGGCAGCACTGCCCTAGTTCTTCTAATTAACTTAAATGATTTCGTTATTAGTAGGCTTTTTGTCTCGAGCAGGATGAAATAGAATAAAAACAGACATGCAATTAATTTATCAATTAGTTCAATCAATAAGGCAATTACATTGACATCATTCGTATATTTCAACTTTTCTTCCTGATAATAAGTTGTGTCTGAACATTGAAAAAAGAGAATTTTTCCCGCCACTATCATTCAAAGAGAGAGAGAGAGAGAGAGAGAGAGAGAGAGAGAGAGAGAGAGAGAGGTCAGCATAGCTGTTAACACACATAAATTATATGGAGACAGTAACTAGTTTATGGGTGGAAATTGCTAAAATGTCTTTAATGCAGGTGAGGAAAACAACTCAATGTGAAAAAGCCATGAGAAAAACTGGTATACTTCCAACATTTCATTTATGTCTATAACGTGAATAAATGCACGTAACAGTAGAACAAGAAAAAGTTGTACATGACACTAGATGCTGGCTCTAAAATTACCAAGTTGGAAACATCGAGCAGAAACCTTTCATCTCTCCCCACTTTTCGTTCTTTCTGTCTCTTCCCCTTTCTCTCTTTCTCTCTCTTTCTGCCTATTCCTTTCTCTCTCTCTCTCTCTCTCCGTTTCTATCATTCTCTCTATTTCTGCCTCTTTACTTTTCTTTTCCCTTTTTCTGTTTTCCCTCCCCCCCCTCACGCTCGCTATCTCTCCTTTTCTCTGTCTCTTTCTGTCCCCCTCCCTTTCTCTCTGTCTCTCCCTCTCTCTCATTCAGTATATCCCATTTTCTCTCATTCTACCTCTCTCTATTTCTTCCATTTTATCTCTCCCCCTTTCTGTTTCTCACCTTCTCCCTCTCTCATTATCTTTCTTTTCTCTCCCTCTCTCTCCTCTTTCTGTTTCTCACCTTCTTCCTTTTTTTATCTCTCCCTTTTCTCTCGCTCTCACACTTTCTACAGTCTCTCTCTTTCTCTCCCTCTCTCTCCCTCTCTGCATTACAGTTCAATACTGTTTTTGTCGTTGATAAAATAATGGAATGTAAAATTCTGAAAAAATCCTTCCAGGTGAGGAGTTCAATATATTAACGGAGAACACGTCCGGAAAAATATGGACGCAAGGTGAGTCTAATTTCTTTCTTTCTTCCCAACTTCATTTTTCTTCTCTGTCTCGTTCATCAGCCACATCAACAAACATCTCCTCATGCAGCCGCTCAAAGGGCACCTCGCCGTGTAGTAGTGGTCAACAAGCTAGCCTAGCAGTCAGGGGCATCCCTGGAGATTTGAGAACCCGGGGGTTTGGGTCGTTCAGGCCTCAATTTCCAATGCTTAGCGCAGTGGTCCCCAATCTACGGAAGACAGACCCCTGAGGATCCACAGAAGTGTTATTGGGGATCTGTCAGTAGATATTTCAAACAGACCCCAATGCAAACCAGTTGCCCATAAGCTACTAAGCAGACCAATACATAGCTAGCTAGCTAGATATGGAGGCAAGTAGGTCGGTAGACAGGGTCGGACTTAAATCATTTACCTACATGAATAAGTAGATTGATAGATAGATATGAACTGATTGAGATAGATACATAGATATGTAGATAAATACATAGATAGATTAAATTGATATATATATATATATATATATATATATATATATATATATATATATATATATATATATTGAGAGACAGACACTGATCGAGAAGTTATAATTATGTTCTCTGGAACTTTCTCCGTGTGATTTTATACTTGTAGCATAATTCATTATCGGTGATGGATAGATTCCAGTTATTTTTTAATCATTAGATTAAGACATTTAAAAAAAAATGATATTCGTGCCGCAAGTAGACTTCGACCAAACAGTGTTTTCATGGATTAAAACAGAAACGTCGCAAGAGATGTGGAAGCCCGGGATGGTCGGCTTCTTGAAGCACACCGTCCAATAATTAATCAGATTTGTCAGTAAAATGCTCTAAGTGAACTGCTATTTATGAAGATTTAGGGAGCCCCTTCCTTTGGGGTCCTGGGGGCTTATCTCTAAAAAAATTCGATCCTTTGCTGTGTCTAATACTATATCATTGAAAGCGGTGCAGGGAATCTAAAATTATCACATAAAAGATCTCTTGGAATGTTTTTATGGTGGTTTTCAAACTTCGTAGTATGACGGCCCACTAAGAAATATATTTGATTTACACGACACACCAATAGTAAAAATAAAATGAATTAGACAGGAACGTTTTGGCAATCAACGAGCAAAACTTATATATCCTTATACGTGCTCATCACCTGATTTTTTTCTTCTATCCGTCGTTAAAAGAGTCGAGATCTCACAAAATATAGAGATACTAGCAACACTGTGGTTGTATCAGGGCACACAGTTTGAGAATCACTGTCTTTAGAGTCAAGTTTAGAGTCAGGCACCAAAAAAAACAAAAACACCTTACAAGCAAAAGGTTACAAAAAGACAGGAAAAAAAAATAGTAAAAGAAAGAGAGAAAGAATGAGAAAATATTCATCATTTCCTGAGAACGGATTAGGTTTCAATGTAGCGTTCTGTCATCGTCAGTTTGCTTCCTATGGCCAACAGGAAGCATTATTTGTGATTTGTCAAATCCGAAGCGAACAAAAGACATCTGGTGTGCAGACACATGTCAAACAATTGAGGTGTCACATAAGACGTTCCTTCCATTTTTTTTTCCATCATTCTTAAACACACGATTGACCGTAAAGCTATGACATCATCGGGATTCATCTACCAATCACAGACCAGAGTGTATTTTGGATCGTTTTCACGGTTATGTTATCTTACGGCGATTCTTTCTGACAAGAATACAAAACGGGGACACGCAGGCACACACACACGCACTCACACACACGTGCACAAGTGTATACTTTAACAGACACGAAGACGTAAACATACACAAGGAAAATTCGAGAAAGACAGAAGGGAAATGTTGTTGATGTTTTTAGCTGCAATTATAATTCAGTTCTTTTTTTTCAAAGCTGAACTCAGCAAATGAGATTTGCATAGTCTGGCACAAGGCCACAAGGCCAGAAGTCGTTTACAGTACCTGATGTTACTAAGCGGTAACTCATCTAAGATAATGTTCGACGATGCTTAACTTTGGTGATCAAACACAAATCTATCCTTTCTTTATTTATCAACTTTTGTTTAGTCATAGCTATAGTATCTCCAGTACTTGATGTCTGGGGCGTTTGCAAATGCCGCCTCACCTGGATCAGGCCATCAATGAAGGGTGGGGAGAAAGTGGGAATCTAGTCGATAAAGGATAATGGTGCATTACAATTGTTTTGTGTGACCCTACGTTAATGCTTCCATGTAAAAAGACGGTATTATCATTCGCTCCATCGTGTCACCACAGGGTCAGGTCATACGTTTCCGTCAACTGTCAAGTGCACCATCTGACATCTGGATCATACAGTGAGTCGAACTTCCTTACACGACAAATGACGGGTGGAATGCCCATCGTGGAACAGGGTTGCCACAAAATATATTTCAAATATCCCCCCTCCTGATATATATATATATATATATATATATGCTTTTCCTTCCCTAGGGAATATATTCCCGCCCCTAGAAATATGGCAGTGAGCACCCCTGCCTTGTGTTCCTCACTGATGCTTATGCATCTGACCTTGTGCCAAAGTTGGTTCCTTCGAATAACTATCTCCGAAAATCTCCGTTTGCGTAGCCGAGGGACAATCATCATGATGCAGTGGTACCCAATTTGCAGAACGCAGGCCCCTGAGGATCCACAAAAGTTTTATTGGCGGTCTGTTAGCAGATATTTAAAACAGGCCCCAATGCAAACCCATTGCCCATAAGCTACTAAGCAGACCAACATATGACTAGCTAGCTAGCTAGATATGACGGCAAGACAGGGTCGGACATATATTTACCAACATGAATAAGTTGATAGATAGCTAGATAGATATGAACTGATATATATATATATATATATATATATATATATATATATATATATATATATATGAGATATAGATATAGATATATAGAAAGAGAGAGAGAGAGAGAGAGAGATACAGAATGGGGATCGAGAAATTATAATTATGATCTACGGACTTTTCTTCGTGTACTTTTATACATATAGCACTATTTATCATCGGTAATAGATAGATATCAGATCATCATCATCATCATCATTTGTATTTTCACATCAGTGACAGCAAATCTCAAGTCTCGAGCCACATTCAGTCCACTGCAGTCCTGGTGGTTTTCGCTAGTCCTCAGTCCTCCTCTCATATCGTCCTTACCTTTCACAGCAGCTCTGTGGTATGTACCGTCCCCAGCATGCCTTTATCCTGACAACTGGGAGTCGTAGATCTCATATTTCCAGTTCTCTCCTCATTATTCTTGAAGGCCTCAGTAGTAAGTTGGGTTGCATAATCTCAGTCCTTCATCTTAATCTCCAGTTCCTCAAATCTCGTTTTTAGTGTCTTTGTTACTATTCCGAGTGGACCTACTATTACTGGCACTATCCTGACTTTCATGTTCTACACCATCTTCAGTTCCTTTGCCAGTTATTATTAACATTATTTTGCAATCTTACACCAGTTACCTGGTGGTTACCGCTTGAGGTTGAGTGACGATAAGTCTCCAGCCCCCTTCTCCTCATTCTCATAGGCAACAGTGATATTGTGGTTTTCAGTTTCACACCGGTTTCCCGGTGGTCATTGCTGTAGGCCGAGTGACAATAAGTCTCCTCAGGTCTTCAGCCAACATCTCTTCTTTCCCTCACCTATTATGCCGGTGCTGTGTTTCACATTTCCGCTTTCATTTTCTTTCCCCTGTTAGGCCTGTGCTAACATTTATTGTTGCAGTCCTTATATTTCCTCGGTATCCGTGCGATTCCTTACAGTGCTGTGGTCTGTACAGTCTCAATCCTTTCTTTTATCCCGAGCTCCTCCAGTCTCGCCCTCAGTGTCTTTGGGACAGTTCCCAGTGCGATTACTATCACTGGCACTACCCTGACTTTTGTTCCACATCCTCTTCAGTTCTCTCGCTTATTATTATCATTAGTAGTATTTTTATCATTATTATTATGATGATGATACACATTTAGAGTGGCCGTTCTACATAGAAAGCTTTGGAGATCGTTGCCAATGCGTGCTCATCAACTGAGGCCTTGTGTAAGCTTTGAATTTATCTAACTATATTACAACTCATTTGTATACATGTCTCCGAGGGTGGTTAGAGCGATAAGCTCTTGTATTATTACCACCTAGTCATCACTTATGAATCAGGCCTTGTGTCAAACTTGATTTTATATTTGCTGTATACACATTGGTTTGGATTGCAACCACGAAAAGAATGCTGCGTAGATTGGCTCAGTGACGTGTTGAGGACACTCCTTACTAGAATGGCTGATTCTGAAACAAGAAGAGTGGCGCACCTTTACTGCGATCAGTACATTATCTTTCTCGTTCTATCACTTACACCCCAACACACACATATATATATATATATATATATTAGTAACAGGCTCCTCAGGAAATGACGGGATCTCTTTAGCAAGTCGCCTATATATTATATGTCTGGATACACATTAGACCTTGCCTTGTTTATAACAATATTTGTACATTTCAATAGATACATTCGTGAACTTGAAAAACCTTTTGTACAGCGTTTGTACGCATACAAATTCCACGCACTGCTGCCGTCTCAAGTTGATATAGATATTGTTCGAGGTCTAGACACCCAATTAAAGGCTTGATATCCCTTTATATCAGTATGACTAAATAGCCAGAGCCACCAATTAATTTGGATTTCTTTAACAAATCGTGGTATATCCTGTCAGAAACAATCAACCAAAAACTTTCAATAAGGTCAGCAGAGGTTTCTTCAGATTTTAGATGATTCTGGCTGACTATGTATGTGTTGTGCGTGGTTGACAGGCTATATATATGTTACCCCTTATTATGTCAAGAAAAAAAAGCTGTTGTTTTTTTTTTTACATCCTCTCCCCACTTTCGATGATTTTAGTAGATGTCGGTCAATTTAAAATGTCAGCTTACGCTAAATTGGTCCCTTATTTTTTTACTTCTTTTTTTTTTGTCCGGCAGCATTCACGCTTGTTTATCGGAACAAATTTATTTTCCACTTTTTAGTGACCACAGCAAAACAAACTATCATCCTTTTTTTTCTCTCACTATCCTAATTGGTCAACCCCCACAACACTGCATGCTTGCCAAGAGACGTTGGTCACGTGACAGTTTTCTATTGAGTGACTTAACAGTTCTGTATAATTGATAGCCACTCTGCATGATTGAATTCTACACAACTCTATATCATCAACAAAAGGACTTTTCTACAAAACCTTTCACGATTATTCCCTTACATCTGCTATATAAACATCAGTACAGAAGTTGAGATATTTTGAGTATATCGGTGGTGTACATAAATTCTCTAGCCTTAGCTAAATCAGCTGTTTTCTACCTCAACCTGATTTTTCTGGCAACAAAACTTATCACGCTTAAACCGACTCTTTGACAACCTGATCCATTTTAACCACTGAGCCAGATAATAAATATATATATATATATATATATATATATATATATATATATATATATAGAGAGAGAGAGAGAGAGAGAGAGAGATACACCAAAGTACTAATCAGTAATATCTACACATTACAGGGATGTCAAAGACAGCAATTTGACACCCTCAGTAAAATGGAAAACATTAAAACAAAAACACACTTGCCAGAATATTGAAATCCTGCACTAAGAAGACAGACTTACTAAATGGAAAAACATGAAGTAGCTGTCAAGAGTTAGCATTCCTATTTAAAAACATAACTTGAAAACCCACATAGTATACAAAAAACAATCACCTTAACTATCTATAAATAGAATGAACAAATAAATACCAAAAAAAAGAAAGGTTAATAGTAAAAGACAGCGAAAATCACATGTAGATCGACCGGTGTAATATCTAAAACACTTCTAAAACCAATAAACCAATATGATATCAATGAAAATATTACCGAAACTAAAATAAAATATTAATTTTAAAGAATCTTACGTAACAAACAAAAACTTAAGATACTATATGAACGGAACAATCGTAAGCAAGAACAGGAAGAAGACATATGTATAGAATAAGGTGGAGTTTTCCAACAAGAAAATAGGCCAACCTCTCAATAACGTCCTACATAGGAATCCGAAAAAATCGAATCATTCGCCTGAAGAAGCCCCAATGGTCAGAAACATGAAGGTACTCATTTAGCGAATCCATTATTTCACTATACATATGTTGATGAAAATGACAATTGGAAGGTGAACAAAAAAACTCAATAGACAGGTGTTATTTCTCATTTTTTTCTCTTTATTCTGTGGGTATTTTACGGTGCGTTTCGACGGGAGCCAGCAATCTTTTCAGAGAAAATATTTTCAGCAGTTAACAGAAAATTATCCTGTTCACATATTTTGATGCCAGGGAAAGAAATGGGGATAATTCTGTGTTGTTTGTTTGTTTTGTTTGTTTAACAACACAGAAATGGCTTCCGTCGAAATGCATCGAAAGATGTCAACGGAATAATAAAAAAATTGAGATGAAAACCTATCTCTTGAGTTTTTCTCTTCATCTTTCGACTATCATTCCCATCAACACTCTGTCTAATCACTTCACATCCACAATACAAACGTATATATATTGAAAAATAAGCCCTTTTCTGTTTGTTACTGATCCTAGGCACATTGCATGGATACCCTGATCTTCGGCAGAAGTAACAATCTTTGGGTGAATAATCCCGACAAATACTATGTTATTATGTATGCTTATCTCTGGTTTAGCCCTTTGAACAAAGGTTCGAGAGTTTTTTTTTGTTTTTTTTTACGTCTGTTGGCGAATCCTGGGTGGTCAGCTAGACCTATACAAAAGAAGCAGGCCTTTTCACGGGCCTTGCAGAAGAAAGTTTGGGGCTCCAACTTTGTGATACTGCCTTTTACTGTCTGCTCTTGCCCAGGGTTTGCTCTCGGCACATGAGATTCCTTGGTAGACCATGTATCGCCATGCATTTCTGTCAGCTGATTCCTCTGTCTACTGGCAGAGTAACAGTACCTCTCCAAGGAGTCCCTGTATCTCTTATGAGGGGCCCCACTTCCTCTGTTGGCTATGGACTAGTTCTCCAAAAAGGAGTATGTTTGGTAACCGATGGTAGTCCTCCTGATTCTCCGCGTGATATGCTCACAGCAGCTGAGTCTTTTGCAGCATGGCTTAGAAGCTTGTGGCCCTGACCAACCCCCAGGCTCGATTTCTATGTATGTGCTGGGTAAGTCTCTGAGATAAAATTCGGATTATCTCCCCCACCCCCCACACACATTAAACACACTGAAACACACCTTCTGGCCAAATCTGTCAACCTTGCTGGTTCACCATTTTAGTCTCAGTGCCAAATTAGCAAATGTCAATTAGAATTCTACGTAGTATCAAATTAAGAAGAAAAAAAGGGGTAGGATGATATAGAGATTTTTCTCGGGTCTAAAAATATGTTTACATTGAAATTTGCTATGTCAACAGTAGTTCGAAAATTTTATGTCGGACTGTGTAACTCAGTAACATAGTAACCCTGAACCAACAAGATAAAAGACATTTGAAACGAATAGGCAAAGCCGGACAAATATATACAAAGCCGAGAGATAACGGACGCCAGTAGTAAAGTATGGGGTACTATATGAACCAAAATTGTTATTCGACTATCTTTGGAGAAATTACATCATTGTAATCATTGTCATAATGATGATGGTATATACACCATAGGAACTAAATTGACACAATAAAGAGTTATGATACGAGGAAAAATCCTTACCATCACTAAGGAATCAGATCAAGTAAAGAGGGAAGTTATACACCGAGAAAGTGAATAAGCCTCTACAACATATTCAAACTGACATTATCATCGAACTGAACCATTAAGTAAACGCTGGAGCGAATTTAGCTATTGATAAACTAAGAGTTCGTGACGGAAACCCAAAAGTTACAAAGATACAAAAGCTGTTTGGGAGAATGAATTTGGAATAACAAATAACAAAGCTACGGGGAGAAGCAAAGTCATTACAAAAGAGAACAAGATATAAGCGGAACCAACATTATGCACATTGCTGCAAAGATGCAAACAAAACTAAAGAGAATGAAGCAAAATATCTTAGCAAAAGAAAGCAGACTTGAGGGATACCATAATTTTCTTTTCGTTTTTCGTGGAATTAAGAATTGGCAAAATGATAAATCAACCTAACTGCTAGCAGGAAATGAAGAGTCGAGAATCTGAGAGTCCTGAAAATGATACAGATCCGAATAGCTATACTTTTTGGAAGACGTGAACATCTGAAGTATTATAAATGAATGCTTTATCAGTGTATAGATATGTGTTTCCCCTGAGAGGATTGTGTAGATTTTTTTCGCGCTTGCATGTATACTTAATAAAGCACTAACAGCGCAACTGAGTTTATGAGATTTCTTAGAGTAATATCTTCAGCAGGTTCACGTTACTTTAAGCGTCGTAAATTGGAGGTAATGGTAATCCTTGGTCTGGCAGGTGTAAAATATCGTGGTTGAACACAACATACAGTGCATAAATCCTCAGTATACAAAGGCTCCAAAAGTCATACAAATGTTCAAGTAAAGGAGTTCCCAAATGAATGAAAATGTCGTAATCGAGCAACATAATGGAGATAAGAGCTACTGGGCTATTGTCAAGATGTTGAATATCCCTGTCAGTACCATTGAATCGATTATTCCGAAGTGGAAGAAGTTTGGCCCCACAAAAAACCTTACTCGAAATGGCACTCCACGGAAATTTCTCCACGAACAACTCAAAAAAGGCTAAAAATAGTCAAAGCAAATCTAATGATAACTTGGAAGCAGATCCAAGATGATGTGAGAGCAGCTGGTACGTCGGTTACTAAAATAACTATTGGTAATGAACTACATAGGAATGGCTTAAAATCCCATACACCACGGGAAACATTCTCGTTGAATATAGGCACCAAGATTATCTGATGAAGTTCGCTTGTGATCCGGCCAGATTAATTAAAAATTGAACTTTTTGGCAAAAACCCAGCTCATTATGCATGGAAAAAAACACCATCCAACAGTAAAGCACGGAGCTCGAAGTATCATAATTTGAGCGTGTCTCCTTTTTCCATTGTAAGGGGACACTTCACGTGATCGAAGGAACCAGGAATGGAGCAATGTATCGGAGTTTTTCAGAAGCTAATGTGCTCTCTTTGTTGCAACAGCTAGAGCTTGAAGAAGGTTGGATCTTTCAACAAAGACAACGACCTATAGCAAAAATTAACAGGCAAATGGTTCGCTCAGAATCATGTGGAGGTGCTTCAGTGGCCTAGTCAATCTCCTACTCTGAATCCAATTGAAAATTCATGGAGATGCTTGAAAGATTGAATCCCTCGAAGGGACCTCAGAAACATAAATGATTTGAAGTTTTTCTTGTGGGGAAGAGTGGGCCAAGATTTCAATTGAACGTAGCGGAGGCCTTGTGAAGGATTACAAAAAACGTCTCCTAGCAGTAATTGCAAAACAGGGCGATGCAACTAAGTATTAAATTATGAAATCTATGTGTCGGAATACTTTTTTAGCTCCGTTACTTTTGTTCATTTTCCATTCTGCATTGTATGTAAAGAAATATGTTGTTTTTTTCTCAGTAATTTTCAATCTTACATCAAAATACATCACCTGTGTGAATTTAGAGTAAATGTGAGAATCGGAAGTATATCAAATGAATATTTTATAAAGTCTCCAAATACTTGATTTCCCTCACGGTGTATCTATTCAACTTCTTATGTTTATCTTTTATTTCAAGGGAGCCTGACCTGGGAATGGGAGTACAAATAAATGTTTTTTCAAAGCTTCTCTCCCCTCTCTGTCTCTCTTTCTGTCTATTTCTCTTTCTCTCTCTCACATATATACTTATATAATGTAGATGTGTAAGTGTTATGTTTGTGATCATGTATATGAACAGAAACAGCCACATATATTCTAATATGATACTGTTTTACATAAGCGCTAGTGTACTTAATTAATAACCAATACTCCGTTACATTTGCAAGAGAGGTTCTGAAATTACGTAGAAAAACATACAACACCTGCTGATTTCAATATTCAAAACTGTGGGGCAACTTTATGAAAATATTTAGTGATTTTAGGTCTGACCTCACGGCTCGAATTTCAGTAGTAGTAGTACTAGTAGTAGTAGAAGTAGTAGTAGTAGTAGTGGTAATAATGATAATAATAACAACAATAATAATAACGTGGCTTTGCAAACGAAGATTTTCGGAGATATTTATTCGCTGGAACCTAATTTGACATCAGGTCCGATGCATAAGCATCAGTGAGGAACATAAGGTAGGGGCGTCCGCTTCCGATTTTCCTGGGGTCGGAGCATATATTCCTAGGGGGAGCAAAAGCATATATACCAGCGGAGATTTATGTTAGGCGCATCCCTGTCACGTGACAGATATTTCGCACTTGGAGGTACTACACTCGCTACCATCATTATCATCATCATCATCAGTAGAAGAAGAAGAAGAAGAAGAGTATCCTCATGTATTTGCTTGAGTTGTTATGATTTGTACAGATGGACGTATTTGATGGCTTCGATTGGAGATAAAATTGCAGTAAGTCTCATCACATCATCTTGTATTCTAGCAAATGAGTAGTAAATCTCACTTGAATCATGTTGGGTTGAGCTGTTACCTCTAATACAGGCAATATACTTATACATTTTAGATAATATGAAGTTTTGCCTTTAATAGTTATTCATATTTAACCGTCCAACGAAAGCTCGTACAGCGGGCTTTCATCACTTATGGATAAGTAAAATGACTCAACACTCACTTGACTATTGAAGTGTACCATCACATTCAAAATTATGTTGAGGTTTATGTGTGCAAAATGTGAAAGGTTTAGCTGGTGTACACACTTAAGCGGAGATCATCATGTTCATACATTTGCATGTTCACACCAGATGTGTGGTCATTGCAACTTCCTCGGTGTCCTTGCAGATCCTCGAAACGCCACTCAGCCCTCCCTCGAATTCCAATCATCTCGATTCAACTGTTTTTGGCACCTCCAATTTTGGGAGCAAACCAAACCTTAATATTCCCCACCTTTCTCAATTCTTCCCGAGCAAACATTTTTCCAGTTTCTCACTCAGTGTTGACGCAGTCGCGTTCACGGCCGACTGGTCCTTTTCCCCTTATTCACGACTATCAGAACCGGTCTTCTTGCTCGGATTAGATGCTCGGACTGGATGTAAAAATCACATAGTATTTTATGATTTTTATTTTCTGGGACAGTCTTTGGTTTGTTCTACCTGATCTAACTCAATTCGTTAGTTCCCAGTGTATGACAGTCGTGCCTATTTTTGCACTTTTTCTGGGTCCGTTTCTAACATTCACTGAGGGCTCATTTACTGTATCACTGAATTTTTGAGATGAAGTATTATCATTATTATTTCTATTCGGACTATCCTCATCTTGGTTGTTTTTCATCATTTATTTAAGGAGGTATATTGACTGCACTCCCCTCTTAGCATTAGTAGTATTATTATTGTCTCACACTGGGATTTAACCTAGGACCATCAGATTACTTGCAGTAATTTTGACTGATTCTGTAACCACTAGGCTATGTGTCTATGTGGATAACCGGTGCAAATTTTTAGGAGCCTTCAACCTCAGGTGAAAGTTTTTGGTATTTGATGTTACTGTTTTCTGTCTTTCATTATTAGAGGTTCCCATCTGGTATCCATTTCAATGCTAGGATTACTGAGACAGTTTTTCTTGCCTAGCATATGGACCGACTCTTTAAATTTTCGAATCTTCCAGTGCTCTTTTGCTGTTTTTCTGAGTTTGGTCAATCTCCACCTTGATGTAGTTCGGTGTCCATCGCTGGAGGTCGTAACATCGTCTCCCCAAGTCCCCAGCCCTCCTCTCAGCATCCCCACCGTCCACATCAGTTCTGTAGTTGGTGCATTCATACCAAATATTTGGTGGTCATTGCTGAAGGCTGGGTGACAGTAAGAGTCCCCAAGTCTCCAGCTCTCCTCTCGGCGTCTTCACATATCACAGCAACGCTATGGTTTATATTGTCCCAAGCTTCCTAAACTACCCTCACACCTGTGCCGTGTTCATTCCAGCTGTTATGTCATTACTGACCACTGGATGTAGTAAGTCACAATTCCAGTACCTTCTCCAGACCCGAGTAGTTCTGTGGTCTGCATAGTCTCAATCCTTCTGCATATCTTCAACTCTGCCTTCACGTTTGTGGCTTGACATTCGGTAATAATAGCAATACAAATAGGCTGTAAATAAACGCGTGCCTGGGCACGAGAGGAAGAGAGAAATACAGACAGAGTAACAAAGGAAGGGAAGAAAGAAACAGAAAGAAAGAGATTCTTATTAACAATACATCCATATCTGTCAATTCATCCGAGGTTTCTCGGCTCTAAAATACCTCAAGAGATCAACGTTAACCCTCGACACTTCCAGCGTCACATTAATCATAGTGGTTTTAGATATATTAAGAAAAAGAACACCCTGTTCAAAATCTGCGAGGCTGTTTGTATAGTTTTATATAGCATTTGGCTAAATTTGTTTCTGCAAAAAAACTATTTGTTTCCAATTGATCTTCCTTTTGACAATGGAAAATAAAAAGCAGTTATGAGATTTGCTAAAGGACTCTCTGAAAATGGACACTGACTGGTTCTCTCAAGCCTTGCTACATTTTCGGGTGTATCCAAGAAGCGTGGATCTATTTGTGTTCTCCATAAGTTATTGGTCAAAACCTTTCGCTCGCAATATGAACTGCGGGAAAAATTTTTTAGCTTCTTGAATTACGATTGCTCTTTTTTACGAAAAATTTTCTCATTTGAAAAATTGATTTAAAAAAATTACATGACGTAGTGTGATGCAAAAAAAACAAAAACAAAACAAAACAAAAACTTCTTTCCTTAGGAACGTCTTCCTATTCAAATTTGCTCTAATCGAAAAACATTTTGGCATTCATAAAACTATAGACTTTCGTCCTAGTTTTAAAAGGAAAATACATCATGATAAACCAAGTCAAGGAAATATCTGTATGCTCCTCACAGTGCATAATCAGGACAATAGAGAGAAAAAATCGTTTTTCATCGCCTTTTAACCTCTGAGTAACATGATATATTTTCGTCAGAGTGAAATCCAAGGTTGGTGGGGGTGAAAAGCGTTGGTCGATTCTGCCCTTTCTGATGAAACAATGTCTTGCAAGAAGAGTTGCCAACTCAAAAGAATTTTTCTCACTTTATCGACCTCGAAAAAGCATAAAAAACGCCAAAACGCGCTAAAAAACAAATACTATTAGCCATTTTATGGTCAATTTAATAGTCAAACATGGCGTTAAATGTCGAATTTTCGCGCTGCCAAAACAGAAAACGTGCTATATTCAGCGTGAAACGGGATAAATTGCCAGTGCTACTTGCAAGCTGCTACTAATGTCAACTGCTCAGATCGAATAGAAAGCAAAGAAGCTAGATAAAAATCAAAGTGTGCGTGTGGAGGGGGGAACACGTTGTTTGACTGTGGTGCCTCAGTAAGCATTCCGTTGCAAACTTTAAGAAAATGGCTCATAGAAAAAGGGGAGAAACGAAAAGCAATGCTACTGCGCTAGCTAAGACATCAGCCGTAACAAGTTCAATATCACAAGTTTCTCTGGCTTGGTTAGTTCTTCGAGGTTCAAGATATATGAGCTTGACTTAGAGGCAACAACCACCCGAAGTGGCGTCCCTCAGTTCTCCATACGCTATTTTAACGATAGCTTGGTGTGTGTGTGCGTGTGGGGGGAGCTTGTGTCTTTTCTGAGGACATCAGTGCTATTCTCAGTCGAAGTTTTAATTCGGCTTGCCCAGTACATTTTCTGCACTGTTAATCGATTGACCAACGAAACTTGCTGTGTTGTGTGGCCGACGGTATCTGGCGCTCACAAGCGGTCACTCATGAAAGCACTTATAGGCTCAACGCTGCTTAACTTTGGTGATAGAATGAAATCCTCTGCTTTCAGCGTCATTTGACTTTAAACTCACAAAACGTTGGGATGTGATATCATATTAATAGATTGCAAAAAAATGTTTGACCAAGGGAGATAAATCCAGATCTCTTAAAGGCTTACATGAATTTTCTGAAAAAATGATTGGAAAAGTAGAAGAAAAAAAAACATCGACAAGTCTGCACTCTTTTCACCATATTGGCATACCAGCGATGAAACTTTAATAATAATAAATAAAAACAATAATTAAGCCGAGTGATGCTTAGCGTTTGCAAATGACTACAATATAAACCATGTATATGGGGGGTGACTTGATATTGAGCAAAGGCCACCGAAAGCAGCTTTTAAACGAGTATCAGTAATGATATCAATACTTATTTGATCAAAATAAGCAATGTTTCGCGATGAGAAGGAGGCGGGTGCTTTGCCATGAGGTAATAGCATATATCATATAGAGAGTTTAATCCTCACTGGGCCCTCCATACTTATGGCCCTGTGTCACACATTTATGCTAATGAAATATATGTTCTGTTTCCATAGAACGATGTGTAACAAGCTAGACTTGCCAAAAAAATTGCTTGTTTATTGAGATCGATTCTCATGAGCGACCATTTGAAAACGACCCCTGAATCCACAAAAAGCTTTATGAGAGATAATACAAGGATAAAAATAAGGATACATTTATACCTACATGGATAGCAAAACAATAATTCAGCTTTGTGGGTTGTTATCCGACCATTAAATGATAGTGTCTATCTATTAATTGCAAATGTATCTTCTTCATCGAATCTTGCTAAATATTGGAACGATCCCCATCAGGGACCTCCTTCCCAAGGTCGCCAAATCTCTGAGGCATCTCAACATGGAACAGTGGTTAGCGGGCTACTCTCGCATTTCAATTTGTTCGCGAAATGTATTTGATCTTCGTTAGTAGCTATTCTAATATTTCTTTGTGTCTGAAAAGTACCAGTTTTCGTCAGATCTTCGAAGTTGAGCTGAATTCAAGAGATTAACACTTGAAAGAGTGACTGTTCAGTAACAGCAAGTATTGTAAGCAACTTGTAACTTTGTGATCGACACACTGTAATTACTATCAAAATGTGACGGAACCTGCAAAGCGAAAATTCTATTTTATGTCAAATGAAGCCGGAACAGACACACACACGCGCGTGCACAAAATTCTGGCAGCTGCGGGGTCAAAATGTACTCCAATTTCTATTCCAACTGAATATGATGACTACAACTTTTGTATTGTATAGATAATAAATGAAGCTTTATATTATAATTTTTCGTAGATGTATAAGATTTGTCAGTTTAGCACAATTTGTAAGAGAGCCGCCTACCAATCACTTGGTCGCGATTTCAAATTATGATAGGGAAATATTGCTTTTATATATAGGTTTAGTTTAAAGTGACAGGAGAGACAAACAGTGAAAAGTTTATTCCTCTAAATGGTTCTTTTTCTTGGTTTTCTCGTTCTTGTTGCGGTGGAAAAACAAATTCACATCCAGCCCCTGACTCGGAAAGAACTTAAACAATTTGAGTTGTTGTGCAAGTGCACGAGTGCTCCTTGTATAAGTATGCAGGCTAAGGTGATTTTCTCCTGAGGTAAACAACAGAGGTCGACATGGAATAAATTACTTTTAATTAAGTGTCATGAAAAAGGTCGTTTGTATACTGAGCAGCGATGTAATGAAATCTGTGGCTTGTACATGTTTTTTTTTTATGGACAATATAAAGTTCTCCCCCTGCTATCCGAAAGTTGATGGTATCTTTGAAACCCTTCGTAAGCGGAAATGACATTAAGCATCAAAACAATTACTATTAATTCATAAAAGGGCAATGCCCGTTCTGGAAGTGAACCTTTGGAAGGACCGGACTTTATGGTGCGTGAAGCAGCCTGCCATAATTGTCATGTAAAATAATTTTCCCTCCGTTGTACGGAACTACGGCTTCGAAGTATTTCGGTTACTTCTCTTCAGTGTTGCCAATTCAGATATTTCATGTCTAATTTTAGATATTTTTAAAAAGACGTCCAGGGAGATGATTTATAGACATTATTAAAAATTTTCTGTCATTCTGTAACTTTTTATTTATTCTGTAACTTTTTATTTATTTTTCATTTGATTTTTAAGGAGACCCTGATCAATAAACTTCAACACTGCATTTTCCCCATGTACTGACAATTATAAGTGGCGAATGCCAACTTTGTACAATGGCCAGTTGTCAAGTAATCTCTGTACACATACACAGATTTCTTCAATTGCACTTAGATGTGAAATGTATCTATTACCTTGAAGTAATGATTACCTCACTGATTGGTAATGATTATAAAACTTGTAGACTATCCTTACTGTGTAGTGTGTTTGATCCCCACGACGTACCCTACACTTGTGTCCTTATGCCAGACCAAGCCAAGCTTAGTAATGTAAATAGATGAATTTATACAACTACTGTGAAAACAGCACCAGTGCCACCGGCAAAACCTTCATCAGATGATGACCCACGGATCATGCATGGTTTCGGAACAGAAGCATCACTACTACCAACCCAGGCCACCCAAGCAGAATCTCACCATACCAACAGACTTGGATTGTTCTCCGTCACAGTGCAGGAGTGTCAGATCCATGCCGAAGCAGCCTCTTCCAGATCTTGGAGGCTTTTGATATGTGTCATTTTCTCTTTGGGGATAATCCATCTCTAATCAGGTATATCGAGTTGGCAGCAAAACCACGGCATCTGACTTCAATAGTAAATACGTTATTGGTTGTCAAACCATTTCCCATACATTGACCTCATAGATTTTTATACTTTCTATCGGCACTAGGAGAAAGAGGAATTAGAGGAAATGTAATAAAATCATTCAAAATGATGAAATGTATAGAAAACATCCCAGCTGATACATTCTTCACAATGAACATAAGAAATAAATTCAAAATATATAAAGAAAAAACACGAAAAAGACACTAGAAAAAATCTTATCACAAAGAACTATCAACAATTGGAACTCACTAGTAGATTATGACCCAAATATACTGAAAGTAAAAAAAAATGAATAACCTCGAGAACGAATACGACAATTACACGACACTTAACATATCTAAAATCTAAAAAGTATAAAATATAAAATTAAAATATCTCAAGACATGAGTGAAGAGGCGAGTTACATGCAGAAATATGTGCACCATTTTTATTCGTTAAGATTGCATGCGGTTTCTTGTTCAGCTCCGAAATTTTATCCTCCCAAAACACTTGACTGCTTTTTGACCGCATATGAGCAAAAGCAGGAATGATATCTGTTAAAAATATGTCATTCTCTTATTTCTAAAGGACAACTCTGACTGTTCTGGCAGTCATTATGGAGAACGTGTCGTCATAGACACACGCTGGAAGAACCAGGCGATCTCATGCGGTTCGTCGTGGCGTTAAGCTTTGGAACCTATTCGACGGAACAATGCTTCGGGGCAAATCAAGCAAGACGTCTCGAATGCGTCTGTAGGGAACTCGTACCTATCGGTCAGTGAGCGATATCTTCTCAGCTCGTTGAATGACAAAACCCAGCTTAACGGCCGACGAAATCAAGTTGCTGTTTGCAAAGGAATCTGCAAAATCAGTGTATACCGACTGCGAATGGGAAAACAGTTATTCCGCCCGAACCTTTACCATTTCCCCGATCTAGGCCCATGGGTTCCAGTAAGGTTTCATGTGGTTTCCCAGCTTATGATGAAGTGCCCAGTCTGTGTTTGCCTCAAAAGGAATTGTTAATTCAAGGACGGAAACTCTTTTTGAATTAATCACAAGATCGAGTCGTTGGGTGGATAATGCGATCTCGGCAGGAAAAGCGAGGCGACGTCCAATATATATATATATATATGAGAGATTTCTGTGTAAACAAATATATGGCTTAAATTCAGCCTTACTGACTGTCCAGTTCCGTAGTCCAGAGGTAGGATATTGGCCTGCGGGTCTGAAGTGAAGGTAACAATTCTGCTTTGCAGCACTGGATGGGATAATGGAAAGTCTATAGCCACACTGAAGAGATGTAATACATCGAAACAGCTGTTTGTGGATGACACAATAATATATATATATATATATATATATATATATATATATATATATATATATATGTGTGTGTGTGTGCGTTTGCGCTGTAAAATAATTATTCCTTTTTCTCATGTATGTACTATATATCCTCTTTTTCTTATCAATCTATCTATCTATGAATGAAGACATGTTTGTTTATAATGTTTCTCTCCATATCTTCAAGTTAATCTTTACGCGGAAGCGTACACAAATGCTTCAACCTAGAAATGAAATTTACCCACATACTTTCACTAGGGGAGAGAGAGGGACGATCTCAAATAATCCCCAGCTCCCCTATTGAGTTACCCGCCAAAGCTTTCACTCACTGCATTTCCACTTACATTAAACAGAAAATCTCTTCATATGTTGGAGGTTCCCTCAAAGAGCCAAGCCCCTGCCCCGATCCCCAAATCTCTGACAAGGTTCTTGAAAGATATGTCTACTCAACAAGCACACAGACACCAGATTTCGGAAGGTGTTCCCGCACGTTATAACTCAGGGGTCTGCAGCTACCCAGGCTGGGAACCACTGCATAATGTTAGGGGAAAGCTCTCGGAGCCAAGTCCCCCGGGCACCTAAATCTCTAGATATGCCCCTGACCTCCAACAAGTCGTCACACTTCACACACACCCGGTTTGACGAGGTATTTTAGAATCGAATAATTTTTTTTCTGTTTGTTTTTGAGGAGGAATTTTTCTTTCCGGGTTAAAAAAAAGAAAATATAATCAAATAGAACAAAAGTAAAAGAGAAGAGGAAAAAACGATGAAAGGAAAAAAAAAAGGAAGTATTCGTGTTTAAAATTTCAATTCAATTCAAATGAAAATAAAACTGTAAACTATGGACATTATTTATTCTGGTTCTAGTTTACAGTGTTTACGGTTATTTAAGCATTTTGGAATTTTTGATATTTATTAAGTAAACAAAAACAGAAGAGAAGTTGTGGGGAGGAGAGGGGGGAAGGTGGAAAGAAGGGGAGATCCAGGGTTACCAACCCAGCAATTTCTCGGCTAGATCTGGTCGATATTTTTTTCCATTTTAGCTGATAAAAATCTACTACTGCCGATTATATCCCGGTTACTTATAAAGAGTAAATGTATCATTTTTTATAAGAATTTTGCTCTAATTTTGATGCATAGTTTTTTTTAAATTCTTTTTCTTTAGAAGTGGGCTTGAAATGAGTTTATATAAGATATTTAAGATATATCAAACAAAATGAATTCAGCTGATTTTAGCCATGTTTGGAGAGAGTTTTAGCGACAAATAACAAATGGTTTTTGGTAATAAACACTGAAAAAGAGCACCGGTGATACAGAAATATGAGAAATAAGAAAATAAATAAACATGGAATGAGTTGAAAGAAAAGAAGAACGATGAAAGAGATAAGAGAGGAGGGGTGGAAAGAGAAAGGAAGAAAAAAGAAGAAAGAAAGAAAGAAAAAAGAAAAGAGAAAGAAAAAAGAAAAAAGAAAGAAAAAAGAAAAGAGAAAGAAAAAAGAAAAAAGAAAGAAAGAAAGAAAGAAAGAAAGAAAAAAAGAAAAAAGAAAGAAAGAAAGAAAAAGAAAAAAGAAGAAAGAAAGAAGAAAGAAAGAAAGAAAGAAAAAAGAAGAAAGAAAGAAAGAAAGAAAAAAGAAAGAAAGAAAGATATAAAATGCAAAAAAAGTATAAAACCCTTCGCCATCCTCGATGTCTACAGTTGTTCAAAAGACAGCTCTGGTAAGTGACTCCATAGAAACCGTCACATGACCATCTTCATTTATCACGATGTTGTGTCGGGGGGGGGGGGTTTCAAGAAGAAAAAAATGGAAAAAGGGGGTTCAATTAATGTATTTCTACTCTCACCTTTTGCTTAGCTTTGATCATTAGCGTCTGTCTTTCGATCAGTCTTTCCACACGATATCTCCGAAAGTACTACATGGATTACCATGAAATTTTTGTCTTTGATCGGGAAATATTTTCTGTTTTTACCCATACATCAATGTATACGCTCATGACTGTCCACACGATACATCCAAAAGTTCTCAATGTATTTCAATGAAGTTTAGTGGAAGGGGCGGCAATGTGCAATGGAGGAAGTGATTTAACTTATGGCGCACTCTTGCTCAGTTATACCCCTTACAACGGTATTGGCACAGGTATTCACTCTCCGAGTGCTTTCTAGTTCTTACTGGTGCTCAGTCGCTATTTTTTTCTCCATCTTATTTTAAAACTAGTAAAAGAAATAATCGTTACAGCAAACATTGAAGGTTGGGTCAAATATTATTAATGACGATATCTGAAAAAAAAAATACAATGTAAGAATGAGCAAGTCAAGATATTACAACAATGAAATGTTTGTCTTGGTTTAACGAAGGTTAAATGCATTGTTATAAGTGTCAGCGTATGATAGATAGGAACCAAATGCTACTTGAGTGAAACTTGTAATAAAAGAGTGTCAATTGTCGGTAGTTAGCAAATGGTTCGGGTTAGAAAAAAATAAGCAAGACGGACATAAAAAGCTAAAAAAAGCGAAATAGAAGAAAAGATTGACTTTTAGGGCACGACGTTGATTAATTTCTAAATGTTTCAAAATTCAGCATTATATATACATATAGTTGTATGCAAAAGTATTTGACCCATAGATTAATTTTTTTAGTTGTTTCCGATTAATCATTCCAAATTCGATTTGATAACCTTGATGTATCCTATTAGTGTTAGCGAAAAAGTTCACTACGTAAATTGATGACAAAACAAGGGAGGTTTGATATCATTTTTGATGATAAATAAGGGAGAATCGATGTTATTTATTCATCAATTTCTATAATTAGAAATACTTTATTATAATGACTTTGGCATAAGTACTCGACCCCCTCAACTAATACTAGGTTGAGGCTTATTAGTTCCTGATCACTAGGTAATAGACGTTTTCTGTAGCCTTCGATAAGACTTCAATACCTCTTAAATAGTATTTTCTACCATTCTCTTGTGCATAATTGTTAGAAAATCGTTCAGATTCGATGGTTTCCGTTTATGAACAGCGTTTATCAACCCATGCCACAAATGTTAGATCAGATTTTGGTCAGGCAATTGAGAAGGAAAGAAATAGTCACTTTTTTCACGAGATTCCTCTAGAGGAATCCATTGAGAACATTTGGAGATATCGTATGAAAAGTCATAAGCGTATGCATAAATGTACATTAAAAAAAACGGGAAAATATCCCTCCCGGCACTCTCAGAGATATCGTGAGGACGGTAGGAAAAACAAACGGACGCGACCGAATACTTTCACTTCTCCAATTTTGTTGACAGCTACGTTGCCAATTTAGCGCGTATGTGGCCAATTTAGAGCGTGTCTTGTTTTTGAAAAAGAGCTAACTGCACATTTTGGCTCTTTTTAGTGAGTTTTCACAATTTTTAGTATCTTTTTGGTGTGTTTCGGCCATTTCTTGCAATTTTTGTCTATTTCTTTATTTTCAATTTAGCACTTTCTGACAGTCAAACTAGTGCAGAAATATTTTTTCAAGTTTGCAACAGCAACTAATGCAACTACTGTGAATTGTATGGATCTTTCCAGGTGCTCAGTTGGGTTTCAAGAGCTTTTATCATTGCTTAGGCTAGAATGACAACTGGATTTTTTAAAGGAATAAGCGAAATGATAGCTACTGTGATTGCATCGCAAGTGACGGTCTATGAGATGGACAATCAGCAAATGCAGGCCTTTTAGGAAAAAGATGAAACGGCGAACCACATCACAAATGAATGCAGAAAGCTGCCTCAAAAGGGAAACAAAAAACAGTATACAGGGTGGGATCAGTGATCCACTGTGAAGTGTGCAAACGACTTGGGTTCATCATGTTGTTGGCCTCACAAGGATCAGGTTCAACATGTTGAGTCCACTCTTGACGCCCTTTCTCACTAGCTCGATGGGCCGAGGCAATCAAAGCGGCTGCAAAGTTACAGGCTCCAGTCAGTAGCTTTCTTTGAAATAGACTTACAAGATTGAAGGGTGCCAGCTCTCCTACTATTTAACCATAAATGGTTCAGCATAGTAACAAATGAAAACCACAGAAATCAGAGATTGTCAAATAAAAAAAAAGAAGAAGGTACTTTGACATGGGCGTCGTCTCGGAGTAGAGGGAGGGGGATCTTATTTATGATGAAAGTGTTTGAAAGTTGGAACCTCATAGTCAATAAAGGAGAATGGTGCTGTACACCTGTTATATGTAACCCCAACTTAATGTACTCATATAAAAAAGATGGTATTATTATTCGTTGGTAACAGGGCTGCTGCAAAGATATACTCCTATTTTATATCATTTTGCACCCCACTTTACTGGAAAAGTGGTAGCAGACGCCCATGCTTTTGTATCTGAGATACAGTCTGACAACTCCATTCAAGCAAGAAGACTACATTTGATGGTCGTAAACAAGGATATGAAAAACTGCCAGACCGTAGACAGAGCTGTACCAGGTGAATATAAAAGGAGGTGAAATTTTGTAAGAGAATATCGGGACCTTGACTGTGAACAGGAATAAAGTGAGTAACACAGAGGTTAGGGTCGAGCCTTTAGACATTGGCACATGTAGAACCGTGTCGAAAGCACTAAAATTAAGATTAAATGAATGAGAAATTCGAAGAAGGATTGGGAAATGATATGATAAGCAAATGCAGCGAGTTGGCCCAGAAAGATTACAAAAAAGACATGATGGAGCGGGGGTGGGGGTCATCCACTAAGAACTGTGCAAACGGCTAGAATTCACCCATACAAACCAATAGTATATTCGCAAACCAGGATCTGATTTAGAGGATTGCAAAGAAAAAAAATTCATGGACGGTGAAATTCACTCGATCACCCAATCCTGGCCAAAAAACCAGATCTCATCAATGTCAACAAGAAGACGTGTGTGTGTGTGTGTGTGTGTGTGTGTATGAGTATGTGTGTGTGAGTGTGTATATAGTAGACAAAAATTTTGTTTTATATCAGTGGATGTGTGCATGATGTAGATGACATCAAAACATATTAGTAGGTAACTAATATTCGATTAAAAACACAAGTTGTGCTTAGGTATGGATGATATTTCGATGTTTATTGCCATTACCCTGAGAACGTAATGGATGGAAGTGTCTGTTTATATGACTATGAATATAAACAAAAAATGTCTAGCCATATAGATAATAATATTTTGAGGCTTATTTACACTATCCTCATAAAATTAGGAATGGAAGTGTTTTCTGGGCTTATTTGTATCATTAATATAACCAAGCGAAGATTGTGTCTCACCAAATAAATGTTAATATTTTGAATATTTTTTCACACGATCTTTAATGCATTATGTATGTGCGTGACCTTGTCTACCTATTCATATGTCTGTCCCAATAAAAAAATGACTAGCCACTATAATGTTGATACTTCGATGCTTTTTCACACCATCGTAAGCACATTTTTAATAGAAGTGACCTTTTTGGCCAATCTATACGACTAATCATATGAAAAATGTGTCTTGTCGAGGTCCCCTACGCTTGTGGCTTTACACCAAAATGAGCAAAGCTTACTATAGTTAGTAATGATATTACAAACTGTAAACCAAAACAGACAGTATAGGTTTCCTCAGCTTTTGATGTGGGTCTGGCTGACTGGCTATCTATTTATGTGTCGCGCTTACAAGCCGCACAGATGAGGTTAGTGGGTTAAAAACATTAACATTTACATCTGCTTTAAGATCAAAATCGAGGACTCAGAACTGGAGAAAGTAGATCACTACATCTACCTAGGACAACGAATCTCCATGTGACCCTCAAAAAAAGAAGAACTCAAGCGAAGAATCTTCCTAGGATGGCAAGCCTTTGGCAGAGCTAGCTCAACCTTCAAAAACAAGAAGATCCCATTAATCCTAAAAAGAAGGGTGTACAACCAATGCATCCTCCCAATAGTCACTTATGGAGCTGAAACATGGATCCTAACCAAGAGACAGACCCGCAAATTGAGAACCATGCAACGTGCACACGAAATAATTATGTTAAACCTCACATGGAAAGACCACAAGACAACACAATACATCTGGAAAAAGACAGGAGTCAGGGACATCATAGAATCCATTAAAAATATCGAGAGGCAAATGGGTTAGCCATGTTTCAAGAATGGCAGACAACCGATGGACATCGCAACTCACGACATGGATCCCCAAAGATCACATGTACAACCGAGGCCGGCAGAGTATTAGATGGAGAGACGAGCCAGACTAAGTCAGAAAGTATTGGCTCTGCGATGCCCACTACAACGGAGTGTGGCGAATCCTGGGGAAGGTCTATGTCCAACGACGGGCGTTAAAAGACTGATGATGATGATAATGATGATGATGTTGATGTCCAGAAAAAAATTTTCTTTTACCCTCCCCTGCTGAAAAAATATATTTAGTTCACAGTTTATAATGTAAGTTCACGGTAAATTGGTTCCATAGTTAATGTTCGACTGTGTTCACGCCTGGCTTTTGAACAATCGAACTTTTTAGTTATCCAACAAAAGGCGAGATAACTAACCTATTCATTGATCATCTCTTTTTTTCAATTAATCACCCCCAACACGACATGCTGCCGAAAGACTTTAATCACGCGGTGCTATCTATTGAGCAAGTAACAAGACCTGTTATTATCAATTTTTTTACTAGTATTTCAGTTACAATTTATCGTAACTCTCAGATCGTCATTTCCCGGTTGTTAGTTAACAGCGTGGATTGGAAATGAAGAATACGTCTCTCCACTGGAACTTGAACTTGAGCCCACATCCCCATATCCTTGAGAGTCTGTCTTAACGCAGCAGTTGCCTTAACGATCAGGCTACGGACCCCTTCGGACGTAGTCTTACGAAATATGCATTCTTCATTTTCCCTTGGTGCCTGATACACTGCCGTCGTTGTTCTTTTTTACATACAGTAGTAGTATTAGTATCGTTAACTACAACTAATTTTTTTTATTAGCTTTTCTTTCATAATCTATCGGATATCAATATAAAAAACAAAAAACAAACAAAAGAAACCATAAAAATAATACATAACAAAAGACACGTCATTTTGGGCGAATTATCCTGAATATACAAAAACTATTATATCATTATATAATCGACCAGATCTATCGTAATGAGTAAGTTTTGAATAGCGAATCACTCCCGGTAGCGAATTGAGAATAAAATCGAATTTTACACTTCATGAGTAATTGAAATGAAACGAGTGTTACGCCCAGATGATGTATTGAAAAGGACAAAAAAAAAAAAAAACGGTACGAGCAACAGGTGTGATCGGTAGAACGTATTTTCGTCGAAAACTGGGCCGACTTTTGGCGCTAAGTCACGCACGTGGCGTATGCGCTCCACCCCATGCTTCGTAGCAATTGGTTTGAGAGACCGAATAAACGCGTGCTCTTCATCTCTTCAACAGAATAGAAGTAACACTGGCAGCTTCTAGGTCAAACTCCATACTAACTGAAACCTATGAGTTGTGAAAATATTTCAACTTTTGGCAGAACAGTTTCCCCTTTAAAAAAAAAATTTAAAAAAAAGATCTTCAAATTTGGCCACGGGGGAAACTAATAAGATAGTATCTAGATATTTTTCTAGTAAATGGCATGAAAATCAAGATAATTCTAGTTATGATTTGAGGCAATTCGAGAAATACATTGAGAGAAGGTGACGTGCGGGTGGATGGGGATATTTGGAACCTTATATAAGCCAGTGACAGTGACAGCTTAGAGACGAGTCAGAGACACTCCCTAGTCCTTTATCAGGCTATTGATATCCGGGTTATATGCCCCCTGAACTCTGGAATATATCTTTTTACACTACCCGCTCCGACCCCTAGAAATGTGACCGAAGCCATCCATGCACGAGATCTGAGAAACGAAGGGGGCGATCTTTCGTTTGATGTCTGTAAAATGGGAGACAACTCGCAGTTGGTGAAACAATCGTCAAAAAATAATTATGGGAGGATGGATAGGTATGCATACAACGGGCCAAAGAACCGTGCAACAATAAATCATAATATTAACTTCGTTGATTCAAATTATGCCTCCAGAAATTCAAAAATTATTGAAGAGTTCCAGTATTGAAACCGCGAACCAAAACATTCATTACCCGGCGAATGGCATATGCAACGGTTCCCAAACTTTTCCAAGCCACGGCGCCCTTTGTTGGTAAGGATTTTTCCACAGAATTCCAAGTCAGAAAATACTGAACTGTTGCTTTACGCTGATGTGTTTCCGCCTCCAGTTAGTGAAGTATCATCTCTTTCACAATACTTATTATTTACTTAATAAAAACTTTCCATTTGTATGAAGATAGGGACAACTCCTTTATAAACAAATACTTGATTTAAATGAACTTTTCCAATTTTTATCATTAACTCACTAGTACTAATGACATTTTCGAATTTTCCAACGGCGCCCTTAGGAGGGACCCACGGCTCCCCGAGGCGCTGCGAGGCATCTTTAGAAATCATTGGCTTATGGAATACTTGTCTTTCATAGAAATTTTTTTTATGATTTTCATTTATTGGATTCATCATCATCATCATCATTTATATATCGTCCGTCGTTGGACAGAGACCTTTCAAAGGATCTGCCACATTTCTCTATCATGGGCGTTGCAGAGCCATTATAGACACTATTGTACGCTGGAATCAATTGATCATCATCAGTAAATGATTTTGTGTGATTTGTTTCGCTAATTAGGCTGAATGCTGTTCCAGTGGACCTCAATTGAGCTCATAAATACAATGGCTTAATTTGAATTAACGAAGCTAATATTATGATTTACTTAAGCATCATAATGTATGCTTTCCACCCATCTGCAATTATTTTTTGACGATTGTTCCATCAACTACCGGAAGGTTGCTATCTATTTCAACGGCATAAAGGATGAAGATTGTCAACGAAGGTCGCAAGAAACTGCTTCCAAAGAAGATCCTACCAAAGTGTAAAAGTTTCGCGTTAGTGCAGTTTTTAAAGAAAAAGGGGAAATGTGTAAAAAAATTGGAAACAGAGGTAAATTTACATCGTAGGTTGATTTAAAAAAAAATTACTTGATAATTTTGTAGTGCAGATTGACCCACGCCCCCGACAATGACGATAAAAAAAGAACGAAAGACAGGTCTGGTTAGTCATTCGACAGAAACTGTCATGTGACCAACGTCTTTTTTTTGACAGCGCACTGTTGCAGGGGTGATCAATTGAAAAAAATGGAAAAAGGGGTTGATCAATGAATAAGATACTTCTCTTGTACTTTGCTGGATTGTGATCGCTAAAAAAAGTCAGAATTTAAAAAAAAAAAAAGTCTAGTCTGAACCGCTGGACGCAAACTAAGGAACCGACTTAGCATAAGCTTACATTGCAAATAGAATCCCCACTAAAATCCCATGCGAGGATGAGACTTTTAAAAAAGGTCCCTTTGTTATATATAGCAGAATAAACGTTCACATTCTCAGCCCTCTAGCTCCATTGGTGTGATCTATACGTTCAACACATACATGAATAGTTAGTTAACCAGTCAGCCAGATCCACTTGTTGCTGCTGATTGTTGATATCGACAGTTTCGGTTGATGGTTTCTAAGTGGGGCACCGGTTAGACTAATTCAATTCTCGAGGGGAGAAATTTGCCAGGGGTGCCGAAGGATGGGGACTGTGGAAGATAAATTATGTACCAATGGGAGTCTTATTAGTCATGACTCATTTGGGATTTGTGATTAAAATTACAGGTTATTTAAAGATATACTCGTCTATTTTAGTAACATTAGATAGGCTTCGGTGACTCTTATCGACCTTTTGCTGTGATAGCAAGTCCAGATGTTGATACTGAATTTGTGAATAAAATATCACTTTAGAGTTTGCATGTAGATGATCCTAGTGGATATTTTAAATTTAGCTGTGGCACTGAATTTATCGAAAAAAAATCACTGAATTTCGACCAACATTTACCGAAATCTCTCCGGCAAATTACAAGTGACATATTGGTCCAGATGTTGATCCGGGCTATCTAAAATTTGACCTTAAACTGGAAAAAGTCGCGGGGCGTGAGAGTGAAAGTCACACCCATCATCCCTGGCGCACTGGGAACGCTTTCAATTAATCTTTGCAAAGTCATTTGACAAATCACAAATCCGTGGAAAGAAACGATATGATTCGAAATAAGATACTGTTCAAGATAATTAGAATACGAGAGGGAATGCTAAAGATTTGAATTGACTTGCTGTCACTTGGTCCTAGCATAAAGAGTGAAAAACTGGAAAAAATAGTTTTCTGAACCTTGTGTTTGTAACAGTCCCGCAGATACTTGCGAAAGGTTTAGATAAATTGCAAATTCGGAAGAGAATCGAAAGCATATAGACAACAGCATTACTAAAATTAGCTTGTATACCATAGACCAGTATGATATATAATTGTAATACGTTCAACTATACGATATATAATCATCATACGTTTAACAATGATCGCCATCATCATTATCATCCTTTAAACGTCCATCGTTGGACATCCAGTATTTTCTGAATTTTTTTTAGTTCTTCACACCATTTAATTTTTTGTTGGTCACAATTTCGCATATAATGGGGATTCTCATTGTGAGTTGCGATAGCCAGAGATTGTCTGACTTTCTTGCAACATTTCCAAGGCCATTAGAGGTTTTTTTTTTGTATCGTTTCTATGATATCTGACTTGGTTTTTCTCTAATATTCTTAACTTTATTATGATCTCTCTATATGATGTTGAGCCTGACCCTCTCTTGTGTACGTTGCATGGTTCTTAGCTTTTGGATCTATCTTTTGGTTAGGTTCCATGTTTCAGTTCCATAGGTGACTATTGGAAAAATACAATGGTTATAGACCATTCTTTTCAAAACTAATGAGATATAATTAAAATATTATTTCTTACTGTAAGGAGGGCAATTTTTTAAGCTGTCGGGGTGGGCATGGAGCCAAAAGGTTGAGAACCACTTATCTAGACCTTACAAAAAGACTAAAAAATGGGACAGATGTGCCCATATTATTATTCCTTAGAAGTTATTAATTGAACTCCCGACACAACCCCAACACACGCACACACACACCCACTAACACAACCTCCCATCCCGACGCACACACATATATATACATGCATATAGATATTTCGATATACGTATTTTTATTGGGGCCACAGACAGATAAAGAAAATCTGAGATATCGTACAATCCATTGGACAACTCAAATGGCAATGGACTGGTCATGTTGCAAGAATGGCTGTCAACCAATTGACATCACGATTCACAATGTGGATCTCTAGGGATCATGTGCTAAACTGTGACCGGCAAAATACATGGCATGATGGCATGACGAAATAGACGAGTTCAGAAAGTACTGATTCCGTGACGCCCGTGATAGAGAGGTCTGGCAAATCTTCAATGAGGTCTATGTCCAATGACGGACGCTAAAAGGCTGATGAAGTTGAAGGAGAGTTATATTTTGCCTGAAATCAATGAATAACGCATGCTAAAAAGTCCTTTGTGTTTAACCAAAGATGATAATTAGTAATCAGAAACTCAATTTAGCCACAATTTATTTCATTCAAAGCATCTTTTGAGTCAATCAAAAAAATCTTTGAAACATTAAGAGTAAACATAGTATCCTAATATTTGCTTGCAGGTCGATCAAAATTCCCTCGCAAGCCGGATCTAGTCCGCGGGCCGTAGGTTGCCAACCTCTGATCTAGATCGCACAATAGATCTGAAAAAACTTGTGAAACATGAAAATGACAGTCGTGCCCATTATAATTGCCACACATGGAACAGTCTCGAAGAGACTTGCAAAAAGCTGGGAGAATAAGAAGGAAGGATAGAAACCACCCAGACAAAAACATTATTGGGAAAAAATAGAACACAAAGAGTGTTGGAACATCGAGAAGGCTTGCTGACACTTGATCTGCTATGTAATCAAGAAGTTATTACTGGAGTGAACGCCCAATAACAAAGACCATAATTTCAATAATGCGTCCACCATCCTTACGTCCATACTTTGAAGGTACTCTAAACCAAGTAGTAGAAGTAGTCGTATCATTACTACTTGCTATAGTTCAGCAGGAGAAGGGGGAGAGAAAGATGAGGTTAGTTCACCCAGGGGTCTAGACCAATCAATCCAACATAATACGGGCGAGAAAGCCCGGCTTTCGCAGGTGACTGCGTCGGCTGGAGCCATTTTTTGGCGGTAACGTACTATTTCTTCCCACGTTAAGCCCGACCTTGTGTCACATATTGCTGTGGTGGGACAGTGATTAAATAGATACTTGTTGTGGTGGTAGCAACGGGGGGATGCAGAGGCGGAAGTGGAAGGAGAAGAGGAAGATGAGGATGGTTCACCCAAAGATATAGATCAATTTTCTTATTAATCCAACATGATACTACAGAGAAAATTGTTATTTAAAATATTAGTGACCGACCGACTGACCAAAAAGTCTCTTATAGAGATGCAAGGACGCGATTTATAATCCCAAAAGTCTTGTAAAGAGGTTGATAGAATTGGAAACCCAAAGAAGAATCGAAACCATTAAAACGACAACATTTAATCCAAACTATGCGATACGTTGGGTGCATCGGTTGGTTGGTTGGTTGGTCTGTCGGTTGGTCACGAAGATGGGGAAAGCTAAAAGAAGGAGGAGAGAAAGATGGAAGAGAGAGAGAGAGAGACTAAACAAAATCTTAAGCTTCTCTGTCACAACTCCCAACCCGACCGCTGTACGCCACCAACCCTCTCCACTAGCACGGAAGATGGGAAAGGCACAAGCAAGCATATATTATTTTGTTTGAAAATCCACCGCCGCACGCCGCCCTCTCCGTTGCATTGGGGAATGCGCATGGAGGGGAGAGGGCAGTGGGAGAGGAGAGACTGAACAGAATCTTACGTTTCCCTCTCCCAAAACAGCACTGCAATAAAATCAGATATAATACATAAAATAATAACAGGTCCGGTTAGTCAATCAACAGGAACCGTCACATGAGAAGCGTCTTTTGGCAGCACGTCGTGTTGGGAGTGATCAATTAAAAGATTGGAAACGGGGTGATCAATGAACCTCACTCGCCTTTTGTTAGGCAGTGATTGCTTAAAAAGAATGAATTAAGTACAAAAAAAACAACAACAAGTGGACACAAACTAAAGGGTCGATTTGACATAAACCTATATTGCAAACTGAACTCCCCTAAAGAGTATTTAGGGTGTTGAAAATTTCTTCCAGGCATATTAAGGAGCAAACATTTAAAGTTTTAGCCCTTTGGCTCCATTGGTACAGCCTGTACGCGTGATAAATACATAGCCAGCCAGGCCTACTTGAAAACTGAAGAAACCTACTTTGACAGTTTTGGTTGGCGGTTTCTAATGAAATAAACAGAATCATCAATCGTATGACTTTTCATTCTAGCGACCAAAATAACCCCTTTACATTATTTTTACTATTCGAATTGACCAAAAATAACATTTTATATAGTTTTTATCTAGTGTTGACGTACGAGTATTTAGCATGAACACGGACACATGTTCCTACGAAGTTTCAACCAACTTTTCGACGACACGTGTGCACTAATTTCTGTCTGGACATTTTTGAAGTGAGATTATCATTTTGTAAAGTCTCTTTTCG
Organism: Thysanoteuthis rhombus; assembly: GCA_963457665.1. Taxonomy (NCBI): domain Eukaryota; kingdom Metazoa; phylum Mollusca; class Cephalopoda; order Oegopsida; family Thysanoteuthidae; genus Thysanoteuthis; species Thysanoteuthis major. Next base: position 25,011,143 of record OY735210.1, on the reverse strand, counting down.
GGCAGTTATCGTCATCTTGGTCCATTTCCTAAATTCAACGTTTTGGCTCAAGACGGTCGTAGAGTGCAACGGCCTAAACGCTGTGTTCAAGAAATGAATCAAGATGAGGACAACAGTCCCCCCTCCTCAACGAAACGGGTGTTCTACGTACTAAAAAAAGCTAGAATATTGAGGAGGTGCTGGAGAATTGACGAGACTCCAATAAAAGCCACCACTGGTGTGAAAATTTAGAGAATACGAATCAAAACTCATATTATAGTTACTGGTGTGTGTGTGTGTATATATATATATATGTATATATATATATATATATATATATATATATATATATATATATATATATATATATATATTGTTCATTTATCAATTTTCTATCACGGTGTTGAAATTTTAAACAGTAAGTATATCAGTCAGATTGCATACATAGGGGAAAAGGGTTCATAGATCAAAGCAGCTAACAGCCCGGACGGAGAAAGCTTATAAAAAAAAAAACTAAAATAGAAGAAAGAAAAGAAATGAAGCTGTCGTCATTTTAATGGCGTGGGTATTCTAGTAATAACAGCAATAGCAACCGAAATTGTAGTACAATAAGTTGCAGCTATTGTTGTCGTCGTCCCATGGTGGGAAAAATCTCATTGTTATGGCTAAGTAACATGATAATTATTATTCTCCTCTGAATAATAATCAAGATGACTTTACAGGAACTTGTGGAAAATTTCAAACTTCTGTCATGCGTCGATTAATCTGGGTTACCATCCAGAAGACAGCATTACTAAAATTATGATACAGTGTTGCTATTTTAGTGTTTTTTCGTGCTAAATTTAGCTCGTTTCTTATGTTGGCGTTTCGAAAATTGCCCAATTAGCGCGGGCGTGCTCAAATATTTTGGCCATTTTTTTTCAACATCTTAGGCATCTTTTTGGTGACTTGGCCATTTTTAGCCATTTTTTAAAACTTATCCCTCTGGCAGTCAAACTAGTGCAAAAATTGTTGTGTTGGAAACACTGTAAGAGTACTGAAGAAAGAGTTGAGATGATTTGGTGTCACTCGATCCCACTGAAAGCCACCAAATTCAAATGCCTTATAAAAAGCTGGTAGAACCAGAAGTCCGAGTGAGAATGAAGACCATCCAGACAATAGCATTACTGAAATAGAATCTAAAGGAGAGTGTTGTAGTACGCGTTGATAAAAACTCGACCCGGACATAATTCGTTCATTGATATGTGGTGAAGTGAACTATACGCACTGCACAACACAAGTATGGACGCAACTTGACCTGGGTGTAAGTCGATCATTGTGGGGCGAAATATACCCACTGCACGATATAAGATACTTTGACACATAAATATATTTACCTAAACTTATATATATATTGTACATACATTTTCTTCGCCTTACCGGAGAGAAAGAGACAAATGTCATTCATTACGTTGAAACAAACATGACGTCTACATTCTGTATGGAAATCGACCAAATTATATGTCGAAAATCTTCGTCGTTTGCAGTTGAGCCAGAGAACTGCAATGATTGAAATTCTTCTCATCCACAGTTTATAGGGTTTAAACTCTAGTGGAGACGTATCTGTGGTCGGATGTAAGTCGGTTGGGCGTAACTCGACATCAAACTCCTTCAGGCGTCATGAAATCTTTCTAATTTTAATCTGTTTGCAAGTATCAACTTTTCCTTTTTCCCTCTCAGTCTTTTTTATTCTTCGTTCTATTGAATAGGAATCAATCCCTAGAATAATATTCTTGGAGGAAAATGGTATACAAAACGAAAATGATTATAGTCAGGTCTAGTTAATCACTCAATAGAAACCGTCACGCGACCATTGTCTTTTGGCAGCCTGCCGTGATCAATTAAAAAATTTGAAGAAAAAAAAAAGAAATGGTGATCAATGGATGAATTACTTTGCTCGCCTTTTGTTGGGTTGTGATCACAACAAAAGGTCGATTTTAAAAAATCAAACATGATCGATGCAGACTAAAGGACCAATTTAGCATAAACTTGTTTTGGAAATTGAACCTGTCACTAGAAACCCACTTGGAGGCATAAAAAAACGTTGTTTTTCCTTTTGTTGTTTTTTTTTTTTTATACACCAAAAAGACATTTCTGTCTTAATTTTTTTAGATGAGGGAATATCATTAAGCGAAGTTTTGTTTGAACTTTTCTCCTCATCATACTTCATTTCTTGAAGACCAAAAAATGAATCCAGATGAGGACAAAGGCCCAAACGAAACTTTACATTATAAGGAGTTAAAGTTCAAATTTTCAGCACCTCAACTGTATTATTGCGGTCTGTACACAGAAATAGCCTGTCAACCAACCAGACTCACTTAGAAAATGAAAAAAAAAACAAAAAAAAACTGTATTGTCACTGTTGGTGGACAGTCTTTAATCTTGATTTTAAAAAAAAATGAATGAGGCAGAGAGAAATCGTCATTATTGCACCATGACAGAAATTGATTTAATAAAATCAAAGCAATAAAATATTTTTTGAAGAAGTTTCACTATCAGTATTTTATTACAAGTTTTAAATTCAATCGTAATATGGTTCTTTTAATTTTTAGCACTACACTCGACTGAAGTGTGTCAGGCAACATCCCTGAAAGATGAGCTATCTGGGAGTGGGGTGCAAGTTCGAGTCCCGTCGGATGCTTCACACTGTTTGCTCTAACGGTCGAAGTATATATCGACCAAGAA
>OY735210.1:24928440-25003440 GCA_963457665.1 Thysanoteuthis rhombus | reverse complement strand
GGGTACGTGCTTGCTCATGAATTGACGTCAATTCGAGCATGATGTTTGACTTTGTCCTAATTATAGGCACATCAGCTGTTCTAATTGGGTCGCATCGTGCCACAGGTTCGTCGGGCTTGCCAGTGATGAAACAACAGGTCCGTTTTTTTTAAACCTGACCTCGAACTTCAACCCGTGGAAATGCAGTCAACCAATTACTAGTTATAGCAATATCACACAATAGTTGTTACATTTGCATACATATTTCATACACTATATGTCATAACTATTGTGGGACAGAGGCTGTAATAGAGATCGTTTACGAAAAATATCACCAGAACTGTCAACTATTATCTTCGGTTTTCAAGTGGGCCTGGATGGCTGACGGTCTCTGTATGTGACTCACGTACAGGTTGCACTGGTGGAGCAAGCGGGCTAAAATATTGAACATTTTCTCCTCATATCTACAAAACTTCTTGAAGTATTCCCTGGTTTCTTAGTGGGAGATTCTGTTTGCCATGTAAGTTTACGATAAATCGGTTCCTTAGTTTAGATCTGGCAGCATTCACGCTTGTTGTGAGAGGCCAGGTGCACAGTCCTGTCCTAACTTGGCAAGATGTTCTGTTATTCGGTGTTGGTACACAGGCTGAGGCGGTCCCAGAGCGATCTAGCTGCGGTATACAGACCTTGATATTTGGTATCTAAGTACTGACTGGGCTTGACGTTGCTTAACCACGGTGATCGTACGAAAACCGGTGTATCCAGCGCGATTTGACCATAAACGGGCGTGGGATAAAATTCAGACAGAAGTGACAACATGGATGATCAAGAACATGTATTCACATGTATTTTTTTTCTTTCCCTCTCTTTCTCTTTTTCTTTCTTTCGCCTTCTTTATACTCTTTCTCTTTCTTTCTCCCCGCCCCGCCTCACTCTGCCTGAAATATGATTACTTACGCACTATTTTCAATCTGTGTTTCTGAGAATGCGCATGTATTTGAACCATAGACTACTATGAAAAACAAAACCAAAAACAAAACAACAAAAAAAAAAAAAAAAAAAAAACAAACAAAAAAAACCCTTGGGCATTGCCGTTATAAAATGGCTCAAAAAGATATGGCATTCAAATTAGATATACAGCAAGCAAATTGTTTATTTTCCAATTTGCTTGGGGAAAAGGTATAATCTCTCACAATACTCCTGCAAGGATATGAAAACAAATGTGCCTTTGGAATAGGTATATCATTAAATAGTACTGTTACAACAAGTGCTGCAACGACAAGAGTTCACAGTATAATAATCTGAGTAATATATATTTATATATTTCTTACCATAACATATCAGAAAACAGCACATCGTAGCGAGATTTTTGTTGGTGCAATTCCGATGATATACACTAACTTGAAGATTAAAGCGAATTTCAGTCCAATCAGGAAACCAATGCAAATAATGTGGGGTCTGCGTACGTACTCATCCCGATAGTCTATGTTATATTGTAATGATCCAAATTATTCTCCTATTTATTTGAAAATAATTATAAGTTAGCCAGCCAGTCGGACCAGCTTGAATAACTGAAGAAATCTATGCTGACAGTCTTGGTAAATGTTATGGTTGACTGTTTCTAATAAACCCTGATGATGGATAAGAATCATTCGAAATTTTGATAATCCAGTAAGAAGTCAACAATCAGAAGAAAATAGAATCTCCTAATTCGACATTAACAATAACACATCAAGAATGCTGATTTTCAAGGCAGATATACCATCACACTCAGAAGATGGGAGCTATACAATCTTCCGATACCAGTTTACCTCCATTTAGGCCCATTGTTGGAAAGCAGGTTGGCTCAGATACATAGAAAGAATAACTGTGTTGACGTGTCTGTTTGTGCGATGAAGCATTTGAGAGAAGAAGAAATGTGAGAGAAAGAACAGAAAGAAAGACAAGGAAAAAGAAAAAGAGAAGGTGTATTTTTTTAGAAGAAAAAAAGTGCATACAGAAAATGAGTGTGACAGAGAAAGAGGGTAAAAGAGAAAGGCAAAATAGTGAAAAGAGATGAATTCAAAAAGTGAGGGAAAAAGAATGACTGAGCAAAGAGTGGTGTGTGCGTGTGTGTAATTGTGAGTATGTGTATGTGAGAGAGAGAGAGAGAGAGAGAGAGAGAGAGAGAGACAGAGAGAGACAGAGAGAGACAGAAAGAGAGTCAGGGACAGATAGACAGACAGAGATTGCACATGTTTTGGTTTCTCTTCGTAAAGCATCGGGTCGCTTTGCGGTTTCAACGGCAGGTAGGTTTTATGGGGTGGGGTTGCCAAATTATAGTTTTTTTGTCTGAGTAATTTAGATAGACTGCTTTCCAGGGGCTAGGGGGCTCTAATTATCATTGCTAATTATCCATGACTGCAGGGAGGAGTAGATCCGATTCATACCTTTCCCGAGGGCATTGGTGTGAAGTGAACGCAAGCAGCCCCTGTATTAGTGCAATGTGATCATAAGCAGTGAGTTCGAAATCGGTCCGCTGATTTCACCTTTCAGGCCCAGGGGCGGATTTGGAGCAGCGAAGCGTCCGAAAAATAATTACAAATAAATACACATACACATACACGCAAAAGAAGGGCAAAAAACGTGAAAGACATATGCGATACGGCATTTTTCTTTAACTTTTGATTCGCAGATTTTTAACGCCAGATCTGACTAAAGAACAGAATAAGCTAAAAAAAAAAAAAATCAATCAAAGAAATTCACCAAGGAGCCAATAAATAAAACACCTATAAAGACAGACAGGTGACATCGTTCTTTTTTTTTTTTTTCTCAAGATTGATTGAAACCAAAATCATAAATGAATATTTTTTTATGTTAATCTCTGTTTATTTCGTATTAATTGTGGTTTTGATTAATAAAATTTCTTCGTACTAATATCTTAAGAAAAACTAGTTCGGCTCAGTTTGGTTTGAGTTTTTGATTAAAAAAAAAATATTGATTCCCTCAGTCGAATCAAAAACTGCACACATATTTTTGTCACAGAAAAAAAAAAAAATTTAGAAAAATGCGTACACGGACTACAAAAACACAGAGGGAGAACTTGTGAGACCCCCTTTAGTACCCTTCCCCTTGATCTGCACCAGGTGGTGATGACCGCTGCTTCACTCCCCGCCCCCAAAGCGTAAAAATACACATGGGGTTTATTTGAAAGTTCTTCAACTTGTAAGCAAATCGGTGGATGCTGAACTGTAGAGGTGGGAGAGCGTGCTTGTGTGCAAACTCTACTTTTAACGTATAACGAGAAAAGAGGAAGGGCGAGAAAGAAGGAGCCAACCCAGAGAGATAGAGAAGGTAAAATAGTGAAAGATAAAAAGAAGAAAAAAAAACAGAGAGAGAGAGAGAGAGAGAGAGAGAGAGAGAGAGAGAGAGGGGGAGGAGAGAGTGGAGAGGGCGAATAGAAAGTGGTTGAATCAAGGGTCTTCATTTGCTGGGATCGTGTTGTTATATTTTTTGATGTGCGGTAGTATTTACGGATCATGTACAGATACCAGTTATCAATATATGGTGTGTGAAAGGGTGTAACGCATCCCACATTATGGTGAAAAGCGAGTGTAAATACGAATAACAATTCATTTATACATATTTGTGCTGGTTTAGTTCGACCAAGCTTGGTATTGCTTGACCTGGGGAAGAACTTGGACTATTCGATTTAAGAAAAATTAAGAGTTTTAGGGGTGGGGTTCGCGCAACTATAATGCAAAACTGAAACCTTACTTTCCGTTTACAGCTTTAGCGTAGCCCGATCAAAACTGCTATGCATATGTAGTGGACCTAGGGAAAAAAACAGTTTTTCTGCGAAAAAAATCTAAAGGTTTTAGTTGGAGGTTTTTATTCACAATGTAACTATAATTCTAAACTGAACCCTTATTTTCTATCCAATATACATATATACGTACTAGAAACTGCTCGATACGTCGGGTTAACAGCTTCTCCGTCTCTCCTGGAGCTTAAATTAGTCTTGCATGAGACCACAGCTATGGAACAGTGAAACTCCAACGCGGCTAACCTGCTAACCAACTGGTTTCGAAATTGGGGTCCTTGGACCTCTGGGGGCCTGACAAATAATTCTGCTGCAGTGTTCCCTATAAATTTGACGTTGCTAATCTTGTGGTTAGAGAAACAACACTATTAATCTTACAGCTATCAAAAATAGAATCAATTTACGCTGGTCTGTACCATACATTATAATTGAAATAGATTTATAATAAATATGCTTTTTCAAAGTTGAGAAATTGTCCACTACAGTAGTCCATTGAATAGAGTCTAAAAATAAATGCTAAAAATAGGGGTCTGCCAGAATATTTCCTTTATGGGAAGGGTCCTTGAGTTTTCAAAGTTTCGAAGCTAACCTAACCACCGATCCCAGACCTATTCTCACTATTTCTGCTTGTCTCTCCTTATCCTCCCCCTTTCCTCGGTCTTTGAGTGTGTGTGTGCGTGTGTGTGTGTGTGTGCGTGTGCGTGTGTGCATGCACGCGTGTGTGTGTATGTGTGTGTGTGTGCACGCACGCGTGTGTATTTTCACTGAATAAGGATTATGTATATGCCCATCCGGGTAATTAATAACCAAAATGTAGTACGTTGATGTAGATTCTAATTATAGAAATTGCTCTCAATTTTTAAAAAGTGCGACGTCTGTGAATACTGTGTAGAAGTTATTTATGCATACGTTTATTGGGTTTCCAAAGATGTCAGCTCTGACCAACTTGCACCCGAACGACTCCACACACACACACACACACACATACTCGTACACAATCATATTTACAAACATGTGTTGACCTCTTTTTTAACATCACAAAAATAGATATTGTAGTAGTAATTTGACACGATATAAGTGAAAGATTTGAGAAAGAAGTGTTACATTTCATTATTATTATTATTATTATTATTATTATTATAAAGATATGGCTTGATGCATTTCGCCGAAATTCCATCGGAGTCTTCAAGAAGCACTTTTGGGATGTAGAAAGACAGTAGCAAATGCAGTTCTTCACATGTCCGAGGTATGTACTGAACTGGGGGAAAATTATATAATAAGTTAATGTTTGCTGTTGGTGTAGAGGAAAGGGGGTGAGTATCCTGGCGAGGAGTAAGAAGGGGGCTAACTTGAAGTATCCTGTCACACGAGGGTGGAATAAGGAAATATGATATGTTTGTTTTGGCTCAAGATACCCAAGGTTTTCGACGAAAGCCGTAAAATGAACCATTTATTTGTGCTTATACCCAGAGACTTGGCTATAGATTTGGAGCTCCTCAAACATTTGGTCAGATTTGTAAGTAGAAATACAGTTGGTGAATTACTTTTCATAGAGCTTCTACACCCACCTTCTATTGGGGCCCCAGGGACGTTTTGAAATAGTACTCCCTCCCTTCCCAGTGACGCCTCTAAAGATACCTGAAGCTTATCGTCAGAAATCCAAGGGATAGAAACTCAGCACACGACAGCATTATTTAAGTCAGTAAGAATACTGAGAGTAAGAGCTGGAAGATTTGGGAGGCTTGTTGTCACTTGAACCTGACGAAATATATATAATAACAACTGGAGCGTGCGAAAATTTATATAACAATGGAATACTTTGGAAGGTGCTGGAAGATTGAAGAGATGTACCGTTACTTGATCCTCGGCGAGAGCCATCAGGTAGATATTAGTTGTACGAAAACTTACCAATAGTATGCGATGCAATGGTAATAAAAAAAAAAAACAAAATGAAATTCACTAAGAACTTACAGGAAACTTTCGAAGACTACTGAAAATATGATCAAAAACAAAATGAACCCCATTTCTTATCTCTGAATCAAAAATTGGCTACAAGTCACTGGCGTACCGACGGTGGAGAGGTCCACCCAAATGTCATCATCTGACGGATGACACTGAATATTCTGTCAACGCAAAAATTCAACATTTACCTCTAAGCTTATAGAACCGGCTCGCGTAAAGCTGTTGTAACATGCTCAGGTCTGATAGGATATGTTGGCCCCCATTTCATGTTGCTCTCGAAGTATATTTTTGATAAAAACATACAGTGTTCACATGAAAACACGAGAACAGCACTAGTGAACCAACAAAGCTAATAATGGAAGAACTGACTCATAATCATCAGCAGCAGCCTTTTAGTGCCCGTTATTGGACACAGACTTCCCCCAAGATTCACCTGACCTCTTAATCACGAGCGTCGCAGAGCCAATCCTTTCTGAACTTGACTAGTTCGTCATGTCATTTAATGTATTGTCGGTCACAGTTTCGCTTGTGATCTACGGAGGTCCACGTTGTGAGTCATGGTGTCCTGTGATTGTCAGCCATTCTGGCAACATGGCCAGCCCATTGCCATTTGAGTTTTCTAATGGACTTTATGATATCTCGGACTCCTGTTTTTCCTCTTGTACATTATGCTGTCTTGTGATCTCTCCATGCGATGTTGAGCCCGATTTTTTCATGAGCACGTCGCATGGTTCTCAGTTTGAAGGACGATCTTTTTGTTAGATTCCAGGTTTCAGCTCCATAGGTGACTATTGGGCGGATGCAATGGTTGTATACTTTTCCTTTAAGCACTTGTGGGATTCTTCTTGTTTTCGATGGTGCTCTACCGAAAGCTTGCAATTCTAGAGTGATTCTTCGCTTGATTTCTTCTTTTGAGAGTTTCATGGTTCATCGTTGACACAACAATTAAAATCGAAAACTGAAAACTGGAGAAACAATTGAATCAAAATACAATAATGCTTATTTTATAATCAAGTATTGAAATTATTCAAAGTGATCGAATTTATGATAGTTTGAGAGCATAAGTTGATTTCAGTTATCCGCATTTTTATTTTAATCTTTTTTCAAGATATTGATACTTCGTGTGCTAAAGGGTCCTCGGCGACTGTCGTTACAAAAACCAATAGTCCTTCTTTACGAAAGGGGCTCTCTTCACCAGGGTGAGCAGCCCTCCTTAAAATCTGAGGCCAAAGCTAACTGGCCCCCTTAGCTCCATATCTGTTCTGGCTCATGGATATCTCCAAAGGTTGAACAAATGCAGTACAAGTATTTTGCAGTCTGTTGAGTGCCGAGCCCCGAACTTTAAGAGCCACGAAGCTGGCAACTTTCCGTCAACTTCGGTCCGGAATGATTTGTATACATTTTGCGATGACTGTTTTAGATCTTCGATTAGTTGGTTTAATAGTTGCATATTACCCCATCCCCATGTCAGCGGTTGGTTTTTTAGCCCATTATCAAATATTGATTTACCAATATCAAAGATTGGCTCAACACATGCTTCCCACACCCCTTCTTTTCAGCTTTGTTCTGTACTAAGCAAGGTTTCGTGTAATAAATAAATATCTTATTACCGTTTTCTGTCACACACATACACGTACGCGCGTGCACATCCACACACTCACATTGTAAACACGATACACCCGTGATAATAACGCTTCACGGCCTATTGGCACTGAGGCCAAAAATTGTATGTCTCATTTCAAGTGCCTCACCCCCACCCCCCATTGCACTTGAGGTTTAAGGTTAGGGTCAATCCGTGATCCCCCCGGGCGTTCCTTAGGACGAGGGAACTATTACGCTACCACTATTTCTCTGACACAATCCACACGTACGCATGAGGGATCCCCACATTAACCTCGACCTTGTGTCACATTCTTCCCACGTGGGGAGGAGGGTAAATATTCACGATTAACCCGTAAACAAAAACAGCCCCTGTCTAGATGACGTATGACACTGGAGATACCAGAAATTTTACCAACCGTCAGCAGTGTAGCTGGTAAATATGGGGGTCCAGAGACTTGGTTTCCTGAGATGACCCCCTAACATTTAGAGAGATTTTGTTTTGTATAAACAGCATGCACGGATTTAAATTATCAGGCGTCGTGAATGTGAAAATAAATAAAATTAAAAAAAGGCTAAAAATGGCTAGACTCTGGCATTTTTAAATTTCAGCTAACGTTTTTAGCTTAAAATTATTGAGTGCATGGTGACGCTCGAAAACATGCCATTGTATTTTATAGTGAGATGGGAATGAAGAATGAAAAAACTCAGCCACTTTCAGCTACCTAGGGAGATAATTTCTTTCCGTTGTTCACGGAAGCCAATTTACATCCATGCGTGCAAATTTTACCGTATAATGTTGGTAAGAATGCTGTAGGTGAATTACTATTCACAAAACTTTTTGCACCTCCTTGTATTGGGGGCCCGGGTGATTTAAAATCACTCCACGCAGCTACGCCACTGCCAAGCGAAGAATACCAAAGCGGATGTTATTTTTGTTTCGCCAAAATCAACAAATATGTAGAAGACTATCCTTCTGTTTACTGTAGGTTATTTATTATGAACTCAAAATAATGATTTATATCATACATTTTCCGAAACAAAAACACGCTGATGTGACGTTAGCTGGACATGTAATAAATATATATATATATGAAAGGGTTCTTTGAAATATGAATGTTATTTCAAGGGGTTCCTCTAGCCTGCGTCGAAAAAAAAAAGCTGATCAATGATTTAAATAGTCAACTTGGGAACACGTGCGCACTTAGGTGTTACATAGCACAAGTAAAAATATTCAATCGTGGCAATTGCAAGACAACCATAATAACAACGACGACAGTAGCAATAACAATAACAACAACAACAACAATAATATTAATATTAATAATAATGATAATAATGATAATGATAATAATAATAATAATGATCTTACTTAACTGTGATTCCAGATCATGTGCGAAGTTGTGCGCATATATACTATCGGCTTGTTTACATATCGAGTGAGATAAGACCAGTAACGTTTGGGAGCAGCAGTAATAATCTAAATACTTAGTAGTAGTAGTAGTAGTAGTAGTAGTAGTAGTAGTAGTAGTAGTAGTGACAGCAGCTGTGGCAATAATGAAAATAGTAGTAGTAGTAGTAGTAGTAGTTGTTGTCGTAGTAAAATATTAGTAGCGATGGTGGCAGTGATAGTAATGGTTGTTGAAGTAGTAGTAGCATTGGCAATGACGGTAGCAATGAAGTAACCTAAAACCTGCTAACCTTGCAAGTTTTACGGTATCTTGTTTATTTATATAACAATATATCTGAGTAGTTGAGGGAGAGCCTCGCCGTAGGGTAATGGTCAATAAAAAGGTCTCGCGGATACTTGCTAATGAGCCGTGCGTTTTGATACTCACTGAGTTCCCTTGTACCGGACTAAAATAAGATACTCAGTGGATGGTATACGGACAACTGCCCCCGGGACAACTGCTCCGTGGACAGTTTGTCCATGGATGGGTGTGATCATTTACGTGACCAACTACTTACAGTTGGTTATGGAAGAAGTACGAAAAACTAACATCACCGTCGAGTATACAACTCCATCATGAGATTCAAAATAAAACCGGGTTCAAGTCTCTGATGACCCAAAATACATGGAATCTCGGAGACGATCTCCAATTTCCAAGAACTCAAAAGTATGAAGATGATGATGATTGTCAGGAGGCAATTGTCCGGGGGCAATTATCCGAAGGCAATTGTCCAGTGGGTAGACGTTCAAGAACTGCAGGCAATGTACCGTGGTGCAATGGCTAACAAGCACTTTTGCTCAACTGTTGTGACCTTGTGCCAGACTAACCTACGCTTAGTATTAAGAATCTTGCCGACAAGTCACGTAGTAAGCAACGGTTTTTGTTTGATCACAGAAGTTGAGAAGCGATGAACCTCATCATTGGGTAAAAGTCCATCCCCACCCTCCGCTATTCAAAAGAAGAGTGTTCCTATACCCCTCCCCCCCAAAAAAAATCCTGTAAGTCGATATGACGTAAAGCGAAGACGCAATAAACATTAATTCAAAAGAGAAAATCTTGGGGCGTTCCCAGACCTCGAAAATGGTGATGGTTGTATGTTACATTGGAGTTGTAGGAGACTATCAGAAAAAAAGAGTAACGATTTCGCTTATTAATAAGCGTAGATATATACGCATAATGATCTGATAATTGTAGAGACAATTTATTTGGAAACATATTTCGCCTGGCACCGGAATAAACGAGTAACAAATCGAACAGCCGACCTCGTAAATGAATAGTGAAAAAGAGACGTGGTCGTCTGTGTGATTTTCTACCCAGTTAATTTAGGTACCGACGGCATGTGTTTCCAAATAAATTATCCGTGCAATTATCACATAAACTGATCAATCTGATGATATATTATGATATAATATTCATTTATTGTCATTACGTATTCGGTTGGTTTTCTCTCGTGATTACACAGCGTGTATCTAAACCGATTTACTCACTTTCGCATCTTTCATTTTAGGTGTTTCTAAATTTCAACTAAAATGAACACTGTGCAACAATCAATCATTTTGGGCATATTTTCCAGTCGCTGATCGCATGATCAGTGTTTTAGATTCGTTATTCGTGTTTGCTAAGTACCTATTGCCTTTTTCACATGGTCAGCTTATTTACAGCTGATACTTTTCCAGGCACGTACGCACCCGCTCGGGTGCACAGACACACATGCAAGTGCACAAACATGCGTGAGCGCACGCACACACACACGATGAGAGTGGATGCTTTGTCATACAGATAAAAACAGTTTCAACAGTTACTGCTTCATTCTTTGTATATATATATATATATATATATATATATATATATATATATATACACACACACACACACACACACGCACACACACACACACACACATATATATATATATATATATATATATATATATATATATCTTTTGTAATTACTTACACAATATAAAAAGAACTTTGAACTTTAGAACTTGAAAGATGTGTGTTGTTTATGAAGTAAAATTCATTGTTATTGCTGTCAGGACACCCGAGATGAATTTTGCATGACGGTACAAAGTTGTCCACTACCATATACATTGCCCAAACATCCTGGTCTTTTGGCCATCCTGTTTTCATCTGGTAAAAACCCTTTAAGCTTGCCATACTTCATTCACGATAAACGACAGATTCAACCTATCTCATTAATGGACGTATCGTACCGACCTCACAGCTCTACCCAGGGAAATCTCGGCTTCCTTGGCTTTCCACCTTCACCCAAGGCTTCATTGTGATGCATTCGCTTTCAGAAGACCTGATTGTTGTAAACTCAGTATTGCCTTCTTCAGTTTTCGTATTTATATTTTAGAGCATTCGGAAAGTAATTACGAAATTTCGTATTCGAAGAGTAATTACGTATTTCCATGTACGGAAAGTAATTACGTATTTCACAGTTATTATTCATCAGCCAACCCACCAAGGCAAGATAAAAATTGTACGAAACGATGCCAGGATTTAGTTCATCATCTTCTTTCCGCCAGTGTGTCGTTTACTGTGTGTAGTAAAGTTTAACCAGGTGGAGAGTGGAGACTGTAAAGGGTTACATATTCACCATTGCTTACAGTATGAATTTCGACGATGAATCGAAAATTTGCCTTCCCGTTTGGTTGCCGTCATCGATAATGATGGCGATTACATGATTGATAAATAGTATTTCATTAAAACTTCACTGGCATTTGATTTCATCTCCTTTTGGAAAAATATGTAATTGATTCCCGGGCACAAAACGACGTAATTACTTTCCGAATACCCTAATATTTCCGACCGAAATTGTTCTTTAAATAATGTCTCATTTCGGCTGCCTGACAGAATCCAACGTTTAAAAATACTCAATCACTCTTCTCTCTGCCTCCTTTCGCGCCGTACTAGTGAAGCGACCATGGTCAAGATGACTGGCGCTAGGACAGAGTGATTAAAAGATTAATTCAAAATTTACAGAAACAATCAAAATCAGAATTTAATCTATGTTCTTGTTTATAGGTAGTTGTCAGTCATGCTCAGAAGCGTAGCAAGAGATTTGGGGTCCCGCGGACCAGACTCCTTGAGGGATCCCATCAACAATTAGTGAGATTTTATGAAAAAGGAAAAATTGACAATATAGACACGTACCGCTATTCCTTAATTGGTGAGAAACAACCCCAAAGGCTGGATTATCATTTATGCAATTCATGTATGTAGAAGTATATCATTGTTGTATTATGGTAACAGAACTTCAGTGAGTGAGTGAACTACTATAAACTACTATAAAGCTGTTGGGGACCTTCATCCCATTTAGGGGCCTAGGGGCGTTTTCAAATAGTGTCCCTTCCCTCCTCCTTAGTTATGCCTCTGGTTTTACCAGTTAACAACGGGAGTTAACTTTGTTCATTGTTTTCTGATGAAGATGCCAACAAATATCGCAATATTTATAATATCAATAAGATACAAATTTCTAATTAGTCAGTGTTTCGGGGTTATTCATTCTAAAATCTATGCTTTATCATTGTTTGATCGGATAAGAAGAAAATTTCACTGGAATGGAAAACAATACATATGGGCCAGGGGCATAATTGAGGATGGAAGTGCTGCCTGGTCCTCCAATGGAAGGGCCTCCCAAAAGCTTAATGAATTGTAGTTCACCTACTGCATTTCTACGAACATTATACGATAACAAATCTCACTGAATGTCGGAAGGGGGCCCTCATAGAGCTTAGTCTCTTGGGCCTCCAAATGTCCAGCCGAACCTCTGATGCGAGCAAACTATTAAATGCTAAGAACTTTTTTTAAAGACTAGACAGTATATGCTATATTTTTTTATCGAAACCAAACAGTTACACCGTGGTAAGCGATTTTTGTTCCTGGGTAGCGGGTGGGTGGTATATTCCGACTGCTTATGAGTAAAAAGTATCGAAAGTGGCTACTATTTCCTTCAAAATTTGTTTTTTCTTTGGCCAGGACAGTGATATTCGTACATAATTGTTTTTCTTACTTCATATAGATATAATGTTTAAATTTGCTCGTTGTCCGATTGAAATTAAGTTGATTTCAAATAATCGATGTTCTGGTTGCAAAAGCAAAGTTTCGAGAGAATAATTGATATTTCATTTACTGTTTAGACATTATCAATCAGAAAGTAACCCTTATCACCCAGGAACAAAAAATGAGTTTCACAGTGTAGACGGTAAAGTTGTGCGTTCCAAAACTTCAAACAATAACTGATTTCACTAAATTCAATTTAGAAAAATTTTTACAAAGGTGTAATCTTTTGTTCATTCCTGCATACTTCTTGTAGAGCATAGGGTTGCAATTACTCGGTTTTTATGGGGTGGAGTGGCTGGTTCCACGCCCAACCCCACTCCTTCAACCAGACTGGGGACCACCTGTAGTGACAGCTAAGTAGTAATTTTTGTTTTGTCAGAATAATCTCTTTGATCTGTCGAAGTGAACGTAAACAGCACCGGTTAAAACTCAAACTTGGTTCGCCAAATCTGTTTTCTGCGCTGGTAACTGTTGCACCACAACGGGTAATATCATCATCATCATTATCATCAGTCTTCTAGTATTCAGCATTGGACATAGACCTTCTCCAGGATTCAGCTTGCAGATCAGTCTTTCAGCTAGGTTCCATGTTTCAGCCCCATAGGTGACTATCGAGAGAATACATTGGTTGTATACTCTTCTTTTTAAGACTAATGGGATCTTCTTGTTTTTGAAGGTTGGGCTTGCTCTGACGAAGGCTTGCCACCCTAGAGTGATTTTTCGTTTGATTTCTTCTTGTTTTAGTGACAAGTTAATATTCTACGATTTATTTAGTTAGAAGTTAATTTTCTATGATTTTTTCTTATATGCAACAGAGATGAGTAAAATATTCATCTCTGTTGCATTCATTGTAATGTTTTGACCGACATTATATCTGGTTTTCCTCAAATAAGTGTTATATCCGATAATCGGTGGACATGTTAAAGTATTCTATATTATTCTAATCCCATCATCTCGATCAGAAAATTCACAGATATAGAAAATGCATTTGATAGATCTGAGCAAGGTTGCCAAATTAGCAATTTTTCGGCTCAATGAGGCTAATCTTTTCAGTTAAGTCGATAAAATCTACGGTGGCAGTACCTGACATATTTAATTTGTACTGGAATCTTAGTATTCATTTGAAGGGTAATATATATATATATATATATATATATATATATATATATATATATATATTGTTGTAGGGGTTCTAGATGAGTATTTATGTATATAAAATTTAAAATATATAGAATTTAGCCAATTTTAGTTGTTTTTAGCTATCTTAAAAGACAGTTTTAGCAAATATTTGGCAACACTGGGTTTTAGAACTTACAAATTGAAATTGACACACGTAGGCACACCAATAAGTCTGCAACCCAATGATGAAAAAAGCGTTTATTTTACACAAGTATCTATTTTTAACATAATCTCCTTCTTTGTCAAGGCACTTGACCCAACGCTTCTACGTTAATCACATAGATCTGACAATATACAGTGAAAGTATCAGATCAAAATTCAGTTAATAACTGTATCAGACTACAGACTTGAGGATCCACCCTCGCTGTGAAGTTTATCTTTCATCAAAACATTATTGTATCTGAAAGGTTTCTGGGTTTGTTAGCGGTGATTAAAGTGTTAATGTACACTATAATAGCTCCTTGAGAGTAAAAAAAAAGCCAAAAAAAAAAAAAAGACTTCAGAGCTATGATCAGGGAGAGTCGTGTCGGAGATGGTGGCGATGAGAGCCGTGGCTGAGGTTGGGGCTCTGCAAGCGATAATGATGATGGTGACGGTGGAGATGGTATGAAGGAAGGTTTCGGTTTGATGGAGGTCACATAATCACCATGTCGTGGATGTATATTGGGCAGAAAGCACTTTGGTTTGAATTGCGACTCAAGTGTTTTGTCAATTAGCCGGAAGCTTGGATGTGCACTGTTCACATGTGTTTGGGGTTGGTGTTTAGTTTCATTTGGGGTTGGGAAGATAGAAAAGGAGAGAGGGTGGAGAGCAAGATGAAAAAAAAGAAGAAAAGAAAGAAAGAAAGAAAGAAGAAAGAGGAAGAGAAAGAAAGAAAAGGGAGACGAGAAAGAGGAGAGGGGAAGAAAGAGAAAAACGAAGGGGAGCAAGAACCAATGGAGATGACCAATGTACCCTCTATTTTTTGTCGTACTTGGTTTACGCAAAAATCTTGTGTTTTGCAACCTTTTCCCCTGAGACAGAAGAATGGACACAGGAGATCAATATTTTAAAATAAAAATTCTGTAAGTTATTTACAGATTTTGAAATCCTTCCTGTTCACATTTTGTCCAATGGTTGCCAAACATGTACGAATATGCCCAAGTGCATAACTCAAATTGAAGAGAACAGCAAAAACATAAATAAACCTGAATACCAGGGGAAGAAGCGAGACTATCCAGACGACAACACTGAAGAGAGTCCAAGACTATTGGGAACACTTGCTGTTACTTGATCTCCGGTGAAGGCCACCACTCATGACTGGTGTGGAATTTCAACAATAACCTTTCTTAGAGAATGAAAAACACAAAATCCTCTAAAACTTTGCAGATCAAACTGGTCACCCAATCCAGACCAGACAATCGGATCTAATTGTTATAAACAAAGAAAAAAGTGTGAGATCGTGGATTTAGCTGTTCAAGCAAGCTGCAGAGTAAAATTAGAAGAAATCTTAAAGCGGTATAAGTAACTTGGCTTTGTTGAAGAACTGAAGAAATTATTGAACATGAGGGTGACAGTAGTGCCTGTCGTTGTTGGAGTTCCCGGAACAATCCTGAAAAGCCCTGCAAAAAGGTTAGAGGAAGTGGAAATCAGAGGAAGACTATCCTAATAACATTACTACTGGAGACGGATAGAATGCTGAGGGGAGTGCTGGAATATTGAGGAAACGATGCCACATGATCACCAGTGTAATTCACCAGTTACTACAGGTCTGAAAACTCAATGAGAAGAAGAAGAAGAAGAAGAAGAAGAAGAAGAAGAAGAAGAAGAAGAAGAAGAAGAAGAAGAAGAAGAAGAAGAAGAAAAGTAGATTAAGAAGAAGAAGAAGAAGGGGGAAAAGAACAGTAGAAGTAGCTGAAAAAGAAGAAGAAATGGTAGACGACGAAGAAGAAAAAGAAGTAGACGTAGAAGTAGATTTAATAGACGTAGAAGTAGAGGAAAAAGAAGTAGAAATAGAAGAAGAAGAAGTATCAGGAAAAAAGGAGAAATAGAAGAAAAAGACGAGAAGTCGGTGTAAAACTTGAGAAGAGAAAGAAGAAGAAAACGAAGAAGAAGCTAAAGAAAAAGAAGTAGATCAAGAAGAAGTAGAAATAAAAGTAGACGAAAAAGAAGAAATAAAAAAAAAACAAGGGAAGAAGTAGAAAGAAAAGTAAACGAAGAAGTAGAAGAAAAAGTGAAAGTGGAAGAAAAAGACGAAAAGAAATAGATGAAGAACTAGACGAAAAGGGAGTAGAAGTAGACGAAGTAGAAGAAGCCGAAGAGGTAGATGAAGAAAGAGAAGTAAGAGAATATGCTTAAAAATAGCCAGATCAACAAAGTTGTTGTTTGAAGTTCACGTTAAAAGCTCTACGAATAGTAGTTCTACTAACATTATACAATGTTGGGAAGCACCTCACTAAATGGTGTAGAGGCGAGGGTCTTCAAAGCTCCAAGCCCTCGGGCCTCCAAATCTTCAGCCATGCTCCTCGTCGAAAAAAAATCTGATTTGTATATCCCTCTCCTTTGCGTAATTGGGAGTCAAACATTTTGTAACGCTTTCGAAAAGAAAAGAAAAAAGATGTACGCTTGGGTTACGGATTCCTTTCTCTTTGCTCACCTGTTTGTATGTGTCACCTAGCGCTCCCGGTCACATTTCTTTTTAATTATCGAGTTGTACTTGTTCTTATAATACCCTTCACTAATTCTGAACATCTCTTTACGATTAGTGATTTCGCCTTTTATGTCCTCAAATGCAAGCATCTGTTGTTTTCCAGCGTGGTCCGCAGAACAAGCGTGTTTCAAAAATTTCTCTTTTCTTATAGTCTCTACTATAGTCACTTGATTTTCTCTTCCCTCGCTCCTTTGTTTATCAATTCTTTCGATTCAGTACTTTTGATTTCGTCACCTTCGATCAATAACGTTGAGACTAAGTAAATATAGGAAGTGACCATAGAACGGCAGCGTGCATGATTAAATTCGACTTCAAAATCCAAGTATATACACATTGAAAAACTAAACTGAATGTACACTTGAAAACCTGTTTTCCGCCGTGAACTTTTGCACACACTTTCTTCAAATACATACATATCTCCCCCAGTGCCCTTTATCTCTTTCTTTCTTTCATAAGCACCCTCTCTTACTCATTATCAAAATCCACTCTTTCTCTCCCTGCCCGTATTTTTTAAAATCTCTTCCTAACCTAAAATGCCTTTCTTTAAGTCACGTGAACCGTAAGTATCGCATTGTTGATTCATTCACCTATTTCTCATCTATTATTCATTTACCGGAGAATGCACGCTAATTTCCTATTTACTTGTTTTTCCGCAGGATTGTGAAAGCACGTGTACATAAAATTGCAAAGCTTCCTTCTTTCTTTTCATTTTTCTTTCTCTCCATGTGTCCACGCATCCCAATGAGACGCTTTCCGATCAGTCGGTCGGTTAGTCAATCAGTCACGTCAAATGATAGGAAGAGGAAGGAAGGAAGGCAGAGATGTGATGTCCTTAAAAGATGTGACGTCATTAAAAGAACATCTAATCCGATCATTTTTCTTACAAGCTGCAATGATTTTAAACAACAAAAATTGGAAAGGTGCGAGAGACGCGATGCGATTAAACCAGCTGCTATGATGTCATATTAGAATCTATGAGATCCACATTTTTGTATTTAAGAAAAAAAATTGCAAAAAGTCCAAAATGGCTATTCACGACGATTATCAAAATAATACTCACAGAATATTTTTACATTGCAATATTTTACAAGTATGAGAATCAATTGACTCAAAGAAAGGCTACTTACTCCTCCTCCTGCTGCTATTACTACAACGGATGATGGAATCATCGTTGAACTTATGGTTTCTTTGCTCTTATGTACACACACACACACACCCATATAGATGTTCACACAATTTAGCTTAGTTACAAGGCCACAATTATAGTACACCCCGTTCAAATAATGAAAAAGAAAGGAGGAAGAGGTTTGATATCATTAAAAGGTGTGACGTCATCAAAAGAGGGACAGATGGAGAGAAAAAGTCCTCGGATCTGCAAATGAAAAAGTGCAACGAGTGAAATGCTTTAAACACCCTCAAAGAACGAGCCCGGTGCTTATAAATTCTCAAGCATTAGCAGATCTCTTGGAACTTCAGGATAAATTTGTTATTTGTTTAAGCGGCAAATAACATAGCATTTATATATAAAATATAAATTTTACATTCAAAGGATATCGTCTGAGGTAGGTTTAATAAGATCACCATCATCCGCGTATAAAGTATGTACTTGTGAATCAGATAATATAATATGTGATAACCTGATATAATGTGAAAAGTTAGGACATAAATAGATTAAAAAATACAAAAGTTACGAAATATTTATTGGAGATCTAAATTGCATAAACATCCAAGAGATGCTCGCTTTATCATAACCTCTAGGGTTCGTTCCACTAAAGCTGTTTCAAAAGTTTTTGCTCTAATATACAATCAAATACAGAAATTCCATAATATAAGAAAATTCTATGGTAATTTAAATCACTCTTAGATAGTTAATAATTCCGTACCCGTTAAAGAAAAAATGGATATCATAAATACCCGCAAAGGGGCTAAATATATCTCAACCTACAATTTTAGTACACTTGACACGAAAATTTCTCATGGAGATCTTATTAAAGAATTAAATGAAATAAAAGACTTGGCCTTTGCGGGAAGAAATAGTACATATATGTACGAACAAAGTTTTCTGGTGTAAAAAAAGAAAAAGAAAAGCAAGACTTACTTCATGTGTTCCACCCTTAAGGCGATTGTTAGTCATCTTATTGAGGAATGTAACTTTAAAAAAAAAAGGAAGTTGAATATGTCATCAGATCCAAAGTGTCCCTATGGGAATTGATCCTGGGCCCCACTGTGCAAATTTGCATTTGAATAGGCGTGCACATATATTCATGTCAACTTTAATTAGAACTCATATAAAGCGAGCTCATTCATTTTTAGGTTGTACCCGTTTTATTGATGACATATGTTCTTTTAATGATGGAGGAGATTTTGGAAGATATAGTAAGGATCTTAAACTGAAGTTTGAAGATAACGGAATGCAAGCAACGTTCCTAGATTTGGATTTTAAAATCGAGGATGGAACGTTCGTCAAAAGTAGTTTGATAAACGAGACTCATTTCCGTTTCATGTCATACGTATGCCATTTATAACAAGAAGTATCCCGTCTTATGTATTTTAAGGAGCTATATCATCAGAATATTTGAGAATAGCTAGAGCTACTTTAGATTCATTGATTTTAAACCGTTTCTTTAGTTGTAAGAATGGTCAATCAAGGTGGTGAAATCAGTAAGATTTTCAGACTTCAATAAAGCCCTGACTAGACATCTTGACACCTTTAGTACTTATCAGCTTGGAAATTGAAGAATATGTTAAAGACAGTATAAACTGAATTCATGAATACTGTAATTAAAATAGATTAATTGGTATTTATGTTCTGGGAATTACTTAACCTAAAGAAATGGATTTAGTCTTTGTCAGCGCAAAAGATCATTGTATCGACTAGAACCAGAGAGGGGGGAAAGCATTTGGCTCTGATTCATTTGACTGACTGATAAGTAGATCGAACACAGAATGCCAAATAACAAACTAAGTATGTTAATGGATAGCTCATAGAGGTGTTACTATCAGCTAGAAAGTAGTTTGGTTTCGTTTCAACCATGTATATAAGAATAATTCATTTGCTAATTTAAAGGGAGAAAAAACTCATTGATGGAAGCAAGATGGCATACGATGTGGAAAAATCAAGTTTAAGGTTAGTGGAAAGGTTGTCAAATTTTTCAATCGAATATATAGGTAGAGAACCAACTCGAGGAAGTTTTTCTGAGCAATTCGTATTCTTAAAGATGATATCATAAGTTGGTTTGAATGCAGTCAGAGATTTAACCCGGAACAACGGATTTGATATTCACATGGTTGAACACTCAATAGAAACGACACAAACAGCAAGTCACGTCTGTCGTTATACTTACTGATTCCTCATCGTTAAATACGTTTTTGGGGTGACCCACGTAAGTAAGCCCTGTTTAAAAAAAAAATAAAATAATAAAAGCAGAATAGAATAACATTCATGTACCATACACTATAATAATACCCTATATAACATAACACACTACAAGTATGACATAAGCTATGCATTAAGATAATAGCTGAAAGAGAGGTGGTATTTGATCAATGCTGCTGGGTGTCTAGTTATTATAACTGTTTTGTTTTCAAATTCCCCGAAACTGTTAAATGGTAAACAACTGATGATTCCAACTAAGGAAATTTAGATTTAGTGCCATAGTAATAAAGTATTTGTAAAACATAGAGGAAAACATTGAAAAAGGTTTTTGATGCGTTTAGTGTTCATTGCTGTAAAGCTTTCTAGATAATAAATATCATAATTTCCCCCCGCTATCTGGAAGTAGAGTGTTCCTATAAAATCTTTCGTGAACCGAAGTGGCGTAAAGGGAAGAAGCAATTACCAACAATTCATTGCAAAAATCTGAGTGTTCTCAGATCCCCAAAATGATGATGATGGTGTATTTAGTCGAGGTTGGAACGATGGAATGTACAGGAGGCTGAGGTGAGGGAGAGAGATGAAGGAAGAAAGCGTATCATAACGACCCGCTGCAAAACAAACGCTATTTTCGTTTTTTTTTTGTTTTTTCGTAAAAACTAAAAAATGGCGTAAAGCAAACCTTTGGAAAGCGGGGGATACCTGTAAATAGCAAGGTGCTCATACTCCAGAATAGTGTTGCCAATTTAAACGTTTTTAATCTAAATCTAGAAGTTTTTAGTTGCGTCTAAATGTCAGTAATTGCTCTTCATTTTCGACCGACTATTTTTCATTTGATTTATAGTAATAAAATAAGTAAAAACTCAAATATTTTAACAAAATAAAAGTCAAATATTAAATTCACATTCAGTTCCTTAGTAATATGCAATATATTTCCGAGATGTTAGATGTTTGGAAAATGTACATGGTTTTAAATGTTTTAAGATGTTTCTTGATACAATTTTAGATGTAAACATGAAAATAACGTTGGTCATGCCGTGCAATCCGAGACCTGGTTAACCATTCGAATGTCTGTAAGTGTGACCAAAAGAATCAGAGATGTTAGCTTTTTCCATATGATTGTGGTTAGCCCCTGACCAAGCAGAGTCAGTCACACAATGAGATTTTATGGCTTAGTATGACATAGTAGAAAACTATTTAAACACGCACATATATATATATATATATGTGTGTGGGTGGTTAAACAGACTTGAGCAGTCTAACAAGGTATCTTCAGTGTCAGCACACACATACACATCTAGAGTGGGCAGATCGAATTTGGCAATTTTTGTTTATTAATCTTGGGATGATGTCTCTGTAAGGCAAAAAGTAGATCTTGGCTGATGGCCCCATTTGGTAAGTAGGTCTTGGCTGTCAACCCAATTTAAAAAAAAAAAAGAAGGTTTTTGAGGATTAGGGATTTGATGTTGAGCTTCAGTGGTTCTGTTGTGCTGAATCACCAAAAGTTTGACCGATCAAAGAATGAGACGCCAGGAATCAGCTGCCAAAGCCTGTTAGCGGCGACAGAAAGTCGGGAGTTGAAAAGTGGCAGTTTGGGATTCAAGATGAAGGGTAATACGACGTTACCTCGATACATTTTCACGGGTTGCCCTTTACTGTCGGTAATATCCCGCCCTTTAGTCAACAATTCGGTCAAAGAATTTAACCGCCGATGATATATCCCGGTCGCATTTTCCCGGTCAAAAACTTAACCTGCTGACGACATTTCCCCGGTCAAAACAAGTTATGCTTTTTTTTCTTTTCAATCGGAAAGTTCAAAATAGACAAATAGATAGTGGGCATGAACACGCCGAGGAAGAGTGAGAGGGAGAGAAAGCGGGGAACGGAAGGAAGGGAGAGAAGGAAAGATGAGCAGAGAAGAAGAAAGAGAAAGAAGAAAGATGAGAGAGGAGAGAAGAAGGAGAGAGAAGAAACGAGAAGGAAAGAATGGAGAAGTGGAAGAGAGAGAAGAACGAAGGTGAAGAGATGAAAACAGGGAGGAGAGATGAAAATAGGAAGGGAGGGAAAGAAAGAAAAAAAGCAAAAAGTGGAGAGAGAAGATGAGGAGGAAGAGTAGAGAGATAGATAGATAGATAGATAGATAGAGAGAGAGAGTGTTATAGATATAGCGCCATTGCTGGCACCATTGAATTGATTGTATATCTTTGACTTCAGAGATAAGATCAATCATCAGAATCTTATGACATCCTATGATTATTCCAGATCGATTAAAATATAGAGATAAGAATCGGATGAATTAGATGGATTGATCAATACAAAACAAGTTGATATAAATTCATACTGATACACCTGCTAGATAAATACAACTCGAAGCCTGTATCGTGTCTGATATAGTTGCATACTTCGAAAATTGATGAAGCCGGGATGCTTGAAGCAAGTAGTCTTCCAATTAGTCCGGTCGGGTAGTATAACATCTTCTCGGATAGCGTAAAGGTTTGGACGAAGGTTTGAACAAAAAGTGTGTCATCACGAAGTCAAAAGTTCACTTAGCAGCTAATTGAATACGCACCAAGTAGCGTAATAAGAGTGGAAGTATCCCTTTAGTGGACTTGCAACCCCCTGTCAAGAGGGTGGTTGTAAAAATTTGGTAAGATAAAGTCCTGGTCTCAACCAGGCTTGATACTTGCAAGGATCACTAAGCTGTTGCGTGTAAAGGAAACCAGAGATTAAGTCACCGGCCGTACACTCAAATTGAAGGGTGTTTCTTCAGAGACTAGCGCAAGTTTTCCTATTCTGTCACCACTTTCCCCTTCAATGTGTTCTGAACAAAACTAAGTTTATCAAATACCAATAATAGAGAATGAATACACACACATACACACACGTATCTATATGGAGAATCAAAGATTGGTAAGTATGGACAGACTGAGAAAAATATTAAGGGAGAATGACTGATACTGTGATAGAGAACGAGAGAGTGTGTGAGAGAGAAAGAGAGTGAGATGAAATAGAATGAGAAAGGGGTGAGAGCATGAGTAAGTGAGCATGAAGTAGAAGTGAGAGAAAAATGAGGAAGGTTGGGAGTGGGTGAGAGAGAATAAGATTTAGAGTAAGAGTGGGAGTACAAGAGTGAGAACGAAATAGATTGGAAGACTGAGTGAGATTGTGACTGGGAAAGAGTGGGAGTGAACGACAGAACGAGAATGAGAAAGAGCAAGCGAGAGAGTGGGAGAGAGAAACAGAGAGGACGTTAAGGCACAAATACGTATTTGAAGTCTTGCATAGGTGCTTCTAACTGGAAATACCAGCGAAGAGCATCTAAAGATGTTAAAATATCATATTAGGCAGAAATAGCCAGAATTGTTTTGTCCGTTGTAAAGAACCATCGCGTATGTCAAGATATACCGTGAATGCCACTGTACATATAATCATAGCTTTTTTTTTGTATATAACACAGTACGTCCTCGAATTTCCGGAAGGGATTAATCCGTTTCTTTAACCGGGTCTACCATTTCCCCACATGTCGCACCTTTTGGCTGAGTTCTCGAGAGGAAGTTTATAAGGCGGTGCAATGCTGTTTTCTCTCCTTCCTCTGACTCACATGCACTGCACAAACTCATCCTCGTCTTTTAGCCATCCTGTTTTCATCTGCTATAACTCTTTTGGTGCACCATATCATATTCACTCACAGATAAACGAGTCGACCTATTTTATTAAAGTCTAACTCCACCCCCGTAACACCCCTGGGTTCTCTTTGGACCTTAGGACCCTGGTGCAAGGTACCAGCTGGACCCCTCTTTCACAGACACTGTATTTTTGGACCTAGTGTATCATCATCATCATCATCATTAGCAGCAGCAGCAGCCTCCTAGTGTACATCGTTGAACATAGATCTTCCCGCGAAATTCTCCGAACATCTCTATCATGGTTCCATAAATATTTACCAAGGTTAACTATGGTGATCTCAGTGAGGATCAAATTCACTATACTGTAGCAATGATCTACAAGATTAGTTTGCCAACCATTACTCCACAATGAGTCGACCAATATATATTTACTAAGTTCTGCCTAGTCTGGCACAAGACCAATGATCCCTCTAATTTATATGTCAGCGTTGTGCAATTTTTGTCCTGTGACAAAAATATGCGCACACTTTTGAATTTGACAGGGTGAATCAATATTTTTAGAAAGACACATCTGTTGCAACGATAGCTGTCACTGACTGACAAACTATCTGACAAATCGACAGGTCAAACGCTTCATATCATCTTCAGAAAGCACTCCGCTTCAATGAAATAAATGCTCGTTTCCGATGTCCAATTCAAAGATCTTATATTTTAACTGGCTTAAGATCAATTTTTTGATTGATAGGTTGTATTGGCTGATTGACTGACGGTAGCTTTTATGAAAAAACGTTGGAAAAAAATTTCTTTGTTTTTTTATGAATAATGATAAATTCCGTCTTCTCTGCTTCAATATAGTTTGTTCTATTCTACTTGAATTTCTATTGTATTAGAGTTTTTAAGTTTGTTTATAGAAATAAAATGTGATTTCAATGACACATTGCTCTTCTCTCTATATATATATGTGTGTGTGTATGTGTGTATAATTCATTACCATTATGAACGTGCAAGGGAGAGGACTTGTATTTAGTAATTCTCGTGTTAATATGAATCTATGTTCTTCGAGCTTATTTAGATAGAAAAAACTCAGTAAGCTATCGATAGAATTTCAAATATTTGGTGTACACTTTAATTTTGCTTGTGTACTGCTTTCAGAACTTGTGTGCACGAGCAAGTACGTACGGCTCTGAGGGAACTACTCACAAAGCAACACATACTGAATACCCCCGATGAGGTGCACTAATCATTTACTAAGCTTAGCGTTGTCTAGCAGCAAACTACAAGTGTTGGTCATTCATTTAGGATCAAACTCCGAGCTCGTTAACCATTACCACTGGGCGAGGCGTTCAATATATATATATATATATATATATATATATATATATATATACCAGGTTGATCTTAGTGTCACGAGTACAACGCTGTAGTTCATCCTGTAAAGATAGAGTCCATTACACAGTAACACGTTTGTTGGGCTAGTTCGGTATCCATCACACAATGGCGAGACAGGGGAGAGTCTGCTAGACGAGCTCGTTAACCCTTACCCCTTGGCGTCCACTAGATATTTACTGGGTTTAGCTCAATGCAGCACAAGTCCCAAAGTGTTATTCATCCTGTAAGAATCGAGCTCATTACACAATAGCTAGTCTGTTTGACAAGCTCGTTAATCGTAACCCTGTGGGGCGCACATAATTGCTGCTGAATAGATATCTGCAAATTCCCAGCTTATTTTTGGCCCAAGGCTAAAAGTATAAGACTCCTAGTGAGGATCAAAGTAATGATTTGCAACTGTACCGTATTAACTATGTATGTAAAGTAGCACTTGCTATGGACCCCACAATCTCGAGGACCCCGCATTAAACGTTTGCATGGTATCAATTCCCATTCTGTGGTTCTAAATTACCATATATCATTATATCGTCCACAACTTTTATGAACGACGGGGTGTTTAAGGTTGGCGATCTTAGGCATCTTCAATTAATTTATTTTTAATCGCATTTATCATTTCAGCGCAGTAATTAATGGGTGCGTGGCATCTGTGATACATATACGGCACGTAAATACGAAGCTGTTTGAAACTGAAGTCATAACTGCTTCCCATAAGATATAACACTTATACTGAAATATCAGGCATGCAATGATATTTTCTAATTTTTGCCTTCATCCTTACTTTTAATAGCCTTTTATCACAACTTTGGATCGGGCCGTAATTTCACGGCCAAAACAGACCAATCTGAAAATAAAGAGCAAGCCCACAGTGAGAATCGAACTCACATCCTCTTTAGTTTAGCAGGGGTTATTTTACACCTTAAACCTAACCCCTTACAAATGTTATTCTTAGCTTGTTGAGGGTTAAAACCGAGACCAAGTAACCTTTTTTAGTAGAATCATTCGGAAAACAAAGCGCAAGCCCACGATGAGAATCGAACAAACATCTTCTAGCCAGAGGGAGACCTGTATACGCCAGGCCCTTTTTTTTCATTTGACGTATTGAATTGCTGTATAGCAAAAAGAAAAAAATAATTACTTTTCCATGCAAGCAAAAATGTACGTCTTAATATTTGTGTATTTTCTTAATTTAAGACCCCTTCGTAATATATGCCACAGGCACAACATTTGCTAAATCCGACCCTAATCCGCTGGACCAGTTCCTTAACCATTACACCATTAAGAGCCGCCTTAATTGCCGTTAAATAATTACGTTAGTTTATCTTATGTCTGTGGTTCAATCAAAGTGTTGCTTGCGGTAATATTATTTTTTTTATTTTTCTATGCTCACATTAACAGAATCAACAGGGTGTCGCATTCCCTGTCATGCAATGATACATATTAAAATATACATAAAATAACCGTAGGATACAATTTTCGTTCGGGGGGACGGGGTGGTAAATGAATGTCAGTGTATACCGACCCACACATTTGCATTTTGATCCTTACCCAAAGATGCCAACTCAATGAAATAAGGTGTGTTGAAAATACCACATTTTGAAAGCATTACAAATTCGGGGGGGATCTTTTTTTAAATTTTTTATTGAAAGCATCGAACATTAGCAAGTCTACGACATGACATCATAGTAATGAACCATTTAATCCAGGAAGGACTACCATCAGCTGTAGGAGAAAATATATGATATATTGACACGCTGTATCATAGTAAACCCTCGTCGTAACAAACTAATTGGGTGGAGGGTATAGTCGTTAATCGATGGTTGTCCCCTCTTTGGTCAATAAGCAGTGAATTTGGTAGTTCACTACAAGTAACGACCATTGTCCAAAGTCAGTTAGGTTTCCTTTCGTTCTATTTCCAACCTTACCGCCTCACACAAATGACTGATGCTATGCACAGTTCTAAGAATTGATTGGTTCTCGCATTTATCGAACTTCGTTTGGTAAATAAGAAGAATATTCATTATGGCCCACTTGTTCACCGCATTTATATAGTTCACGTGTTCACTGCATTTATTGATCTTCGTTTGGCAAATAAGGAGGACGTTTGTTATAGTCCACGTGTTCGCTGCATTTATATGACCCACTTGTTTGCAGCATATATCGAACTCCGTTCGTGAAGTCGAAATTCATCATCTTAAGGTTTGTTATAGCAAGGGTTTTTCTCTGCTTACAATTCATATCTCTTTCTCTCTTTCTGTTTCCTTCTTTCTTTTTGCCCATTTGACTATGAATCCCAATCAGTTCTCATCAATCACACCCCCGATCTGCATATTAATCTCTATGTTTCTATAATGAGCTAGCTTGGTTTGGATGACTGAGAAAGGTCTGCGTCTGGTAAATCCACGTAAATATAAGGAATGTTCTTCAGAATAACCGTCCTTCATTTCTAGCAAGCCAAATTGATGATAGTTGCATATTTACCTCCGGCGAGAGAGGTTGGCATTCGAGATCTAGTGAAAAGACGGAATACTTTGGAAGCCGATTTTCAAGGCACAGAAGCATTCTTCAATTATTATTTATTTATCTGCCTTTTGCTCACATCAGTATTTTTTCATTAGTATTTTCACCTGTGCTTGTCTGCCTATGTTGAAAATGAATTCACACACACACATACGAAAACATACGCACAGATGTCCACATTTTCTTTCAAGCGCACACAGATACTCTGAACCCAAGAAAAAGTTCTGATCCATATGAAAATAATCCGGCAATTTTGGTGGATACTAAGCTAGTATATATATATATATATATATATATATATATATATATATATATATATATATATATATATTAGTGAAGCGTTACCTTAAAACAGGAGATCATTTCAAATAGAGTTTCAAAGTAATATAACGCATTTACAATTATTTCTGTCGGATCATATAACCATTTCTAAATAATATATATATATATATATATATATATATATATATATATATATATATATATATATATAATAAGTATATGTAAATTATTTAACTTACTATTCAGGCTGACCTGATTCACACGTACAAAACGCAAAAGCAACAAATTACACTTAATGGTGGAGATTAACCAATCCTATGCGAGAATGTATCGGAATATTTTGTTTATGCAACTGTGTTTTCGTACTTAGTAAAAAAACAAACAAAAACTGCCAAGTTGTGCACTCTTGACAAATATCAAACACAAATCACTTTCGTACGTTTGTACCGGTGATTTCTTTTCAAACCGAAGCACATAAACACGTAAAAACGCGTCTGGGGTGGATTTAGGATTTTGAGCAAAGGTTGGAATTGGAGTTGGGGATGGGATGGGGTAGGGGTCCAAGTGGAAGAATTTAAACATCAAAATCAAGAGAGCAATTTTTTTACAACTTACATTAAATTCACAATGTTTTAGCATTTATAATTAAAATTACCTCAGAACCAATAAATACTTTTTTAATGAAGAATACGACGGAAAACATCTTACATAAATTGAGCGAAAAACAAAAAAAAAAACATCTTCGTTTTTTAATATTGATTCATGATTGTTTGGGACTATTTAATTCCTCTGATTTTATTTATCTAGCTTTAAAAAAAAGAAGAAAAGAATGCCCTGTCCGAGCAGGGGAAAGAGTGCCACACCCACAACACCTCTCCCCTGGATCCACGTCTGCGTGTCTCTGCCTATCATCATCATCATCATGATCATCATGATCATCATCATCAGTCTTTTAGCGTCCGTCGTTGG
Source organism: Thysanoteuthis rhombus (assembly GCA_963457665.1). Taxonomy (NCBI): domain Eukaryota; kingdom Metazoa; phylum Mollusca; class Cephalopoda; order Oegopsida; family Thysanoteuthidae; genus Thysanoteuthis; species Thysanoteuthis major. The sequence goes on along the minus strand of OY735210.1, from coordinate 24,974,553 downwards.
ACATAGACCTACCCCAGGATTTGCCACACTTCCCTATCATGGGCGTCACGGAGCCAGTATTTCCTGAACTTGTCTAGTTCGTCTCTCCATCTAACACTTTGCCAGCCTCGGTTGCGTATGTGGTCTCGGGGGATCCATGTTGTGAGTCGCGATGTCCATCGGTTGTCTGCCATTCTTGCAACATGGCCAGCCCACCGCCATTTGAGATTTTTAATAGATTCCATGATGTCCCTAAGTCTTGTCTTTTCTCGGATGTACTGTGCTGTCTTGTGGTCTCTCCATGTGAGGCCCAGCATTATTCTTTCATGTGCACGTTGCATAAAAATCCTCGATTATGAAGGTCACGTACTCATCATCATCAGTCTTTTAACGTCCGTCGTTGGACATAGACCTTCCCCAGGATTCGCCTCAATTCTCTATCATGGGCGTCGCGGAGCCAGTATTTCCTGCGTTTGTCTAGTTCATCTCTCCATCTTGAGTTCTGTTGTCCTCGGTTTCTCATGTCATCTCTGGAGATCCATGTCGTGAGTCGTGATGTCAATCGGTTGTCTTTCATTCTTGTAACATAGCCTACCCATTGCCATCAGTTTTTTTAATAGATTCCATGATGTCTTGGACTCCCGTTTTCTTCTTTATGGACTGCGCTGTCTTGTAGTCTCTCCATGTGAGGTTGAGCATGATTCTCTCACGCGCACGCTGCATGCTTCTCAGTTTGTTGGTCTGTCTCTTTGTTAGATTCCATGTTTCAGTTCCATAAGTGACTATCGGAAGAATACATCGGTTGGGTACTCCCCTTTTCAGGATTATTGGGATCGTCTGGTTTTTCGCGATTAAATATTCGTAAACAATGACCCCCCTTTACTGACACACCTTTAAATCTGTTTATTCTGGATGTAGTGATCTACTTTCTCCAGCTCTACGATTTCAATTTTGATCGTTGTGTGTTTGTCTTTGACATGTTTGTTGTACATGACCTTTGTTTTGCTGAAGTTCATGTGAAGGCCGGTTTTCTTGCTCACTTCATTCATCACCATAAAATGAAAAGACAAAAAAGAAACAAAAGAACATTGCTTTCCTTCATACGGACTGGCAGTTCGTTCTTATTCGACTACGCATACATACATATGGACATAAAAGTATGTTCGAGTTGTACAGATATAAGATAGTTATTCGGTATATATATATGTGCTTCTCAGGGTGTGTGTCTAGACTTTTGTCTTTATTGAGAAGGTGTGGGTTTGTGTCTTGATTTGCGAGCATGTATAATACTTATATACACAAAACATTGTTCCTTTTAATTCCAAGTAGACAGTGGTCGCTAAAATAGTATGCTGCGCAATTTTTTTACCATTGATTATAGTATGTTTGCGCTTTCGAATTCGACATTTGGAATCAATATGTTTTGAATAAAAACTTAGTAAACTATCAGTAGAATTTGAAATCTTTTGTGCGCACTGTAATTTCCTCTGTGTACTGGTTGCAAACGCTCGTACACTCATAAAGCAAGATACAAGCTTACATGCTTGCCTCTGTTAAGGTTGACAATGGATATAACAGCATTCTATTGCCAATATCGCCTAGGTGGTAGACTATATGGTTCAGTCATTTGTCTGGGGTATTTCAGGGAAAAGCCATTCCTATCAAGACATCTGGCGATGTTGGTTCATGCCTTCCCCAAAGATATTAGTGATTAATGAACCACGAATAGCTTTTACCAAAATTCAATCTCGGTTCGACGCTTCCGTTTTCTCTGACGATAACAGTTATGCTAGCTCACCCCCAACACTTACACACACACACACACACACACACACTGGGTAGGATTATGCTTATTAGGGTGCCAAGGCACACGTCAGCTTTCCCTTTCACTCTAAAGATCTCTCTCCCTCTCTCTCTCTCTCTCTCTCTATATATATATATATATATACACACACACACACATATATATATATATATGTATATATATATATATATATATATATTTGAATGAATGGCTTGTATTCGCGGACGAAGATTTTGGAATCCTCATGTGGTGGGTTCTTGTACGTGAAATACCCCCCGTAGCCTGCACGATCAAGTTTTAATGTGAAGTGCGTATAGCCAACCCCATCCTCTGAACAAAGGGTTTGCATCCTATGGCCCACCGAGTTGGCACAAATATAAACGAGGCCCCAACGTCGTTAGTTTGTCAGGAGTTTCCTTCTGACATCTGTCTGAGCTAGCTATAAAGGCCTGTCACCATTTTTCCCCTCAAAGGAGTAACCCAACATACAGCTGCCTTTGCATATATATATATATATATATATATATATATATATATATATATATATATATATATATATATATGGAAGCGCAGGTCTGACAAACTGCTGATGAAAATGCGTCAACTGGTACCGATTAGAGCGCAGCTTCGAGACCCAACATTGAGGCAGCTTACTCTGACAGTGAAAGCTTGCTATACCTTTCATCGAGGTGATCCAACAGTACGGCCACCTGTACTCTTAAAGCGCAAGTTCGAGAAAGCAGATTCCCAAGCTAGTCATAGATGCCCCTTGCCCCTTCAGAGGAGTAATCAGATAATACGGAAGTTCAAGACACCAATACATGCTGTCTGAAGTGGTGTGCTGTCCGTATTGAAAAAATAAAAGGTGGGCATAGAGTTAACTTCTAGAACAACACAGAGAATATAGGTAATTGTACATATATTCGTAAACTTGACTTTATTAGCCTGCTTAACTTTGGCAAGCGTTTTTCTTTTTCTTCAATTCTATTTGATAAAGTATTATGGATCATTATTTTTTCTAAATTTAAGTGATTTATGAAAATTTAAAAAAATGATGATTTATACTTCAACCAATAGAAATGAAAAAAGAAAAATGTATTAAATTCTGTGACTACTAAAATATAAACAAACAATCAGGATGGTTTTAAGGATGTTATTTGAACTCATGTGCCCGATTGGAGTCTCGATGGGCTAATTGGTCAAGTAGGTAGGGCTAAACTTTGGCTAGAGGATGTGGGTTCGAATTCCACTTGAGGCTTATTCTTCATTTCCGGATCAACGCTATTTGCTAACTAGTGGAGGGTAATCGACCCGAGAAAAAAGTTGCGATAAAAAGTAACTAGTAAAATTAAGATGAAGGTAAAAAGTAGTCATAATACTTGAAAAAATGAATAGTGCAGCATGCTTGGTTATCTGTTCTTTTCTTTATTTCTTTATTCTGGTATATGCCTGAGCTGACGAAAGAGATCTACCGCCTCTTCAGATGAATGACTCAACAGTACAACTGCATATGGATATTGGACTCATGTCCCAAACCGCCCTTCCAGAGAGATTCCCTTTCTTTTTCCATCTGTCTTGATCAAGTTTCAACTTAGTATAAGTTAAAGCAACTTTTTTTTCACTTCTTCCCTTGCTGGCCGAAAAAAAAAAGTGGCCAAGTCTTTCATTCACTTTGTATAGAGCAGCCCAAACTTTTCCATGATTTGCATGAACAGAGAAACCGCAGCCATGCTATTTCGAAAAATAATACTGAATTCAAAGTAGTTAGAAGTAGACAAATATCCTTGTAATTAAATGAATAGCTGGAACATAACTCTGAATCCAGCATCATTATTTGGAGTAGTATAGCTGCTAGTTTTCTGCTTATGCAAATTATAATATCAGAGCCGCTAAAAGGCTATGAGTTTCCTTCATAACGATTTATATAAAACAAGAACAAAAAAGTATCAAAATTGTTTGTTATTATTTACCATGAGACTATCGTAACTGAAGGGTTAATACAAAAAAAAGTAAGGCTATGGTCTATTTGGGGCCCCCTAAATCCGCTCTGGGACGCCTTAGAGTCTGTGGGCCTTAGGCCAGTGACTCAAGTGCTTTATGGTTAATACGGCGCTACACACACACATACACATGTGCGATCACACTCACACACGTGCATACACATACAGAGGTCAGAGAGGCATGTGCATAAGAACCCTCATTGGTTTTCTAAACCACTCGCATATTTTAGTCAGCTTCTTCATTATAAGCATAATTAAGTAAACACGAATATTTGCTTTGAAGTCCGATATGGCTTGAAAGAGTCCGAGGGACGGCTGGCCTTGTCGAAGAAAATGTATGGGCTAATGTTCTTTCTTTGAAGTGAAATACACAAGCAACACGCATGTAGGCACACGCACACATATACCCGCACGAGCACGCAAACACAATCAAAACGTGGGCAAACATGTATCCCCTAATCAAGATTATACTTTAACCATTCGAAAATAAACTCAGAATAGCAAAGAGGGGATAACTGTGGGAGCCATGTTGGGAATAACTATTAGCGACAGAGAAAAGATCAACGTGAATCCGAGAGAGAATCAGGGTGAAGAATATCGTACGAGTATTTAAGCAACAAAAATGGAGACGGGTAGGGCATGAACTAGGGACAACAGATGAAGCTAAATGCTATCCGATCAGTGTCCGTGGGACAGTAAACGCAGTAGGAAAAGACCAGACCTAAGATGGAGAGACAAGATAGAAAGAAGTATATAGTCCATCATTCATTCCGTGGCTAATGGTGAAATGAACATTTATATAACACAGCGAATATTTATTCTTCAAGATAATATCTTTTTTTGACAATGCACTTAACTCAACGCTTCTCCATTCATCACACACATCGGACATTAGTGAACATTTTAAATCGATATTCAGCTAAAAACAGTGCCAAGTTACCTATCGGCTTACGCTCGCAATCTCCCTTTATCTCTATCTCTGTCTCTGTCTCTCTCTTTATACATATCAGTGTGTGTGTGTGAAGAGAGAGAAAGAGGGAGACAGAGAGATTTAGCAGCTCTTAGATATTTCATTTCCGTCTCTCTCTTGTAATATTGGTATTGTCCGAAGTATATAAAAACCTGGGCTCAGTACATATATATATATATATATATATATATATATATATATATATATATATATATATATATATATATATATATATATATATATATAAAGAAAGGAAGAAAGAACAGAAGCAATTAATTCAGATATAGTGTTGACAGGAAGATTATGGGTTGATAAATTAAGCAGAAACCACAAAACACGGAACTTAACCTGATTTCATCTCATACCTTCTTGTATACATGAAGGATACTATATTTATGACCTATATTCATGCCCCCACAAAATTACCAAACCAATTCTTTTTGTCAGAAAAATCCCTTACGTATGTATACACGCGTAAATCTCCCAACACACAAACACACATAGGCACAGGCACCACCGTATATGTTTATGTGTACATATATAACTTGATTAGTGCGGGTAATTCGTTCGAAAATGTTGTGTACTGTTCAAAACTGCACTATTCAAGGTCTTATTATAATTTGCATTCCTTTCCTAGTTTATATCTAGTTACACTATTTTGTACAGAAATACCTTAAACGTGCTACATCAAAAAACAGCTTTCATAAAAACTGCACTATTAAGATATTCCTGTTCACGTTTCCATTCACCTCTATAAGTCTTTGGGTTTACGGATATAAGTGTATCACTGTAAAAAAAAAAGAGTCTCTTTGGACCAACTGGAAGATAATTACTTTGTTAACCTGAATTTATTAATTTGTCTCAAAGTGAATTTATGATGATAAATGATAAATATTTCTTTGAGATGGATTAACAAATTTTCGTGTAACAAATTGGAGTAATTTTTTGCAGTTGGTCTATCAAACACTTATGTTTTCAGTGTGGATTCTTCTGGAGCGGAATACATCGAGGCCACGAATTTTAGTTGTTCCATCTCACCAGAATTGCATCTGAAAGACAAGATATTGGAAATATTTGATCGTTTTCTTGCACAATTGGTCTTATTAAGCTGTTATTTCTCCTGCAAATTCTCCATTCAACCGGAACCCACTGTATCAAAGACAATGATCAAGACTGTCACCGAAGCTGCAAACATTTCTTTTTTTGCATGTGTCTGACTGATTGGCTGATTGGCTATCTATCTATCTATCTATCTATCTATCTATCTCACGTACAGGCTGCTCCAATGTAGCTACAGGGCTGAAAATTTAAACATTTGCTCCTTACACCAACAAGAAAACGGGTGTTTTTTTTGTAATTCTCCACAATGGGGAGATAAATTTGCAATGTAAATTAATGCTAAATTGGTCCTTTAGTTTGTGGTCAGTGGCATTCACGTTTATTCTTCTTTTGAATTCAGACGTTTTTAGTGATCACTGCCCAACAAAAAGTGAGAGAAGTTACTTGTTTATTGACCTTTTCTCTTTCTATATATATATATTTTTTTATTGCTGATCACCCTCAACACGACAAGCCGCCAAAAAAGGTTGGCCACTGGACAGTTCCTATTTAGTGACCAACCAGAGAGGTCAATATTTGATTACAAAACTAAAAAAGTGGAATATTTTGTCGTTTCTTTACACCATCTTCAGATCATTATGAACAAAATTGATTCACGATGTTTATTCACCAAATAGAATAATTTTAAGTAAAAAAACGAGTAGAATAGAACAAAGGTTACTGAGATATTGTACGTGAGAGATACAGAACAGATAAAAGAAAATGTAAAAGAGATAAGTGGCTTCTGATGTAGACGAAAGATATTCTGGTTGGTGAGCCTCCTGGAACAGCATCACAGAATCACGTTATATCTCTTAGCATGGATAGCAGGATGAGATCAATATATCCCGGTAGATTGACACAAAAAACAAAACAGGTTCGGTTCGAAATGTTCACATGGTTACCGAATACGAAAGACACCGGCCAAAAGCCAGTGTACACAACAGCTGGAATGTGAAGTTAACGGTTAAGATGAAGCTATCAGTCAAATCTCTGACTTTCCCTGTCTGTTGACTATGGGCAAATAGCTTTTTGCTGCTATGCCTGGGCGTTTAGTATGGAGTAAGTGTTGTGCCCACGTTCCAACTGTTTCAAACTTCTCAGCTGTGCTGAAGGCTTTTAAAGAAAAGAAGGGTTCAATACGATTGGAGATCAGAGTGGTATTGACAAGGCTCGACGTTGCTCAACTTTGGGGATGTCGTATGAAACCATTTGTATCATTCACTGGGGTATAATTTATATCATCTCATAATAATATTAATAATATAAATAATAATACTATAACGCACACTGAGAGCGCATACTTCTCTTCAACGCAATTGTCAGGAGGAGCATTTGCGCATAGGTCCGCTCCAAAATTCAATCTTTAATTTGAGATATCATGTGGACAGTCATGAACGTATTAGTATATGTAAGTAAATAAAATCGAAAAAATACCTCTCGATCAAAAAGAAATGCCTGGACCCGGCCACAATTTCAATCACTCATTTCATGTTCATTGCTTTTCGCAAAATTTCATTGAAATCGTATGTATCGACGGATAGACGAGACCAAATACGTATACACACAACTTTGCTGACAGAGGTAAATAAACTACTCAAATCGGGAGAGACAGAATCAACAGCCAGTTATTGGATTCTGATTTGATCATTTCTGGAATGTAAGAGACACTCCGAAGAGATGAAACTATGTATACGTTAAAGTACTGCAACACATATACAACCACAGCAACTCATTCATTAGGCTACATAAGGACTCTGAACCGTTTCAGCTCCAAAAAGGAGTAAGACAAGGTGATACCAGCTCACCCAAACTATTTACAGCCTGCCTTGAGATGATCTTCCGGAACATGGACTGGGAGAATAGAGGAAAAAGTAGGCGAATATCTGAGTAACCTTATATTTGCAGACGACATCGTCCTTTTCACAGAGAACCTACACGACCTCAAACTAATGGTGGATGAACTAAACGAAGAAAGCAAAAAAGTCGACCTATACATGAACTTCAGTTAAACGAAAATCATGTGCAATAATCATGCTGAAAATAACTGTCAAGATAGAAAATGCAAAACTCGGCAAGGTAGACCACTACATCAACCAAAGACAACGAATCTCCATGAGATCCTCAAAAGAGGAGGGAAATCAAGCGAAGAATCACTCTGGGATGGCCAGCCTTCGGCAGAGCAAGCTCAGCTTTCAAGAACCAGATGATCCCAATAATCCTGAAAAGAAAAGTATACAACCAATGCATTCTCCCGATAGTCACTTATGGAGCTGAAACATGGAACCTAACTAAGAGACTCGTATGCAAACTGAGAAGTATGCAACGTGCATGCTCAACCTTACATGGAGAGATCACAAGACAGCACAATATTTAAGAAAGAAAACAGGAATCCATGACATCATAGAAACTATTAAAAAACTAAAATAACAATGGGCAGGCCATGTTGCAAGAAAGAAAGACAACTGATGGACAACATGTCTCACCACTTAGATCCCCAGAGATCGCATGAGAAACCGAGGCCGACAGAACACAAGTCGTTGAATATAGACCTTCACCAGGATCCACCACAATTCTCTATCATGGGCGTCGCGGAGCCAGTATTTTCTGAATTTGTCTAGTTCATCTCTCCATCTTGTATTTTGTCGGCCTCGGTTTCCTATGTGATCTCTGGGATCAATGTTGTTAGTCGTGATGTTCCTCGATTGTCTGCCTTTCTTGCAACATGACCTGCCCATTGCCATTTAACTCCTGTTTTCTTCCTGATGCACTGTGCTGTCTCGTGATCTCTCCCAGTAAGATTGAGCATGATTCTTTCATGTGCGTGCTGCATGTTTCTCAGTTTGCAGGTTTGTCTCTTATTTAGGTTCCATCCATCAATTCATTTTTATGATACTAATACCTCTTCGCCGGGGTAGTGTATATTTCTGCACTTCTAGATATTTCTGAAAAGTATCAGGCAATTCTGAATACGTCGACAACCGGTTGCACATCCTTCATTTTATCACAGCCAATGGGAGGGGACCTTAAGCTGCACGCGTAAACATACGCTCTCTTGTTGGGTTATTCGACCGGCATTTTGTGATCTTGCGTACTGTGTGGCCACTGCACGATGACCAAACCTCTCTATTTTTCACATCTCCCGCTGGGTCTTTAATAATATTTCTCAGGTCTGTCAGTCCCCCTACAAACCAGATTTAGGTCATTGCGATTTCTGGCATTTTGCAAGGGGATTTGACATTCCCCGATTTGAGGGTCACCATCAGCTGCTTCGTCGTGTTCTTCTCATTCTTGTTCATGATCCGAAATTTCTTCAGATCGTGGACGAGATTAGAGAGAACGTAGCGAGGCAGCTGATGGCGATCCCCATGGAGAACTTGGCAATCAATTTCGTAAAGTTGAAGGCTATTTATTTGAAGGAGACTGTGGGGTCATTGTCCTAAGTAAGCTTTTTTTTATTGATATAAAGCGACTGGATATTTCCAGAATAGACCTTGTACCAGACCCAGGGATCGAACTCACGATTTCTTGGGAACGTGATTAGTTTTATCAGCACTTGTTTCGGTAGAGTAGCCACTAATTAAGAAAGATGATACTTGAGGGTTTAAAAATCGACTAAGAAGCATTATTCTATGGACCACACTTTAAAACGCGATTTTTGTTCCTGGGTAGTGAGTGTTATTTTGTGATTGCTTAAGTTAAAAAAATACTGAAAATGACTATTATTCGCTTCAAACTTTCTTTTTGTGGCAAGAGCATTGATCCTCATACGTAATATTTTTTTTGTATTTAATGTGATTTAAAATGTGTAAATTTTATCTGTTGTCCGATTGGAAATAAGTACATTTCATATCATCACTGCCCTGACCCAAAACCAAAGTTTGATGTTTCCAAAACTTGATGTGCATGATCAATCAGAAAATAACACTTATTACCCAGGAACTAAATGGAAGTGAATCAAGCCGGGCTGCTGCAGGGTCAAACTCCATTAAACTGTTCCGTTTGAGGATGATCATTGTAACTTTTGTATTTTATATATAATAGATAAATTTGTAGATATATAAAACCAGACTGTTTCGCTCAGTCGGTAAGAGAGCCTTCTGCCAGTCACTTTTTCATGACTTAAAGTCACGGTAGGGCAATGTTAATTTCATAGATATATTTATTTATTAGAATAAATAAGCACCTGTGTATTTCTGACATTTTTTTGAAAATATGCGAGGTTTATCTATTTAGCTTAGACAGTAAGAGAGTTGCCCACAAATCAGTTGGTCACGATTTCAAATCACAGTAGAGGAATATTCTTTTTACAAATCATTTTGGTTTAACGTAAAGACGCAAACAAACAGTTAAGAGTTTACTCTCCCAAATTTGGTGAGGATTGTTCTTGATCTCCTTTTTTGTTCTTGTTACGGTAAAAAAAACAAAAAACAACAACAACAACAACAACAAAAAACAAACCCAAAGCTATCTCCAGACTGGACTGTGGAAAAAAATTTTGAGCAATGCTATAAAAACTAATATCCTCATCTTTGTTTCTATGATCATTACGTTTCACCTACCTATCTTGGGACTTGCTTCCACAAGTTCATTTGCAATCCATCGTATCTAGTATCACTTGTCAGATTTTTCATCGGCTCTAAACTTGCACCCAACCCTTAAAAGACCCCAGGTACTCTAAGCAAGCAACGCTTTTGTGTATTTGTAAAATCTTCATTACTCGACTGGTGTTAGAAAAACGTCAACCAAAGTTATCTATGTAGGAACCTACATTTTGAAAGTGATTCTTGCTATCTATCTATCTATCTATCTATCTATCTATGTGTCGCGTGTACAGCACACACTAATGGAGCTAGGGAGCAAGAAAATTCAAACATTTATTCCTTATCATTGATCATCTTCAACACGAGATGCTGCTGCCAAAATACCCTGCCAACGTGACCTATGATGTTATCAATTGATTATCACCGGTTGACATTAATGCTAGACAACAGATCTCGGTCAATATAAATATCAAAACATATGAACAGATTTTTTTCCCAGCAAAACGCTTTCATTGATCGGGTGTCCGTGACATACAAGTTCACCCGTTACAAATAGCAAAAAAAAAAAACAAACAAGCTTTTTAAAAAAATCCATTTTAAAGTTATTTCTAGATGTGAATCAAACTGATTGATTTATCGGCCTCGAGCCCATTTGGCTTCTACTTCAGCAGTGTCTATTATCGATTATACAGAAAGATAACCAGTATTTCAACAACTGACGGGCCATCATTTATTTTGGTCAGAGCAAAATTATGAGGTTGCATGTTAACGTAGGGCTCGAATTTAGAAAGCTTTTTCGAAAATTCCTCCGCCTTAAAAAAGTCGTTATCAGAGGCGTTCAGTTTACAACGTATGTTTATGCAAATTTGGTCCCATAGTTTGTGTCAAGTAGCATTCAGGCTTGTTTTTAATTTTTTAAATCCTGCGTTTCTTAGTGATAGCCACCCAACGATAGGCGAGAGGAGTAACTTATTCATCGATCATCTCTTCGGCTAACACAGACAGAAGGAGATTTGCTCGTAAGTAAATAACGGAGATTTTTTTTATATAAAAGGTCAGACGAAACAACACAACCACCGTCTCCACGTACCAACGATTCATTGAGTCGTCAAAAAGTCTCTCGTCATAAACAGTTGTCTGTTTACTTCGACATACGTCCGTACATTGGTTAATCTGGGTATTCCTGAGAGAGAGAGAGAGAGAGAGAGAGAGAGAGAGAGAGTTGATCTGTCTTGAGCTATCATGGGCTTAGCTGGACCAACTCTTTGAAACCGTTAACCAAAATTGTCACCATAGATTTCTTCAGTTTTCAAGTTGGGCTAGCTGGCTGGGTATCTAACTATGTGTGCATTAGTCACACATGCAGGACACCAATTGGTTTTCAGTGGGGCACTCAATTCACAATGTATGTGTATTCTAAATTGGTCTCTTACTTAGGGTCCAACAGGGTTCACGCTCACCCTTTCCCTCTCTCCTCCACATCCAAGTCTTCAAAGCCCTGTTGAGCTAGCTAAGCTTTGCTCTACAGTGGGCGCTCTAGATATAACCGAACTCTAGTCTGGCACTAAGTCACAAATAGGGAAATACCTAGCAAGGATTGAACCCACTGCTATTCTAATAGTCTAATTGATGAGTTAGTGCCCTTCAGCAAGCGTTCTGGATATTTGATAAGCTTAATTTAGTCTGGCACAGGTCAGTGGTATTGGGGTACACGATGAGGGTCCACTCATCATCATTATCACCATCACCACCACCACCCTCATTATCCAATGAGAGTCAAATATAGTTGGACATACCAATGGATTTCGATTGTCTACATTGCGGGAGTGGAAAGAGGGTGCCTTTACAAATATGTGCCTGATCACGTATTCCAAGTTCTGGGAATTGGTGTAATTTACCGAAAAGTCAGTGCTACGTGACGTCATCCCGTAGGAGCCGGTCTCACGTAAAGTCTAACGGTAGCGAAGTAAAACAGAATCAAAATATACACTATGGGGATTACGTCAATCCAGTGTGGGTACAAAGTCTTCGGATATTTATTTCCTATTGAACTATTTCGGGGGAAGATCTTGGGTCAAGTAAACATTTAAATAATAAGCAGCAACGGTCTACGTCAGTGGCTCCCAACCTTTTGATAGCCATTACCCACTTTTATGAGTAAGATTATTGGTTTCCTCTTTCCATATAAGTAAGTTGCAATAAAGAATATTTTTCAAAGAATTATTTCCTTTTGAGCATTATGAGACAGCTGTATAATAAGAATCAGTTTGGTTTTATACTTATATAGCTGCTTCTGAGTATTTGTTTCCCCCCAAAGCCAACGAAAATCATTAAAACAAACATCCCTTTTATTTTTACCGAATATTTCATTTTACCTAATAGCCTTATTCTCTCGATTGGACTACCTAAATTCGCCCTTGGGGGGGGATTTCCCCCCGATTGGGAACCACTGGTCCACGTGATAAGCAAAGTCAACCACCATTCCACAGCTGTTACTGTACATATTTGCTAAAATTAGCTTAGTCTGGCACAGGACTTAGCAGGGCACCTTGATGGGATCGGATTCACAGCTGCAGAAATGGTCTACGCGTTTTGCTAGCTAACCATTACTCTATGGTTGGCGCCACATATAAAGTAATTTAGTCGACAGGCGCGACCAGAGGCGTAGACTCCCTGTTCACACACAGACATTACTTTTACGCATTATGCATGCTCATTTACACTTTCGTGTTAGTGAAATGTTGCGATTCAACCGCAATCAATTGACGACTGACTTCCTTATCAGACCGCAAAATACGGCAGAGAAACCCAAGGTGCGCCTCGGACGTCAGCAAAAAATTAATAACGACCGTAATTTGAGCTGGCAACAATTCTCCATAATTTAAGACGTCTGAGTCATTCAAGTTGTCTGCTCATCAATCAGAACTGCATGGAGCAACGTCGCCATTTTGATTTGCCGAGAAGAAATTTTACTCGTATTAATTAAAAATCGGAGAAGTTCGCGTCTCGAAAGTTTTTACACAAAGGGGTAAATTTTAGATAATAATCGAAGCAATCTTGCAACAAGCTGATCATTCGAGATATGGGCTCAGCCGGTGCATGGTGTAAAGAGAGAGAAAGTAGGAGTGAGCGTGGGGCCAGAATTTCTTCGGTAGATGTGTATCGAACCTTCTGATTCGATTTGATGTCCATCATTAAAATACGTCGATTAGCGTTTACCGGCGTGTGTAAAGGTTTATAGCAGATGGAAACGGGATGGCTAAAAGATGAGGATGTGGGAACAGTGTTGGGGAGACGGGGGCCCCGAAAACAGCTTTGCCCCACTCTATAAAATTCTTACTTCGAAGCCCTGGCGATGAATTACATAGGCAACGGAATTTTCTGTGAGTGAAAACAAAAAAATCCCATCTATATCTTTTATCACTACTGTTGGACGATCAGGAAGTAATCCCAATAGATTGGTTGCTATTGAACTTGTTTCGATCACAAGGTGTTCATCAGATAAGAGTTGCTTTCATTCTTATGTAGTTAGAAATTGTCAACCAAAAATGTCACCAAAACTGTCTACATAGGTTTCATCAATATTTAATTTGGTTTGGTTCAGGATTGCCATTATATATATATATATATATATATATATATATATATATATATATATATTCTTCGAATTTGTGAGTTCGGTGTTGACAAGTATTTTCAATTTTTTGTTATTTTTCAAAGTCTAGTGTTACCAATTGGCATATTTTTCTTTTTTTGAATTTTTCGAATTTGAAAGTGAGTTCCAGAATCCAAAAATTAAAAGAAAATATATATATATATATATATATATATATATATCTCATTGGCAACCCTTGTCTGGCTGGCTGACTGATTATCTATGTATGTGTCGCGTTTTCAAGCCACACCCATGCAGCTTGAGGGCAGAAAATGTATACATTCACTCCTTAGGATGACAAGAAATCTAAAAAAATCTCCGTTCAAATAGGATTTTAGGCTCAATTTACGACTCAAGTTTATGCTGAATAGGTCATTTAGTTTGTGTCCGGTAGCAATCATGTTTTTTTTTTTTTTTTTATAATTTGGACTTTTTGGGGATCATTGCCCAACAAAAGGCAAGTGAAACATCTTATTTGTTGATCACAGCTTTTTCCAATTCTTTAATTGATTGCCCTAACACAGCATGCTACCAAAAGACGGTGGATGCATAACAGTTTCTATTGAGCATCTAACCAGGTCCCTTTTTTTATTATCTAAATGTTATACCTTTCTTTACTGTGCTTCCAAATGAAAAGAGGTCGCCGAAACATTTAAATTTCTTTCATTTACTTGGTGTTCGCAAAAGAAGAGAGGCTTTCATTCTTACGTAATTCAATTTTGTTCTTTATTTCTTATGAAATATCTTGTGAGAAATTTCAAAAACGAAAAATAGGAAACGAACGAATTGAACATTCAGCAAAGTTAATATCTAATACGTTTTATCTCTAATTTCCTTTCTAACACATGCAGAAGGGACAATACCATAGTTCAGGGACCCGGTCGCGGGTTTCGTGATCTTCCAGTTTCTTCTGCAACTACACTCAATCTCCTGTTGTTGGAACACTGTGTTTTGGTGATCCTAGTCAATTAGAAGTTGTATGTATACTTCTGTGTATCATATCGATCACACCAGTCTTTGGTTAGTCTTGTTTCAAACACAGTGGTGTTGGGTTTTTTCACTCATCCATGACTCTGACGGAGTTATTCCTTTAACCGAACGCAAGCTCAGTATGTAATGATCACGGGTGTGATTTTTTTTGAGACTCCTTTCTTGCATTTCTTTGTTGAGACAACCATAAGAGAGATTGAGGTATGTACGATATAGAATGAAAAAAAGTTCAATGCTTCGTCATCATCATCATAATCATCATCATATTTGTAGCATCTGAGGTTGGACATAGACCTTTCCCTAAAATTCGCCAGACCTCATGGGCGTCGTAGAGCCAATATTTTCTTTTTTTGTCTAGTTCGTCACCCCCATCTTGTTTTCTGTTGGCCACAGTTTCGCATATGATCTCTGGTGATCCACGTCATGATGTCCAGCAGTTGTCTGACAACTTTGCAACATGACCAGCCCATTGCCATTTGAGTTATCTAATGGATTCTATGATATCTCAGATTCCAGGTTTTATCTCTTATTTATTGTGCTGTATTTCGATTTCTCTATGTGATGCTTTGTATGGTTCTTAGTTGGAGGGTCGATCTTTCGATTAGGTTCCATGTTTCAGCTCCATAGGTGACTATCGGGAGGACTCATTGGTTGTATACCCTTCTTTTTAGGACTTATGGAATTTTCTTGTTCTTGAAGGTTGAGCTTGGTCTATTGAAAGCTTGCCAACTTAGTGGTTCTCCGTTTGATTTTTTTCTTCTCTTGAGGATTTCATAGATATTCGCCGTGCTACGTCGATGTAGTGGTCAACATGTTTGTTGTACAAGATATTTCATGTGGAGATCAACTTTCTCATTTTTTTCTTTCAGTTCCTCTAGCATTTTTCCAAGATCACGAAGGCTCTCAGCATAAAGATGCCTACAATTCGGAGTTTTCTTCTTAATGGAATTTAGACGGTTCGAAAGTCCATCATTGCCGCAGTGAGCCGAATTTCATTCGATATAGTTACCTGTAGTGTCACAATTTTTCAACCTAAACTGGTGGTAATCTTATTTTAATTGTATTAATGTTTGGATTAAAAAAACAAACAGTGCCTGTGACTCGTTTTGGATCCAAATTTGCTGCGTTTCAAAAGGACACTTTTCAAAAGACTACGTTGACGTCATACAGACTCAATTGGCTGTTGAGATTTAATCCAGTGCAGAGATTTTTCTTCACTGCTCTCTGATTTTCAAGATATTCAATTGGATGTATTTAAAAAGAGAGAAATATTTGAATAGATCATTTTCATGAAAAATTTTAATTCATACCATTTTTGTGTGATACGCGTGTTTTCTGCTGTCGAATTTTGAATATATCTTATTGAATGTATCACAAAAAGGGTGAAAAATATTTAAATTATTCATTTTTATATCTTTTTAGTGAACAAAAAAAAACAAAGTCTGTAAAACGATGGGATTTCGAAATTCTGTTTAATTTTAAGAAAATAGACAAAACCACGTAACGAAAGATCTTTTTTTATTTTTCAGGGAGTGGCATATTTTGCTTTAAAAACAAAAGAGATATTTTTTCATAGATATCTGATAACGTTCTTACAGCCTAAGGAAAAAAAATAATTCATAACATTTTTGTTTATCGTACGATTTAAAGATAAATAAAAAATAAGTCAGAAGCGCCCGAATTATTTTTGTTTTGATTTTTCAAATTATTATCATGACATGACGTAGTTGCTGACGTCACCGGTGTGCGAAAAAAAAAGCACACACAAAAAAAAGGGTTAATTTTACTGAATGTTTATAAGTTTAAGATTCAAGATTACCATTGTAGAAATCTATGTTTGGTACAATTTTTACACTTGTAGACTTATGTTAGATCAAGTCAATATTAGTAAGTACATATGTAGGTGAATTACGTACGGGTTAGCTATTCTGCTTAGGATCAGAGTATTTGTGCAATCTGATAAAGATCAGAGTGTCTCTAAGGTCAGTGCTGTATCTATACATAGTCATCATCATCAGTCTCTTAAAGTCCGTCGTTGGACATGGACCTTATGCAGGATTCGCCACTCTTCTCTATCGTGGGTGTCGCGGAGCCAGTACTTTCGGAATTTGTGTAGTTCGTCTCTCCATCTAATACTCTGCTGACTTCTTTTGCGCATGTAATCTCTGGAGATCCATGCTGTGAGTCATGTTGCCCATTGGTTATCTACCATTCTTGCGACATGGCCGACCCATTGCCATTTGAGTTTTTTTTAAAGATTGATTCTATGATGTCCCTGATTCCTGTCTTCTCTCAGATGTATCTTGTGGTCTCTCCATGTGAGGTTGAGCACCTATCTATTTGCACTCCCACCAGAGAAAAACGCAATGCAACGTTGAGCTTAACGTAGGAAATGGGAAAAAATGGAGCAATCCATCAAAAATAGCTCCAGCCGATGCGATTTTAGTTGTTGAAGCATCTGAGGTCACGAAAGCGTCAGGACGAACCCGACCTGTACCTCTTAGTGCAATGGGACAGCACCGCCCCGGGGCAAAGTGCTTCCCTGCAGCCGGGCCGAGTAATAAGGGAACCCACGGAAGAATTCAAAGGTACCGAGTGCGCTTTGCAATGCTCAACCATAGTGTATCCTCATTAGCCGACGCATTTCACCTGTGCCCTCAGACTTTGATATTTACCCAACACACAATCTCTAGCCCTCCTGGATGGCAAGTGTCAGTAGTTGCACCTCGGGCAATGCCATGGAACATCTATTTATTCACTCTCCCGCCAGACTCAAAGTCAGGGCTTTATGTGGGGAAAATAAGAGCAACCCATCAAAAATAGCCCCAGCTGAGGTGATTTCGGTTGCTAAGTAACCGTGGTTGCAAAAGCGACCGCAGTCACGAAAACCTCAGGACGAGCCCGACCTGTCCCTTTTAGTACCATGGGACAGGGTTGCCCGAGGGCGTCTATTCATTCACTCCCCCACCAGAGCTAAATGTGACACAAGTTCAAGGCTTTACGTGGGGAAAAATGGATCGACCCATTAAAAATACCTCCAGCCGACACGACATTGGTTGATAGGCAACCATGGTTGCTAAAGTAACTGCAGTCACGAAAGCATCAGGACGAGCCCAACCTGTCCCTTTTAGTGCAATGGGACAGTGCTGCCCCCTCCCCCGACGAACTGCCTTCTGCAGCTGGGCTGAGTAAAAGTGGGAGAGCCTCGGTGTATCCTCATTGGCTGACGCACTCGGTCTTCGTTGCTCACCACAACACAATCTCCAGTCCTTTTGGTAGGCAAGTGTCAGTACCGCTGCCTCAGTCTCTGCCGGGGAACAGATACTACACTACAATCCATTCCGGAAAAGGCCAGAAAAAATAGAGGACGATCAACCCAGGTCGCGAAAGCGTCAGGACACGCTCGATCTGTCCCTCTTAGTGCAATGGGACAGTGCTGCCCCGTGGTGAACTGCTTCCCTGCAGCTGGGCCGAGCAACAAAAGGATAACCTTGGGACGAATCCAAAGGTCCCCAAAGCGCGTAGCAATGCGCAGCCTCAGGGTAGCGTCATTGACTGACGCATTGCTCTCGGTATTTGATGCTCACCAGCACACAATCTTTTCATTTGCGTATCTGTGACTATTGGGAAGATGCATTGGTTGTATACCCTTCTTCTTAGGATTAATGGGATCTTCTTGGTTTTGAAGGTTGAGCTTGATCTATCGAATGTTTTTCATCCTAGGATGATTTTTCGCTTGATTTTTTCTTCTTTTGGGGATCTGATGGAGATTCGTTGTGCTAAGTTGATGTAGTGATCTACTTTCTTCAGTTCTGTGTCCTCGATTTTTATCCTCGTATTCTCATTTCTGATGTGGTTCCAACATGCTCTTCATCTTGCTGAAGTTCATGTGTCGGCCGACTTTCTTGCTCTCATCATTTCGTTAATCTAGCTTTAGTTGGAGGTCGTCTAGGTTTTCTGCAAAAAGGGAAATGTCATCCGCAAATCTGATGTTGTTCAGATATTCGCCGTCTATTTTGATTCCAATATTTTCCCAGTCTAGTCTTCTGAAGATCATCTCGAGGCAGGTTGTGAAGGGTTTGGGTGAACTGGTCTTACCTCGTCTTACTTCTTTTTGAAGCTGAAAGGGCACCGAGTCTATGTAGCCTGATGAAGAAGCTGCTGTATCTGTATATATGTAGCAGTACTTCGAAATATACTGGATGTACACTCCATGATGGCCTCCATGATCCTGGGGTTTCCACTGAGTCGGAGGCCTTTTGAAGTCAATAAATGCTACAGCGAGGGGTAGCTTATATTCTGCTGCTTTTTCTCCCAGCTGATTTATCGAATGGTCGAGTAGCTTCTTCTAAAGCCAGCTTGCTCTCGTAGTTGGTTTTCATCTAGTATTTTTGTGATTAAGTTGGTAATGATTTTTGCGAAAATTGGAATCGAAATAGCCTTCCAAAGCCCTTCTTCCTAGGATCAGAATATTGTATCTGTAATCTCGTTAGACCTCAGCGCATATGACCTGCAAGCGTTATTGGATCTTATTGCATTGGCCCCTTTTGCATTGGACATGATTGTATCATTAGACTTTATTGCATTGGACATCTTGGCATTGGACTGTATTGAACATTTTTGCATTTGGACGTTTTGACTTGTAACCGTAGTCTCAATTGTTATTTTTTTCCAACACTCTCTCTCTCCCCATATATATATATATATATATATATATATTTATATATAATCGAATCTTTGAAACAAATTTATTGTGGCTATCATTAGTATACATATGTATGCCACTTTTTCTGAAATAGATTAATAGGAAAAAAAGCCAAAAACTTTGAACCCACACTAGATTGATGCGATCTCAATAGTGTACATGTTAATCCTGTTTCATTCCGCCCCCGTAAGACTGTCAACGTGAGTCTTACTCCTACAAGATGACGTCACATATCGTTGATTTCACGGGAAATTACGCCAAGTTCACCTTGATCCAAGTCTGCGATACGTGATAAGGCGCACGTTCGTAAGGTCGGCCTACTTCCACTCCTTCAATGCAGGGAATCAGAATCTATTCATGTCCATTTATACATTGCTACCGTTTGGTGATGACCTATAATGAGGATGGTAGTTGTGTTTATAATAAGGGAATGTGCGTGAGAGAGAGAGAGAGAGAAAGAGAGAGAGAGAGAGAGACAGACAGACAGACAGACAGAGAGAGAGAGAGAGATGGAGGGTGTGAGGAGGAAGATGTCATGGCAACAGTGATGACGTTGTGGCTCTTGCTACTGTACGAAACAAAGACCGTGATTTATGTGTCATTTTTTGTTGTAATTAAAGCCATTGAGGAATATTTTTTATTTCTTTGGTTTTCATCAGTGACGTGTTTGTGTGTAGGAGTGGTTGTCTTAATGCGAAAATTGAACTGTGGTCGCCTTGATCAGAAAATTGCTCTGTTGTCTTCAAGGTGGGAAAATTGCTCTGCGGTTGTCTTAATGGGAAAATTGCTCCGTGGTTGTCTTCATGAGAATATTGCTCCGTGGTTGTCTTAATGGGAATATTGCTCTACAGTTGTCTTAATGGGGAAAATCACATTGTCGTTGACTTGATGCAGAAATTGCTGTGTGGTTGCCTTAACGGAAAAATTGCACCGTGGTTATCTCCGTGTGAAAATGACACTGCAGTTGTCTTGGGAGGAAAATTTCAATGTGGCTGATCCAGAGGAGACACAATCCTGTGATCTCCTAGGTGAAAAAATTAGATTGTGGATGTCTTGATGGGGAAATTGCACTGTGATTGTCTCAATTGGAAAATTGGTCCGTGGTCGTCTTAATGGGAAAATAGCACTGCAGTCGTCTTCATGGGAAAGTTGTTCTGAGGTTGTCTTGCAGGGAGAATTGCACAGCGGTTATCTCCGAGTGGATATGTCACCGTGGTTGTCATTTGGTTGGGAAATTTCACTGTAGCTGACTCGAAGGGGAAATGACACTGCAGTTGTCATAGTGGGAAAATTGCACTTTAGTTGTTTTGGGGGGAAAATTGCACCATAGTTGTCTTATTGTGAAAATAACATGTGTGAGCATCTGTCACCACATGCGTTTGAATGTATCTACTTGACAATTTTTTTGCACATGATGACATTCATGGTACAATCACTGGACAAACGTACGGAGTCTCGTGCAGCCTGGACATAGACCACCTTGGTTATATAGGTTATCATTTTAATTTGAAGCCAGGTAGAAGGCAATGAAATTACAAATGGTTATATGTCTCTAAACTGAAGATCAGAGTTTCTACAATGAACTTTATAGCGCGCACACACACACACACACACACACATCAACAGGAATACCTTGACCTTACGGCTCTAAATAGTACGGTTTTGAATTGTACGGTTTTGAATAGTACGGTTTTGAATAGTACGGTTTTTGATATAGTACGACTAAGGCACTATTGTACAAATCAACGCTACTAAGCTGAAAAAAACATTCTATATCATAAAAAGACATTTGATTGTACGGTTTTGAACAGCCGGAAAATCTGGGAACGAATTAAGTTTACCAATCAAGATAGGCCTGTGTAGTATAATCTATCATACAACAGACACCAATGTACGCGGGTAAACTATCTCATCACCTTTTTCCTATAGAGATGAGTTTGATCCTCACTTAATGCTGGACTATTGTTGCCCGTGGCCAGACTAAACCAAGCTTGATAAATAATGGTATACCCAGCTTTTGGAAATTCCGCTTTAAGCCCACTTTCTGTGATCCCTTCCAGAGGAAATGATTTTGCTATGATCCCACGAAACATTCAAGGCATCAAACTTCAGCACGAAACTGTTAGTAATTAAATGCATACAGTGAACCCACCAAATGGACTGCATACAAAGACTGTTGAGTCATGATGGAATGGGTAAAACTTACGAGATTTGTTGCTGTAAGCGCAATTTTTGAATGAAAATCTATAAGCAATGTTCTCTCTATTTTTTTACTAGTCAGTTTGCGCTGGGAAAATATGCAGTGCATTTTTTCGCTACGATGGAAGTATCCGTGCACTTTTGAATTCGATATTATGGTTCAATATTTTTTCAATACGAACTCGGTAAGCTAACTATAGTATTCAAATTCGACATAGTGGGGGTAATATTTTTTTCAATACAAAGTTAGTGAGCTATCTAGAGAATTTGAAACATTTGCATATCAATTTCCTTTCAGCGCTGGTAGAAAACGTGTATGAGCACAGCTTAAAGCGAACAATGTCTTTGAGAATAAATGTGGTGTGACAGGTTTGGTAATAATGCATTTAGAAAAATGCATGATGAATGAATAGTATCATTTTCAATTAGTCAATAAAAGAGAGCAATTTTGATTGTTAGTGCATTCATATGACAAACACTATCTTCTTCAACTTTATTGATGAAAATAAATTGATTCGTGTGACCTTCCGTGTTCCCCTAACTTTTCTTTGAATTACTATGATTTGCAATCAAACATCTTCTTCTTTATACTGCTTTATAGAAAAGATGTTCAATCGAAGAGATTGGAATATTTTCAATTGATGAAATAAAACGAGATATTCAATTGATAAAACATGGACAGGATGATTTTCAATTGACAATAAAAAGTGGGGTCATGTTCGATTGACAAAACTTAGGCTGGAGTATTTTAAATTGACATAACGAAGCAGGGGGTGGTGGTCAATTGACCAAACATAGGCTGGATGATTTTCAACTGAAAAAATAAAGCGGGGATGTTCAATTAACACAGACTGGGGGAATGTCAATCGACACATTAAATTGGGGAAGATTTTCAATTGACAATATAAAGTTGAGGGTCAAAAGAACAAAATAAAGGTGTTCAAGAGGTCCAGGAAACCTTACTTGTCTAGATATGTGCGTATATCTATCTGAATATATACATACATCTATCTACAGTCTGTATCGACAATTTGTCTACTTGTCTCTCTGGTGGCGTTTGTCTGTCACATTGTGCATGACATCAGGCACGTGTGTCACCGTTTTCTGAGAGAACACTCACCACAGCATTTCAGAAAATCTCCTAGAATACACACACACACACACACACACACACACACACACATATATATATATATATATATATATATATATATATATCAGTGATTTGCACTATTATTTATTTATCTATCTTTCTATGTATCATGTTTTACCGAACATTTGCTTTTATATCGCTCATTTGATTTTGTTTCAAGCATGTTTATGTGGATATTTTTTGTGATAATTTAAAGGGGAAAAATCAAATTGATGGAAGCTCGATGGTATACGTCGTGGAAAAATTGACTTAAGGATCAGTGGAAAAAAAATGATCAAATTCTCCGGTTGAATACGTTGGTAGAGAATCAACTGGAAGTTCTAAGTGATTAGTATTCCTAAAGTTGATTTGAATGCAGTCTGAGATTAAAACCGACATAACTTATTTTGTATACAAGGCTAAACACGCAATAGAAGAACAACGAGTCGCGTCTGTTCTAATACTTACTGATCCTTCATTGTTTCTGGTTTAGCCCATGTAGATAAATGCAGTTTAAAAAATAAATGAATAAATGATTAAATGTATACATACAACACATTATGATAATACCCTATATAAAATAACAATATACGTATGACATAAGCTATACATTAAAATCATAGCTGAAAGGATGTAGTGTTCGGTCAGCACTACTGGGTCCCGAGTTTATATAACTGTTTTGTTTTCAAAATCCCCTAAACGGCTGCATGGTAAATAACTGATGATCGTAACAAGAGAAAATTTACACCTTGCACCGTGATAACGCCCAAGCGTTTATATAGGTACAGAAAGAGCGATAAAGAGAGAAAGAGAATGAGAAAATCCCATTAGTCCAAAAAAGAGGGGTCTTCAACCAATTCATCCCCCCAATAGTCACCTATAAAGCTGAAACAAGGAACCTAACAAAAAAGATTGACCCTCAAACTGAAAACAGTGCAACGTGTACATGAAAGAATCATGCTCAACATCACATGGAGAGACCACATGACAGCACAGTATACTAGAGAAAGAAACAGGAGTCAGGGATATCATAGAATCCATTAAAAACTCAATTGGTTATTGGCTTGCCACGTTGCAAAAGTGTTAGACAAACATTGGACATTATGACTCACGGAGATCATTTGCTGAACTGTGGTCGGCAAAATGTAAGATAGCATGACGAACAAGTTCAGAAAGTATTGGCTCTGCAACATCAATGATAAAGAGGTCTAGTGAAGGTCTATGTCCAACGACGGACGCTAAAAGGTTGATGATAATGATAATATATATATATATATATATATATATATATATATATATATATATATATATATATATGTGTGTGTGTGTGTGTGTGTGTATATATATATATATATATATATATATATATATATATATACATATGCTATTAAGAAATGGATACATGATCCGACAGAATGGTTAAAAATTGAGTTATATCATGTAGAAATTTATTTGACATAGTCACTCGTTATAACAGAGTCAATATTCAACGTGTAGTTGCGGGTGATCATTTCAAATAAGGGTTTCTATATGATATAACGCAATTTATAGTCACACACACACACACATATATTTTATCTGTCGTTCGGTTTAATTTTCAGCCCCCTCCCCCTCTCTCCCTATATATATATATATATATATATATATATATATATATATATATATATATATATAAGTGTGTTCAAGTGTGCGTTTGTGTATTCATATAATACACATATTCCCAATGATATTTGATTATAATTTGCCGTGATCGTAAAGTATTTTTACCATTAAGTCAATAATATGTGCTGATAATAAATAGATGCTGTAGAAAACAATATTATACGAGTCTTCCTTATCAAAAGACTTCCTCGTGTCTTCTCATATTTCAGGTACACAAAAATAAATTTATGTCAGCGTTTTGACAGAAAAATCTCACAGCCACTAGCTGATTAGAAACTGTCAACCTCAACTGACACCAAAACTGTCAACATAGGCTTCTTCAGTTTTCAGGTGAGCCTGGCTGGCTGGCTTCTGGTTGGTTGACTATTTATCTATGTATGTATTGCGTGTGCAGACCGTACCAATGGAGTCAATGGAGTGAAAATCTTAACATTTACTCATTATTTCCTAGGAAATACATCCCTGCTCATTTACACTTTACAATGTAATTGTATTCTAAATTGGCTCTTTCGTTTGTGCCCAGAAGCATTCACGGTGTTTTTTTTTTGTTTTTTTAAATCCAGACTGCTTTTTGCCATCACCACCCAACAAATGCGAAAGAAGTTATTTAATCACAGGTCAGCTAATTTTTTAATTGGTCAACACCCCAAACACGACTTGACACCAAAAGATGTTGGTCATGAGATGAGTTTCCATTGAGTGACAAACCAGACTTGTTTTTTTCATGAGTTTCGATATGGGGAAATAATGTGTGTGGAAATATCAAGTAGATGGACAATATGCCTGATAGAATGCGATTATAATAAAGATACTGTAAAGGAACCGTATTTTGTTCGACACCATGTTACCCGGGACTGCTCGATTTTCTACCATGTAACATCGTGTCGAAAAAGACATATTTTCTTTAGAATGTCTTTATAATTATCACACAAACACACACACACACATATATTCATGTATGTGTGTGTGTGTGTGTGTGTGTGTGTGTGTGTGTGCATAATACCCTAAATAAGATTACAAATTAAATGTATCATTACGCAGACATAAAATGATGAAACAGTGTTAAATATTTATATCATGGATTAAGGGAGGGGTGTTCGATCAAAACTACCGGGAAGCCATGTTAATCTAACTGATTTGTTTTTAAATCCCCAAAGGTATTACATGGTAACAACTAATGATGCCAACGAGAAAAAAGAATCATACATAGTAATATAATATCTAAGTAAAGCCTAAAACCCAATGAAAAGCTTACATGAATTGCATTAATAGATATTTAGAAATAATTGACTGAAATGACGTACTCAATTTGAAAAAAAATCTGCAGCGTTTAAAGCTACAAAGCTTTATATATATATATATATATATATATATATATATATATATATATATATATATATATATATATATATATATATATGTCACAATCCGGCAGCAGGAGATGGGATACATGCCACGGTGATGGTAGGAAATCAACAACCTAAAAAATGATTGTTGGCCTAAAATTTAAATGTAGGTGAAATTAAACCTGTCCTTTCAGTAACAACTTAATTTCAATGTGTCATTTGCAGAAGTAGACCGGACCAACGAAAGGGTCGTACATAAAGTGCAACTTCCTAACAGGTTTAAATATAGGCTAAGAGGACAGCATTCCATCACGTGCACGCAGGTCATGGAATTTGTGCTTACAATATCTGCATACATTGAGGGCAAAAAGTATCCGATACATTTTAAAAATTCCATCACAACATCCGAAATATATATATATATATATATATATATATAAATTCATTTTGATCGATATATCTTGTCAGTAACACACTGCGATAGCGATGGAGAAAATCGAAAGATTGAAGAATAAAGAAATGTTGAAAATTGAAAGATCCACAAAATGAAAGAATCTTCAGTCCAAATTCTGTCAATTTTGAATGTGCATGAGGATGTTGAAATAAACTATTTGAACTGAGTATACGTAGGTATTCTAATCACATATACACAAGCCACACATACAAACACAAATTATCTCTTCATCCATCTCTCTCTCTCTCTATATCTATATCTATCTATCTATATATATATATATATATATATATATATATATATACATTCTCAGAAAGATAGATAGGTGCGTAGTTACGTAACTACGTACCTATCAATCTTTCTGAGAATATCAGTGGGCACCTACAGTAGAGAAATGAATAACAGACTGATCTTGCTGACTAATTTCGAACTTGTGCCACACTTAACTAATATTCGTAGATACCTGCATCTATGTCAATATAAACATCATAGGGAGAAGAATGTTCAGCAGGATAGCCCTGGAATCTTTGGATTATATATATATATATATATATATATATATATATATATATATATATATATATATATATATATATATATGTGTGTGTGTGTGTGTGTGTGTGTATATATATACCATTTTTGGCCATTTCAAGTCAACCGTTGGACACATGTCTTTCCCAGCCGCTTTTCATGACGATTGAGATTCATGTAATTTCTGCTCTGCCTTACCGGCAAACTTTCCTATCACATCTCTCCATCTTGCGTTTCGTCTTTTCTTAATGGCTCTTATTCTGCAATGCAGACTGCATTAGCCCCATCTTCAGTGGAAAACAAATCTTTCGACCAGGCATAATCTTTTTTCAAGTGTGACTGGATTGCTGGGAAGGAATGGCGCACTACCGGAGGAGAATTAGGATTCTTCGTTGTGTAAACTGAACAGACATTGGTGTATTCTCCTGGAAGTCCTGGAACTTTCCTCAACTCCATGCCTGACTTGAGTATTTCATGTTCTTCACAAGCGAATTCGGAGCTTGAATGTTGGAAAATGGACTCACTTAGACAGACCCACAAACTGAAAAGCATGCAGCATGTGCATGAAAGAATCATGCTCAACCTCATGTGGATAGATCACAAGACAGCACAATATATCATGAAGAAAACTGGAGTCCGAAACATCATAGAATCTATTAAAAACCTTGAATAGCAATGGGTTGGTCATGTTGCGAGAATGGCAGGCAATCGATGAACATTGCGACTCACAATATGGATCCTCAGAGGTCACATGCAAAACTGAGGCCGACAAAATACAAGATAGAGAAATGATAAGACAAATTCAGAAAATAAGGGCTCCACGATGCCCACGATAGTGAGGTCTGGCGAATCCTGGGAAAGGTTTATGTCCTATAACGGACGTTAAAAGACTGATGATGATGATGTAGCATGGAAGGTATGTTTGAGCTGTGATCGCAGTAGGATTATGGTCGATGTTATCCACAGCTACTGAAGTGAACTGCTTTCTCAACACTGGTGGACGAACGACTCCATCCTTCACATACTGGGGTACTGCTCCCCTTAACCAGGCTGAGATTTCCAGGAGTCTGTTGTATGATATGCTGAGCCCATTCTCATAGATCATGCAGACGCGTTTTCTTTTTCCAGTTTTGGCAAACCAACATAGACAGCAAAAGACGTCTCATTGAATTTGTGTGGACTTCTGTTCCTTCTTCGTCTTTGGCAAAGCAGTTAACTGTTATATAGCAAGGTATGACTTCGATTCTCCATGTCGGAGTTTAGACTTGTTGTCTGCACCATGTTCCAGCATGCGTACAAATTGCAGAAGTGATGGTGCTATAGTCTGATCTGGGCATTTTTAACCATGCAGCTAAAATGAGTTGTGACGAAGCATGTTTCATTTAATGATCGCGATAGCTTTGGCCTGATGGATTTGTCATTCATACTTGGATGCTTACGCAATGATTGAGCAAATCTTTCCCAGAAGCCAGTCTGGTATCTCGTCGTCGGTGATGGACAAGCAACCGGTTGTATGTGAAAAAGCAGTTTGTCCTTAAATCGAGTAGCATGAACATGAGTCCAGCTGCTCCACCCTCTGCATGGTCAGGTCACCGAAAAAGGGTAGATCTGTACAATCACTTGTAGCTTTTATCTCACTCATGTGAGTGATCGATTCGGAGACGGCAATTAGATATGCCCCCCTCCAAGGCTCTTGTGCTTTCTCTTCCTCATGGACCTCCAGGTAATCTCGTTTTCGATTACCCAAAACCATCAAACGGAGCAGATGATTCTTTAGTTCTTGTGCTACGACATTTCCACCCCGATTTGACAAGG
The DNA here is from genome assembly GCA_963457665.1 of Thysanoteuthis rhombus. Lineage (NCBI taxonomy): Eukaryota > Metazoa > Mollusca > Cephalopoda > Oegopsida > Thysanoteuthidae > Thysanoteuthis > Thysanoteuthis major. The sequence continues at coordinate 24,945,669 of OY735210.1, read as the reverse complement.
TGATCTCCGCCACTGAGTGCTCTTCAATATTCTTTTATTAACTCTCATTGTGAATGTTTCTCTTTGGTCATCTCTTTTGGTCTCATATGGAAAGTAATCCAGTCTTAATTTTTTATCTGATGGACCGTTCGTGGGATTTCTTTTCTATTAGCTGCCACGGTAGATCTTTTCTCAGCTCTGCGTAACTTTGTGTTGTTTAACAGGTACCTAAAACTCTCATAATATTGTGCCTTGTTTTGACTTTTCCTCCACCCCACCAACTTTTTAAAGTCTGGCAGTGTCTATCTTGATTGGTTGTTCATGAAGTGATTGAAACATGGAAATATTCCTTTCGCAGTTCTCACACCCGTCATTGCCCCTTTTGGCGGGATTGGGTTGGATCCAGGTTTTCTTTCGAATCCTAAACTGAGATGCAAATACTTTAGATCAGTGCCCCGTGCACAGAACTCTGCAGCAACATATATGAACAGTTACAACTAGAGGAACACACACAAATGCACGATACAGGTATATCGGCGTTTTCTTTTCTGTCGTTTTTTCACTAAGGTTATATTGGCAATCTTTTTGTTACTTTTCCATTACTAATTCTTCCATTATGTTACTAAAATCATTACGCCAGAAATTATTTAGCATATCTAAGAATGCACTAATCGACACCAAGATCATTCAAATCGACCACTTTCTCACATTTCTACACAAAAAAAAATTCAACTTCGGGAGGCCACTTTTGGCGGCCATCTAGAAAAATGATCGCCATCTTGGATTTTTAATTGGTCAATCTGGCTGATAAGAGCAAAACTCACCAAATATCATGCTTCTAATATAATGTGCACAATTCCACCCACGTATCATTTTTATCTGTTCTGCCAATATCTAAAAGATGATTGTTGGCCTAAAATTTAAATGTTGGTGAAATTAAACCTGACCTTTTAGTAACAACTTAATTTCAATGTGTCATTTGCAGAAGTAGGCCGGACCAACGGAAGGGTCGTACATAATGTGCAACTTCCCAACAGATTTAAATATAGACTAAGTGGACGGAATTCCATCACGTGCAGGGAGGTAATAAAATTTGTGCTTACAATATCTACATGCATTGTGGGCAAAAGGCATCTTTCGAGAACTTTCATTTCAACATTCTTATACAGCTTCAAAATTGACAGAATTTGTATCAAAGAATGAAAAGAATATAAAAATCAAAAGATATAGAGACAAGATTAAACATTGAAAAGTCATGTACAAAATTAACTTTTTATCAGGCACTTTCTGCACTCAATCTATGTATGCATATTATAAGCACATACACACAAACCTCACACATACACAAACACGGATCATCTATCCATTGAAAATGCCTGTGGGTACCTGCTGTAAAACGGTTAACCTTTGAAACCCTCACATCGGATCCGGAGGCCGATATCCTACCTCTGGACTACGGAGCTGGATGGTCAGTAAGGCTGAATATAAGCGATATATTCATTTACGCAGAAATTCCTCATCCACCAGAGTGCTCTGTTCCTATGGAAGAGCATATACCTTGGTATACGTGCCAGGTACAGGGGGGGACTGCCCCCAATATCGGGCAAATCAGTGCAATTAATGTAAGATTTTGCCCTTATATGGTAGAAAATCGACCTGAAGAATTTATTCTCATTCACTAGTATTTATACAGAAGGTATCAGAAGCGTTCTTGCATGCAGTTTGGAACTAAATCCGGCAAATCCGATGTAATATTCACATGGGTGAACATTCAACGGAAGTGACACGAACACAATGAGTGTCATTCATTGTTATACTTACTGATCTCTCATCGTCAAATTTGTACACTTTTGAGGTAGTCTACGGAAGTATGTCATTAGTTTTAATAAAGTAAATGATGTGTATTATGGAAAAACATCCATGTGCAATGAATTATGATAATGCCTTACATGGAATATTAAACAACACGTATTATGACATATACCCACCAAAATGTTATAGCAAGCTAAATATGAAAAAAATAAAGTTTGAGGGGTGGTAGTGTTCAATCAACACTGCTGGAGGAGGTGCATGTTAGAACAACGGTTTTGTTGTAAGCGTTACAAGGTAAACAAGCTGATGATCCCAACAAGAAAAAATTGCATGAATAAATATATAAAGAAATGGATACATATGATCCGATAGAATGATTATAAATTCCATTATATTATGTAGGAACATTTATTTTGATTGATCTCCCGTCGTTAGTGATACATTAACCGTATAACGACGGAAGATCATTTCAGATTAACGTTTTTATATAATATGACTCAATCTATAATTATACATTCATAATTTCAAATAAAAGTCTCTATATAATATAACCCAATTTATAATTACATATATATCAGTTCTAAAAAGAATGGTATACAACCAATGCATCAGCCCGGTAGTCACCAACGGAGTAGCGACATAGAACCGAACCAAAAAATAGACCCTTAGGCTGAGAACCATACAACGTGCACACGAGAGAATCATACGCAACATCACATGGAATCATTATAAGATACCATAGTACATTAAAGAAAAACACAGGAGTCTGAGATATCGTATAAACCATTAGAAAACTCAAATGGACATGTTGCAAGAACGTTGGACAATCGCTGGACGCACAACGTGGATCCACAAAGGTCAGATGCAAAATAGTGGTCGACATTCAATCAGATGGTGTGGCGAAATAGACTGATTCAGAAAGTGCTGGTTTCGTGACGTCCACAATAGAGAAGTCTGGCAAATTTTGGGAAGGTCTATGTCCTCAGACGGAAACTAAGAGTCTGATGATCATGATAATGATGATAATGATGATGAAGGTCAAAAGTACTCGGGATAAATAACGGTAAAAACAAAATAAAACTCAGTAAATACTTGTACTAACTCAGTAATTCAGGAATTTAGAAAAAAAACTTTTTAGAAAAATGAACCGACAACCGACTTTTTAATAACACGTGCTTAAAAAAAGGATGCTACTTAGATAAACAGAATATATATATATATATATATATATATATATATATATATATATATATATATATATATATATAACACTTCCATCCATTGAATACAAAACTAAAATATTTTTGTATTTTATCGTACCATTAACTAATCACAAAACTATTTTCGTATTGCAAAAACAAAATAAAAAGGCGTTATTGCCCACCCCACTCTCTCTCTCTCTCTCTCTCTCTCTCTCTCTCTCTCTCTCTCTGAATTTGAGTGTATATGTGTGAGTGTGTGCGTACTGAAGTGCGACTAGCGTAACTGTCAACAGTGAGGACAATTGATTGGACGAGTCAAGTCCAAAATCCGCCCGAGCTTGTTTGCATTCACTTCGGTCGAATGCCCTTAGGAAAGGCATAAATCTATCTCCTCCCTGTAGACATTATTTTTCATTCTTCTCACTGATGAGCTCAATTGTCGATTTGCAGTGATGTAAAATAGTTTATGATATCAAAGGCTCTTAGAATTGGTAAAAGAGATCCATAAATACTTTGAAAAAAAATCACATTTTTCAAAAATGAATACTGAAAATTCTATTGAAGTCAGTTTTGAAATTTATGGTAAAAATCTAATCTTTGTATTCTGGGCAAAATTAACTTGACTATCCCGTTACACCATTTTTTTTTGTTCTTGTTTTTTTTTTCTTTTAATATGTAAACATATAGATATTCGAACAGATATGTCCGACTTTACATTGTTTTGGTAAATAATTTTTTGGTGAAATTTTTCTCCAATCTTTCTTAGATTAGTAACACAAAGATTATAGCAATGAAATTAATATGGGTACTGCATATATACACATGTGAAAGTAGCATCTTTAGACTATTTTCTGAGGTTCAATCAATGGGTTGACTATTACAAGAGGTTGAAATTCACTCTACGATTCAAAATATCGTATCGGTGAGCAAAAGCTTATATGGGCTCTAAATGAATTAAATATCCCAAAACAATGAATTACAGTAATAACACCGATGTTTCTCCGCATCAAAACATACGTCCCACTCATGAAACACATAAATAAACCCACGATGCTCTTACAAAATTCTTATATAATTCTCGAGCTAAATTCTTCATTTTCCCTTTCGTCCATTTCTTTAAAGCTTAAAACTAAAATACTAAACTACTCGCATATTTTCTGATAAAGAATTATCAGACGTTTGACTGCCATAAAGTCTCACGTCACTTTCACCGAGAGAAACCATCAACAGCTGCTTATTCAAAATCGACATTATCAAACTGATAGTGATAATATCGTTTATACATGCCAGCCTAGCCGTGTAGCTATTCATATCATTTACATCTGTAGACGATAGTTATCATTATTTTGAATTATCGAAACATACCGTAAGTGCCCATTCAGAGATTTGGTAATTTTTGTGAACTACTGAAAAATGCATATCGGCGTAGCTTATAGAAGAACTGATCATATGACCCAGTATTGATATAGTCTAAACGGATTTCAATTCAGTTGCTTTGCCACTCGTGACTGTTCACACGACCAACTAGCAGACGAAGCAGGAATTAAACGTTTCATAAAAAATACACACCACCACTGAATTCAGGAGCAATGATTTGTCTTGATGATGTAGCTATATCTATGATTTCTCAATGATCAGGTATTCTGTTGGGTGTGTGTTTTGATACGTACATCAAAACATATTAGCATAGAAAAATCGATTTTTTTATCGTAACATTCATGTTCAGGATGATACCTGGATTCACAAATGTTGGTCTGTTGGTCGTGAAGAACTAAGGTCGACATTTACATGAGATACCTGGGGGCAAAAAATTGGGGGTGTCAACTTTTTCATTACATCATCTTGTACACGATTATATACGGTACTAGTTTTTGGTATTTCTATCGACGGCATATTGGTTTGTTGTCAAAAGTCTAATGGCGTCTGCTCGATACTTCAGAGGGAAAAACGAATGAAAAATTGATAGAATGACAATAAAGTACTAAAATTCAAAATTCACTGGCTGACCAGTACTTATTGCGCAAAACTGTAATTAACAAACGAAAGAAACGTTTCTTGTAGACGTAATATTTTTTAGCCCTCTAGCTCCTTTGGTGCTGTCTGTACGCACGAACATATCTAACCAGCCAGTCAGCCTTACTTAGAAACTGAAGAAACCTATGCTGATCTTGAAAAGCTAGTTAAACGCGCTAATCTAATGAGTTTGTAGTGCATGCTTCCCCCCACCCCTACCCCAATCACCATTCGATATCGTCTTTTACATTGACGCAAATACTGAACTGAGGGGAAATACGTGATCTTTACGCTTTACGAAAGCTTGCTCTACGCCATTTCTTCGCTTTTACCAAAAGAGACAGCGCGCACCTTCTTCCCCTCTCTCTCCTTCCCCTCAGTCTCCCACATCTCCAATCATGTGAAACACTGGCGACTCAGCCTACCATGCCATCATTATCACTTTTGGGGTATAGAAACGTTCAATCATTTTTTTCACACCAATTTGGCTTACTAAAGGTTTTTATAGCAGCGCCTAGCGCTTTTTTATAGCAGCGAAACAAACTCATTCACACATATACGTATGCATACATGTGTGTAGAAAACTGTTACATGACAACGCGTTAAAATAACCCAGATCAGATTTAAAATGGCTTGTGTGACATACGGTCATTGACACTTTCAGACTATAAGCATATATATATATATATATATATATATATATATATATATATATATATATATATATATATATATATATATAATTAATTGTATTAATTATATCAATGCTCTTCTATTCAGGGTTGAGCACTCTTTAAGTGAAGTAACTCTGGTGGATTATGGATTTCTGTGTAAATAAATATATCGCTTAAATTCAGCCCAGTTCCGTGGCCCAGAAGTAGGATATTGGCCTTCGGGTCTGAAGTGTAGGTTTCAATTCTGCCTCGTAGTACTGGATGGGATAATGGAAAATCTATAGCCACACTGAAGAGATGTAATACATCGAAACAACTGTCTGTAGATGACACAATAATATATATATATACACATTACTAAGTATACGTTGTTTTGCTCTTAAGGAAATTATTCAAATTGAATAATCCCACTATGAGTGGAACAACGTATACTTTTTATTGAATTAATAACATCTTATAATAGTTATATAATTGCTCAACATCCATGTATTGAGCACTCTAGAAATGGAACAATTATGAAAATTACACACACACATATATATATATATATATATATATATATATATATATATATATATATATATATAATGTGATACAACACATTTCCTTTGGTGGGGCTACATATGTGTTTTTGTCTTGATTTTTTTAGTGACAGGCGTGGAATTCAAGCAAGAAACGCAAACTAATAATAATAATAATAATAATAATAATAATAATAATAATAATGATAATAATAATAATAATAATAAAAAATAATGATGATAATAATAATAATAATGAAAAATAAAAGGTGTCAAAAACTGTATTCACTTCGTTGTGACATTTCCGTTCAGTTTTAAATATTAGCAATAAGGTCAGATGGCACTATAAAATGCTGCTGAGACATCCTGCGCGAATAGTCATCGCGAGTTCATTGAAAACCGAGCCAGAGCTTGGAACTGGTGTCGCCTGATATTGTTCGTTATTTGTAGCTAGAATTAAGTAAAAAAAATGGCTAAAATTTGCTAAATGTTTCCATCTCCAGCTGAGGCGAGGTAAGATAAAGAGTCCCGTCTGTAAAAAAAACAAACAACAACTCTCAATGAAGTATGAAGTTAGAGTTTCTGCTGCATGCGTTAGCTTAGTGATCATTGCAATTCAGGTGTCTGATCGAGATCTGGACTTTATACCGACAGGTTTTTATGACCACTTTCTTGGCAAGATGCGGGTCCATCGAAGAGATACATCCACCCGAATCACACGGCGTACAGTGTATTCAATTAGCTGCTGAGTGCACTGGGAAATTTGAATGAAGAATCTTCCACACTCTTCGTGCATAACGGAAATCGAACCTATGGCTTTCTGTGTGTGAGGCATGCATGGCTATCTACTATACTATCCGAGCGGACATTTCCAGTCGCCTTTATCGTTAGAATGCTATATATTCTCATTTAAAATCCACTTATCGAATAAGATGACTACCCACAAAGACCCCAAAACAAATTATTAATAGGAAAAATTGTACGTTTACTCGTATTAAACCTGTACTTTTTAAAAAATCGTTTGTCGTAGATTTTTATCGGTCTGAAAATTGGAAAAAATCACCAAGACCTAGCTTAAAAATAGCAAATTTCGCAACCTGCTCAGAACAAATGTCTGGTAAAGTATTTTTCTTGAGCATTGTCCCAATAGTTTACGGACAAATAATGTCATATCCATAGGTTAAGCAACGTCTGATCTGGTCAGTACTCTGGCGTTGTCGAAAATGGTGAAGCGAGTGACACAATCCGGATGCTTGGCACCTCTAAGTTTATTCTACAAAACTTGTGATACAGGAAGCCAGGACAGGGAGTGCTGATATCATGGCCAGCGTAAGGACATTAAAAAATTGCCCCCCATGCTATTCATTATTCCTAACTAATGCTAGACGAACTGAACGAAGAAAGCAAGACTTAGCCTACAAATGAACGTCAGCAAATCAAAGGTCATGTTTGTTAAACATGTCAGAAATAGATGCATAACGATCAAAACCGGAAAAGCAAAGCTGGACTAAGTAGACCACTAAATCTAATTAGGACAATGAATCTCCATGAAATCCTCAAAAGAAGAAGAAATCAAGCAAAGGATCACGCTTGGATGGCAAACCTTCCGTAGACCGAGCTCAATTTTCAAGAACAAGAAAATCCCATTAGTCACAAAAAGAAAAGTATACGACCAATACTTCCCCCCGTTAGTCACTCATAGAACTGAAACATGGAACCTAACCAAGAGACTGACCTGCAAACTGAGAACTATGCAACGTGCACATGAGAGAATCATGCTAAACATTACATGGAGAGACAACAAGATAGCATAACATATCAAGGAAAAAAAACTTGTCTGAGGTATCATATAAACTAATAGGAAACTCAAATGGCAATGGACTGGCCATGTTGCAGAAATGGCAGACAACCGCTGGACATCACAAATCACAACATGGATCCTCAGAAATCGAATGCAGAACCGAGGCCAGTAGAATATGAGATTGTGAGACGAACTGAACAGGTTAAAAAAATATTGGCTCCGTGACGTCTACGATGGAGAGGTGTGGCGAATCCTTGACAAGGTCTATGTCCAACGACGGCCGATAAAAATGATGATGATGATGGTGATGATGATGATCCAATGACTCAGCACATTTGGCATAGAATAACAATAACATGTCGGCATGGTCCCTGGGTATCCGTATCCAGGCAGCACCCTCCCATTGTATAAAGGAGTCGGATCAGGGTCACATCCTGATGCTTGCAATGAAAGCCAATGGAACTGGACTATTTCTAGACACACTTATCATACGAAAGTGTGTAGGTTTCCTCATTAAAATTGACATGATTTTAAAATTTGCCCCATGTGTGGGGCAGATAGATCCTACTTACCTGATATCACCATTTATACCCCCCCCAAAAAAACACAACAACAACAACAAAAAACAAAACAAAAAAACATTTTCAAACAATTTATTGAATTCTGGTTAACAGAATATTAGTTCCTCAAGTAGAGTCAGGTTTACAAACTGATATCTGCCTTAATGACCGAGGAAATTCAAATATGCAACTTCAAATCTTGTGCCCTATCGCAAAGGAATACAGATTCCGTCCGACCCAAGAAAGGACCACGTTAACTAAACTGGACTTAAGTTGTCAAAAGATCTCAATGATAGGTCACACACCAAGAATCAAACTCACTATCAATGGCATTTGAGATTTATCTGCTAATCATCCTTCTGGATATGTTTATCTATTGCTTGATTAGGTTTGTAAAACCAAGTGAGAATAAAACAATTAAATACAGCACCTTCATTTAACTTTTTTCTCTTCCAGGGTAATAAGTGTTATTTTCTTATTGATTATGTGTGAAAAATACAAAAACTTCGCTTTCGAAACCAGGACAGCGATGATTTAAAATCTACTGAGCTCCAGTTGGACAACGGGCAAATTGACACATTGTTAATCACAGAAAAAAACAAACAAACCGAAACAAATAAATATCTGATTGAAAAAAAGCAAAGTTTGGTGGGGATGATCGTCATTTTCCATTCGTTCTAGACATACGCAATCGAAAAATCTCTCTTACAATCCAGGAACAAAAATCACGTTGCACAATGTTATTCCTAACGGTTAAAAGGTATTCAAAAAGCTGAGCATATTTTGGCAAATGCAATAATAGTCAAAATCAATTATCATGTAGTGCGCGACTAGTTATGTTAAAAAACGTAATTCAAGTATTGAATCACCATAGCCCGACGAACGTCTCGTCCGACCAACCAGTAAAGTATGTGTCTCCAGGCCCTCTTGGTAACATTCTTGGGGTTAAAAATTTGAAAATTTGCTCGAGTATGCTACTAGGCACCATCTAAAATCACATTGTTTCTTCTGTTTGAAAAATGCTTTTTGATGTCTTTAGGGTCATTATGAGGCTAACAATGCCCAAATCTGGTGCTGTTATTTTTTTATCATTTCTGATAAAAGATCTATTTTTTTTAGATAATTTTAGATATTTCTTCAGATAACTAGTTCTCGTGCACGCATAGATTACGGTGATTCATTTAAGGCAGGTACAGTCATCTATCTATCATCTATCTATCTATCTATGCACGTGTGTGTACATGTATGTGTATACAACAGGGAAACCTCTACATGTGAGACGAACGTGCTAAACATTATAATACTCAAGCTGATTGTGTAAAGCGCCGGCTCCATATGAATTCCTTTGATGAAATCCTCCTCCCTGTCTCGGGCGCAATAAACCACTTAAGGATCGATCGCAGCTGCTGCACATGTTAGAATCAAATTGAAATGGGAAAATGAGTCAGAGACTGGAGTAAAATCCTAATCAGGTAAAACTGTGGAACAATTGAAAACATAGACTGAATAGAATTATACATATCATGTATCTTTTCTGTCTTTGTCTTTGATTTCCAATGCATTTCTATAATGAAATAGTTTCCATTGCATTTGCATGATACTTACAATAGACACATCCTGTTTGAAAAGCTGGCGTTAAAAACCTTTCTGTTCCTGATTTGCAGTGCATTTCTATAGCAAAACAAATTACAATGAATTTATTTCGTAAATATTCAAGTATCATACATCTGAGCCTTAATAAAATCTCTACAGAAATATTTCAGCTTTGTTAGACTGGTTGTTTGTTTGACTGTCTGTCTCTGTCTCCGTCTGTCTGCCTGTCTGTCTCTCCCCCTCTCTTCCCCCCTCTCTCTCTCTCTCTTTATATATATATATATATATATATATATATATATATATATATATATATATATATATATGTATGTATATATATAAGACGTATTTACTAAGCAATGCTCTAAGGCAGAGACCCCCAAAATATACTATTAGCGGTAAACAAAGTGTTACACCAAAGTTTTAGGAATGCGAACAGAAGTACCTTAAAGGTACCTTAACAGCTATTTACCACCATCTCCTTCGAAGCATTACATCTCAACGCAACACGTGACACGCAACGTCATGTACAGTGTCATAGGAAAATTTGCGCCCCTGACCCGATTCAATTTTGATGCCTGGATTCTACATTTAATCCATCTCAAAGTAGTTTACAAAGGCAGGCTTGACTGACGTTGACAGTAATCTAATATTTACATAGAGGCAGTGCAAAAGGTTCAGTTACCATGTTGGATAACCGATACCTACACATAACTTGAGTCATTTGAGACAGAAATTGAGCTGCTGTTGGATTTTGAAAGCCCGTTTAGTATAATAAATCCAGATCAGAAGACCTGATCAAATGACTAAGGGAAAAGTACCATAGCAGAGGATGATGAACAATTTTCTATTTTGGGACTCCCTGAAATGTTTCGTATGCCATACAACCATAGCACTCGTAAAGAAATATGTATGGATTACCAACGTATGGATCAGCACTTCTGCCTTGGATCAGAGAATCTGTGTACCCTGTTTAATATCAAAGTGTCACTCCCACGGCCGAGGACTAGCGTGTAGTATCTGTTCGTAGAACACGCTTTGGTTTTACGCCGGTGCAATATCGTGGCCGACGATGGTTAACTGAGGCTCGGTATTGTTGAGCGCAAGAAGCATCAGGATTCGTTCAGTGGTCTCAAAAATTTACTCAACCCAGTCTCGGGGTAATAGTACACTGTACCATCTCATCACACTAAAAGGGAAAGGTCGGGCTTACCCGAACGCCTTCGTGGCAAGAGTAGAAGGGACTGGGGCAATTTTTGTAGCTATCCCTTGACTAGAAACCCACATCAAAAACGAATTTGCGTCACATCTTACTCTCGTAGGGAAACAAGTAAATACAGTGTAGTATCTGTTCGCAGAACACGTTTTGGATTCGCGCTGGTGCAATACCATGGCCGATAATGGCTTACTGAGGCTCGATTTGGCTAAGTGCATGAGTCCTAGGATTCGACCGATTGCCTCAAAAAAAACCAACTTACTCGGCCTAGTCTTGGGAGTGGGGGCAGCATTGTTTCATGGTACTAAAAGGGATAGGTCGGGCTTGCAGGGAAGAGAGTAAATACAGATCAGAGGGTAGTATCTGTGCACTCAATGAAACCTACTGTCGACCTATACACGGATGTTGTTTCAGTGTACTTACATTCGTACAATAATGAAAAGGATGATGATGATGATGATCACTGCCTCTGGATACGAGTATAGTGGCTCCAAGGAGAGCACACTGGCATCTGTGCGCCGTGCAGCTGCTAGGGTGTGAGAAAGGACCCAGTGCACAGTCCGGTCCCTACTTGGCAAGATGTTTTCTTGTTCGGCAACAGAGAATAGGGTGAAACTTCGATGATCTGACAAGAACCGGAGTTCAACGCGAGTCGGTCGTATAACAGAAAGAGTTAAAGGATTAGAGAAATTATCTCTATTATTGTTCGGACTATCCTCATCTTGGTTGTTTTTCATACAAAGTTTCGGTCGTTGTACTCTATGGCCTTCATCAGGTATCATCTGGTAGGTGTGGAAGAAGTAACGAACCGAACCCTATATTTAACCGACGGGGGTATATAGACCGCACTCCCCTCTTAGCAGTAGTATTTTTTGAATTATTGTTATCTCACCCTGGGATTGAACCTAGAACCATTACTTGCAGTAATTCTGTCCGATTCTGTAACCACTACACCACTTGGAAAACAACCAAAAATAGTCCAAACAATAATAGAGATAATAATAATACCTTATCTCAAAAATTCAGGGATTAGAGAAATATAGCGAGAATAAATTGCTAATGAATTCAATCCTCATCGAGTGCATCATGATAGTGGCCTTGTACCAAACAAAGGTTAAATAGTAAGCCTAGTGAAGAGACAAACCTGTTATCGCTTATCGACATTCAGTCATCTCTTTATTTCATGCTGATAGGCGTAGATACATTTCGGACAAAGAGATTCAAAGACAAAGACTGGAATGGAGATGTATACAAGAGGTTACCCACTTCACATTTTTCAGTGTTTTGTATGTTCAGTGTCTACCAATGGAGACATTACCGTATATCTAGTTTCCGAATACCGTTTCCATCATTGCTCGGAGAATACTCTGTGTTTGCCTCTACGAGATTCTGAAGATATTGCTATCATTTGCGACGAAATCATGAATCGGGATTCTCGGCAATGTTAGCTATCGAGACAAAATTCAAAAACCGGTTAGCATTAGTTGATCTACGATGTGTTACATCGCAAATTGAGCCGCAAATGAAAGATATTCCGATGCAAGAATAAGCACATCTCTAACATTAAGATCATATAGAAAAAAAAAGTTTAAAAAAAATCTTTATTTGATGAAACTTCTGTTTGTTTTAACTTCACTGATATCTTTTTATGTACTTGAATGTTCATTTTATTTAAAATATGTTGTTAACTTGGCTAAATGATTTATTATTTGTTCAATTTTTGCTTGTGGGTAATAAGCGTTGCTACGATTCTGGAAAGACGTAATCCCACCAAAAAGTTTGGGAACCATTCAAACTTTCTGAGAGAGAGAGAGAGAGAGAGAGAGAGAGAGAGAGAGAGAGAGAGAGAGAGGATGATATTCAAACTTGGTCTACTGATTCTTTATTAGTAACCGTTGCACCACAAGGCTATTTATATGAAATAACTGGATCTGTCTGTCAGTGTGCCCTCTTGAACAGCAGTGCAGCTCAACCAAATTTGATATGCATACTTAGTGGATCGAGGGAAATAAATTTTTGAACGGTTTTTGATGGGATGGGATGGTGGCATCTTCTATCTACGAGGTAACCATGATGCCAAGTTCGCTCGGTTGGTGTAGTGGCCAAAACGTCTGCCTCACACGCGGAAGTACGTACATTCTATTGGGGCATTGAAAACTCTACAGAGGACATATTTCCCTGTGTTACTAATTTAGTAGTACACCTAAATTTATGTGACTGGGGTAGAAAGGTATGTAAGTTGCTGCCTTGTAGACGACTTATGGTTGAGTTGAAGCTAGAGAACCCATACCTCGATATCAAAAAGGGAGGTTGTAGGAGTGACGCCCACAAATCCGCTATCCCTATTAGATTATGAGTACACAACGTCTGCTGAACAAGTATAATGCTAAACCAAACCCTTAATTTTCATTCAATATATATATATATATATATATATATATATATATATATATAGATAGATATAGATATATAGAGCGGTGTTCAGCAAGAAGGAAATAATGTTGAAAACGTCCTGATTGACTATTGAAAAAGTATTGTAGGTTGTGAGGTATGTATATATCATCGTTCTCTGTGATGCTCTTATCGAGGATGTCACTGGGCTAGGTAATCACGGGCAATTGTTATCAAGACACTTCCGGCTTGCCAGGCCTGTCAGAACCTCATTTTGTTTACGGAGCCTGGTATTCCCCAACAGTCGCTTATCTAGACACTGGCTAGACTTGACGCTGCTTAACTTTAGTGATATTGCAAGAAACGGTACATCCAATGTAATCTGGCTGCAATCCCTTCGACGAGAGAGGAGGTTCCTCAGGCCCAGTTTTTTCTTCTGAGTGCCCTGCAGAGATGCGTTGAGTACCATTTTGGTATGACTCGGCGTTGGACTGAACCATGGTCTACCGAACGAGGGGCGAGCACTCTTCCACTGGGTCGTGGTGATCTTTAGTACGATAAGGTAACCCACCATAAATTGGTAGAGAGATTCATTTCTTGAGGGTATTACACAGCTTTTTTTTCGTAACCATTTGGTACGTATTTAGTTTCGATCATTTACAGATAAAATATGCTCTTCGACCTTTTTGCTGTGTACGGATTTTAGTTTACCGATAATCTTAAAACTGTTTTTAAAGACTCGACTCATCTTCGGGCATGTCCGAAGCCTCTTTCTTTCTCTCTTTCTTTCTTTCTCTCTTTCTTTCTTTCTTTCTTTTAAAAAAATGCAAGCCAAAATTGTCAACATCTAAATAGTCAACATCGCAATAGGTTTCTTTAGTTTTTAAGAGAGTTTGGCTGGTTATCTATGTATAGATCGCGTGTACAGGCTTCATTGATTGATCTAGAAGGCTGAAAATTTAAACATTTACTACTTATCATTATCTTCCAAATTCCTTTTTGAACGAGTTTTTAGTCGGGGACGAGGTTCAAATTTAAAATGTAAGATCATGCTAAATTGGTCTTCCAGTTGATGCTCGTTTATTCTTGAAATTCGGACTTTTTACCGATCGAACAAGAGGCAAGAGAAAATAACCTTTCACTGATTTCCAACTTTTTGATTGATCAGCCCCCCCCCCCCCCCCAACACGGTTTTCTGCCGAAAGACGTTGGTCACGTGACGGTTTCCTTTGACTGACTAACCAGACCTATCTTCCTTTCTTTTTCGGTGTTTACATTCTGCACTGTTTCCCAGATGCCGGCCTTGTTTTTCGATCTGCATTCCTTTCTGTATCCTTATCACGCCACCCACTTTGGAGAATATGTCGTACTTACCCGACACCCAGCGGCAGTCACTCCTGGCTGGGTGGTTGCCGGGTAGGTTTACTGAAAAACTAGGATGGAAAACCGTGTCATTTTATAGTTACATTAGTCGGTTGGCTTTGTCGAAAAATGCGATATTAGACCGGCTTGGAAACAATCCCCTTGTCTGCAACACAAAGAAAAGATTTTAACTGACACCATTTGCTGTTGTTTTCAGATGCACTAGCATCTCAAGCAGCGATTGCTGTCACTGACTGATTTTCCGAACTGTGAGTTACTTCCCTTGATCAGTGTTGCCAATTTAGATGTTTTTCATCTAAATCTATACGTTTTCAGTTGCGTTTAGATGTCAGAAATTTAGATGATTTTTTTATAAAATAAGTAATATTTTTGTTTTATTTATAGTAATAGAAAAGTAATATTTTTAATAAAATGAGTAATATTTTTATTTGATTTATAGTAGTAAAATAAGTAATATTTCTAATAAAATGAGTTATATTTGATATGATTTATAGAATTAAATTGATAATATTTTTATTCAATTTATAATAATAAAATAAGTAATATTTTTAATAAAATGAGCTATGTTTTATATAAGTTATAGCAATAGAATAAATAATATTCTTATTTAATTTATAGTAATAGAATAAGTAATATCTTTGATAAATCAAGTAATATTTAAATGAAATAAATCATTGAAGGTTAAATTCACATTTAAATTAAAAATATTATGTAATATATTTCGTAGATTGGTGTAGGAAAAGGTGAGGCTCATTGAATCGTCGGGTAAGTTGGAACATCTTACTTTCAGCAAAAAACAGAACCTGGTGAGGACTGAGCTGCCATCTGGTGAGAGACTCTTATGCCACCTTGAACAAATACCGTTAGAAGGTAGTATCAAAGGCCTTCACAAGATGGCAGCAGAGTCCTCACCAGGTTCTCTATTTCTGCTAAAAGTGAGATGCTCCAAATCACTCAACGTTCCAACTAACCCCATCTTCCCTTATATCAGGGAAATATTTAGGTGCTTTCAGATTTGTGTTGACTCAATTTTGAAATAAAATCGGAAATAAAGTTGGTAACACTACCCTGCTAGATCTCATAGGAAAAGAACTTGCGCATTTGATTTTCAGGCTTGCTTTTCTTCGTTTAAAATAGTGATTCTGAACGTTGGGAGCACTCCCAACGAGGGGGCTATTTGTATATATTGGAGGGCATTTTGGAATTTTGATGTGAAGAGCGAAAAGTATCGTGACTCAACAGAGTCGTTTCAAGGCTTGACTGATTAATTCTTGATTAAAACTACTATTTATTCCTGAACACACAATACTTTTAATTACTATTTTTACTATTCCATATCAACTAAAGACTAACTCATTAACTTTAGCAGGTATGAAATCGAATATATAATAGTGTTGTTAGTAAATTTCACACAATAGGAAATTACAAAAAAATAAACATCTCAAAGTTCATATATCAGTAATCCTACAAAGAATTTATCACGATATGAAATCAAATTTTTAATTTGCAAGTAGGATAGATAGAAAGAAAGAATCAATGAAAGGGAGGTGAAAGAGAGAAGAAAAAAAAACAGAAGAAGTTCAAGAAGGGAGAAATTAGCAAATTAAGATAAATAGGAAGAAATATTGGAAGAGTGAATGAAGGATAAAAGAAGAAAGAAATATTAGAAGAAAAGAAGAATGAAAGGAAGATGGAAGGAAAAAATATGCAAATTGAGATCAATAGAAAGAAAGAATCAATGAAAGAGAGTACAAAGAATGAAAGAAGAAAGAATAAAGAAAGAAAAAAAAATAAACGGAAGGAAAAAAATGATGGGAAGAAAGGAAGGACGAAAGGGGACAGACAGAATTAGATAGAGAAGAAACGAGGAAACGAACATATAAGATGAATACAAAGGAAGAAAGAAAGAAAAAAGACTGAAAAAAAAATAGGAAAAAAGAGAAAAGCAAGAAAAAAGAAAAAAGAATGAAAGAGAGAGGAAAGAGAGAAATGAGCAAATAAGATGATAAGAAAAATAAGAATGAATGAAAGAAAGAAGAAAGAATCATCGAAGAAAGAATTCAAAAAATTTAGAAATAAACACA
>OY735210.1:24768440-24923440 GCA_963457665.1 Thysanoteuthis rhombus | reverse complement strand
GCACTGCCTTGTTAGCTGACCAATATATCTGGCGAATGTCAACCTAGTTGTCGAGTAATCATGGTTCACACGGACAGATTTTTTTTGAATTGTAGTTTGATTAATCCTTATAAATTGAAGATTGGAAATCTGTGTTAACAATGTTGATTGTTTTGGTCGACAGTTTGTAACAGAGAACAATGCAAGTCCACAAAATGCATCAAGCGACAGAGAATTAAATTGCATGAACATCTGGTGGTGGGCACAGCTAACGAAAACGATAAACTGAAGAATAGTTAAAAACTTAGCGGTTAGCGATTATAACGCTAACTTTTATTTCCCCAAAAGTATAGCATGCCAATATTATATGATTATCAAGGTGTTAATCAATGATCAAATGAACGAATGAAATCAAACATTAGTTTATATTCAACTAAGTTTATTTCAAGCTCTATGTCTAAGCTACAACATATTGAAATTTCAGCTTTATAGGTCTGTTTTTGAAGGGAGTTAATAGCATAAAAACCCTGACTGGAGCTGAAGTCATACGATGGAAGATAACGGTTATCGGTAATCTTTGCCCACGCTAAATTTTTAACGGTTTATCAATTAATCGTTTTTGTTAGCTGCATCCACCAATGGGTATTCAAGCAATTAAATTCTCTCTCGCTTGAGGTATTTTGTGGACTTCAATGCTCCGATAATTTCTCTGTAAGAAAACTTTCAACCAAAACAATCAACATAGTTAACATAGATTTATTCGGGTTTCAATGTATCACGTGCGCAGGTCGAATCAATGGGGCTAGAGGCTTGAGCGTTCAAGCATCCACTCCTTATAAACTGTAGAAAACAGTTTTTTTCCTAAAGATCCCACCCTTCTTTCATAGAGGGGTTCAATTTACAATGCAGGATTATGCTAAATCGCCTCCTTAGTTTGTGTCTGTCAGCGTTCGCGCTTGTTTCTTTTTAGTGATCCAACAAGAGGCGAGAGAAATATCTTATTAACTGATCATCCCATTTTCCAATTTTTTAATCGATCACCCTTAACACATTATGCTATCAGAATATATAAGTCACTTGACAGTTTCTATTGAGTGATCAACCAGACTTATTTTTCTTGTTTTAGTAATCGTAATTAAAGACAAAAGATATGTCAGATAGTGGATGTTATTTTTCGAAAACAGACCACAGTGAAAGTGAAACTGAATCCCTGAAAATGGCGACCCGGAACGATTCCAAAAGAACCTATGATTATATCAAGGCCAAGTTGGATAGGATACAGCGAAGTAGTAAAGATAGACAACAAGGAAATAGAAATTAGACTGACAACTATATAGAGAGTGAACGCAGCAAATTGGCTCCGAAGATGTGCAAAAAGAGATGTGAATGGATAGGAAAGGTGATACACGGAGAACTGCGCAAACGACTGGAATTTGACAATGCAAAGCGATACCACACACACACACACTGATAATAAAATAAGTAATTTTTCGTGTTCAGAAATTCAAACGGATTACCTAATCCAGGCCAGAAGGTCGGATCTAGTCATTGTAAAAAAAAAAAGGAACATTTCTCAGAAATTGTATGTTTCTGCTGCAGCAGATCATTGAAATTGAAAGGAAGTGAAAATCGGAAAAAAATTATGGACCTTCCAGGAAAAGTGGAAAAAATGTGGAATATGAATGTGTCAGTGGTGCCCATCATTATTGGTCCACATGGAACAGCCTCGAGGAGCCTCGCAACGAAATAGGGAGGATTGGAACCCCACATTAGCCCAGAAACAATTAAGACGGCAGTATCATCAAAATTTACTAGATTGCAGTGGAGAGTACCGGATGATACTTGCTGCATCTTGATCCCCAGTGAAAACCAACAGTTATTATGGAGAGCAAACTTAACAAGAACAGAAATTATTGTTTGTCATAGTGGTGGCAGTAGTAGTAGTAAAAGTATCAATGATATTTCCTCACTTATTTCTTCTCTTCATTATAATCAAGACCGGATTTGGTAATCGTAGACAAGAAGAGGAAAACCTGCCAAATAATAGACGTGACTGTACCTGCAGACCATAGAGTAAAGAGGAAGGAGAATGAAAACTGGAAAAATACAAAGATCTAGCGAGAGAACTGAAGAAGATGTGGAACATGAAAGTCAGGGTAGTACCAGTCATAGTAAGCGCACTGAGAACTGTCCCAAAGACACTGAGGGTGAAACTGGAGGAGCTCGGGATAAAAGGAAGGATTGAGACGGCACAGACCACAGCACTGCTAGGAACTGCACAGATAACACTAAATGTTAGCAGTCGCCTAACAGAGGAAGGGAAATGAAAGCGGTAATGTGAACCACAGCACTGGCGTGATAGGCGATGGAGAGAAGAGATGTTGGCTGAAGACCTGAAGAGACTTATTGTCAGTCAGTCTTCAGCAATGACCACCGGGCAACCGGTGTGAAACTATAAACTGCAGTATTACTGTGGTCTATGAGAATGAGGAGAGGAGGGCTGGAGATTTGAGGAGACTTGCTATCACTCAACCTCCAGCGGTAACCACCTGGCAACTGGTGTGAGATTGCATAATAATAATAATAATAATAATAATAATAATATGAGATCTACGACCCCACATCCAAATGGTGGTAGCGGTACTAACCACAGCACTGCTGTGAAAAGGGAGGGAGAGATGAGATGAGAGGAAGGCTGAAGACCTGGGGAAACATACTGTCACTCAGCCTTCAGCGATTATCAACGAGCAACTGGGGTGGAACGACGGTACTGCAGTGGATTATGAAAGTGTAGAGAAGAGGGCTGGAGACTTGGGGAGACTTGCTGTCACTCAGTCCCCAGTGGTAACCACCAGGAAACTGGTGTGAATATGCAAATAATGATAATAATAATTAACATTATCGTTAATACTACATCCCACGTATCTTCATTCTTACAATGATGACGATGGATGCGATAAGTTACTCAATAGAAGCCGTCATATGTTGGGGATAATCAATTGAAAAATTGGAAACGGAGTGATCAATGAATAAGTTGCTTCTTGTTGGACGGTGATCACTAAAACAATCCGGAATTTGAAAAAAAGTGAGACCACTGCCGGATATAAGCTAAGGGACCAATTTAGTATACATTTACATCGTAAATTAAACGTCTCACCAAAAACCTATGGGGGCTAAAAAAAACAACAACAACAAAAAACAAAAACAGAAAGAAACCCCTTTTTCTAGTTATAATAAGAAGTGAAAGATTGAACTTTCAGCCTCTAGCTCCATTGATTTGGACTGTATATCAATAAGATTTTGCGGAATGGTAGTCGATGGGATCAGGGAGGATTAGTTGAATTTTGGGTGCGGATCCAGAAATGTTTTTGATTGAGGGATATTTTCCATTTTCTCCACACATTTATGTTAGAGCAACACATACTTGGATAGCCTGTCAGCCAGCCAGCCAGCCAGCCAAACAGAACTCCTCGAAAATCTGAAGAAAACTATGTTGACAGTTTTGGTGATGAGTCTTGGTTGACAGTTTCTAATAATAATAATAATAATAATAATAATAATAATAATAATAATGTATTCACGACAGTCGTCCGTCTAAGGTTACATGGTGCTCTTGTTTGCTTACGGTGCTTTTGTGCGCATGCTCGCATTTAGTAGGACAAACCACGTGCTCTTGTTTACCAATGAATGACTGGGTCAGGACTCAGGTTGTGTCACCACAGATCGTGTGTTGCAATATATCGTGTGTATATGCGTATGTGCGCGCGCACGCGTGCATGAATCTGTGTGTGTGTGTGTGTGTGTGTGTGTGTGTGTGTGTGTGCGCGTGCGTGTGTATGTGTTTTCAGACGCGCATGCGCGTTTCTGTTTATGACCCAATTCTTCACGACAATACGTTCTGCTGACTAACTACGATTTTCTCTCTCTCTTTTTTTCTCTCTCCCTTTACTTGTTGTTATTGTCAACAAAGACGCTACGTAAAGAAGAAAACGGATTTGAAAGCGAACTGGCGCGTAATTTTTTTGGTCTGACACAAGCAAGAGGAAGAAGAGATGGTTTGTGTGAGTAGAGATTTATTCGCCCCCCACCTTCGATGGTAAAATGGGGCATAAGGTCGATTTTAATGTGAGGCCTGGGCTGCCACAGAGTCTCTTGCAAACGTGCCCAAATCTGAGGCCAATCTGTACGAAATCCACCATAAAAGAACCAAAAATAAACAAACAGCATTTTGAATACAAATAAATTGAAAGGAATTGATCGACCTCAACTCAAAATACTAAAAAATCTGCTTCATTTCATTTATATTTTTACCTGAATGTAGTTTTTTCTTTCATCTTGAACTATTAAATAAATTTCTTAAGGAAATTGCCAAAACGTACCAAACAGATACCCCCCCCCCAACCAGAAAAATTTGCTGATTCGTAACAAACGTACCAAAAGTGACTGCTCAAACGTGTACGTGTGGGTAGGGACAAAAATTGTCCTGTTTACTCAGCCTTGCCTTTTGGCACACCACGGTCATCTAACTCTACCTTTCTCAGTATCATGTCAAATGTGTTAAGTGATGCTTGCCGGGTGGCTGCAGTAGTTGTATATGCCTTTTCTCATTTACTCGTGCTCCCATGAGGAGCAAGATGTGATACAAGGTCGAGCTTAACGTGGGATGGAGCATCCTCAATATGCAATGTTCTCTTTATTCATGCTCCTTATTTTCAAGTCAGGCAGGTAGGCAGGTTGTCCCCACACAAGGTGCAGACCAATCAGTGGGTGCGTGCATTATCTTCATCATCATTAACAGCAGTAGCCTGTTAGCATCGTTGGACATAGATCTTCTCCCAGAGTTACCTGACCTTTCCATCGTGGGCGTCACGGAGCCAGTACTTTCTGAACTCATCTAGTTCGTCTCGCCATCTTGTCCACTCCTATTTGGCATATGATATCTGGTGAGTCATGGTGTCCAACTGTTGTCAACCATTCTCGCTACATGATAAGCCCATTGCCATTTGGCTACTTTCTTGGATTCTATGAAATTTTGACAACTGTCTTTCCTCTAATATTTTGTTCTGTCTTGTAATCTCTACATATTACGTGCACGTTGCATAGTTCTCAGTATCAGGGTCAATCTTTTGGTTATGTTCCATGTTTCATCTTCATAGGGGACAATCAGGAGGATGGATTGGGTTTGTACCTCTCTTTTTATCCCGATTTCTTGCTCTTTAAGATTGAGTTTGCTGAACCGAAAGCTTATCATCCTAGAGTTTCATACATGGTATAATTGTTTCTTTTGGAACTTGCTTGGTGGCTGAGAAAGTCCCGTATTCCCTTCTGACAATCGTTGCTGGTGTCCAAGTCTAGGCAAGAGCTAAGATTTAAAATGTTGCTTTTCAAGGCAAAACAGTCTCCATCACTTGGAAGATTGGTTCAGTAACTTTTATTTTCGGGTTTGATTGATGACTAGAGAATTCGCGTGCTTCCTCTGGTACCTGTTGCCAGTATTTGAGCCCTGGTAATCATCACGATTTCAGATGCTGATTTTCAAAGCAAGGTCATCCTTCTTACTTGAAGACTGACACTGCACACCCCATTTCCTTTCATGTATTTCTGTTAGAGACTGAGCAAAGCCTCGCAAATATTTATAGGCTCAAGGGATGAAGAGCAAAAGGAAACCTTTGTTTTTTGATGGTACATTCATGATTCTAATTTCATAAACGTGTTTTTGAGACTCATTTCAGCCCTCTGTGTTTGTACCTATCGAATTATTAGCCTAATTCAGTGGTGGCAAACACTTTTTAGCTAGGTGCCAAAATTTCAGTTTTTCAAATAGCCCTGTTATTGGACTTGCACTTACATGTATAGTTGTATTCGAGTTTTAGTCAAATGTTTGTAGATAAGCGATCTATTTTTCTAAGATACTTATAAAACCAGGAGTTTGATCAAATATAACTTGAAATTTCAAAATATTCTTATTTTGTTCATGAATATATAGCAAACCTTTTACAACATGATATTTCAGGGAGTTTTTTCCAAAGTCTACCGTGTTATGAGTTTGCCATCACTTTTCATCTCTTGTCTAGTTTGGCACAAGATCACAATCACAGGGCAGTTCTAAAAAAACGCTGTCACAAGAAGTAGCATACGAAAATAACTGGCTAACCATACCTCCAACTCAGCTAGCCCGATATGAATGAAACATTTCGAAAAGCGAAGAATTTTTTTTCGATTTTCGTGGTTGGGAGACGAATAGATTACCATTTTTTGCATACTTTTCTTAATGAATGGCATGTGAATCTAGATTACGTTTGTTAAGATTGTATTTGCAAATTACGCTGTCTGCTCTTCGGCCGACAACTCAGTAAGTAAGTATCTGAGAGATACCAAAATACTCAGAAGAGAAAGGTAGCACTATGGCAAATCTTCAGATTGGGTAAAGTCCCATTGACGGCACCATGTTACTTCGAAAAGGGACCCAAAAAGTGTAATGTTTGAAACGTGATCCGAAATTCAATACCTAGATATTCCTTTTTTTTGATAAATAGAATGAAAATCTCGATAGTTCTAGATAAAATCAGGTTTTCAAATACAGTCAACCTGTTCTTTGGCCTGAAATTCAGTAAGTTAGAATGAGAGGGATACCAAATGCACAGAAAGGTAACGCTAGGGTCAACCTTGAGTTTGGTCATGGTGCCATTGACGACTCAATAATGGGTCCAAAATGCATCAAAAAAGAACTTTATACTTGTTCATGCCATTTATCTACAATATCTCAATACTATTTTATCAAGATTGTTCTTTTCTAATGTCAACCCTCCAATGACAGCTATCGAGATTGTCCTATTCTTACGCCAACCACCCGACGTTGTTCCATGTTGTCTACCTGGATTGTTTTTTTCCTTGCGTCAAATCTTTGATAGGGTCTATCGAGATCATTAGTCTCTCACGCAGAGCCCCCCCCCCTGATAATGCCTATAGGATCATTATTTTCTTACGCTAACCCCAATGGTGTCTATCAGGGTTGTTATTTTCTTACACCAACTATGATGGGGTCTACCGTTTGTTATTTCCTTAAACCAAACATCCAATAGCGTCTATCTTCATTTCTAATTTCTCACGCCATCTCCCAGATTGCGTCTATCAAGATCATTATTTCATGACCCAAAACCTCTGACGGAATACAACGTGATCGATTCATTCTCACGCCAACCTCCAGATAGTGTCGATCTGGATAGTTATTTTCTTACACCATCCCACCAATGACGGCTATCTTGATAGTTATTTTGGGGTTGATATTTTCTCATGTTAGAACCATCCCCCGATTTTATTTCCTTACGTCAATCCTCTGGTGGTGTATATCTAGAGTGTTTTTTCTGAGATAACTATCAAATGGCGTCTATTTTGATTGTTAATTACCTATTGCCCCTCTTGATGACGTCTATCGACATTGTTATTTTCTTATATTACCCCCGATGACGTCTATCAGCATTATTATTCTATTGCACCGACCTCCTTATTGCACCTAGCTTGATTGTTCATTTCTAACACCAACCCCTATCAAGATCGTTATTACGCAACTCCAATCCCTATCCCAATGGCGTCTATTTTCTAACGCCAACCTTAATGGGACCCTCTATAGGATCATGACAAATCTCTTAGGTCAATAGATCTGCCTCTCTGCACGTTTTGGTGTTTCTCGTATCCTTATTTACCGATTTTTATGCCGATGAATAGATGGTGGATGTATCTTGTAAATGCGATTATATCTTGAATTATTCATATTTTCTTTTCATTTATCGAGAAAAATATCTAAGTACTATTTTTTAAAGATTTTAAAAAATTTTCTCACTCAACATCGCCGCTTCCAGTATTGGTTGTGGCTCTGCCCCAGTTCATAAGACATTTCATATTCTAATTAGATATCATAGGGAACAACGAAAATGACTGGAAGTAGACTTTTCAAAGGTTAATTGTCGTTGATGAAAGCAGGATTGTAGGTTGTGAGATATTCGCAAAAATCAATGAACGGGTGATTCTAGCTAAACGATGATAATCACATAATCCTGAGGATACCACGGGTCCCATTACTCCAACGACCTACGTTTGGTGATATAAGTATGGTTGTACGTGGTGTCTTTGGTCAACTGATCCTCTTGATGCACCAGTCTTTGGTGGACGACATACATTTAACAATACATGACACATGAAGATAGATTTACAAATAGAGGCCAAGATCATTAGGTCGTTCAAGATAAGCATTATTTAAAAAAAAAATAACATAGATAGATTGGACAGGATAATACGAATCCACGCATTAAATTTCAGGATAGGAGTTTCACACCACGGGATCATCTGTCGGTAAGCCACGTTCATGATGACTTGCCTTTGTGAGTATTCAATTTAACGAATTTTGAGCCTGACCAGTGACAACAAACAAACAGGCTGAGAATGCTGAAACGTTCTTTGTTATAGCAAGGAAACTTGAAAATAAGTTAATTTTCCGAATACGAACCTATTAAACTGGAAACAAAGAAAACGCTACGACGATATCTTGAAATCTTTTCTGTCTTCAAGTCAACAATACATCTAACTATTGTGTCTCGAGTAATGTTATCTAGCAAAATTAATGAATTATGCATCGATAGTTGTTGGAGACACGGGATAGTGATGACTCACTTCTGATATGTTCTTCTGTACCTTATTGACTTTAATGATCCTTCACTTCTCACTAATAAGAAATTGGATACCTGTTTTTCGAATAGTAATGTAAAATCAATGTGACAAAAATAAAAAATTCCACTTTGGTCTGCTATGGAAGAACATAAAGTTCAAGGTTTACGACAATGGTGGGGTTGTTCAATATCCCAGAAAGGAAGAGTCCAAAAGAGATCTATTGGATACAACGGGACTCAATTACTGCTTTTTGATATTTAAAAAAATCCTTTCTTCAACGTAGTAGACTGAGGCAAATAACGCACTTAAAGCTTCATAAAGATTTAAAAGGCAAAGACTACTTTAGATTCTCCCCCAAATCTGATAAAAAAATCTCATACAGTTAGCACATATTTTTGGACAAGCAGGTTTAGATTATCTGAGAACTACAAGAGGAAAGTTGAATTTTTCTGTGCCTATTGACTTTCATGCTGCATTTCAAGAGGAAAGACAAGATTGGCAAGCAACACATGATTCCCAAACTTTCAATCATTTGCTGCAAAATGTAGGACAAGCAGGGAAGACATCACCATCGTGTGCATTTGAAGAGAATAACCATATTTAACCCCAAAAGGAAATGTCTATTCAATATGGATCATCAACTACAGGATATGAAGTTCAGAATAAACGACGCACATATGAAACAATATTAATGTTTCCAAGTTTTAAAAAAATCCTTCCACTTACTGCTGGTTTAATTATCTGTTACAACTTATCATCCATGCATCAAAGAACCGAGGGGAACCATAAATATAATTGACATTTCTGTAAGCATTGAGCATTGCCACTATGGAAATATCAGAAGCTTCTCTTAACCTGGAAGACTCAATGTGGGATCGGTGATTAAAAACACAGCTGCTGGGCAAAATACTGAAATACCCTTGAAGCATCTGATATTAAACGCCATGAGAACCACTTTCCTACAATAACTAGATTAATAACACAATGCAAAATGTATTTAAACCCTTCTTAAAATCACACGTTCGTTGCCTTTTCTATGATATACAATAGAAGAACATATCAAGAGTTCTATTTGTAGGCTCACTTATAATTCTGAGACTCCAGTGTCAATTGGTCCAACTGAAATAGCCAGCGTATAGATATGACGTCAACATCTAATGCTCAACACGCCATTAAAAGATATTTGCGATCAACTGAAAGTGGTGTCGAAAGGCGTTTTGAAGTTTACCATTCTACAATCTGCTCTGAACAAGACAGGCTTTTAAGGCCACCTAATTTCATCATAGTGAAAATGAAAATTTACAGCAAGAGAACTGTGAAATCGAACAGCCGTTCTTACAAAAAGAATGAATGTTGAACTAGAAACTTTATCGGTGTAGACATAAACATCTCACAGGGATTTCAGACTCATGAGATCATTGCTACCACTGAGAATATAAGACCTCAATTAAAACATGGCAACTACATGTTTTATGGGCTATGATAATTGATATATCTGCAATGACATGCGTGTTGTATCACCGACAAACGGAGATGCAGTTCCTACAAGAAATATATGCGTGCAGCCTCTAGAGAAGTTTATTGAGTTGAAGGGATTTTTTTCTAACTAAACAGATTCCTTGCACAAAAATACAAACTCACTGATGTTTTCAAACAGCTACTTCAAAAGAATTTATAACAAAAAAGTCTAATAGATTCTTTATGGAGTATCAACAAATTTAAAAAAATCCCTGTTAAAGCTATGATATGAATGTTCTTGTAATTCAATTTTCTTATGTAACAAACATGACGCTTAGGTTCAGAACATTCAGGTTTAGACCAAAAACTGAAAAGTTGAAGCAAATGTATAAATCATTATGAATTAGGAGAATATTTGAATATAATTTATAATTCATCTTCATATAACCATTTAATGCACTCATAAACTTACTTACTCGATAATTTTGGCAACATGCAACATTGTATCGTCGAAGCACGTCTTCAACAAATGTATTGAACTTGTTCCAATATGCTGACAACAAAGGAGTTCAGTATCGATTTGAGGCAAATAATCGTTTATAAGTTCAAAAGCACTAAAAGGATATCGACGGTACTGTCCGTAGCAAAGAAGATTGATATGGCTGGTGACGCGAGGAAGCGCGAATTGGTCGTCCTCGTGAAGTCACATAGAGAAAATCAGGGACATTAATATAGATGACCACGAATGACACGGGAAAAATACTATTCCAAAACATGGGAGGGGTTCCATTATGCTATAGGGTTGCTTGAGTTGGTCAAATTGTCTGGATCGAAAGATCCATTAAAAAAAACCTATCAGAATATTCCTTAGGCTAACCTGAAATATGAGGCTCAACATCTCCGTATGAGAAGAAGGACAATGATTCTGAACATAAATCAAAGCTTATGACTCAGTGGATCGAAGAGAAAAAGACCAATGTATTGCCTTGGCTTAGCAATCACCTAATTTATATCTTATTGGAAATGTGTGAAGTGAATTAAAATGAATGTAAGGAAAACAAATCCCAAGAATATATTAACAAGAATTGAGTGAATTTTCCATCCACTTGCCCCAAATATTTGTGTAATTACCCTAAACCTTTGACAAAAATAATTGGACCATAAAGTTTCACAATAGAATTATGATATTCAATCGTTCGAGGCATTATATTCAAATATTCACCCAATTCGTAATGATTTATGTCAACTTTACGAATACTTTTTGATCATATGTTCTTCAAACATTATTACATAAATCTTTCAATATTTAATGTATTCACTTCATATGTTGGGTGTATCGTTGCAAATGATGTATTTTAGTGATTTAAACAATGTAGAGTACGTACAAAGAGAGTTATAGAATGGAACGTTCATTTTTTTGTCCCGTACGAATACTCATTGTCACCACTGTACAGCTCTAATCGTCCATAGAAAAAAAACCCCAAAGAATTTAGCATGCAACCCCTTTAATGATTAGGAGAACTTTTTGCCTAAAATGATTGGCTCAGTGGCTGAAATGGTCACATTTTTCTATCTCTGTATACATCACGTGTACAACTCTAACCGTTCATTGTAGAAACTTGAAACTTTGCACACACACACGCATACCTTCAACGAGTGGGGGAAAAGTTTTCTTTTTATTTGTAAATTCAATCCTAGTGTTGAAATAGTCCCGTTTTCTTTCTGTGTATGAGTCACGTTTACAGACTGCACTAATGAAGTCAGAGTCGAGTTTGACCCTTTGTTTTCAGAAAGTCAGTAACGGTGGGAAGATTTGTGAAATGTCTTAATACTATCTTTTACTTAATTAGCTTTTATGGTAACAATATTTTTTATTTGAAACATATGTGGGCGACAAACCATTTTTATTGACTATCACGCAACATAAACCTTATGTCATTTATAATATGGTGTTTCATCTACAGAATTACGGAAACATGATAAGGAGTTTCAACAATTAACACTTCTTTGAATTATTTCATTCCATTTGTTATTGTCAAAATTATAGCCAAAAAGCGAGGCTTTTTTTCAGCTTTTTGTGGTTGGGAGAAGAATGTTCCCTTGATTTTCGGCTGACTTTTTGAGAAAAAGGCCTGTTTTGATACACTTGCTGTTTTATGGTGCCATCACTGGAACCTTGATCAATCTCATTATTGATCCAAGAGATACCTCTCTGCGCATTTATGCGTCTCTAGGATTCTAATTCACTATTTTTCTTACCAAATAAGAGGGGGTCATCATGAAAATGTAATTGATAAGCAAGCTCTAAGCTATGAAGCGTTTTCTCCCTCGACACCATTATGGTATTTCGGGAAAACAAACACTGTTTGCAGAAATTACTTCATTTATGCTATTCAATATTATCAATTTGTTATTTCACCTCTATTAGTGTTACTTGATGGCATCATTATTCAACTTATATAACTATTTATTCATTATTGTATAACCATGACACGTCTTAGAACATCTGCCCACGTTTCATGGTTTTATTGTCAGTGGGTTATGTTGACACATTTTTAACTGTTTGTTTCATTCTAAATGTATTCAAATATGAATACAATTGTTACTGGTATACACATATTCATGACTGTCCTCATCATTATTTTGAATAGACTGACTGATCTTATGTAACTATAGAAATAATTTCGGCCAATCAGTTCACTTGTAATACAGTTAGATTGTTTCAGTCGTTATGATTGGTCAGTTTGGTTGGTCAGGTTTCGTCAGTTGTCAATCAGTTCGGTTGGCTGGATTGGTCAAATTTTTGGCTTTTTTTTTAAATAGTCAGTTTTATTTTATGCGTGTACCTCTGAACAACTGAATAGATATTGACCAAATTTGTTTTCGACTCAGTGCTTGTCATTCTTAATTATTCCTGTAATCAAACTCGCTTGCATGCAGTGGCTTGCAAGAAGGCTACCTTATTGATAATAGTTCAAAGACAAACAGCCATAATTTATCAAAACTTAGTTTAGTCTGGCATGAGACTAAAAAAATAATGTATTCAAAGAATATTGAACTCTTTAAAAATGGTTCGGGAAACCAAGCTGCTAAGTATCTTTTTTCAACAGATACGCCATTTCAAAGTACTCCTACATCATTAATATTTAATTCTCGGAATCAACGATTAGATTGCATTGTTCAACGTACTTGTGAGTATCATTTTAAAGCTGAATGAAATTATGAAAAACCCAGTTAATATTTGGCCAATGAAAGAAAAATGTCGAACTCCAGTCCAAGAAGGCGTAGACTTCACCCCCCGCCCCTTTAAGAATAAAAATCTTCAGCTATTTTCGAGGGTGAACAGTTCATTGTTTGTCTATCCTGTCATGTTAAACCAAACCGATATATTAAATTAACGTATCCTTACCTTGATTTGAAATAGCGACCAAGTGATCTGTTGGTGGCTCTCTCACCGACTGAGCGAAACTGGCAAGTCTTAAATACCTACGAATTTTCATGTTACATATCAGCAAGTAAGTAGAAGTAGGGGTTAAATTTGACCCTGTGACAGTCAGGCTTGTTTAATCTATTCTTCAGAACAGGTGCGCAATCCCTTATCTGAAACACTCTGTACCAGACAGGTTTCGGAGATCGATTTATTTTGGATTCCGGAATGGTAGTCTAGGTATCATACACAGGGTATATAATTAAGGCAATTGTTAAGGAATGGGAATGTTTCAGTAACGAACCCTGTAAATTTTCACATCGAGTTGGCTAAATTGAGACATGAATAATATGATAGTTTATTTGTATGGGTGAAAAATATAAATGGAATGAGATAAAAACATTCATAAAATAAATGGCATACTCTTCATTCTTGAGCCTCTAGGACCTTTTGGTTCTAAGAATTTCAGATGAGAGACTTTATATCTGTATTTCGACGTTTCTCATTATTATTAGCAAATAAACTTTTGGTAAGGATGCAAATAAACACCGAAATATGAAAGTAGAATGTGACGTTTCGGGTATGATGCGAGCAACCGCTTGAATGTTATCCGAAATCAACCACACTTTCTCGAACAAATAAGATTGGTAAGTCATTTAGAATTACTTTCACATCTTCTTCCTTCTATATCTGTATGTAGTTAAAACCTTCGCCAAGTCTGGTACAAGGTCACAACAGTGGAGCTCATCCCTTTCTAGAAACAGCTCGCAGAATGAGCCTGTTTATCATATACCTCAAAATAACAATTGAATGCAAATATCTCAGACCAACTGATAAGAGTTGTCTGAGATTCGAGCCATAAGCGCAAAATTTCAGCGTATACCGTTATCAAAAATCTGATTTCATTATCAAGTTTTTCAAAACTTGTGATGATATTCCTTCACAATATTTTTCATGTATCTTATAGAATCTGAATTCTACATTTCATACCCGTTTTGATCAAGTTAAACCAAAGTTTGACAACGGTGTAATCTAAAAAAAAATTGCGCTTTTGACCTGAATCAATCTTGGGGTCCAGCTTCGACATCTGATCTGTTCACCGATCAGACTACAATTTGAATATACAAACATAACCATAAAAGAAATATCTTATTGTAATAAGAGATGAATAATATTTTTATCGTGAACGAAGACGAATTGAAATGAAATTTAATTCAATATATATGCAAAGCATTTTCTGTATAAGGTTGATCAACAAGGTCCATGTGCGATTTTCTGTATAATGCCAGGAAAATATTAGAAATGTCTTCGAAATTCATTCAGCTCTCTATTGCTTTTGCAATCAGTCAACTATAGTGCGTCTTCTACAAGCCCTTGGAAAAATTTAAACACGTGTTTTCTCTTTTTGCTTGACACAGAAAAGTAATTCCTGAACATGATATTCCCTAGCGACAAAAAATCGGTTTAGTGAAGAAAAATCGTAGATCCAGGACGACTTTTAACATCATGACCTAAAAGGAAACCACGGATATAAATGTTACCCTCTGTGTTTGCCACAGAGGATGGTTTGGGATTTAAATGGAATTCCTTATCGAAACTCCCTGGAACTTGGACAACTTACATTAAGCAACTGGCTAGTTTCAATGACACATTAAAAGAGAAAACAATTTTCTGGGCAACAAATTACAACGGTGATCCAGGTCACAAATGTTATGCAGCAAACGGCCCAGGAACTGGAATCAAGATATCGAAGAATTCCTCGAACCATAAGCGAAATCGTCGGAAAATACACAATTTAGCGGAAATATAGCGTTGGATTACAGAAAGCTAAATTGAAATACTTTGACGGCTGAATAATGTTATAGATTCATATCAATAAAAGTTTTGTCAAAAATCATAAAAATGGAAACTGTTGTATACGATTTGAATTGATATATGATTCACTTGATACATTTAATATACACTGTATATACATGGAAATGGCGTAGATTTGTGGTTCCAAACTTGTCTCTGCAGTCATTAGGAATCAAACTGGGGTGATAGTTCTCCCTCTGTCTGCCTCGTCGTTCTTTAGCTGACTACTACCAGAAAATATCATGTACTTTCTTGGATATGGGAGTATAGTAATCAGTAATTAGAGTTATCTCCCCTCCGGAGAGATCTTCTAAAAGAGATAATTATACATAGCTAACTACACTTTGACTCATTTGTTCAAGTGAGTCGAATAAAGCTTTTAAAGCTCAGTTCGCTTGTCTGTTTCATTGGAGGCACTTTTTCAGCTTGGTAAAACGTATACGTCAAACTGTGCATCGGTATCATACACGTTAGGGCAACCCCTCGCCACTTTGAGGCAGTACGAAAAAAAAAAAAAGAAGAAAGAAAGGCGATGATGAATGTGGCGGCAAAAAATGCCTTTTTTCGTGAGCTGTTTTCAGTCTAGAAGACGAGACATGAAATTCGTCTCAGGCTTGCCAAATTGGCTTGTTTTCGACTGAGCTTAGCTTGGTTTTCTTTTCAAATGTTCCGTTAAAAATCTGCGATAACCAAAAATATGGCCATCTGAAATGATTAGTAAGTTGAATAGAAGAGAATGTACAGTTTTTATTATTGATTTGTCCTGGAATCTTACTGTATAGTTATCTTTTTTAATAAGCGGACAGTAAATGAGTAAACATAACATTTTAGCTATAGAGTTAGCTGGAAATGAAGAAGATATGATTTCAGCCATTTTAGATGACAGTTTTGGCTCAAAATAACAAACCATACTTGCTGACACTGGCTCATCTTACGATTAAACTGCCGTGACTTCGTGATTAGTAGATATAATCGAGTCTCTTTTGTAAAAAGCTTACTCTGGAGTTGACTTCATTTTCTCTTGGTAGCAACAATGACAGCAATGAAATTCACCAAAATTATAATCCCACAAGGCTACTGGAGAGTCTTGAAAATTGCCTACAACTTTATTCCAAACCCACTAGGAGATTTACAAAGAACTGTTTTTGAAAATTCAGCCCAGCGACTGAAAAAATTGCATTTTTCTCACTTTATGTGTGTGTATCACGTGCACTGCCTTAACTGTTCATAGTAGAAATTTGAAATGTTGCACAGACGCCCCCCACAATGAGTAGGGTAACATTTTTTTGTTTTTCGAAAATTCAGAGTAGCGTCTGAAATTATGGCACTTTTCTATCCATGTATGTATCATGTGTACTGGTCTGAAGAATGAAGTAGAGTTAGACCCCGAAGCAGGCAGTTCTGTTCTCCTTTTCATTTCTTCATCAACTTGTTTGTTGGGAATAAACACCATATCTTTGCTCCAACGCTTCGTTCTGCCTTTACTAACAAGAAAGCCGAAGGCTACAACGACCGAGATATCACCGTTTTGTATTTTTATGCAGAGAGGATAGTGCAGGAATTCTAGAGAGTTTATCGATATCAGATTGCCTTAATAAGAAAATAATTGTCAAGTATTCATTTATTTATCCATATCCTGACGTGATACTAGATACAGAACAAATAATGTTCTTAACGTGGGAATATACCCATGCTCACAGCCACAGCTATGTATTCATCTATCTCCATTATGATTTTTCAATAAGCCAAGAAATCTTTTTTCTGGATCGATCAAGGAGATTGAACAGGCTAATATCACTATTCACCAAAATAGTTATTTAAAGAGACTTACATTAGACCGATGCACATTTTGAAGAGAATGCAATCATAGGTAAGTAACACAAAGTGTGTTTTTGTTCAAATACTTATGAAGAGTGCTTTTCAAATAAACAATGGTTCGCAAATACATAAAAAGTACTGCTTATCGGTATATAAACATAAACAAATTCATTTGATCTACGCGACTGCTAAGCAACAATAAAAATCATCACTTGACCTATATCATTTGGTAGTATGCTGTGTTTGGAGTGATCAACTGAAAAATTTAAAAAAGGGTTGACCAATGAATGTTACTTCTCTCGTCTTCTGTTCGACAGAGATCACTAAGGATTTTCAACTCCCCCCCCCCCCAAAAAAAAACAAGCATGAATCCTGCCGGACTTAAACTAAGGGACCAATTTAGCATAAACTCTCAGTGCAAACTGAACCTCCCACTAAACATCTATTTGAAGAGGGGATTTTCAAAAACAAAAATACGAAACAAAACAAAACAATCAAAACAAAAAAGGTTTTCTAAGCATAACAAGGGGTTTAAATTTCCAGTCCCACCAGCTCTGCTGTACGCTTAATATAAACATACGTGGTCAACCAGCCAACTTAAAAACTGAAGAAACTTAGGAGGATAGTTTGGGTGGCGATTTTAAGTGACGGTTTACTGATACAACACATGCATACTGTAATGTTCATGTGAAGTACTAGAGGGAAGCCACTTTTCAAACAGCCAGTATTCATCAGAGGTAGATATCTTTATAACGTTGGTTATCAATGTAATAATCAATTGGCAATACTTATCTATCACCAAATCATTCACCGCTGAAAGTATATCTATCAAAACAGGCTGCTAACTATTTTATCGGCTATTTTTCGGACTTGGATGTGGTAACTGGCTACACGCGCAGAATTACAAGATGATACAACTGTATGAGGAGCGAACCCACCACACTAGTAAAGCTATGGTTAAAATGCAAGTTTTGCCGGCCGTTACCACACACACACACACACACACACACACACACACACACATATATATATATATATATATATATAATTATCGTGTCATCCACAGACAGCTGTTTCGTTGCATTACAACTCTTCAGTGTGGCTATAGACTATCCATTGTCCGTCGAATGGGCCGGAGATCGGGGTGTGGATGACGTCAAGACCGATTGCACCGGTGCAGTGCGTCAGCCAATGAGGTTTTACTGAGGCTGCCACTGCTACGCGTATTGGAGGCCTTTGGATTCGTCCTTGGGCTCTCCTATTATTACTAAGCCCAGCTGCAGGGGATCAGTTCCCCCGGGGCAGCACTGCTCCATTGCACTTAACGGAGCAGGTCCCCAAGTGGACGTTTTCGTGGCAGAGGTTGCTTTGGTTGCTATGCAAAAAGAAGCTGCATCGGCTGGAGCCATTTTTGGATGGATGGTTTTCTATTCTTCCCACGTTAAGCCTCGACCTTGTGTCATATTTTGCTGTAGTGGGACAGCAAATAAACACCCCTTCTAGTACCACGAGGCAAGATCGAAACTTTAGCTTCAGACCCAGAACTATTCCATGGAACTGGACGGTCAGTGAGGTTGAATTTTAATTAAGAGAGAGAGACACACAGACAGGTATATATATATATATATATATGGTTTGAACTGTGAAACGGAGACATCTCCATTCTCACAAGTAAAGATAAGAAATATAGAACAACAGTATCCTTGCATAATCCCCCTTCCTTTCCAGATCTTGTTATTCGCAAAATTTTATTTTTTCCCATCTGAGGTTTAACAGAGGAAAACAGCCGCTCGAAACATGTAACGGAAATGATGCGATCCAGTTTCCAAACTTTACTGTTTCTATATTGTCAATTAAATTCTTAATATATATATATATATATATATATATATATATATATATATATATATATATATATATATATATATATGAACAAACGGATGTCTGGTCTGAAAAGTGTTTCTAATAAAAATAATGCATTTATAATTGATTATATGTATATGTAGATATATATTGTGTATTTAATCTTTAAATCTTTCATTCATGCATGTCAAGTTTTATACTATGTTTAAGAATATAGAGTGGTATGTGTTTGTTTAGGTGGGCTCGTATTGTGCCCTGATCGGAGAGTTGGCTAGTAAGGCGTCTTAATAAAGTGATTGTGGTTTGTCTGGTATATGAATTTGATGATCGCGGATGGGAAAACAACCAAATATAATAAGCTTAGAAAAACTCTATAACAATAGCATGAACAGCAACAAAACTATAAACCTATTCAATAGTAACCAGATGCAGCAAAACTGTAAGCATGATGAATTTGCATTGAAATATACAATACTCCAATACAACTCTCTCCTTGAACCAGACAAACGTTAGTTATTTACTAGAAAAACACACCCGAGAACTTGTTATTAGCAACAACCCCTGTCGACAAAAGACAACACCTATGAATCCAACCAACATCATGTATAGATTCACCTGTCCTTAAGGAGACTGTGTTAACCATCAACAATCATCTAATTCATATATAGGACAAACTTCAACCTCTTTATAAGGTCGCCTTTCTTGCCACCTATTCGCTCAAAACGCAAAACGAACACACCTGAAAAAAATGTCTTCTACTTCGTATTCCCATACGTCAAATTATCAACAACATCCGCATAACATGCAATATTTACTGCAAAAAGGCTTTCGATGCTGGGATCGAATATTATAAAGCCCCAAAATCCAACACTGAAGAAAGTCTTCTTTGGACATGGGCAAGAAGTCTTAAATGCATTCAACAACTTAATCCTCTTCCCAACATAGAATGCATTCGCCAATCGATTGTCATGTGATTAATAAACAATTGGCCCACGCCGAATTCAATTTGGGCGGTATTTGAATTAGTGAAAAAAGGTAACACTACATTTTTCACGATTTTGACTGAGTACGCAGTCGAAAGCGCTCAGTCAGATGTATCTTTTAGACAATGTTTATATACATCTGATCTTGACGTTCTTTTATGCGTAGAGAAGAAAGACTAACTAGAAAATTGAAAAGGTATTCCTGTCGTTTTCGGCCAGAAATGCACACACACACGCACACACACACACACACACATATATATATATATATATATATATATATATGGTTTTCTTCTGGCTCAGGCTGCGTATATGGAATAAATAGTTAAAGAAATGAGCTGCAGCAGAAATCGAACCTACGTCCAACAGGAAACCGTTTTAACAAGATGGTGCCCCGAGTTAAGAAGCCAGCTAGAAAGACATAGGTCCGTAAAACTTCAAGCTTTATATCCCACACGTCTTGTTCATTCCCTGTCCATATCTACCATTTAGGATCAGTGTATTGATGTGGATTATAATTTATCTGACACTATCAGAGTGAAATGACAATTCAGAAGACCTTGTTGCGTACAAACAAGATTTCTTAATTTATTTTGAGGTTTCGACAGTATTTCTTAACTTCTCCAAAAAATAAGTGATTGAGACACAAGAATTTGTATTAACAATAATAACGACAAGTTCTTGTATCCTCGTCACTTTTGTGTTAGAAGTGTCTGCGTGTCTTTCTGGCACGATATAGATACTTAAACATGGGCACAGTCCAACTAAATGGACTTTAAGGAAGGTAAAAAATCTAAAAAAATGATTTTTTTAAAAGTTTTCAGGGAGGATCTCAGTTAAGTAACCATAATGCTAAACTGGAACCTACGCATCTGTTCAATATACATATGGGGAGATAAGGGTTAGTTGGTTTTGGTGTAAATCCATGTAAAATTAATTGATTAATACGCAAGTATGACTAGAAGTTACTATAGAAAAGACACTTCCTTTCGATGGCTCTTTCAAACCTGAAACATTTGTCAAGTTTATTCAATCATGTTTCGCAAAACTGCGCAAACCTAAACCAGCAGAGAGGATAGTTGGAACAATCTGGTTGAGAGAGTTAGTTCACTTGTTGGTAGGTACAGATGTGATTCATTTATTTACATGAGTGAGAAATATGAAGTTTTAAGCCGGACAGAAGAATG
Source organism: Thysanoteuthis rhombus (assembly GCA_963457665.1). Taxonomy (NCBI): domain Eukaryota; kingdom Metazoa; phylum Mollusca; class Cephalopoda; order Oegopsida; family Thysanoteuthidae; genus Thysanoteuthis; species Thysanoteuthis major. The sequence continues at coordinate 24,902,207 of OY735210.1, read as the reverse complement.
CATCTGAGGGAAACGTTAGATTTTAGGAATATAATGACCACCTGTTTGGACAAGTAGACAATTGAACCTCAATGATGCATTGTAATAAGATGGAAGATGGAAAAAGAAGAATAAAAAAAAGGAAAGACGACATCTAGGACTGGTTTGAAGTTTGTTTTGTTATTTTGCAAGCGTTTTATTTTTCTTCTATCTCAATCGCAAACAATTATAGTGCACCAAGTGGCCCAGCGTACCAACCAGCCCCAAACACGTGTTTTTTTTTCTTACATTCTATTTAAAGATTAAAAGTTTCTGACAAAAGCTGCTTGAAATGTCGTTTATATCCAGTTTATTGCCATTTCCCATAAACATAAACTGCGCAATCATCAACTCCACATAAACCGATAGACATGTGAAAGTGAAAAAGTTACATCCTAGGGTGAAAAACATTTTCATGTAAAACCTTCTGCACTTACGGCAAATATGACTCAAACTGAATAGAAAAATGGCCGAGAATTCTTTATTCGAAATGAGGCTTACACTGGTACCATCAAATGATAAAGGCACAAATTCAAAGCGAATTCTTGAGCCTAGCTACCCCCAGCTCCCGATGCATGCTTCTCATTTTACATGTATATACATAATTTTTTTTCAGGGATCAAAAGTGAGGAGAAACTTTTCCACTTTTTAAGGGGTCAAGTGTAAAGGGAGATTTTTTTTACTCGTCGGTGAGTCAAAAGTAAAAGGAAACTTTTTTCCTCTTCTTATAGGGATCAAAAGTGAAGGCAGACTTTTCCCCCTCCTTTATGGTATCAAAGTTGAAGAGAGACTTTTCCCTGCTTTAAGGGATAAGACGAACGGAGAATTTTTCCCCCTTCAAGGGGTTACAAGTGAAAAGAGATTTTTTTTCCTATTTAAGGGATCAAAATTGAAGGGAGACTTTTCCCCTCCTTTAAGGGGTCAAAAGCGAAGGAGAACTTTCTGACAAGTTTGAATGATTTGGAAAAAAAATCATTCCTTAATTTTTTCGCCTGCATAAACGGGTACTTCTGCTAGTATATATATGTATACACACACATATACTCATACACACATGTATGTATGTGTGTGTGTGTGTGTATATATAAATATATATATGAGAATGATTTAAAACTTGGAAAGTCTATATTCATATATTCATTGTTATAAATCAAAATTCATTGTTATGAATTCATTCGATTCTATTGAATTCATTGTTATAAACAAATTGACGTAATAGAACATTCCATGATAATTTTTGATTCATACAAATAAAATGTCTATGACCGATTGCTTTTGATAATAACAACTAGCTCCCTCTGCGTATCGCTTGCAGGTTCTATTCCTGCTGTAGCTCCATTTTTTATAATTGTTTTTTCTTCTATTTACGTTGTCTAGGCCAAATGATACATTCCACCCTGTAGTAACAGTAGATTATTTCGAATAGATTTTCAAAATGATATAACGCAATTTATAATTATTTCTGACGGATTATACATCCATTTCCTAGTAGTACACACATTCACGTACACACACACAAACATACACGCATATATATATATATATATATATATATATATATATATATATATATATATATATACATATATATATACATATATATATATATATATATATATATATATATATATATATATATATATATTGCGTTATATTACATTGGAATTCTATTTAAAGGAATTTATCAATTGACCTTGACAACGTAAACAGAATAAACAATAAAAGGAAACGGGGCTGCTGAAGGAATTGAATATGCGACTGATAGAGTAGCCCCTTCAATGTAGCGTTGCTCTTACCATTCAGCTAAACAGCCGCCATTAATGCAAAGGTTATGTTTATCCTATTTACGTTGTCTTGGCAAAATGATACATTCACCGTGTATAACGGGAGATAATTTTGAATAGAGTTTCAATATGATGTAACGCAATATATTATCATTATTATTATTATTATTATTATTTAGATACAGGTTGAAGAGGACGGCCAGTTTCCTTGTGATGATCTTACTACCTTTTCGGAGTAGGTCGATGGTGATTTTGTCTGGTCCAAAGCTATTTCCTTTCTTCGTCTGTTTGATGTCTTGTTCCACCTCCCACGGGGTTACTTCTAAGAAGTCCCTGAGTTGATTGATCGTGTCTTGCGTATCCTGTTCATTGTTTTGTAGTCCTTGTTTGGATGAGTAGAAAGTCCCAGATAATTGGAACATTGCAATCATAATGCTTTCATATAAAAAGGAAACCCGCAAGATCTCAACAACTACGGGCCTATAAGCTTACTCAACAGCGCATACAAACTTTTCGCAGAAATCATCACCAACCTAATCACAAAAACACTAAATGAAAACCAACTTCTTTAGAAGAAACTACTCAACAAAGGATCACCTGTGTCCAATAAATCAGCTGGAAGAAAAAGCAGCAAAATACAATCTACTACGCGTTATAGTATTTATCGACTTGAAAAAGGCCTTTCACTCAGTGGAAATTCCCAGGGTGATGGAGGCAATCACTCGACAACGTAAAGATCCAGTATATGTGGAAGTGCTGAAACATATATACGATCCCAGTAGCTCTTTTATCAGGCTACATAAAGACTCAGAACCCTTTCAGTAAGACAAGGTGATACCAGCTCACCCAAACTCTTCACAGCCTGCCTCGAGAGGATCTTCAGAAGATTAGACTGGGAGAGTAAAGGAATCAGAATGAATGGCGAATTTCTGAGCAACCTCAGATTTGCAAATGGCAGTACCCTTCTTGCAGATAGCTTACACGACCTCCAACTAATGATAGATGAACTAAATGAAGAGAGCAAGAAAATTGGCGTACACATCTACATAAGCGAGCGAAGATCACGTGCAACAACCACATCGGAAATGAGGACACAGAAGTGGAGAAAGTAGATCACTACATCTACCTGGGGTAACGAATCCCCATGAGACCCACAAAAAAAAAAGAAAAAATCATGTGAAGAATCGCACTAGGATGGCAAGCCTTTGGCAGAGCAAGCTCAACCTTCAAAAACAAGAAGATTCCACTCACCCTGAAAAGAAGGATGTACAACCAATATATCCTCCCAATAGTCACTTATGAAGCTGAAACATGGAACCTAACCAAGAGACAGACACGTAAATTGAGAACCATGTAACGTGCACTTGAAAGAATTATGCTCAACCTCATATGGAAAGACCACAAGACAGCACAATACATCCGGGGGACGACAGGAGTCAGGAACAATATAGAATCCATTAAAAACTCAAATGGCAATGGACTGGCTATGTTGCAAGAATGGCAGATAACTGATGGATCACAACATAGATCCCCAGAGATCACATGTGCAACCAAGGCCGGTAGAGAATTAGTTGGAGAGACGAGCTGGACAAATTCGGCACCAGGTCCGTGACGCCCACAATAGAGAAGTGTGGCGAATCCTGGGGTAGGTGTATGTCCAACGACGGACGTTAAAAGACTGAAGATGATGACGATGATGATGATGTTTATTTTATTTTATTCTATCGGATCATATATCAATTTCTTAATAACATGATTGCCGAGTTGTAAAAAATAAATAGAGCAGATATAGGCCAAGAATAAGCAAAATGAGAATTTTGAGTTGAAACAGTTATTTGGACCTTTGCATTACCAGCGTCTATTCAGCTCATCAGTAAGAGGGTTGTAGCGGCTACCCTATCGGTCGCAAGTTCGATTCCGGCTATTGTCCAATTTTCAATAATTGTTTATTATATTTACGTTGTCTACGCCAAATGATACATTCACTGTGTAATAACGGGAAATAATTTCAAATAGAGTTGCAATGTGATATAACGCAATTTATAATAATTCATTTCATTATGACGCACACACGCACACACACATATATGCAAGTAAGTATGTTTTTTGATTGTATGATTGTCTGTCATGTCCGAGTTCTGTTATGACCTAAAAGTTTGAATGGATTGGTCCATGTGAAATAGATTAACAGAGCTAAAAAGACAATAAAAGGTTTGTAGAATGTGAGCATCTGTTAATATGTCCAAGAAACGCTTTGTGGGTGACTGAACGAAGAAAAAGTTAGTGAGTTAAAGAAAGGGTGATATGTTGAGTGAGTAAGTGAATTTCTCTTTCTCCAAACTTTTCTTCGTCTTCCTTTAGATGTAGTCAATCTTACGAAAATATCGCCGCCAGATATGATTGGGAACACAGAGTTACTATATATTTGGAGACGTTTCTGGCCATTGACTTACTACATTTTTAGAGATGTTTCTGGCCACAGAGTTACTATATATTAGGAGACGTTTCTGGCCATTGACTTACTATATTTTTAGAGATGTTTCTGGCCACAGAGTTACTATATATTTGGAGACGTTTCTGGCCATTGACTTACTACATTTTTAGAGATGTTTCTGGCCACAGAGTTACTATATATTTGGAGACGTTTCTGGCCAAAGAACTCACAAAAACTGTCAAAAACACATTGCAATACTGTCAGCAAACAACAACAAAAAAATCAAGAATTCATTTTAAACGCCACTGCAAAATGATCAAAATGACCCAAAAAATTGAAAATTGACAAACTGAAATGTTCATGATATTTTAGAAGGGCCAGTTTTTTCAAATTTGGCCATATTTTTGCTGACTTTTAAAAAATAAAGTAAAGTCATATTTTTGATAAATATTTTGAAACTTTATGCCAGTAAACACTCAAGTTTGCTCACCCCAGATCTAGAGTTTTACTGGGCATTTAAGGTGACATTCTTGGAGGAATGTAATGCCAAGGACCTTGATTTGCGTGCAAAGGAAAAAGAATTTCTCACTACTTTGAGGTGTTGCCCCAGACAGATTATGTTGTTGCACTGGTTAGGCCCATGCTGTTTGGAATTACGATATTTTGAACGTGATTTGGTAGAGTATTATGCTCGTTGCTTGATTTGAATTGCGTTGTAAGGGTTGCACATGTCCTCGTTGCGTTTTTGCAGAATTTTGTTGAGAATTCAAAACTGATTTTTCTATATACTGAACGCATCTTGGATTTCTTTGTTTCAAACGTTGACAATGGCATAAGAAGCCGAAATATATCCGTTTTCTTTTAAACGTATGCTAAGGACAATCATTAATATTTATTCATCAAATTGAATTGAATGTTGAAAATCCAGTTTTTGACTTCATTTACTTCATTTTATTTGATTCTCTCTAACAAAATAACTTTCCTATTACGACTTTTTCATACTGCATGATATCTGTTGTGGTTTTTTCTCACGAAACAATTTTTCTTGAGACTTTTTGTTCTAACCTCCTTTGAAACAGCTTGAGTTGAGTTGAAATTAAAAAAAAAAAGCATACTTGAATTCATGCATAAATAACTCCGTCATTTTTGACGGGTATATGTATATATATATATATATATATATATATATATATATATATATATATATATATATATATATATATGGCTCATTCTCGCCTGATCTACCCATTCCAATAGAACCATTAAACTGGAAATGTCACCCCAAAAGGTCAAAAGTTGAGATTTAAAGATAAACAAGAGGGAGAAGGAGAAGAAAACGAAAAACTAACCAAATAAAATGAAGCAAAAAGCAAAAGGTGCGTCATCTCTCCTCCCTGGGAAGAGGGGGTGGGGACTGCTGCTTGATGATTGTGAGGGTAGGTGTTGAATTTGTTGTGGTGACGGTAGTCCAATTAAGTAAAGCTACAAATAATAACAGGCCGGTCATTTAAGTCGCTGCTTAGGCCTAGTGTTAATCAGAGCCGATCCTAAAAAGATTATATATATGTATACATATATAAGTGCGTGTGTGTGTGTGTGTGTGTGTGTGTATATATATATGCAAACATATATAAATAGACTTATATATGTATACATAAGTATTATACATATATATATATATATGTATATATATATATGTATGTATGTATGTATATATAAGTATTATATATATATATATATATATATATATATATATATATGTATATATATATATATATACATATATATATATATATATATATATATATATATATAGAGAGAGAGAGAGAGAGAGAGAGAGAGATAGATAGATAGATAATAAAAGAATCCTTGTATACTAATTTTGTTATCGTGTTAACTTGGGCCCTTGACAAACTTATGCATCAAGCAAATCGGCGGTCATTGTTACTTTTCCTGTAATTACTTGCTGGATCAGTGGAAATTCCACGGTGTTAATAACTAGGACATGTTCATTACACTTGCGTACAAACATACATACATTGCAGTAAAAGTATATAATTCCGTTAAAGTAATTTGTTACCTATGAACTATATCTATAATGACTATGATAACATTCGAAGTCAAATAAACGTAATATATCTGTTGTTAGCATTATTATTGATTATTTTTGCTATCTTTTTATAACACTCAGGTCAATTACAGGAACTATAACTTACAACTTATAATCAGAAAGCATAATGGCTGTGTACACAAATAACGGGCCTATTAATAGTATCGGCGCAAGCTTGGTTCCGAGGTAAGAGCAATGCACTTGCAGAAGAGAGATGCAAGGCTGAGAAGAGGTCCTGTCAGATGAGGGACATGACTGTGCAATCGGACCACAAGGCATGGAAAGCGAAAAAAATTGAGAAAAATATCAGGACCTCGGTGTGGAACATTAAGGTGAGATTCATGCCTTTTATGATTGATGCACCATGAACCATGAAAAGAATTAGTTTCACAGCGCACTTCTAATATTGTTGATTATGATACTTACTATCTTGATAAATAGATTCAACTTTTTCTATATTTGAACAGATTTATTTTCCCCGAATGTGTCTGTTCCAAAGCAGGGATATATAGATTTGTATATTTATCTCGGTAAGCTACTCTAATAAGATAAATCAAAACGTAAAAATAAATATAACGCTGTGCCACACGAATTTGGTCCCTTAATAATGTGTTGTTTTTTCTGGTTGATAAAAAGTATGAGAAATAGCTATCATATCCTTCAAACTTTGCTTTCGTGACTAAGATAGTGATTTTCATGTGCGATTGTTTTTCTCACTTTATGAGATTAAAAATGTGCAATTTTAATCGATGTTCAATTAAGAATAAGGAAGATCCAAATCATTATCGTCCCGTTCACAAAAGCAAAGTTTGAAGGGGATAATTGACTAGTTTTTATACTCTTTAGACCTAACCAAGTAGAAAATAACATTTACTTAGGAACAAAAGAAGTTTTCAAAAAGTTGTACAGTGCAATTTATATTTGAGTGGTTTTATACTTTTCATCAAGTATACACAACCATTAAGCTATACCCACAGGTGCAGGCTAATGTATAAGAGGCACAATAAAGCCATTTTTTTCATGTTTGTTAAGGAGAATGCGAATTCGTTCTGTGGTTTTGGGTGAGTTAAAAAAAACAGCTCCATATTCAAATATGGTGCAATCTAGGACAGGTCAGATTTTAACATTGAACTATGTGACATGGGGTGATGTTTTTGAACTTATTTTATTTACATGGAACGGAGGGATCCCCGATTGCACCATAAAAAAAGAGAGAAAAAAAAGAACCCTAAAATCCTTGATGAATATCCTTGAAAAAGCTGTTTCCGATTGGCTGAAAACGGCCCAGCTAACTACCAATGAAACGAATCCGTCAAGCCCCACCTGTCAAGACTAATTTTTTTGTTGTTTTTAATTTTCTTATTCGGATCACCTTCAAAGCTGAATTTTTTTTTTTTTTTGCGTAGATTTTATTATTGCACTCATTCGAGTTATCGCATTTGTAATAACCGGTATTTTATATTGAAGATTAAGAGACAGCAAGTCTCCCCAGCACTCTTGTTTGCGAAAGGGATATGAAATTTCACGAAAAATGTTGACTCTATTGATGATGTGTTTTAAAACAAGAAAAAAAAAACAACTTTCTATTTTAACGACGTTTTATTTATATACTATGTAATGGAACGTGCTCAGTCAAATAATTTATTCAACTAACTTTTCCTCGCTACTACCATCGTCCATGTCGCTTTATTTGCAATTTCCTTTAGTTTGTCCACACAGCTGTTTTCATTTTCGTTTTTGTCTTCTTTTGGAGCTTGCTGATTTAGTTTCGTTCTTCAGATGTCCTCATCACAAAAACTTCCTTGTCATTTTATTCATAATTCTTTCTGTTTGTCTCTTGATCTGTACATACATTTTTTATTTAACCCTTTCATTTTAGGGCTTCCTGTTCCTCTAGTCGTCCTTCCGTTAGTTCTATTGCAACTTCTGGCAATTACAATGAGGATTTAATTTCGTTTTTTAGATGTCCTCTTCACAACCATGTCCTTATCATTTCATTTACAATTCTTTCAGTTTGTCTCCTGATGTATACAGTTTTTTCTCTTTTTTCCCTTTCTTTTGAGGCTTCCTGTTCCTTTATTCGTCCCTCGTTAGTTTTATTGCAACTTCTGGCTGTTGTATTAACTTTTTAGTCACTCTGCCTCGTGTAGTTCTCAAGTCTCTCAATGGCAAAGTCGACGCAATGCAGAAGTGTCCTTTCTTCTTTCCGTTCCACAAATAAATGTCATCTCTTCGATGCAAGACTGTACTGATTTTCACCATTTTCCTCCTTTGTTAGTCCAACCATAAAGTTCCTCTCTTGTTCAAATTAAGAAAGGCCCTGAATTTCAACACAAAATAGCTAAGGTATTCGTTTATTCTTTTGATGAAGTTTCTGTAGCAGAGTTTAGTTTCTCATATTTTCCCTATCTTTCCGAAGTATTTATTTTTCACTGAATTTTTTTCTTTCATCCGATTCTCATTGATTGAATCCGCTTCTGATAGTTATTGGTTCTTGTTAATTTTTTATGTTTAGGTCAATTCCTTTTCATTCATGCATCACTAATTTTTTGCATTCCTTGATACCGAACTCTATTCAGACATTCTTCCCGACCATTCCTATTGACATATCCAATTTCTTTTTGTTCATGGCGAAATTATTATTATTATTATTATTATTATTATTATTATTATTATTATTATTATTATTGTTGTTGTTGTTGTTGTTGTTGTTGTTCTTCTTCTTCTTCTTCTTCTTCTTCTTCTTCTTCTTCTTCTTCTTCTTCTTCTTCTTATTATTATTATTATTATTATTGTTATTATTATTATCATCACTTGAATTCATGAGTCTTTACCCGAGTGGTACCTAGTGACTTTCACTAGAGATCAAGTGATAGCACATCGCCTCGATACTTCAACACTATCTTTAACATTCTTGCTAATGTGAACGATGCTGTTGATTGTATATTTTGGTTCTTCTTCGGATTGCAAGTTTCCCCGATCTTATAAGATTCTTTGGAAGTCTTCCAAGCGCACCAACAATGATGGGCTCCGTTGTAACCTTCATACCTTACAATTTTTTATGACTTCCCTCGCGAGGTTATGATATTTTTTCAGCTATAAATTTTTTTCCGTGTACTACTGGCTCAATAACATCCACGTTCCAGTTGATAGGAAAATCCTATCTTCTCCACCTTCACAATATTGGAGTAAATGATTATTCACGAATGTATAATATCAAGTCCAAGATATAAACATTCAAAATTTTTTGAACTGATGATAACAGTGCTATTTAATCCATGCGAAAAATTCACGGATATTCAAGTTGTCCCCATAATCCGAAAGTATAGCATGTGTATAAAAGTCCTTTGCATTCGAAATGGCGTAAAGTGAAGAAGCAATTACCATAGATTTATATGAAAATTATTTTGAGCGCTTCCAGACACGAAAAATGGTTAGGATGGTACGTTAGGCTGATCCATCAAAGGTCTTGACATTGGAAGGTATTGGAGACTGGGGTGTAGAAGAGATAGGAAGAGGGTGTGCTCTGGCCCTATAATGTATCGCTGCAAATTAAGAGCTGAAAACTATTTTCTTTTTTCGCATTTTTTTTTTCGAAAAAAAAGCGAAAAAGTGGTTTAGAGCGAAATTTCGAAAAGCGAGGACTATCTGCATTTGTGTTCGATAGATATTTCTATTGGAAAGAAACTCGTTATGATGGGAGAGTTCATAACCTCAAAAGGTGGGTATGGATATTTTTATCTGCAAAATCTTTGTTACATTCAAGTTGAAGAGTCGATGGTTACTGACAGAGAACCAAGAAAATCTCACTGTTCATTAAATAAACAGATCAGAAAGAAAAGAAAAATGCGCTTGATATAATGGGCTTATTCATTAATCTACGCAATACTTATTTATTTACTTCTTAATGAAAGAAATACCGATACATTTTAATTTTATGAAACTATTTTCTTAGAAAAAATGAGTCCATAGTTTAAAAAGTTAGATACGAGGTACTTTTATCAGTAAATCTTTACCCTTTGAGTGAAAGAGTCAAATGTTACAGAAGTGAAACCCCCACACTGTTCATTGTATAAGTTTTTATCAGACACGTTTTTGCACCCTGAGTGATGTCACGGAAGCAAACCAAAAGATCACACTGTTTATATATATATATGTAATAATTGTGCCATCCACTGACAGCTGTTTCGTTGTATTACAATAACAACTCTTCGGTGTGGCTATAGACTATACAATGTTCCATCCAGTACCACGAGGCAAGATCGAAACCGCTTCTGACTCAGAGGCTTCCCCTACGCAGAACTTGACGATCAGTAGGCCCGAATCTAAGCGATATATTTACTTACGCACAATTCCCCATCCACCATTGTTTCATTCTAGAGTTAGAAGAGCATTGATATATATATATATATATATATATATATATATATATATATATATATATATTGTAAGTCAACATGAATTGGTATCAGACCACCTACCCTGGGAGATCTGATGAGGATAGAACCCACTAATAACGAGATTAGTTGGCTGATCATAATTTCTATACGACGTCTGTCCTGACCAGTTCATTTCTTTCAAAGGAATACGCTAGAGTTCAAAACAGTGGGTAGGAAGTATTTTTTCATAAAAACTTTAAACCCATCACTGTCCAACTGGCGAACAAATTTCACAGTCTTCATTTTAGTCTCAGTTTTTGTCTCATTGCCGTGAATTTGGAGGAAAAAAATAACTATTCAGAAAGTTATCACAGGTATACCATGATTTGGTTAGTTCGTTCCAAAATTTTCGTTACTGTTCAAAACTGCACTGTCTAAAGTCTTATTAATGTGTTTTTTGTTTCCAGCTTATACTAGGTTACATTAATTTGTAAAGCGATTCCCTAACCGTGCTACATCAAAACACGCACTTATCCAAATCGTACTATTCAATGTATCGCTGGAGTTCGTCGTGAGATCAATTTGTTTACTATTTGGTGTATTATGTATAAATGGCCTTCAGTGTTTACATTTTTGCAATCCTTCCCCCGAAGAAAACTGTTGGAAAAGAAAAATATGTCAAGGGGCTGTGTGAAATTCGAGTCTTGCGTCTCCATTTCCAGTTAAATAACTACCAACTCCAAAGAAAACACAGCGAGACAAACATACAAATAACGTCACTGAACTTCAAAAAATAAAAAAATATATATATAAATCAAGAAATAACATTATTATTATTATTGTTATTATTATTTTTATCATTATCATTATTATTATTCGTTGTTTTTTTTGTATTTCCACTGCAATTTCGCACTGTTTGACCGTAAAGAACAGTCAGTTCATGCTGTATAAGAAGAGTTTTTTTTCAATTTTGTTATCGATTTTCATTTCACATTTTGTGTATGACATTTTCCTTTGAGTACAGATACTATTCAGATACTATATTCTGATCCGTATTCACTCGCTTTCCCACGAGAACAAGATGTGACACGTCAGTTTAATGTGGGATTCCGCATACTGGCAAGCTAAAAAAATTGCTCCATTCCCCGCAACTTTCCCTTTTGGTGCAATGAGAAGCTGCTACCCTGGGGCTCACTGATCCCCTGAGACTGGACAAGATTATTTCTTGGAATCAACGGAACGAATCCTAGTTTTATTGCAATTAGCAATACCGAGCCTCTGTAAGCCATCATTGGCCACTGTATTTCACCGGCGTAAAACTGCCAAAGTATGTCCCGCAAGAAGATACTACATCCTGATCCGTATTTACTCGCTTCTCCCCAAGAGCAAGTCTCTAAGTCGTTTTTAGAAAATTGCTCCAGTCCCAGCAATTAGTGTTGCGAAGGCGTCAGGGCAAGCCCGACCTTTCCCTTTTAGTGCGATGGGACAGTGTCGCCCCAGGGCGTACTGCTCCCCCGAGACTGGATAAAGATATTTATTGAGGCCACAGGACAAATTTTAGGCCACTTGCGCTCAGTAATACCGTGCCTCAGTGAGCCATCATTGGACACGTCATTGCACCGGCGTAAAGCTACCCAAATATGTCCTTCAAGAAGATACCACAATGATCCTTGGCAGTAGTGCCAAGGAACGATTTATTGATCCTAGGGAGAGCACACAGATATCCTGATTCTTGCGCATTTCTTACTTTGACAGTGCGAAAATCGCGAAATTACCGCAGATATTTGGGATTTTGGCGCCATTTTTGTTGACAATTTGTTTTCATTAAGCGCCTTTTTAGTGCTTTTCGGCATTCAAACTAGCACAAAATATTTTTGATTTGGCCACACTGGATCGACGTAATAATCCCGATTTTCCTTGAAAGAATAGTGCATTCTATTCATTTTACAGATACAAATTGCCATTGTTTTCATTGAAGAAAAGTATGGCCGAATATAAGATAGAATTACTTTTAACGTAATAAGTATTGTTTACATTTTATTGAGAATTTGGTCATTATTTTCTAAAACCTAGAATGTTGACACTTGTGGGATCGACATTCCAAACTTTTTTCGCTTTTGTAATTTTTATCTATTTGATTATTTATTTTCGCATTGTTTCTTTTCAAAGTCCAAAAACGGGTGATATATATATATATATATATATATATATATATATATATATATAAAGTTTTACAGCTTTGAACACTGAACATTAAAAAAACTTTTTCAAAAGATTTTTTGTGTCACCTATTTCCCCAATATCTTTCTTCAGTGTTTTTTTTCCTGTTTCCTCTATACTTTGTTATTATGGTACAATGTATAAATTGAGTCGTGTGCTTCTCTGTCACGCTATAAAAAGTACCTAAACATGGATGCTGCCCAACCAAATTTGGAATACTTTCCCAAGGGAACTGGAGGAAGGTTTCAAAATGAAAATTTTGAGTTAAGTAACCACTAAAGTGTGAACTCAATGTCCACCAATGTACTCAATTTTTTCATGTGACATGTTCGTACATAAATTATTTAATTGGTCTAAAGATTAGGGGAACTAATCGCATAGGGTGTCAAAAATGAAGGGAAACTTTTCTTTACCTCTCTCTCTCTAAGGGGTCTGTATTACTGGGAGTCTTCCCTCCGAAAAGAAGTGAAAGGCGACTTCCCCCTTCCTTCAGGTGTCAAGACTGAAAGTAAACTTTTATTTCGCCATTAAGGCGTCAGAAGTGAAGGTAAACTTTATCTTCTCCTCTAAGGGCTCAGAAGTGAAGGGAGGTTTTTTCCTCAGTAAGGGGTCAAAAGTTAAGAGAAACTTTTTTTACATGTCTGAAAAGTTAAGAATTTTTTCTTTACACCTAAAATGTTTTACCTGGTATAGGTACTTCAGCTATCTTTATAAGAAATAAGGGTTTTAGAAAGGGAGTTCTATTTAAAATATAACTATAATTCGTTAATGGAACCTTTCTGTATGATATTAAAACCTTATTTCCCCCATAGAGAGATCACAAGACAGTACAGTATATATTAAGAAATATGGGAGTCTGAGATATCCTAGAAACCATTATAAAACTCAAATGGACAAGACATGTCGCAAGAATGGCAGACAACTGCTGGACATCAACGCATGGATCCTTAGAAATCATATGCGAAATTGTGGCCGACAGAAAGTAAGATGTCGTGACGAGCTAGATAAATTCAGAAAGTACTGGCTCCGCTACGCCCACGATAGAGGGGTTTGATGAAGTTCGAGGAAAGTCCATGTCTAACGACAGACGCTAAGAGGATGATGATGATTATTATCATTCTATATTTATATATACATTTTCAAGTGGTTTAAGTTGAAGGGAATACCCCTTTAAGGGTCAAAGGCGAATGGAGACATTTTCTTCACAAGAGGCTATTCTGAATGGTAGTTCACGTATTGCTGCTCTCTCTCTATATCATACAATGAATACTTCCACTAAATGTTGGAAGGGGGTTCTTAAAGGTCCACTAGTCTTTAGCAACAGCCCGTAGTAGACGGAAACTATTTTTTCATATCTGAAATCTTTAGTTTCATTTTATTTTTTTCTCCTGCCACTGATAGGGTAGCCGCTTCAACGTAGCGATGACCTTATCATTGAGCTCAACAGCTGCCGGTAATGCAAAGGCAAAATAACTACTATCAACCCAAATTCTCGTCTCGTTTATTCTCAGTCTAAAATAACGCAATTTATAATTCATTCAGTTGGACCAAATGTGTCCATCTCTTATATATATATATATATATATATATATATATATATATATATATTTATATATATAGAGAGAGAGGGGGGGATAGATAGATAGATAGATAGATAGATATAGATACATAATGAAGTAATGGATTCGCCACATACACACACGTTCATATTTCTACCCTTTTGGACTTCTTCAGGCAAATTATACGATTTATTTGGATCTCAATTTAGGACATTATTGGGAGACGTGTCTACTTTTCAGGTGGAAAACTCCGCCATAAAATATTCATAATTCCTTCCCTTTTTCTTATTTACGATTGTTTCGTTCGTAGTATTCTCGTTATTATGTTATTAGTTTCTGGGTTTTTTAAATTGTTTTAGATATCATATTAGTTGATCTATCTGTTGGTAACTTTTATGGTCTTATACTGCTAACTAATTATAAAATAGAACAATCCTCTTACTAATGAAGATTTGGTAAGGACGTAACCTAAACTACTGCTGATAGTATTGATGTCAGCTCAATTATCTCTCTTTGTTTTGTTTGCTCTGGATTTTAATGAATAATGAATTACTAATGTCCTCTTCGTTGAATATATTTGGTTATTTCACTCGAATATCGAAAGATTCTAAATAAAAGTTAGTGGATATTAATCGACTGAATTCTATATAAAATATATGCAACTCAGCTATCCTGATGAAGATGCCGTTTACTTATATTTTGGTATATATCGCAAATAACTCTGCTCTTCAATTCTATTAGCTTCAGCAGTACATATACAAGAGTTCGTTGATAGCTGGTAGTTCGGTAATTCAGTTTTATTTTCTTTATTCGTTTATCTTATCAGATGAAGTATTGTAAGTCATCTTTAATAATATTTGCTGCTACTGCGTCGCAAAAATTAATGATAATGATTGAGACGTCATTTAATAAAATGTGTTAATAAAATTGACTTATCGAATTTGTTTACAGTCAATAACAAGTATGGAGCGGAAGATGTCAAGATAGGAAATTATTGAAGGTTTTGTTCTGGACTCGCGATTTCCACTGAGTCCCAGTACCGCAGTGGTAAGAACAGTCACGCAATAAGTGAACCACCTCCCGGTATAAAGGGTTGCGAGTTCCATTCTCACCGGGGGCTTATTCTTCATCCCGATCCGAGCTGTCAATTTGTTTATTCACTCCTGAGTTTAATTGCGATAAAAAAATATTAACAATTAAGATGCATGCAAATAGTTTCAAAAATCAACAACAAGCTTGGTTGTGCTAAGGTCAAACCCTTTCGTTTCATCAAGATCTAAAAGGTAAACAAAACAGAATTCCATACAATGAATCTATCACCAGTTTTTGAGCACAGCACTGTGTCATTGTTATTCGAGCATAATGTTACTAGTTTTGGTCCACCATTGTTGTTACAAACGAAAATAAAATCACAGCTTAAAAACTCAATGGTAGGAGTTGGACATTAAGTGGAAGAAATTAGGTACACTTCAAAGAGTAGATTTGTTCTCTCATTAGGACAAAGGGTCCTATAAGTCTATCTGCAGGGCCGTGAGGCGGCATTTCAACTTGTTATAACAATAAACTTCATTAATGGTCATGTGACGGCTTGAAGATTTGTCGCAGCCTCAGCAGACGATTTTTTTTTCTTTTCTTTGTATATCGAGAACATTCACCTTTCTACTCAAAGGAACTACTCTACTGCTTCTCTTTCGGATATTCGAATTGCCAACATCAGAACACTGGCACTTATGAGCCGTTTTAGAGTACAAATTGTCTACTTCTGTGGTTGACGGCGGGTAAATGGAACCACGAAGAGCAAAACTGTTGATAGAGGACACACATACACACACACACACACATATATATATATATATATATATATATATATATATATATATATATATATACGCGTGTGCGTGTGTGAGTTAACACTTCATTGAGGCATTCCCATTTGTAAGCCAAATTGTGAAAAGCTAGAACAGTCCAAGCTTATTTGTAAAAATTCGTTCGTTTATTTAGGCCAATAAATCGTTTAATTGGACCAGTGTAAACGGACCGAAATGACTTTTTGGTTAGTCATGGCTGACTTATTTATCGCTAAGTAATCCTTTATGTATTAATGATATTTTATTGCAATTATTTATATAAACACCGTGAAAACGAGTCCATTACTTTACTCCAGTTGAGTGTTTAAAACGTTTTTACGCGAGACACAACGAAATCATACACGTAACAATGATTGTCTTGTTGATAACAAAATGGCGACTGGAGTCGTCTGCATTTGACTAAATTTGTTTGTCTGGTTACTTTTCATTTACCGATATTTGTTTATGACAGCCTTTGTCGGCTCTAGATCTGAGTGAAAATGAAATGAAGGATAGGTTCTCTGCTGACAGATACCAAGTTATTATTCGTCGACCCCAAACGTTTAGTATGCGTAAACTAAGGAAGGGTCATCTGGTGCATTTGATTTTTATTTAGAGATTTAGCACACACCGAGGCAGGTATCGTGGCTCATTTTGTAAAGACGTTGTTGTTATTCACGCTGCACGTTGGCCTGCATTGATCCTTGATGAGGGATGACGAACCTATGACACGAGTGTGAGCAGTGAGACGCCGCGGCTTTTTGGCTGACACGCGATGGACTTTGTGAAAATGAAGCTTTTTTTTATTTCATTTCATTATGCTATTTTTACAACTTCTTTTTTTGAAATTTCAAGTTATTTTTAATTCAACTCTTAGTTTCATAAATATTTAAGAAAAAATAGGTCGCTTATCTATAAACATTTATCGAAAAATAAAATACTTGTAAAGTGACACTCCGATAACGGAATTATTCAAAGAAAAAAAATTAAAATTTCGACATAACGTGCTAAAAAGGTTCGCATCATTACCCCAGAGCATAAATTGTGGATACAACGTCACTGTTATTATTAAATTATGTTCTTGTAAATAGTGTGACTTTCAAACTAGGGCAATGCACGATCCGAATATGCATATTTGGAGAAGGCCGGGCTTTTTGGTCTGGGGAGCAGCTTGCTATAACAAACACGTATAACCATTTTCTGTCCGTCGTTCGAAACTACGATTTCGAAGTATTTTGGTTACTTCTCTTCATTGTTGCCAATATATATATATACACACACACACACACACACACACATATATATATATATATATACACAATGCTCTTCCAACTTAGGAATAGTGCACTCTGGTGGATGGGGAATTCATGCGTGAGTAAATATGAAACACTTAAATTCAACCCCGCCGACCGTCCAGTAGGATGCCAGCCTCTGGGTCTGGAGCAGAGATTTCGATCCTACCTCATGGTGCTGGATGGGATAATGGATTGTGTATAACACTGAAGAGTTGTAATACAACGAAACAGCTGTCTGTGGATGACACAATTATTTAATTATTAATATATGTATATATATATACATATATATAGATAGATAGATTTAGATGTATAATTTTAAATAAAGGATCTATAATATGTGATGTTTATTTACAATTTATTTTCATTTTATTTCTCGAGAACAGCTGATCACAAAAAACTTCAAACTCAACACAGCACTGCATCGTATGCTCACCAATATATCTTCGTACGATGACCAGTTGTAGAGTAATTGCGGTGCACAAACACACACACACTTTTGTGACAAATGAGGTTTATTTGTTTTCAGAAACCGTCAACCAAAACTGTCACTAAGACTATCAACACGTTTTTTTTTTCAGTTTTCAAGTTAGTCTTGCTGGTTATCTATGTATTTGTCACGCGTACAACCCGTGTCAATAGAGTTAGAAGGCTGAAACTTTACATTTTTACTTCTTATTATAGCTAGAAAGAATATGTTTTTGAAAATTCCTCCATAAGTAGTTTTCTTTTAAGTGTATGTGTGTTGGGGGGGGTCCACAATGTATGTTTATTGGTCCCTCAATTTGTGTCCTGCAGTGTTCACGCATTTTTTTCCGAATTTGTTCTTAGTGATCGCTGCCCAACAAAAGGCGAGAGAAGTGACTTATCGATTGATCACTCCTCTATCCATTTAAAAAAAAATTGATCTCCCCTGAAACGGCATGCTGCCAAAATCAGGTGACGGTTTCCATTGAGTGACCAATCAGACTTGTTGTTATCCAAGTTGAAGAGAAACTGTACTCTCCCGAAAATTTTGCACAAATTTCGACGACTTCCAAGACAGCTAGAACCTGATATCATTGGTTGAAGTTGGTCCTCCAATACTTTGTTTTCTGTAAGTACTTCTAAGTACCCCATGTTTTTTTTTTCTTTTACCGAATAATTTTAGACCTACGTGTCCAGGCAGTTCTTGTAAGTACGATTTTTCATTCTTTAGTAAAAAATAGTTCTTACTCAAGTGTTTCTGTAAATTACATTTAAATACATAAAAATACAATTACAAAATAATTTCGAAATTTAAACTCTTATGACATAGCGGGCGAAACAGTTTATCAAAGGAGACATCAAAAATACGCGGGAAAAGACCCTTATAGGCATCCCTCTTATCAGTCTACATTACAAAATAGGCGTAGTTTGAGAAGTATATTAGGTTCATGTAAAATCTTCTATATTTTTTGATTTATCATTAGATAAAAATGCCACTATGGGCATCTCCATAAACAATTTACAGTAAAGAAATACTTATTGAACATTAAAATAAACATTAATTCAAGTGATAAAAATGTGCGTGGAACTTGAAAAAAAACAAAAAAACTAAAAGCTTATCAGTATAGAGAAGTATTTACCAGGCACATTTTTACTTTTTTCTTCGAATTCTTAAATATTTCAGTTGACAACTCCCAAAATTGCTCTGTTAATTTATTTTCTGTTCCAGATGATCTAAATTCGACCAAGTTATTCTTAAAATCATTTACACTTGCATTATTCATTACATAAGTTGGTGAACAATTCCACTATTTTAAAATTGTCTGGGAGAAAAAATCGATTTGTTTTCTTGCATTTTCTGATGAGATTTTTTTCAGTCCTATAAGTTTAAAACATTATAATTCAGGCATCAGAAAATTTTCACTGATTTTCTGTAAGGTTATACCACTCCTTGAGGTCTCTCCATGTGAGGCCCAGTATAATTCTTTCATGTGCACGTTGCATAGTTCTCAATTTGCGGGTCTGTCTCTTGGTTAGGTTCCATGTTTCAGCTCCATAAGTGACTATTGGGAGGATGCATTGGTTATACACCCTTCTTTTTAGGATAAAAGGGATCTTCTTGTTTTTGAAGGTTGAGCTTGCTCAGCCAAAGGCTTGCCATCCTAGTGTGATTCTTCGCTTGATTTCTTCTTTTGAGGGTCTCATGGAGATCCGTTGTCCTAGGTAGATGTGGTGATCTACTTCCTCCAGTTCAGTGTCCTCAATTTTGATCTTAGTGTTTTTATCTCCGATGTGGTTGTTGCACATGATATTTGTCTTACTGAAGTTCATGTGTAGGCCGACTTTCCTGCTCTCTTCATTCAGTCCATCTATTATTACTTGGAGGTTGTGTAGGTTCTCTGCAAAAAGGGCAATGTCGTCTGCAAATCTGAGGTTGCTCAGATACTTGCCGTCTATTCTAATTCCTTTACTCTCTCAGTCTAGTCTTCTGAAGATCATCTCGAGGCAGGCTGTGAAGAGTTTAGGTGAGCTGGTATCACCTTGTCATACTCCTTTCTGGAGCTGAAAGGGGTCCGAGTCTTAATGTATCCTGATAAAGGAGCTACTGGGATTTTATATATGTTTCAGCACTTCAACATATACTGGATCTACACCTTGTCGAGTGATGGCCTCCATGATCTTAGGGATTTCTACTGAGTCGAACGCCTTTTTGAAGTCGATAAATGCTACGGCGAGTGGAAGTTTATATTCTGCTGCTTTTTCTTCCAGCTGATTTATCGAATGCAGGCGGTTCATGGTTGAGTAGCTTCTTCGACAGCCTGCTTGTTCACACGGTTGGTTTTTATCCACAAGACAGTACATCCGAGAAAAGACAAGAGTCAGGGACATCACATTAAAAATCTCAAATGGTGGTGGGCTAGCTATGTTGCAAGAATGGCGGACAAGCGATGGACATCACGACTCACGACATGGATCCCCCGAGATAACATGCGCAACCGAGGCCAGCAGAATATTAGATGGAGAGACGATTTAGAAAAGTTACAAAGTACTGGTTCTGCGACGCCCATGATAGAGAAGTATGGCAAATCCTGAGGAAGGTCTATGTCCAACGACGGACGTTAAAAGACTGATAATGATGATGATGATGATACCACTTCTTAGATAAATTATTTATTCATTCATAGAAGAATGATACCAGTTTTGATTCGAAGGATTCTTGGAGAAAGTTTTTGTTATCTTGAAATTATTAGAAGTGCGGACCTGAAAACGCTTCATTGAGTGAAACGAATTATATTTTGAAGATGAATGGTCTTGAGGATATGCCGCAAGTAGAATAACTTATCTCCCGGCTCCATAATCATTTGCTGCACCCCATTGAAAAAAGAGAACGAGCGTTCTCATGCAGCAAAATCCACGATCGACTTCCTCATCATGAAAGAGGTTTGCTCAAATGCGTCATTCAAATATGCCAATTACTCACGTTGTGATGTTGTGCATTAGCAGTTCGTCCAGGTTTTACCAATTTTAATTGAAAATTGCCTTTGAATCCTGACAACCATTCACAAGAACTCTCTCTCCCTCTCCAGTAGATTCTTTTTTGGTTGGAAATTTGAAGGACGCCCTGGTTACAGTCACAATTCTCTTCGCTTTGGATTCTCATAATAAGTCAATTTTTCATGGCCAGCCGCTATCTTGTCCAATAGTGACTCTCTGTATGTCAAGCAAGAAGAGGAAAACAACTATTCAAACGCTGGCTGGTGGTTGTTTCAGTGAACTCATGGGGAATTGGTTCACCTTGTATTTCTATTAATTGAGTACATTTTACCTCGATCTTAATTTTCAGTTATTTTCCTCAAAACTTCAACTTGTGGTCAAAAGTAATAAAATTTCTATTTATGACAATATCTGAAATAGAATAAAAAAAACAACCCCTAGGTACTTATACATTCTCTAGAATCTAGTTGTTATAAATGAACCCGTCAAAATCAGGCTCCGAAGAGGTCAGCATTAAGAAGGGGTCTAATAGAGTTCTGATACCAATTTTCAAGTTTGTAGACCAAACAGTATGGCCAAGAGCACTAGAACACACAAACAAAGACAAGCTCATATAAGAAAAGATAAAACCTTTCGCCACCTTTGGTGGCTACGTTGGTCCCACAATCGTTTGCAATACTTCATTTAATTAGAAGAATGATATGAATTTATTCTCCAGTTAGAAGCCAATGAAAACATACATAAATGTTTATGTGTGTGCGCGCGTGTGTGTGTTTTAATGTTGTAGTAAATTTTCTCTCGAGTTTTGACCACGTACTGTTGTACGTATTCAGTGTCATCACTTAGTTAAACACATTTTAGGTTAAAGAAAATTCTAAATTCAGAGTTTAATCCTTATTTTTTCCCCGTACCGTCAAAATTTTTAGTTTATCAGTGTACTATATGACAAAGGCTAATTGGGGAAGCGTGATAGAATATCGGTAAAGTCTGTTGGCAGCTATAAGAAAAGCCTAAACCTGACATAATCTTAGCTGGTTGAAATTCAGAGTCATAATTTAACTGCTATGGATGCGTCATTCGAATGAACCATTATTCTGTCCATTCTCGATTGATATAATGACAATTAACCAAATGAGGAGAACAAGAAAGTTGGCTTTACACATGAACTTCAGCAAGATGAAGATCAAAATCGAAGACACAGAACTGGAGAAAGTAGACCACTACATCTACCTAGGACAACGAATCTCCATGAGATCCTCAAAAGAAGAAGAAATCAAGTGAAAAATCACCCTAGTATGGCCAGCCTTTGCCAGAGCAAGCTGGACCTTCAAGAACAAGAAGATCCCATTAATCCTAAAAAGAAGAGTATACAACCAATGCATCCTCCTAATAGTCACTTATGGAGCTGAAACATGGACCCTAACCAAGAGACAGATCTGCAAATTGAGAACCATGCAAGGTGCACATGAAAGAATTATGCAAAACATCATACGGAGAGACCGCAAGACAGCACAATACATCCAGGAGAAGACAGGAGTCAGGGACGACATAGAATCGATTAAAAAACTCAAATGGCGATTGGCTGGCTATGTTGCTAGAATGACAGACAACCGAAGGACATCACGACTCATTTGACTTATCAAAATCGTCCCGCAAGCCTATTCACTAATATAGTGACTGGGATCCTCACTGGGTGCCCTTCTACTCAGGTTGTGGCCCAAATTGAACTGAATGCACAGAATAATCATTATCTTGTATGATAATGAGAATTTATACAATAAAATTCACAAATGTTATTTTGTTAAGCTTTGCTTGGTCCGCCAAAAGGAAAAAATGATGACGAATAAGACTGGAGGAGTGTAGGGACGTAACCAGGTAAGGGCTTAGAGGAGCGAATTTAATTTGAGGCACCCCAAAAGCTTCATGAATAGTAATTCACCTACTCTCTACTAACATTATACAATAACAAAATATAAGAGGTGGCCCCTCCAAAAGCCCTCCCCAACCTGCCTAGGTCCTCAAATCTCTAGTTAGGCTTTTGAGATATCTCATAACTCAACAAGCTCACGGACCCTGGATTTTTAAAGGACTACCAACGGATATCCAGTTAAACCTTTGTGTACCCTCAGGGGCTGGTAGTCCCCAGATTGGAAATCAAAGGCATTAAATGTTGGAGGGGAGATGATCGAGGACCCAAGGCTTCCAGGTCCCCAAATCTCTACGCCCCTGGGAGACTGTTGTGATGAAAGATTTGGTAGCAGCTTGGGCTCTTCTTTCTTAGGTCAATGGTCTCCTAGTTTCGTGGTAGGATGTAGAAAATACGATTTGCTTTGGTAATATGGCTGAAAAATCTTGGTTTATTTAGTCCCAGAATAAAGAGCCCAAGACGTCAAAAAAAGGATAGTGTTACATCCTGTGTAATCGTCGAACAAAGAACAAGCTCTCTTCATTCCATTTCGTTCAATCACTTCCGACCGCACAGAAAACAAGAAAGGATGACATGAGAGGGAATTTTTTTCCTGAGATGCTGGCTACTCGCTTTATATACGTCTAATGGTCGAATTAATACAATCATTACATGTAATCAAGCCATGTAGCTAGCTTACGTGCATTGACATCATTCAAACACGTGTGGCACTGACGTGTTCATTGAACGCACCAACTTCTTTTAATATTATTATTATTATCATTATTATTATTATTGAATATTATCATTTTTCATGTAATAGTATGATAATACATGATATATATATATATAATATATATAAGATAGATATATTTATATATATATTACATATATAATATATATATAAATATATATATATATTACATATATAATATATATATATAAATATATATACGTTTCATATTCATTATATATAGATTATATATATTATACATGTATATTTATATATAGATATATATAAACATATACATATAAAATATATATATATATATTATATATATATAATATATAGTAATTTAATAATAATATGATAATATATAATGATAATAAATATTGTTATAATAGATATAATTAATATTAACAGATATTAAATTAAATATGTATTAAATTATTATCAGAATAATCATTCAATGTAATCAACAATAACAACTATTATTTTTGTTGAGCCATGTTGCTAAATGAATGAACTGTGTGTTGTTCCCGTGATCCAAAATGAAAGGGACTGCTTACTCAGTCTTCAAAATATCTGCTTTTCGATCGGATTTGGATACTGACCCCTGACACCAGTGGAGAATGTATGCGACTGTCTCATTCAAAAGGCCCTGTATAAATATCTATTGCCCTCTTTATCTTGCATTCGGCTGTCCGTAAAACACTGGAACATAGATTCAGATAGAGTGAAATTTAATAAAGATACCATGTTCACATTATTAAAACGATGTATGGAAAAAGGGTTCTTAGTGGCAGGTTTTGAGGAAATTTCATTTTGCATATTTGTTATTCAATATTAACTGAATGCCAGATAATCATAAATCTTTAAAATACTGGTTCAAGTCCTGTAGCTTGACATCAGTTGTTCGATATTTTAATCCGACCAAAGTTTGATGAAAACGTTTATTTCGCATTTACTGTTTGTTTCTATCAATTAATGGCACAGCTTCAATTCCCGAAGTCTCCGATTCATTATTCACCTATTTCTGCTAGCAATTCTTGAAAACTATGCACACAAAGGCCATAAAGAGACGAGTGAACTACCAATATGCTTCTAAGATTTCTATAACATTGCACAAAATGTGGCACTGCATAAACCTAATACCCAAGTCTGCCTTGGATAAGGCATCTGTGCCCTTACACTGACTACGGCTTCCTTGCTTGGGCTCCACATATCACATTTCTTACTCGACCCGTTTGCGAAATACGAAATAGACTTGGAGTTGAGAGGAACCAAGAGTGACGTCCCTCACTTCGCCGTCCTGTACTATTCTATCAATAGCTAGATTCTGGCAATTTCCCAGGGACAAACTGTCTCAGTCAGAGTTTGAACTCGTTTCGCCGTTACTATACCGTTACCGTTCTCTATAACGTTACCCACTCGTTCACACCGCACCTCCTTGACATGACTGCGTTTATTAGATTATGTCGGAAGGAAGGCTGTGAAGTGCTAATCTTCCACTGGGATTGGCAAAGTGTCTGTTATGTAATTCAACTCTGAAACCCAGGCAATTTATATAGATTTGAATATTGAGTGGGATTTCTTTCTTTTACTCATCTGACCGCAGGAGTGTTTATTCTTAGTTCTAATAACAACATGGAATGAACAAACGGTAAGACCTCTTGGACAGCAGTTCACTGCTTTAAAAACCTTTATCACTGATTTTTGACGAGAAAGAAGTAGATATATGAAAGAAATTAATTGTGATACTATCTGTAGCAAAAATAAAATTCCTTGAAAATTGTGTTAGATTTAGAAGAGGCTGTGCAGTTTCGTATTAACCATGATGCAATAGAGGCATAGGTCTTATGCCATGAGACTCTGAGGGGCCCAAGGCGGATTTAAGGGACCTTTTTTTATGTTCTTCTTCTTCTTCTTCTTCTTCTTCTTCTTCTTCTTCTTCTTCTTCTTCTTCTTCTTCTTCTTCTAGGCTCAGGTCTAGACCTTTTTGCGAATTCTAGATGAATATTTAAAAATTTTAGATGAATATCGGGAAGTTTCAGATACTTTTAGATGAATATCCAAAAATTCAAGGTATTTTCACATGAATATCTAGAAATTTTAGATGAATATTACTGATTTCTAAAAAATATCTAAAAGTTAAAAAAAAAAAATATCTCATTCGAAAATATGTCTGGATGTAAGATATCTATAAACAATTTTTTTCACATCCAAACGCATCAAAAAATACTCAGGTTTGGATGTGAAATATCCGAAGTGGCAACACTGTGCTTCGATCCCAATAGAATTCAGTCGGCTTTCATCGCAGCCGCCCAGACCGTCAGTCTATGGCCGTAAATAAACAGCGCAGGTTTGAAAATAAGGATAAGCTCTCATGAGATTCGAACTCACATCACCGAGAGATCAACTGTTATTAGCAATCTGTAACTTCTACTTACGGTCGTAGACTGACGGTCTGAATGGTTGCGATGAAGAGAAAATTAATTCAGATGAATTAAATTCTAGTCATAATCACTAATGGTTGTGATTCTTTGTCTTATGAAAAGCAAAAGGAAGAGAATTTTTTCATCTGCGACAAAAAAAAGATTGCTTTGGTATTGTACTTTAGATGGTCGCCCAGGGCGCAAAGATCCTTGGGGCACACTCTAAAGTGAATAATATAACCCAGGGGCTATATTTAAAGTGTCGCCCCGGGTGCACGCAGAAAAATATTTTCGCGTTAGTTTGACTGCAAAAAAGTGCTAATTATTTTCAATTGCCAAAAAAAAAAAAAGAAAAAAAGACACATCAAATAGATGCTACGAAACAAGCAAAAAATGGCCAAAATATTTGATTTCACCCGTGCTAAATTAGTCCTTTTTCGCACTGCCCAAATAGTAAACACGCTGTATTTAGCGCGGAAAGAAACCCGCTAAATTGGCAACATTGGGCGTGGAATCCTTGCACCGACCCTGAGTGTCGATGAATAGACGTCCAAGACACAAGGAGGGAGATGTTAGTAGTGAGGGTTAAAATGAGAGAAAAGTGGTGTTTGTGATAGAGGAAAAATAAAGAGAAGTATGGTGTTAGTGCAGTTGCTCTTAACCTGTGGTGCATGCACCCCAAGTGGTGTGTAAGGTATTGGGTGGGACAGAGGGTGGCAAACAAACTTATTTCGCTTTATTGCTGATGTATACAACTTCTGAAAGGTTTCAAATGGTTTATTTAGTAATATACAGATTCCAAATTTTGACATCTGCTAAATTTTAACATTTTGTTATTTATGCTTTTTAATATCAACTTTTGACTTTTTATATTTGATTTCTGAGCCTCAAGATTAAGGAGGGCGAAAAAGGTTTTTGAAATTTCGAAGGGGCGCTAACCTTATAAAAAGGTCAAGAACTGCAGTGTCAGTGAGAGGGAAAAAAGAGAAGAAGCATTGTGTCGGGGAGGAGATGGGGTGCTATTTGAAAACGCCCCGGGCCCTCAGTGGAGGTTGGCCAAAAAGCTTTTATAAATTATAGTTCATCTGCAACATTTTTACTGGCACTTTACAATAACAAAGATATATTTGTAGGCACATTAATTGCATAAATAATAATTCAGCCCTTGGGGTTATTTCACCCGTTAAATGATAGTGCATGTCTTTTTATTGAACGTTCTCCTTTGTTCATTATGCCTCACTAGATGTTGAAGGGGACGCCCTGCCCTCAAAGAGCTAAACTT
This sequence comes from Thysanoteuthis rhombus, assembly GCA_963457665.1. Lineage (NCBI taxonomy): Eukaryota > Metazoa > Mollusca > Cephalopoda > Oegopsida > Thysanoteuthidae > Thysanoteuthis > Thysanoteuthis major. The sequence continues at coordinate 24,874,755 of OY735210.1, read as the reverse complement.
CCCTCAAGAAACCCCAAATATCTGACAATGCCAAATGAAAAGGAGAAGCTTGGTTGAGCATTCTTCCCTCGTAATAACGGCAGCGCAGTTAATGTTATAATGCGGATAAATGGTGGACCCCTTAATATTATTTTAGCAACAAAATATGTCCATCCCCGAAATGGCTGAAAAAAAAAATTGTTTATTCTGGTTTTGCTGTAACGTGGTTGGCAACAACCGCGTTATAAAGAGGGATGCCTGTAGAGCAAAGAAAAAGGGAGAGGCATAGTGGCGGTTCGAGGAGAAAAGGGAAAGGTATGGTGGTTGTGTAGAGTTAAAAAAGGAGAAAGGGTGAGAGAAACGATCGTAGTGCGAGAGGTAAAAGGAGGAACGTAGAGCAGGAAATTGTGGGCAGGTTGCCATTTTGGCCATTTTATGGCCGAATTTGATATGTCTGGCCTTTATGAAGGGCGTTTGGCCATGAACCATATAGTCAGGTCATATCTAAATTTTGGGCCATTTTGACTTTGTTATAGTTATATTTTCAATAAATTTCAAATTTTGGAGTTTACTTTATTACAATGTTTCATAAACAATAATTCGATCATTTTTGATACTACTATTAACTTTCATCTTTTTTGCTTTTTTATCGCAACTTAAATTCTCAGGCCGTCATCGTAGAGTGGCAATAAAAAAAACATTAGTAAAAAAATTAAGGTGAAATCGAATAGTGGAATTACGTGGAGAAAATATATAAATGATTTACGAAACTTCAGTTGATGAAATTAAATGATTTGGTAGTTGGCCATTTCTGAGATCTTTTTGGCCAGGAACGTCTTCAACTATCTGGCAACCCTGATTCAGAGGAGCTAGACAAATTAAAGAGTTCCTTGTGTTCATGAACTGTGGGTCCACCAAGAAATGGGCCAATCCCTGCAACTAGTCATTCGATGTGTTTGACCAGGGTGAGTGGCCAATCCCTAAGTTAAGTTGTTACGCAGGAATAGGCAGCCAAGGCAGAAAGGTCACTCTTCTTTATTTCTCTTAGAGTAATTTTCTTTTTCTTTTCTTTTTCTTTTCAAATTCTCTAAGGAAACCACTTCTACACTTCAGCACCTTCGATGAAAAGATAGATGGGAGGTTAGATGAGTATATATTGAAGAGGATGGTCGGTGGGGAAAACTGCAGGTAGGGTTTGCAAGGACTTCAGGATAATTAAAACAGGGATGGTCTCCACAGTATATATATATATATATATATATATATATATATATATATATATATATATATATATATGTGTGTGTGTGTGTGTGTGTGTGTGTTTGTGTGCGTGCGCGCAGGTATCCCCCAGTTTTTGAATTTTTTCCATTGGAACGATTTACTTTCGAGGAGTGGGGGAAACCTGGACACACACACACACACACACACACACACACACACACACACACATATTTATGTAAGAAAGAAAGAAAGACAGAAAGGGAGAAACATACAGATATGAGCCAAAACATGATAACCTACGACATGTGGAATGGAAAGAATGGTTGATACTCGCATATATCAGGTTCAGAGGCATACATGCAGTCTCAGGTTCTCGATTTTAATCTTTTGAATGCTGCAGTTCGTGTAAAAGAATGATTTGAGTGACTTTATCAGATTGTTATGGATAGAAGATCATGTCAGAGCATTGTCGAAACTGCACAATTTTGGGGGTGCTCGCATTCAGTTGTGGTAAGGAGGAAAAATCACCAACCGCCTATAAAGCATTGGGCGACCAAGACCTCCCAATGCGAAAAGTGAATGGTGGCTTTCCCACCATGTACGTGTCAAAAGAACGGCTACTGTATCAAAGGTTCCAGATAGTTCTAATCAAAGTAAAGGACAGGATACATCGCAGCACACAACACATCTATTCTTCTTTCGTATGAGGGCGTGTAACCACTGGCCAATCATAGTAACTATGCTAACTAATGTCCATTGCCGAAAGTGTTTTTCAATGGGTATGCGAACCTAGGTATTGGACTTTGTATTTTTGGAAGAACGTGGCCTGGTCCAATGAATCTTACCTTTCCCTTGATAAAAATGGATAGCTGGGTACATGTGCATCGTTATCCTGGGGAAGCGATGACATCGGGATAGTATTGGAAAGCAACAATCTGTTAGAGGCAGTGCGATGATTTGGGCAACGTTATGCTGGGAAACAATATCATTCACTTGGGACGTACTTCGTCAGGTACCACCTACCCCAACATCATTGAAAACAAGGTACAACCCTCCACGGGCACAGTCTTCTACGATGACTGGCATCTTGCAACAGGACAATACACCCTGTCGCATTTCACCTGTTGTATAAGAAGGGCTTCAAAAAATAAAGACCTTTGTGTTATCCTGACCACCTAACTCCCCAGATCTCAATCCCATTGAGCACTTGTGAGAGAAGTTGGACTCACAAGTTTGTTCCATGTATATTACAGAAGTTAAAAGACCATCTTTCAACATCCTGGTACTAGATCTCAGCAGAAACCATTAGAAGTTTAGTAGACTTCATTTCTGATAGGGTTAGCGTCCTTTAGTGGACACACAGAGGACCAAAACATTATCAGGTAATGCTGATGTCCTTTTGATTGGCTGGTTCAAATACACCACGTGATTGACTGTTTTGGGTCTGTTACATTTGTTAAGGGAGATAACTATTAAATGCTAATTGTAGAGTAGCCTCTTACGTCGAACATAGACAATAAAAGGCAGAACAAGATAATATCTTTGTTATTTTCAAATACAATTGCAAATTGATTTAAACACACACACACATATGTATGTGATTACGAATTGCGTTACATTATACTGAAACTTTATTTGAAATGATCTCCCATTATTAGACGTTGAATGTATCATTTGGCCTAGACAATATAAATAGAATAAACAATAAAAAATGAGGCTACTGCGGTAATCGATTTGATTATCATGTATTTATCTCTTGATAATGTTATATGTATACTAGAAACCATCAATCATAGACCATCTCTAACATTTTCAAAAAAGGTTTCTTCCGTTTTTAAGTTGGGCTGATTAGCTGCATCGCACGTACATGTTACAGCAATGGAACTAGAAGGCTAAAATTTTAAAAAATACTCCTTATCATGTCTAAAAAAATGTTGTGCTTTTTTGTTTTCGAAAATTCAGATCTTTTCAGTGATCACCACCCAATAAAAGAAGCAACTTGTTCATTGATCATCCCTTTTACCAGGTTTTGAATTGATAATCCCTTAACACGGCATATTACCGAGAGACGTGGGTCACATGACGTTTTCTACTGAGTGACTAACCTGGCCTTTTTACTAAATTAGTTTAGTCAGGCAAAAAATCATAATTTGATTAACTCCGGTAATCGGGCGGGTACCTGTGCTTTCAGCGTGATGTAACTGTAAGCCTGAATCTACTGAAATAAAACATGGTCAGCACACCAGGTACACTTTACACAACCATCCTACCCACGTAGAAAGGAAGACGTCCACCAGACGTACAGCATCCTCCAGCGTGATCGCCAAAATCAGTGCTAGATCAGACTTGCAGAAAGAATTTAACTTCGTGCTGATGTCAGTGACTGCAGACATTTCTACCAACCATTCAAAGCTGTTATTAATTAGAAACAATCAATCACAACTGTCAACAAAAATCTATGTAGATTTCTTCAGTTTTGAGTGATTCCGACTGGCTGACTGACTGACTGACTGGCTGGCTAGCTGTCTATGTATGTGTCTCGCGTACTGTCTGCATGAAAGAAGCAGAAGGACTGAGAATTTAAACATTCACTCCTTATCATGGTCAGGAAAAATGTTTTTTACCCCCCAACCCCCATTTTTAGTGGAGGGTCCAACTTACAATGTAAGATTCCGTTAAATCTTTGATTGTTCCGGGCAGTGTTCGCGCTAGTTTTTCTTTTGAAAAATCGGATTTTTTTTAGTGATCACCACTCAACAAAATGCGAGAGAAGTTATTCATTGATCATCCTTTTTCTCAATACACCCCTCGACACAGGATGCGACAGTTTCTAATTGGTGACTAACCAGACTTGTTTTGAATAGTAGTTGTTTTCATCTTTATTGTTAATCCATAGCCAAGATTATTAAAGTGTCATTCATGTCAGACGAACTTCCAAGAATACAGAATACGAGTTCAAATCTCGTCCGAAGCTTATTCTTTATTCTTTATCTATGCTGCTTACTCAACGGTTGTAGAATGTGAAATCGATCTGAGATTAAGAAAAAAAACAACGATGAAGATAATTAGAGAAACTTGATTAATCGGACAACTCACCCATTTTTCATTTCATAACTATCGCGTTGAATAGACGAGATGAGAATTTGGGTTGAAAGCAGTTATTTGGTCTTTGTATTAAGGACGGCTGTTTAGCTCAATGGTAAGAGCATCACTATATATATATATATATATATATATATATATATATATGTGTGTGTGTGTGTGTTACGTCTGTTGTTATACTCATTGGTCATTATTATCATAACTGTTTTGTTTTTACACTCCCGAAACGGTTACATGGTAAACAACTGATGATCCCAACGAGAAGAATTCACCATGATTTGAACTTCTGTATAAAACATGAAAAACTGAAGGGAATAAACATTAACATATCCTGGGAAAAATTAGCGATGGAATGACAAATTTTTGAAGAAAAGTTTTTTTGATATTTATATTTGTCATTTCACATATGAAAGTTGTAGAACGACATCACGTTAAAGTAGCTACCTACCGATCGCAAGTTCAATTCCTGCAGCGGACCATCTTGTTTGATTGTCTTTTCCTATATCCATTTCTTGTTCATATGTATATGTATGAAATAAGTAACCGTTTGTTCTTTAACCCCCCTCTCTCTCTCTCTCTCTCTCTCTCTCTCTCTCTCTATATATATATATATATATATATATATATATATATATATTTGTAAGTCCATCCGTTTTCCTAAAGGCAGAAACTAGGGAACGGATCTCGAAGTTTTCAGTGAACTTTGGATAGACATTCAAGTGTGGCTACACTGGAAGATGGACAATCAGAGATCGATGCTGGAAAATTACAAAGTTGGGCATCCTGATGTAGCAACGAGAAGGGCAATGGCATTGCTAATGAAGACAAGAAGAAATTTCTGCTCTCTCTCTCTCTCTCTCTCTTTCTCTCTCTCTCTCTCTCAGTGGGGGCTCCAAGATGGACTTGCGACCCTTTGCAGCCGTTCGTTGGCAAAAGATGAACGAATGGGGTGTTCTCATCCGCCAAGAGATAAATTGAGATGTAAAAAGAGGTTGGTTTGGAAGCAACACGAAAGTAAGTTGTTCTTGTATAAATGTATGTAAATTACGTAACTTTTGTTTGTCATTTGACATGACAGTTGTTGCTTTGTTTTGGTCCACAAATACATGTACGCATGTGACGTCATTTGTCTTTTGTGTTGTCTTTGTTACTCCGAACCGAGGCCACGTAAGTACCAGATTGGTAGAAGAAGGACGAAAAAATTACTCACTCATTCATCTCTCATTCTCTTCATATATATATATACATATATATATATATATATATATATATATATATATATATATATATGGAAAGAAAGCTAGAAGGAAGTGATGATGTTTTTAGTTCCATTCTAGCGTAGTCGCCTTTGTTATCATACGTGAATTCAATCAATTGTTAATGATGAAAATCGTACGCATATATGTGTGTGCGTGTGTGTGTTTGTAAGGACAGGTTTTGATTTAGTACGGTTAAGGTATTGTTGTACAAATTAATGTAACTATATGTTAACTGAAAGAAAAGAAAAAGAATTACATTAGATTATGAGAACTTGAGCCGTGCGGTTTTGAACAGGATAGAATAGTTTGGAACGAATTAACCACATTTATCAAAGTATACCCTTATAGCAATTGGGTCTATTCCCATTTTGCCAATAGTATGTATATGATTTGATTAGACAGTTTATATGGCTGGCTTCTTGATATGCTACTGGTAAATACCGGTGCCGGACGAAATATGTTTTCTAATGAAATGTCTCTTCAATTATTATATTCTGTCGGACATAAACCGTCCAATCTAATGATATACATACTTTTGGCAAGCCACACACACACACACACACACACACATATATATATATATATAAGTATATATTTAGAGAGATTAGCGACTTGAGAGTGCTATTCCAGACACCTACTGTCCAAGAGTATCGTTAGCACAGTTGGTAGAACAGGTTCACGTTAAGACTGCTTCCCGGAGGACGTGAAGTGACAAACAAAAAAAAAGATAAAGTTTTTTAATGTTTAATGCTGTAAAGCTTTATAGACTATATACGTGTGTGTGTGTTTGTGAGTGTACGCACCTCACATCCACACAATAAACATATGCGTGTGTGTGTGTGTAGCAATTACAAGGACTTCTGTTACAATCCATGAGATATAATTCAGATACGTTACTTATATAATATCAACATGAGATTATTCTTTCCCTAAAGCTTGACTGAAGTTTTATTTTCAACCACTTCAGGTCACGACAGATCAATTTTTGCCTTATCGTCTTTCCCTGATCCAATTAAACCTGAGATGCTCCTCGGCAAATGTACGAAACTATTTATTTATTTGTGTCATTCAATGTCCGTCTGTGGCAGAGGGATAAAATTTCCGAGAACTGGAGAATTCGCTTCTCTATTCAAAAACAAAAGCAAAAACAAACTAACAAAAACCGAAAAAACAAAAACAAAACCCAGATCTGATTAGTTTCTTAATAGAAAATAACATGTGGACAACGTCTTTTGGCAGCATTCTGTGTTAGGGTGATCAATGAATAAGTTACTTCTTTTGTTTCTCATCATTAGCATTTCCGAGTTTTCAAAAAAATTAGCATGAACGCCACTTGACACAAACTATAAGACCGATTTAGCATAAACTTACATTGTGAATTGAACAATTGAACCAGTGAAATCTATTTTTTGTGGATTAGGAAAGAAAAGAAAAATGTTTGCTGACATGATAATTGATGAAAAATTAAATTTTTAGCCCTCTAGATTCATCTGACGGCCTGTGTGCGCGATACATACATAGATACCAAGTAGCTAGATCCACTTAAAAACTGAAGAAACCTATGTTGATGTTGACAGTTTTGGTTGACCGTCTGTTTCAATGTTGCTGTTTGGAAAATCGCTGTCCCTAGTTAATGGTAAGGAAATGGTTGCCTTGGAGATCTCTTTCAGTTGAAACATATCTTATTAAGCAAAAAAGTAGTTTCCCTCTTATGTATAAGTTGTAGTTATTTACTAAGCTGAGTTTAGTCTGGCACATGACTTCTATAGTGGGACACCAAGTGACAATCGAACTCACTCTACTTGTGGAACGTTTAGCGAAACAACCTGCATATCATTACATTCTGGTGGATATTCTCTTCTTTCTATTCAAGTATACTTCATCATGACATCAGGACAATGGCCCCTGGAACGATTACCCTCGTCTAACAACTGCCTCCTGGATAACTGTCCTCTAGATAAATTACTCTTGACAATTACCCCAGGACAATTTTTTCGTAGGTGCAATCATGTACTCGACCAATTACTTTATTTCCGAAAGCTTAAATTTTGATTTACAGTTTTTATGCTTTCGCCGGGGGACAATTATCCAGGAAGCAGCTGTCTTCGATCCCATCAATACAGAAATACATCCGAGCTCAGTATGGCACATGAAGCTTATTGAAGCTTCCATGGTGTCTGGTGTGAGTTGGTGCTAGAGCTCAGGTGAGAAACCATTTCGAACACTGATTTTCAAGGCCTGTAAGCCATCTTCATTTTTGGGATTGACGTAACACAATTTTCATTCCTCTTTTCTTTCCGTTTGGCTTTGTGCTTTGCTAAGCCGAGATTCGATCTAGGGACATTCTGATAAAGAGTTTGCATTGTTAGCTTATAAATTGAGAGAGAGAGAGAGAGAGAGAGAGAGAGAAAAGAAAGAAAGAAAGAAAGAGAGAGAGAGAGAGAGAGAGAGAGAGAGAGAGAGAGAGATTAACTAAACTCTGCTTAGGCCGAGACTGCATCATAACAATGAAGCACACAGTGGGAATCAATCTCATTATACTTGCTTATGGCTTACCTATTTTCCATTAGAGCCAGTGATCTCTGTTCGATTACAAGTGAAAGACAGGATTCCGATGAACGATTTTCAAGAGCGACAGGCCCTCATCACCAGTAAGGTCGGCGCACACAATTTTCCTACCGCCTTCCCTCCCATTTGACCTTGTACCAAACTAAGTAAACATCAGTTTCCAAAGAAAATATTTTCACACCGATGTTAGTCGTTTTCTCAGAAAGTGTGGAGTGAAAATCAGGTTTTTATTAAATTTCCCAAAATTCTAGTGCTAGAATCCAGTCAAATATGCCAAAATTGAGATAAAAATTGATTTTGGGTGGTTGCCACCTCTTTTGTCCTGGCAACATACCTGAACATGACTGGTGTACTCAAACTACCAAACACAAAATAAGGGACCAATTTAGGATAAGTTAACATTTTAAATTGAACCCACAGTTGCCAGGACAGAAGAGGTAGTAACTACTAAGCATTAATTTGAATTCCAATTTTGACATATTTGTCAGGTCTTAAACACCACACTTTTTTCGTTTAAAGTTTTCATTCCACTCTAGAAAAATATTGCATTGAAATCACACCGAAAACGGCGGTTCTCGTCTGATCAACAAGATAAGGTGTGTCGAAACTGGTTGGTACTTAGATGAGTGACTGGCCAAAAAGCAAAGTTGTTTCCTGTGTCGCATGACACGTGAGCCAATGATTTTTGTCTCTATTTCTTGAGAGAGCCTTGAGGACTAAATCATTGTAACCACAATATAGCAAATACCAAACACTTTTTTGACACTCTTTTTATAACGTATTGCAAAATATAAATATATATTTGAAGGTTTCGTTTTGGTTATAATGGAAAGAACATAGCATAAAGTTAGTCGTAAAAGATGAAAATATACTTTTGGACACTCACAGTGTATGTCTGGGCGATTGAAGACCCTGTCTACGTTTTTGTCTAAAATTACTCCATTTAATTGGTGTTGACTGATGTGTCATCAGAGATAAGGAACTCAATTTAAAAAAAAATAATTCAAAAATAGAATGTACCTCAAAGATATTTAATGCAAAAAAAAAATAGTTGACTGGATTTTGCAAAAACGTTACTTTCTTTACTCTGGAAATATAGTGAAAAATACATTTATTTATCATAGGTGTTGTTTTGCCGATGAACAGAGTTCAAAGGTCAGTTTTTATGTTATCTGCTTTCATCCTTTCACAGAGCGACGTATTTACAGTTTATTTTGAATTGCTTGTGATAAATATGGATGACTGGAACCGAAAAATAAAACAACCCAGTACGTACTCATATCTGAATGAGTTTATTTCTCAAAAGGGTAATTTGTGTGAAAGATTTGTGGATATATTTTTCAAAGTCAGTCAATCATCACTTTTCATTCATTTTCGTGAAAAATGGCTAGAACTGTTAGTTTTTTTAAATCTTAATTTTTAAATCGCTAAAACAACCCGGTGTTTAAGAATATGAAAATTAAAAAAAAAAAGAAAGAAATGTCATAAAATGATCTCTTGAGTTATAGATCAGTCAAGAATAAATGAAAGGCTGTGGAAACTCTAAACTAAATGAAAACCAATCAGATTTATCAAATAAGGTTTGTAAACACGTTAACTTGTTGAGGTTGAACAAGTAATGAGGTCCAAGTAGAAACGCAAGGAAAGATAATCCTTACACTTTGCCAGACTCCCATTAGAAAACTATGGTAAAGAAGTCTCCAAGTCATCAAAATGCATTCTTTTTGCATATTTAAGGTTAGAGTGAGGAAAAAAAACAGCCTGAAATCAGATCATAGATGCATCAGATCTTTTCTTGTGTGAACATCTAGTAAGGAAAATATTGCTATTTCTAGTTTCAAGTTAATGTCTAAAATTGAGTCAAAAACATCTTAAAACGGCTAGAAATATCCAAAATCCAAGAAATATATTACAAATTATTGATAAATTGAATGTGACTCTAATCGCCAACATTCCTTTTATTAAAATATTACTTAATTTATCATAAATGTCACTTATTTTATGGCTATAAATTGAATGCAAAATATTACTTGATTTATATAATTCTAAATAGCTATTTCTGACATTTAAGCATCGAAATACATGGATTTAATTGGAAAACTATATTGACAACACTGAACAAGGGACGTAAGTTGCAATGCCTAAAATGATAGCACTGATCGAAGGACGTAACGAACATTTCTGTATGTCCGTCATCGATGGCAATCAATGCTAGAGGTACATGTGCATCTAAAAGCAAGAAAAAAAACTGTATCGTAAGGAATGAGGCTGAATGAAATAGGGTACCACCGACAGAAAGAAAAATTCAGTCATGTTGGCGCCATTTCGTGATCACGTGATCTGACTAAAATATGGCGGCAATAATATTTTTGTTGACATGAGTGAGTCAATCATTTTAGTATCTCGAGTCTCCTCGTTCGTTAACGATTACCAATGAAGGTGGCGCTCCGGAAGCTGACTCTTAGGTCGCGTTCACAGCAGCTCCCTATTGCTCGTGTTGGCCTGAGTGTTTACTCTGTCATATGTCTAAATGTAGCCGTCTAGGCCATCGCCCAGTCATCGTACAAGCCTTGTTTTTTTTTCTCTCTCTTTCTTTCTTTATTTCTTACTCATTCATTCATTTATTCATTCATTCATTCATCTATTCATTTATTTATTCATTGAGTTGATGCAAAAATTCCCGGCGTCGTCTTTTGCACAGTGTTAGTAAAATACCAGAAATCTAGAGGCGGATCCAGGATTTAGAGCAGGGAGTGAGACTCCAAAATATTAAAAGTATAAAAAAACAAAAAAACAAAAAGCAAAACAACTTTTTAGGTTAATAATAACTTAGGTATATGTAAAGACAGGGGACCGAATTATTATTTAGATAAAGGTGATTAGCTTCAGTATGTGGTACAAAGTCTCTCCATAAAAACAATAAATGAATAGCTTTAAGGAATGACCCACTAGATTGGGAAACAAATAATAATAATAATAATAATAATAATAATAATAATAATAATTATAATAATAATAATAATACAACACAAGATAGGAACCTGAGCAATAATAGGGAAGGGAAACCCAACTGGGAGAGAAGGTTACAAAGGCAGATCTCCCAACTACAGAGAGACGAAGTACTGCTTAGAAATACACCACACACAGACAGACCACGCGTAAGACTTTATAACAAATACAAGGTAGCGCAAAAAGGCATCGCAACTGTAGTCGAAGAGTTACACCAGAAAAGACTAGCTAAAGAGGCAAGACTAAAAAGATACAGACTAAGAACGGCCCAATACACACAAAACTGCACATTCCAAAACAATGAGAAAAAGTTTTACCAAGATTTAAATGGGGAAAGAAGGCAGGACATAAAACCAGATGCCACAGAGGCCAAGAACTATTGGAATAGCATATGGGGGCACCCAAAAAGACACAATGTAACACCGCAATGGTTAGGAAACATGAGAAAAGAACTAGAAGATATAGACAAGGGAGAACCAATAGTACTGAATGAAACCACATTGAAACATACTCTTAGGAAAGTAGCCAACTGGAAAGCACCGGGTCCCGACGGGATCCATGGGTATTGGTTCAAAAAGTTCACCACGTTACACGGCAGACTCACTCACCTACTCCAAAATTGTCTAAATGAAGGCAAAGCACCAGAATGGATGACTAAAGGCAGAACCACCCTCATCCAAAAAGACCCGGGAAAGGGGAACATAGCAAGCAACTATAGACCAATCACTTGCCTACCACTTATGTGGAAAATCCTGACCGGGCAAATAGCAGAGAGAATATACATGTCAATGGATAGAAGGGGGCTACTACCAGAAGAACAGAAAGGGTGTAGGATAGGAACCAAAGGGGCAAACGATTTACTCTACATAGACCAGATGATCTTAAAAGAAGTAAGGAAAAGGAGAAAGAATATCGCAATGGGATGGATAGATTACAAAAAGGCATACGATATGATTCCACATAGCTGGATACTCGAATGCCTTAGAATGTTCAAAATTAGCGAACCGGTGGTTAAATTCATTGGTAATTCAATGGAAGACTGGAAAGTAGATTTGACAGCCGCAGGGGACAAACTAGCCGAGGTAGGGATAAAAAGGGGAATCTTCCAAGGAGACTCGTTGTCCCCACTATTATTTGTTCTAACAATGATACCGCTTAACAGAATCCTGAAAAACAGCAAAGGATACCACTTCTCTAAAACAAAAGGAAAGGTCAACCACTTAATGTACATGGACGATATTAAATTGTTTGCAAAAAACAGGTGAGAGCTTGAGACTCTGTTCAACGAAGTAAGGGAATATAGTGCGGACATAGGAATGGAGTTTGGGATAGAAAAATGCGCAATCATGGTGATGCATAAAGGAAGGCTTTCAATGACTGAGGGAATTGAACTTCCGGACAACAACAAGATTAGGGCATTGACTGCACAAGACCGATACAAGTACCTAGGTGTCCTTGAATGTGACACGATAAAACGGGAAGAGATGAAGGAGAAAATTAAGAGAGAATACCTCAGAGGGATAAGGAAAATATTAGAAACCAAATTAAATAGCAGAAATCTAATAAAAGGAATGAACACCTGGGCTGTGTCAGTAGTTAGGTATACAGGACCATTCCTAGGATGGACAAAGGAAGAGCTCCAATCAATGGATAGGCGAACAAGGAAACTTATGACGATGCATAAAGCATTACACCCTAGGGATGATACAGATAGGCTATACGTTAAGAGAAAAGAAGGTGGTAGGGGGCTCATCAGCATAGAAGATTGTGTCCAGAGAGCTAAAGTAGTCCTAGATAGATATGTGCAAACAAATAGTGAAGAAATCATAAAGAGCGCGAGGGATAGTGCAACAAATAATAAAGTAGAAAACAATGGAACAGTACAGCAAACTAGAAAAGAAAAGTGGGAAGGGAAAAAATTGTACGGCGAGTTTAAAAGACATATAAAAGATATAGCAGACGAGAAATCATGGACGTGGTTACGAAAGGGAAACCTTAAGAGAGAAACAGAATCGCTCATCATGGCAGCCCAAAACAAAAGCATAAGGACAAACTACATAAAAGCAAAAATCGACAGAACACAGACAAACAGCAAATGCCGCATGTGCGGTGAAAGAGATGAGACAGTAAACCACATAACTAGTGAATGTAGTCAACTCGCCCAGAAGGAGTATAAGCATAGACACGATAGAGTAGCAACGATGATACACTGGGAACTAAGTAAACAAATGGGATTCAACCATGGGGAAAAGTGGTATCAGCACAAGCCAGAGGCAGTTTTGGAGAATGACAACCACAAACTACTGTGGGACTTTGACATCAAAACTGACCACCTCATCCAGGCAAGAAGGCCGGACTTAGTAATAGTAGACAAAAAAAGGAAGGCCTGCCAAATACTAGACGTTGCTGTACCTGCAGACCATAGAGTAAAAAAGAAGGAGGGTGAAAAAAGGGAAAAATACCAGGACCTAGCAAGGGAGTTAAAGAAAATGTGGAACATGAAAACCAGGGTAGTACCGGTCATAGTGGGAGCACTAGGAACTGTCCCCAAAACGCTGAGGGAGAGACTGGAAGAGATCGGGATTAGGGGGAGGATAGAGACCGTACAGACCACAGCACTGCTGGGAACTGCACGGATACTGAGGAAGGTGCTAGAGATATAAGGACTGCAACGAATCGTAGCTCTGTCATGATATGCGAAAGAGAGAGGAGACGTTAGCTGAAGACCTGAGGAGACTTATTGTCACTCAGCCTTCAGCGATAACCACTGGGCAACCGGTGTGAAACTGTAAATCGCAGAATTACTGCGACCTATGAGTACTAGGAGAGGAGGGCTGGAGACTTGAGGAGACTTGCTGTCACTCAAACTCCAGCGGTTACCACCAGGCAACTGGTGTGAGATTCCAAATTGGTCTGTTGTTTCTTGGAGCTGCACGTGGGTAAGTGGAATTAAATTTATAATTCATAGTTTAAAATTAATAACTCTCCACCCCCCCACCGAGATAAGAGGTGTCTTATGGGAAAGTAATGCCTAGCTACCCCCCTCCCCCCCGAGTATGAATGAATGGAGTCTGTCCACCACTGACCGTTAGGACCCCTCAGTAGATATAGGCTGGCAGGGGGAAATCCAGCGTGGGAGAAGAACCCAGATCGCTCGACTGGATTTTTGTTACATTTTTTGGCAAAAAAAGACAAGTTTCCTGCGACCACACCGAACAAGATAACGGACTAGTAGGACCCCCTTGAAACTCTAGTTCGAAAAGATAAGCCCTTGTTGTTTTTTCGATTTGATTCGATTTTTTTTTGTTCCGATTTTTTTGTTGTTTGTCTCGATTTTGTATTTTTTTCTTTCCCTTCATGGCCGACGAGGCCAGGAGGGCCTTGTTTGCTTCCCCCGATAAGGGGGAGGGCGGGGGCACATCCACACCCCCTAAAATAGGGAAAAAAAACAAAAAAAAACAAGAAAAAATGTCTACAACACAGACAAACAGTCCAGTTAAAAAGAATACAGACATGAAAAAATCCCCCGTCCATGAAGGGAGGGGGGAAAATACAGACTCGCCGATTCCGGCGGGACAACAACAGCAACAAGAAAAGACAAGTGGGGACTCTCCTAACGTTTGGTCATCCCCTCCCGTAATAAATACAGTCAATGTGGCGGAATTCGTCAAGCGTTGCCAGACATACAGTCACCTTGTAAAAGAGGACGGCTTACTGGTGGACTTGGTCGAATTGAAAGACATTGAGAAAAAAATGGTGTCCGTCTTTTTGGTCGACAAGAAGTCAAACCGAATTGTCCGATCAAACAAAGACATAGTGTTGAAAGCACTGGCTAGCTTAGGAATCAAAGCCAAACAAGTTGTTAAAGGCGATGGCTTTGCGATGTGGGACGTACTATTGCCCACTGAACAGGACTGTTCAGATCTCCTGCGCCGAGAGCTCCAAACGAAGGAGCATTACATTCGTGTTGAGTATCTCGGCCGGAGAAGGACCCGGGTAATAGCACATGAGGTGCCCAGCTTCGTACTCGGGGAACATATCGGGGCTTTTCTCCTGAAATATGGAGAAATTGTCTCGGTTGACTCCGAGGCGATGCGTGGGGAGTGGCGTTTTGATCTTATGATCGACAGGAAGGCGTTCCTGGCCATTCCCAACTATTTGGACATAGGTGGTCGGAGGCGACTGCCTCTTATCGTAAAAGGTAGGAGGCCAGTCTGCTGGATATGCGGGGAGGCCGGTCACCTCGCCGCTATCTGCAAAAAGAAACCGTCCAGCCTGACGCAAGACCCTTCCCACTCAGTTTCTGTGACCGCCCAAAAGGAGGCTCCCGTAGTCTCGCCTACTGCCATGACTGGAGGAATCCAGTCAGATGCCGGGAGAGGTAAAAGTCTCCCCTCACCTAAACCGTCGACTCCGTCACCAAAGGTGGTGGCACAAAAAGAGAAGACGGAGGGGGAGTGGCAGGTAGTAGGTCGTAGTGGGAAGAAGGCCCAAATAGAAGCACCCCTGTTGCCACATATCCTAAAGCGAACCGACACCGACAGTCCCCAAGGAGAGACCCCGCAGTCTTATGCGGAACGGGCTAGAGTGGGGGGTTACGCTAGTCCAGGACGAATAGGGAAGGAAAAGGCGGCGGCACTTCTTCAACAACTAAAGTCCAGGCAGCCAGCAGGGAGGGTTACCCCTCCGCCCTCCCCGAAAACATTACAAAGTCCACCGATAAAAAATTCATCCACAGAAAAAACAAAACTAACGGTATTGGAAAAAAAATCTACCCCCCTGAAAACTCCTGAAAAACAAATACCATCCCCTACACCACCATTACCGCCCACATCACCACTACCTCCGCCGCCGCCTCCGCCGTTGATTATGATTCCTCCCTCTACAACAACAACACCAGCAGCCACACCAAAACCTTCTCCTAAAAAAACACCAGCAGCCACACCAACCTCCAAATTAACTCCATCACCAGCAACAACAGCAGCAACAACAACAACACCCATGTCACCCACACAATCGGCCTCACAAAAGAGGCCGAGAAGCCCAGCCGGGGGCGATACCGGCGAACCAACAACAAAAAAAGAAAAAAAAATCAGGCACAAGAGAGGGGTCCACATCTGCCGTGTCGACCCGGACATTCTCGACAAGACAAAGCTCCAGCAGCAGGCCCTGAGGGATTTAAAGGTCCTCCACAACTTCCGGTTCGTTGAACCTGGAAGACGTGATGTGGAGGACCCTACCTTGTTCCCAGGGCTGAAGAAACTATTAACTGTGGTCCGGGTCGGCGACACCTCACGGCAGGTGTGGGACATGTTAAAAGAAGCCAACTCAGCATTTAAAATGTCATCACCGCTGGCTGTCTGGCATCATCCAGACCTCCAGAAACTGAGAAACTTTTGTTCGGGGAGGGTCCCTGTTTTTATGCACCCCTCCCTTTATAGGGCAGCTAAATTAACATTCCCCAGGCACGTCGGCGGCGTGTCCCTGGAGTGCTCCATCAAGACTGAGATGGGCACAGATCCTATGGGACCCGCTGTCGGTGTGCTATCACCGGCAATGTTCGCGTCAGGAGGGCAACGCCAATAGATTAACAAGATGGCTCTCTATTTAGCAAGTTTGAATGGTCGTGGTTGCCGGAATGAGTCGAGAAGAGCTAGACTCTGTCGTCTCCTCCGGCACCTCGACGTGAGTATTTGTTGTTTACAGGAGACACACTTTATTTCGAGCGACAATGAGAGTGTGCTGTCTCGAGACTTTCGTCTCTTTTCAGCATACTTTGATAGCCACTCCAGAGGTGTCTCTTGGCTAATAAGCCATTCTTTGAATGCGATGTGTTCCCTTGTGTATGCAGACCCGGCGGGCAGATGGTGCGTCGTTGATGTTACCATAAGAGGGGAGGCTTTTCGTTTGATTGGGGTTTATGCGCCCAACGGCCAGGGTGAGCGAATCAACTTCTTTCGGCAGATCGATCAGTTCGTAGTTCCGTCGAGACGGTTAGTGTTAGCGGGTGATTGGAATGCCGTCCTTGATCCCGATATAGACCGAGGGGTAAATAGGGGAACTAACAACGGTGACGTGATTCCGTTTCGGGATTTGATCAACAGGCTTGACCTGGTGGATAAATTCCGAAACGAACACCCCCGCCAAGTAGTATGGACTTGGACTAATAGTGGCGACCCGAGTTCGGTGCAACATTCCAGTTACATCGATCGGGTCTTAGCTAGAAGAGTCGACCATAAGTTTTTGGAATGTCCAAGTTTCCATAGCGTCCCCTTTTCGGACCATAGATTAGTAAGGGCCCGAATGAATTTAGGTATAGCTAAGCCCTTCAAGTCTGGTTACTGGAAATTCAACACATCCCTCGTGGATATGGAGGATTTTCGGGACCAGCTAACATCACTAATCCAGCGGGAACTGACGGGGGCTATCCTGGGTAATAAATTCTGGGGGAACCTCAAAAACAAAATTAGGTCTTTTGCTGCCGATTACAGTAGGCGACTCAACCTAGTGAGACTAGCGGCACAAAAGGCACTAGAAGATCGGATCGAGCGGGCGGTGGAGGGAGGGGACTCTAGCCAGGTTAAGATAGCTAAGGCAGAGTTGGCCTCCTTGCATGCCAAGAAGGATCAAGCTCTAGTAGTTAGAGCTAGATTAAAGAGAATGTCCCCCGAGGCAACGAATATGGCCGATGAGCTGAGGCTAGAAGAAATTAGGAGTGCGTCTAGTCGGCATATCTCCAGCGTCACATCGCCGGACGGACGTCTTGTGACCACAAACGAAGGTATCTGTGAGGTGTTTCGTGCCAATTTTCAGGAACTATTCACCAGGGAAGCTAGACTGAATTCGGCTCAGTTCGACGCCTATTTAGCTGACTTCCCTCGCCTTGAGGCGACTGAAGCAGCTGGGTGCGAGGGGCCCATAACAGAGGATGAAATCCGGGAAGCGTTAAAGAGCATCGACAAGGAGAAGACACCGGGGATCGATGGTTTACCTTACGAAGTGTATTTGAGGCTGTCGCCCATTTTTGTTCACTTGCTGGCTTTGATCTTTAACCACTGGTTAAAGCAGGGGAGCATCCCCAGCCGCTTTACCAGAGGGGTAGTGAAATTGCTATGCAAGGACAAAGATGGAGGGGACGGGGTAGATAACTTCAGGCCCATAACTCTGCTCAATACAGAGTTAAAGATTTTGGCCAAGGTCCTCGCCAACCGACTGCAGACTGTGCTGGAGAGTCTGATTGGCCCCGAGCAGACTTGCTCTGTAAAGGGTCGGACTATCCAAGACAATCTGCACACGGTGCGCACGATCATTGAGAAAGTCGACAATGGAGCCGCGCTGATCAAATTAGATCAGTCCAAAGCATTCGATAGGGTCGACCATCGTTTTCTCGAGTCCGTCTTATCCGCGTCTGGCTTCGGTGAGATCTTTCGCTCCTGGATTCGTCTCTTGTATGCATCCCCCAGCTCGGTGGTGGAGGTGAATGGAGTGAGGTCGAAAGCCTTTCGGTTGTCCAGATCAGTTCGTCAAGGTTGTCCACTTTCGCCGATGCTGTACATTCTTGCGCTGGAACCTTTCCTGCGCAAAGTAAAGGCGAATCCGGTCCTGCGCGGGCTAACCTTGCCTGGTGGTCACACGCCAGTCAAGTATACCGCCTACGTTGATGACATAACTTTGCTTGTAACGAGCAGTGCCGAGATCAGGGAAATCAGCGTAGAGATCCAAAGGTATGAGACGGTGACAGGGGCCAAAGCCAACTGCGGCAAGTCTGAGGGCTTGTTGCTGGACTCGTGGAGAGGGCGCTCTCTCCCTGGTCCCTTTGCCTGGACGGAAGGGCCGTGCAAGATACTCGGCGTCTGGTTCGGTCCCGACCTCCAGTTGGAGAAAAATTGGTCGGGTGTACTGGAAAAGGTAGAGAAAGCAGTTGATCTGTGGACTCGGAGGAAGCTCTCCTTCAAGGGTAGGGCCGAGGTGTGCGTCTCTCACATCTACCCCCTTATCCTTTACCGACTTTCAGTGCTCCCTCTTCCGTGTACCGACCAACTAAAGTTGGAAGGTGCCATGTTTCGACTCCTATGGGGTCACAGGCACCCTATGGTATCTCGCAAGATCTGTCAGCTCCAACCTGCGGAAGGCGGCCTAGGAATGCCGAACATCGAAGCTCGGCAACATACCCTGCGCTTGACTTTCTTAGGTCGGATGTGTACGCAAGAAGAGCAGAACGGCGAATTCTGGAAAGAAGACGCCAGGAAGGCTTTCCCAGCCTTAAGAAACGTGCATTCCGACGACGGGGGTGAGGCCCGCCGTAGACCCCGGGCGGAATGCTCTTTCTATCGAGAATGCCGACACGCTCTCCGAGTTTTTTCTCGGGTGAAGGAATGCCTCAACGACACCCAGTCGTTGTCGAGGAGGGCATTATATCGGGTAATAGTGAGGGGGTCCGTTCGAGACGGAATGATCGAGGGGCTCGGTTTAACGAAGGCGGAGAGTCGCTCAATCTGGCCTTGGACGCCCGGACTGAGGTGCCTCAATAACAACGAGGCGTCCCTCACCTGGCTAGTCATACGGAATGCTCTCTGGGTCGGCAAACGGCTTTTTTTAGCGAATCTGGTAGATTCACCAGAGTGCATACGCTGTGGTGGAATGGAGGAGTCTATTGAGCACGCCTTCTTCCACTGCAGCGTGGTGCATCCGCTGTGCAAGCTGGTTGAAGGCCACATGGTCCGCATCGTCGGGGCACGGTTTTTTGCCTTGGATGCCAGTGTTGTCTGCAGCAATGTGTTCCCATCGTTGGAGAAGGACGCACATATAGTGCTAATGTGCTTACTTGGCGTGATGCGAATGGTGATTTGGACGACGCGTCAGAAGGGGTTCCACGAAGGAGAGCATTTCACTCCCGAACAACTGATTGCGTTCTTTGGGCACCAGCTCAAAGTCAAAATCAGGGTCGAGAGGGAGAGGCTCCCTTGGTCGGAATTCAACGGAAGGTGGGTGAGAGTTGCGCGACTGTGTCGAGTGAAAGGTGCTGAATTAGAGTGGTTTTTTTGAAGGTCTATTGGTCAGCAAGGATTTTGCAGTCCTGACACGAACGTGCTAACCCAGCCCAGGTTAGGATAGATTAGATTTTCCTTTTCTGTTAGCCAACAGTTTCTTAGCTAGGGAGAGAATGATCATCGGCCCCCCTTTTTTTTCTGTCCTTCACTTTTTTCGATTCCCATCCCCTCCCCCTCTAGATGACAGAAGGTAAAGTTTTCCAGAGGATGTTTGAGAGGATTTTTTTTTTTTTTTTTTTTTTTTTTTCTTCTCTCTCGACATCCATCTTTTCGTCTGGTTAACTTGCTGTTCTGCCATGTTAGGTCTTTTGTGGGGGGTCACATACTAATTTCGTTTTCGTTTTTTTTTCTGTAAATATATATCAGTCATTGGGGTTCATTTTTATTTGTAAATATTTATCATAATTTTATTCCCCCCCCACACACAAAATTGTAAATAGGGGTTTAGAGTAGCATCATAGAGAGAATCTGACTTTATGGTAAATGCAGTATGAGAGAGACCAGGAAAAATGTGTTGTTTTGGTGAACGGATGTATATAGTGTGATTGGGTCAGTGCATGAGACTAGCTAAGATAAGATTAGGAATAGAATCGACCAGTCCTATTACCCATTCCCCCCTCCGACTATATGTCAAATTTCTCTTTGTAGAGAATAAATAATGAGAAGAACACAGATTGCGAGACAGAGGGTAGAAGCAGCATTTTGAATTTTTTGGCAAAGAGGTAAATTTCTTTTTTTGAATGATTTCTGGTGATTGACTTTGAAAACTAACTCAGACTAAACTCTTATATGTATATTGTCTCAATAATGATAATAATAATAATAATAATAATAATGATAATAATAATAATTTTAATAACTTTAATAATTTTAATTATAATTATAAGTGGTAGTTGTAACATTCGGACCGCAGGCCCCTCCCCTGAATGAGCCCTGTGATGATTTTCGAAGGTTCAAAAGATATTTTACTTTAGGCTTTAAGAATGATTATCCTTGATATTTTGATGATTTTCGAAGGTTCAAAAGATATTTTACTTTAGGCTTTAAGAATGATTATTCTTGATATTTTGATGATTTTCGAAGGTTCAAAAGATATTTTTCTTTAGGCTTTAAGAATGATTATCCTTGATATTTTGATGATTTTCGAAGGTTCAAAAGATATTTTACTTTAGGCTTTAAGAATGATTATTCTTGATATTTTGATGATTTCCGAAGGTTCAAAAGATATTTTTCTTTAGGCTTTAAGAATGATTATTCTTGATATTTTGATGATTTTCGAAGGTTCAAAAGATATTTTACTTTAGGCTTTAAGAATGATTATTCTTGATATTTTGATGATTTTCGAAGGTTCAAAAGATATTTTTCTTTAGGCTTTAAGAATGATTATCCTTGACATATTGATATTTCTACTTCTGAGATGGTTTTCTTTGCGATTCCGATAAGTTTTCACTTCGATGAATTGCCCACTGCCAAATTCTGCCTAATGAAAAAGACAAAAAAAAAAAAGTTGAGAGAGTGGTCTGTTGTTTCTTGGAGCTGCACGTGGGTAAGTGGAATTAAATTTATAATTTATAGTTTAAAATTAATAACTCTCCACCCCCCCACCGAGATAAGAGGTGTCTTATGGGAAAGTAATGCCTAGCTACCCCCCTCCCCCCCGAGTATGAATGAATGGAGTCTGTCCACCACTGACCGTTAGGACCCCTCAGTAGATATAGGCTGGCAGGGGGAAATCCAGCGTGGGAGAAGAACACAGATTGCGAGACTTAGTATAAGTCAAGACTTAGAAGATTTAAGGGAGACGTATGATCTCCAAGGTTGTTAATTTTATCCAGACGAAGCTTAGTGCTAATTTTTAGGCCTGAATTTCAGAGGGGATGGTCATACCACCAAATAGATATATCTGTGCAGCAGAATGGCCTATCCACGTAAGGTCGTACCATGGGTTATAAGAACTGGTGGAACTCTGAGAATGCCACTGAGCTCATTGCCCTCAACGAACCCACCAAGGTCTGGTGCTACCTTAAAAGAACCAAAAAGAGCTGGTGGGGCTCTTCGGTTATTTCTGAACCACATCGGTCTTAACCAACCCACCAAGGTCTGGCGCTACCTCAAAGAACCAAAAACCCCTATCATGACAGTACAACCAAACCATTTTACCGCAAAAAACGGGGCACAAATTCAAGATTTGTGTGTCGTAACCGGCAGGTGTTCCCTTGTTAGCCACCAGGAGGGACCCGGTCGTCATCCTGTGACTGCTGGCCAAAACTCCGGCTCGTGTACCCTTAATGGCCTTCAGGAGGGACACAGTCGTCACATAGCTACTGTTGGCCAAGACTCATATACCACTAACGACACCCAGGGAAGGTGCGGTCCTCACGGAGTGACTGCTATAAAAAACAAGAGGAAGAGATGGACAAGGGAGGAGAATAGACTAGTTATGTACTGTTACTTTAAAAGCAAGCCTTCAGTGCGATCTTATAGGGAGCGTATGCTCCGAATATGGAGGGAAAAATCTGATGTGGAAGTATCAAACCAACGCCTTGCTGACCAAGCAAAGCAAATTCAAAAGAAGAAATGGCTGTCTGAGACTGAACTACTAGAGATTCGCATTAATGTAGAGAGAGGTTCAGGTGACACATCTGAAGAATGCCCCCCCAGCACAATTAGTACCAATAACAAAACTAGAATAATTCCCCATGAGACCCCCACAGTAAGGTATGTATCAGAGGGTGATGACGAGGCACCTACGGTAGAAGAGAACACCAAAATACAAGCTTTGAAAGAGATCATGCTAGGAGAGAAAACAACACTCCCCTCCCTAAGAGACAAAGACAGAAAGAAAGTCGGAGAAGTGACCGAGCAGGTCAACTGCCTCTTACAGCACATAGAAACAAACACCCTCCTAGAACTCAACAACCTAATTTATGCAGGGGCGAAAATGGTAGCACAAAGCTTTACAACACAAGATAGGGACCCGAGCAATAATAGGGAAGGGAAACCCAACTGGGAGAGAAGGTTACAAAGGCAGATCTCCCAACTACAGAGAGATGAAGTACTGCTTAGAAATACACCACACACAGATAGACCACGAGTAAGACTTTATAACAAATACAAGGTAACGCAAAAAGGCATCGCAACTGTAGTCGAAGAGTTACACCAAAAAAGACTAGCCAAAGAGGCAAGACTAAAAAGATACAGACTAAGAACGGCCCAATACACACAAAACCGCACATTCCAAAACAATGAGAAAAAGTTTTACCGAGATTTAAATGGGGAAAGAAGGCAAGACATGAAACCAGATGCCACAGAGGCCAAGAACTATTGGAATAGCATATGGGGGCACCCAAAAAGACATAACGTAACACTGCAATGGTTAGGAAACATGAGAAAAGAACTAGAAGATATAGACAAGGGAGAACCAATAGTACTGAATGAAACCACATTGAAACATACTCTTAGGAAAGTAGCCAACTGGAAAGCACCGGGTCCCGACGGGATCCATGGGTATTGGTTCAAAAAATTTACCACGTTACACGGCAGACTCACTCACCTACTCCAAAATTGTCTGAATGAAGGCAAAGCACCAGAATGGATGACTAAAGGCAGAACCACCCTCATCCAAAAAGACCCGGGAAAGGGGAACATAGCAAGCAACTATAGACCAATCACTTGCCTACCACTTATGTGGAAAATCCTGACCGGGCAAATAGCAGAGAGAATATACATGTCAATGGATAGAAGGGGGCTACTACCAGAAGAACAGAAAGGGTGTAGGATAGGAACCAAAGGGGCAAACGATTTACTCTACATAGACCAGATGATCTTAAAAGAAGTAAGGAAAAGGAGAAAGAATATCGCAATGGGATGGATAGATTACAAAAAGGCATACGATATGATTCCACATAGCTGGATACTCGAATGCCTTAGAATGTTCAAAATTAGCGAACCGGTGGTTAAATTCATTGGTAATTCAATGAAAGACTGGAAAGTAGATTTGACAGCCGCAGGGGACAAACTAGCCGAGGTAGGGATAAAAAGGGGGATCTTCCAAGGAGACTCGTTGTCCCCACTATTATTTGTTCTAACAATGATACCGCTTAACAGAATCCTGAAAAACAGCAAAGGATACCACTTCTCTAAAACAAAAGGAAATGTCAACCACTTAATGTACATGGACGATATTAAATTGTTTGCGAAAAACAGGGGAGAGCTTGAGACTCTGTTCAACGAAGTAAGGGAATATAGTGAGGACATAGGAATGGAGTTTGGGATAGAAAAATGCGCAATCATGGTGATGCACAAAGGAAGGCTTTCAATGACTGAGGGAATTGAACTTCCGGACAACAACAAGATTAGGGCATTGACTGCACAAGACCGATACAAGTACCTAGGTGTCCTTGAATGTGACACGATAAAACGGGAAGAGATGAAAGAGAAGATTAAGAGGGAATACCTTAGAAGGATAAGGAAAATATTAGAAACCAAATTAAATAGCAGAAATCTAATAAAAGTAATGAACACCTGGGCTGTGTCAGTAGTTAGGTATACAGGACCATTCCTAGGATGGACAAAGGAAGAGCTCCAATCAATGGATAGGCGAACAAGGAAACTTATGACGATGCATAAAGCATTACACCCTAGGGATGATACAGATAGACTATACGTTAAGAGAAAAGAAGGTGGTAGGGGGCTCATCAGCATAGAAGATTGTGTCCAGAGAGCTAAAGTAGTCCTAGATAGATATGTGCAAACAAATAGTGAAGAAATCATAAAGAGCGCGAGGGATAGTGCAACAAACAAAGTAGAAAGCAATGGAACGGTACAGCAAACTAGAAAAGAAAAGTGGGAAGGGAAAAAATTGTACGGCGAGTTTAAAAGACAGATAAAAGATATAGCAGACGAGAAATCATGGACGTGGTTACGAAAGGGAAACCTTAAGAGAGAAACAGAATCGCTCATCATGGCAGCCCAAAACAAAAGCATAAGGACAAACTACATAAAAGCAAAAATCGACAGAACACAGACAAACAGCAAATGCCGCATGTGCGGTGAAAGAGATGAGACAGTAAACCACATAACTAGTGAATGCAGTCAACTCGCCCAGAAGGAGTATAAGCATAGACACGATAGAGTAGCAACGATGATACACTGGGAACTAAGTAAACAAATGGGATTCAACCATGGGGAAAAGTGGTATCAGCACAAGCCAGAGGCAGTTTTGGAGAATGACAACCACAAACTACTGTGGGACTTTGACATCCAAACTGACCACCTCATCCAGGCAAGAAGGCCGGACTTAGTAATAGTAGACAAAAAAAGGAAGGCCTGCCAAATAATAGACGTTGCTGTGCCTGCAGACCATAGAGTAAAAAAGAAGGAGGGTGAAAAAAGGGAAAAATACCAGGACCTAGCAAGGGAGTTGAAGAAAATGTGGAACATGAAAACCAGGGTAGTACCGGTCATAGTGGGAGCACTAGGAACTGTCCCCAAAACGCTGAGGGAGAGACTGGAGGAGATCGGGATTAGGGGGAGGATAGAGACTGTACAGACCACAGCACTACTTGGAACTGCACGGGTACTGAGGAAGGTGCTAGAGATATAAGTACTGCAACGAATCGTAGCTCTGTCATGATATGCGAAAGAGAGAGGAGACGTTAGCTGAAGACCTGAGGAGACTTATTGTCACTCAGCCTTCAGCGATAACCACTGGGCAACCGGTGTGAAACTGTAAATCGCAGAATTACTGCGACCTATGAGTACTAGGAGAGGAGGGCTGGAGACTTGAGGAGACTTGCTGTCACTCAAACTCCAGCGGTTACCACCAGGCAACTGGTGTGAGATTCCAAATAATAATGATAATGATAATAATAATAATAATAATAATTACTCAGCAGCACAGTGAATAATTAAACAACCATATCATCAAATGCGAAAACCACCGAAGTATAAATATGGTCAGAATAAACTCTATTTATGACATCTCTAGCATTTTCCACCGGAATCTAAAAATATGAGTAAAGGAAATAACTAGATACAGCTGGATTCTAGATCAATTTGAAAAGACAGAAAAGTGGTGATCAACGAACGAGTTACTTCTCTCACCTTTTGTAAAGTCCAAAAATTTCCAAAGAACAAGTGTGAACGCAGCAGGACAAAAACAAATGACCATTTTAGCAGAAACATCCTTTGTAAAGTGAACCCCAAACTAAAAAAA
This sequence comes from Thysanoteuthis rhombus, assembly GCA_963457665.1. NCBI lineage: Eukaryota > Metazoa > Mollusca > Cephalopoda > Oegopsida > Thysanoteuthidae > Thysanoteuthis > Thysanoteuthis major. Next base: position 24,848,350 of record OY735210.1, on the reverse strand, counting down.
AATCTATTTAAAGGAGAGAACAATTTTCAACAAAAAAAAAAGAAAAAAAAAGTTTTTCCCCCATAACGAGTAAATGTAAATTTTCATCCCTCTAACTGCATTGATACGATCTCAACGGTCAATACATACATACATACATACATACATACATACATACATGGCTGGACAAGCAGATCAGCTTGGAAACTGAAGAAATTTATGTTTACAGTTTTGGTGAGAATTTTAGTTGACGGTATCAAATAAGAGCAAAACATGTTCAGTACGTATTCCGTGTAAGATAACACTGATTTAAAAACACAAAGCTAATGAACAATCCTCGAGGAGTAAGTTGAGGATAACAGTTATGTTTTTTTTAATGCTTTGAGTAGTCTGAGTGAATCCGCTTTGTTTATGATCAAGAATGCGTTTGGTTTTATAGCTGTTAATTTCGTCCGACTCTGTTGCTATGAGGAATATAACGCACAATCCCGAAATACAAATGAATCATTGTTGATTTATTTTTAAAAATGGAAAAAGCCTCCAGCAACAGATATGCTGATTCAAAACTCCAAACTGTTTATTGAAAAGCTTTCGACAATCAGACTTACAGCTGAACATGGAAAGATGAATGATACTGTGCAAAGATTCCATCCAATATTTGATCAATTGTTCCGAAGCCTGTTGCCCAACCTTCCTCGAAATGTTATTGATATTCATCGAGTACATTTGAAGATATGGAATTTTGGCGATAGTCTATGGTTTGGACATATACATATGATGTAGGGGAGATAATTATGAATGGATCTGCTCTCGTCCTATAGCTGATTGTCTACCCCTCTTCAAGATGTCTCTGAAATTCTTGGATAACTTTTGAAGATGTGTTGATAGCCATAAGAGAATGCAAAAATGTAATTGAAAAGCCCCAAAATATGTCTCAATTAGAAGTAAATTCCTGGATCCACCTCAACATTTTTACCCTTCTACTTTCTTACCCCATTGCCCATCCCTCCAGGAAATTGCACTGATATTCACTCAGTACTATCGGAGATATCCCGTTGGCTGACAAATGACCAGACGAAGACATGCGGCCGAACACATTTATCTTCCAACCTCGTTGACCGGGATGAATTATCTAAACGAGACGAAACACCACTCATACGGACGGGAATTTCCTGCTTGTCCCCTGCGAAAGGACCAAATGGGACTTTTGTCCCAAATAAAAATAGTACAACTATTTTTCAGGATTACTTTATTTCACTACTTCTGGCCATAATGCACCATTTTGGCCATCTAGAGGTCACATACAGATAAACAGAGTAAGACTTAATATTATGTAAACATACAAACATATATAGAAATCAGATCATCATTATCGGGAAGAGCGCGAATGGAGACCCCCACTTCATTATCTTTTTTCTAAATTGACATTTATACGCAAAAAACATGCCTGGAACTCATTAGTAACCGAAAAAAAAATTGAGGACAATAGCTCATGCGGTGCTTGTGTTGCGCTAAACGTACAGACAGATATTTGGTAAATTGAAGTGATAATATTTTTTTAAGCGTCAACGTTGCCAGACACAAACTAAGGGAGCAATTTACCATATTACTTGCATTGTAAATCAAAACCATCCACTAAAAACTTTAAAACTAATTTGCTTAAAACCTGTACCGGGGTCTAATAAGTAATCATAGAAAATTTGATGACCATACCTCAGTCCGTTCTTTTTGCTAACACTTACATTTGGTGAATTATTGAAATAGTGTGAACGCTATCAAGCGACCAATTTAGCATCAATATACATTGTAAACAACCCCCTAAATCTTTATAGAGTATTTAAAAAAAACTAACTATTCCTGTGTCTCCTTAGTAACCACAGAAAATTTGATGGCCAGAGCTTTGGCTGTTCTTGAATTTTGCGATGTCAGGATGTTGATATACGTAATCATTATTCGTTTTTTTCCTTTCATCTGTTGTTAAAATAAGGTTGAAATCACACAAAAAAATCTAGTGATGGAACCACTAGATTGGTAACTCTGTGGTGGAAGCGGGACAGATATAATGCTCGCACTGGACACACTCAAAAACATTATCATTAATTTTGACTAGCTTTTATTTTTATCTTAAGTTTTCGTTACTTTTTATCGCAACTTTGAATCGGACCGTAACTCCTACGGCAACGATTAAACAGAACAATCGGAAAATAAGCGAAGGGTAAACAAACAGTTAGAATCAAACTCACATCCTCTGGCCAGACGGGATCCAATATGGCTGCTTTCAACCATTCAGCCTAGGGGGCTTAATAGTTAAGCGGGGGATGATTTTACACCTTAAACGTAACTCCTTCAACCGATATTCCACGCTTCTTGATGCTCACAATTGAAACCCAGCAGACCTACTAGATCTTATTCTTGGGTGAAGTATTGCAGCATTAATATTATTTCTGACAAGTTTTAACCTTCGTCTTGGCTTCCATTTGCTTTTTATCACAACTTAAAGGTAAAAGCTAATCAAAATGAATTATAATGTTGAAAGACTTCATTGAAGAATAAAATTTGAAAAAAAAATTAAAATGTTCTCGAATTACATTGTTTGAACATTTCGAAGGATTTACCCAGCTTACCCTGGAGACAGTTGTAGCACATTATTGTGCCACAACACGCCGTCTGAGAATCATAGGCCTACAGATTTGGTGCCAGGTGGCCCCAACCAATAGACTGACCGACCCACTGGGATTTCGCCCGGTTACCCGGAGACACAGCCCACGTCTGATGATGATGGACCAATGTCTACAACGACTGGTGATCTAGTGATTAGGAATCATCATCATCATCCTTTCAGCGTCCATCGTTGGACATAGATCTTCTCCAAGATACGCCAGACCTCTCTATCATGGGCATCACGGAGACAGTTCTTTCTGAATTTGTATTGCTTGTTACGCCATCTTAATTTCTGTCAGCCACAGTATCGCATGCGATCTCTGTGGATCAGCGTTGTGAGTCGTGATGCACAGGAGTTGTCTGCCATTCTTGCAACACGTCCAGCCCATTGCCATTTTAGTTTTCCAATAGATTCTATGATATCTCGGACTAAAAACATAACACAATTCACTGTTCTGTATCTGAGAACCCTCTAGCCCCAGGGTGGAGTAAGAAAAGGAGGTAGAACCAGGGCCGAATTAAGCTGATGTGGGGTCTGTAGAATATTTAAAGCGGTCACAAACTAAGAAAATATACATAAATATTAAAACACACGTTCTTTTCTTTCAAATAATTAAATTTTCCATTTACCATACAGCTATACAATATATACCTGACATTTCCTTGTTTTCGTTCTGATAAATATATGCCGTATATGTATCAGATACCACCTTATTTAATGAATTAGATTAATTACTCCAATTAAGAGTGAGAATTAGCTAACATCGCTAATCTTAAACACCCAGTCATTCATTAAGTTCAGGGCAATATAGGACTGTTGTAAGTTTTAAGGTGCTTACTCGTTTTAAAACTGTCTGTATAATGCTGGTAAAAGGTTCTGTATTATAACAGAATAATTATTATAAAGGTTCGGCATAGAAAGGAAGGCACTATCTACAAGGAATTGAATTAAGTCCACTATGCCTAGATCTATGACGTCATGAATGTAGAATGAAGATCAAAAGCCATCTTGAACCACCTGGGTCGCCATGTTGAATTAGCGGCGTGACTCGTGCGGTAGCAATGAAGTTAAATTAAAAAAGTCCGATCACATAGAAAAAGGAAAACAAATGTAGATATTTATAGATATACATTCAGACATACATTCCACGACAATAGACTATATAAACGGCACATACATTTTGGGCTGAAAAGAAGAACGTGAAACATTTAAGACGTTATTTTTTAGCCGGCTTAAGAACAAAGTAATTATTCATGAGGAGGATAGTGCCATGTACTTAGCTATCAGAAGATTACGAAAGATAATTAGTAATTAATCAAACAAGTAGGGATTGAAAAGGAATGTGACATCGCCAGACATTGTTGTGAATTTTTGTTGAGCAGAGATACTTGGATGCTCTGTTTCCCAAATGCTTGATTACTGCAGAGATCAAGGTATGATTATTGGAATCGGGACTTTCAAGATTTTGCCGCATACGGTTTTCTGATACGGGAGGAAACTACATATATTTTGATCATTGTGCAAACTCGCAGGTCAGTTCTCAATATCGATAGATACAAATGGCAGGTCTTGGTGTACGTCAAGCCATCTAATGCCATGACAAAACTAATATATAAGTATATTGGTTAAAGAGAAAGGTATTAAGCGTACCTGCTGGCCTCTGCATGTCTAAATCCGGATTAAGCTCTGATAAGCGAATGTTGTTCTTTTTATAGTTAAGAGCTGAAAGGAAGTGATTATTTCAGTTTGATAAGAGTGAGTTGCAATTTTAGTAATAGAGCAAGTGTAGAATCGCAGAATCAGAATTGATAGCTTACAATGCAAGCATGGTGCGAGGCCTTTGAATAGAGGAGTCCGTAGCATATTCTACATTATTATTCCAGCACTGGGTCGAATAAGGGTCCAGGTGTGTTTATTTCAAACAGTCTTCAAACTATGTATGTTCTAGTGTTACCCTGTATTTTGCATCGCAGCACCGAGTGCTAGAACGGCAAGGGCACACGAATGATTATCGAGATTTCTAACCATTGAGGACCGGGGTATCTTAATGTGATTTCATATCGGCAAAATATCTCGTCAGCTGCTCCAAGATAATCATATATCTAACGGCCTTTATCATGATCTACGAATTGTCCTGAAACACTATTCGATTCACTGTCTTCAGAAGGAGACACAGGACATTGAAATCTTCGACCATTTCTCACGCCAGTCATTTCCCGGTGATATAATGCATTAGCAATAACTTTACTCTAGAAATGCTTTGAAAATTTGTAAGAAAAGGGTTGTGTGTGGCCAGGAATTACTGCAATCGTTATCAACAGTATATGGCCCTTCTATGTTTCTGTTTACCATCTAGGACCGGGATACTTTTATGTGATGTCATATCGATGAAGTATCTTGTCAGTTCCTCTAGAGCATTGATCGCTTTCGCTGCCTTCATCATCATTTGTGAAGAATTGAATGAGGAATTACCAATTGCATAATCAGAAAAAATGGCTGATCACTGAATAAGTTACTTCTCATACAATTCGTTGGATCACTAAAGAGTCCAAATTAAAAGAAAAACAAAACAAACAAAAACAAATGGTTTTAGGCCGTTATAGGGTTAAAATTCACGAGAAAATGTGTAACTACAGTTTAAAAATTGTATTGCACAAATATTCAAAATGCTCCGAAACCAAATACGTTTCTGGAGAACCCATTTGAAAAAATATACTTCATTGAAAACTTTGAAAGTACTCAGAGAGAAAATATTTTTGCCAATGCCATTGCTAGAGTGAGTAATTGTGCTTGAATCCGCCCCAAAATTGAATCACTTCCCACATGGCCCATTGTCCACCCATCCACAAATTTTAATTGAAATTCATTCAGAACTTTTGGAAATATCGTGTGAACAAACAATAAATTTTGGCAATATCATGTGGTTTGGACATATAAACATGTCACTGTGGAAGTAATTGAGCATAAATCCACTACTCTCATGCTTCAACCGTCCCACAAAACGAGTCCGAGTTGCGTTCACTTCGCTTTAATGCCCTTGAGAAAGTCATGAATCTAATAAGAATAGATAGTAGGGAATTTGGTACTCTTAAGCCTGGAAAGCAGTCCATCAAAGGGGGGTTTACCCTGACTGGAAAAAAGTACAACTTTGGCCAAGCAAGCAAATCCTGAGGAGTATACGGTCATGTCTCCTTCATGGATAAGCGTGTGTGTGTGAAAGAACCGGGAACACACTCCAAACATAGCTTCGGAAGATGCTCTGTTAATCACTGGCAGAGCATAATCAGATGAGACTGCAATCTCATTGCTTCATTCAGCACATGGTAATTGGACAGTCACCCATTTGGCTAATGATCAGGCCCGACGTCTCTCAGTTTCGTGATGCTACTGGAATAGCAAAGCAGCCCTTTGGTCCACAATGAGTCCTCGGGAAATGGCAAAATTTGTTCGTAATCGAGAATGCTTCATCTTAGAAGAACTCTTGAATTTATTGAAACCTTTTTGAAGTTGACTGAATAAGCTTGAATTCTGTTTCTATTCTAATGTCATTCAACGCAATTTAATGGGCGTACTCGTCTGATTATATTGATTATCGTGTCCCTGTGGTAAAATGCACTTATCGGGTTTGGTAGGCTATTGTTCAATCCACCGCTGAGCCATACCAAAGACTTTGAAAATGGTACTCAATGCCGTTCCACACACCACTCCTTAAGGTTACAATCAAATCACATGGGATTTACCGGTTCTCGTAAGATCACGAAAATTGAGCAACGCCAAGCACTTAGATGGGTGACCATTATGGAATATGAGGTGCCGTGAGCAGAACTCAACTTCGACGGGTCTGGCAAGTTGGATATGGGGCTTCCTTACAATTGATCGCGTATACCTGACCCTGGGACACGCAAGGATATAACTAGAGAGTGGTGATAAATACATGAATCTTTTAATATCCTAGACGTGCCATATTTGGTGTACATTTCGGAAAAAAATAAATGAGCCTAAATAACTTTCACTTGCCTTAATAAGATGTTTTCTCAGAGATTTATAAAGATTCTTTTGCTTACGCCATGTTTATTAAAAAAGATATTAAAAAAAATTATGTCAAGCTATGAAAAAAAAAATCAATTTAAAATACTGAGGAATAATGTAAGACATGTCCTCTTGATGGATATCATCTTTCCGTTCAGTCAAATGCCTCTAAACCCTTCTTTGGAGTCTCCCCCTAATCTATTTGTAGGAACACTTATAGAAACAAGTACAACTGACATTTCAGCGCCGACAATTCAGCGCACTACATTTCAGTGCAAGGGAAATTCAGCAAACGACGATTCAGCACATTCAGAAAATAACAAAAAACAAACTATGGAGTTTTTAACAAAAAATCATTGAGATACAAAAATAGGAATTAATTTTTGTATCGAATTATTTTTTTCGTTGTTCAATTAGGTAACTTAGAGTCCGCAGGTACTCCAGTTTATCGGCTCGATTTCCACAGTCGTAAATGAACCTCTCTGTTAATGAAAGAGTATTTTAATATCGGGAAGATTTGGAGATATTTCCGTGTCCCGCTTCAAAACCATAGTATTTTCTTTTCGATATTATTTTTTTCCAATTTAAGAAAATGTGTAAGCTTGAAAAAGTTTCGGTGCTTTTAAAAAAATGATATTTGAACGTCACAATGTCGCGCCTCGAATGAAATCGTAGCTAGCTGCAACAAGATAGTAAACTAAGATGTGTGCAAAAATTGATTGTTGATAGATTATCTAAAATCAAGGATTTTTTCATCGAAAAATATTCTAATACGAATTATTATGATGTGTCAATTTTTGCATACAGTTTAGCTTACGTTGTTACAACTTTTTACAATATCAATTTTCGAAGATATCATCATATCCCTGGCTCTATAGAGTGTTCCCAAATAATCTGCATATCAGATCTTATTCCAATCTTTCTTCTTATGAACAGAATGGAGACTTTGAAGATAAAACAACCTTTTATGCGAGTTTGAGGTTTTTTATTTTCTCACATGTCGATTTTCGGACGAACGTTTTTGTTCATGCTATGATCCTACCTAAGGGCAGAACTTAATTTCTGCACTATATGTTTTTTTTTCATTTCCACAGACGGTCTCGGCAGCTTCATTAGCTTAGAAGACAATTGTTTTGCCCAACTCCCACTTAACCCTTCTCGGCCATGCTGAAGGCTTCCAAAGGAAAGAAGTCTTCAATACGTTCAGAGATATCACCATAACAGCAGAGGATGCCACCCTAAATGATTATAGCTCCTTGTATCCCCAAACCGTCACTCATCAAGATACTGAATTGGCTAATCGTTGCTCAACTTCAGTGATTGTACGAGAACCGGTGTATCCAACGCGATTTGGCAAAGTAATCTCTGTACGTGGGACAAATAAGAAGTGTGGAAAAAATGATGTAGGGGAGAAAACTTTGTACAGAGTAGCCTCCCTTGTCAATTCCTTTCTTTCATAACTTTTTCGTTTATTCTTATTTCAGTTACCCCTTCCCGTGACTCTCCGGTCTCTATTGTACAACCGTTAGTAAAGCAACAATGGTTGGCAATAAAGAATTAAACCCTGGGGAGACACTAGTAGGGGTCTCCTGAAATTAGAATTAAAAAAATGATACAAATTTTTGTCTATCTGCGACGGAACAATGGAAATTTATAAATTTAAACTCTTATTCTTTACAGTTTTCAAATCACTGATGCTATTTTCATTTTTACGATGAATAATTTTGAATTTTTTACGCCTTTAAAATACTTCTCTTGGTAATCTAATTTTATAAATCATTATACGAAAAAAAGTTATTAGGATTGATAAAGGGAGACTACTTGAACAGAATTATCCCCCTTAGCTGACATACGTCTCTGTTTTGACAAGTGTTCTCAAGGAGCAAATCTCTCTCTCTCTCTCTCTTTCCCTCCTCTCTCTCTCTCTTTCCCTCCTCTCTCTCTCCCTATTTATTTATCTATCTATCCATCTATCTATCTGTCTATATATATATATATATATATATATATATATATATATATATATATATATATAGGAAGCTTCCCAGGTTTTTACAATAAATATATAAAATGTTATTTTAATAAGTATGTGTGTGTGTGCAATTGTGTGTATGCATGTGTTTTCAATGAGGGTAAAAATACTGCTTTGGTCCTTGGTAGAAGTGCTAGATGATGGCATTTTGGTCCCAGGCAGATCGCACAGATTCTAAACTCTAATCCTAGGCTGTGGGTTGAGGAACGACACTGATCCTCGGCAGAGTGTATAAATACATGTGCTCCCTGACTTTCGACCGGATTCCGTTCCAACTGGCTGGTCGTAAAATCGGACACAATATTTTATCATTATTTATTATCTAGCTTTCATCTTTAAAATACGACCATTTGTTTTCTGTTTCCTTTTAAAAGATTGTTAGGGAATAACAATTTTTACATGTACATACAAAAACCTATAGAATGTCTTACATAATCTTATACACTCGTGCTATCAAAAGTAATATTCATAGTATTAAAGTTGTTTATTTTTCGTGTACAAGCGTGATTTATATACCCTCTTGCAATTACATAGCTCTCATACAGATTGTACGACCAAGAAAATTAGTATACTTAATTTTTAAATTTAGAAGCGTAACTTTTACATCTACATAAATTTCTTACATCCACGTGCCCCGATTTCGCCATTGTTGTTGACAAACACTTGTGCCTACTTTTGATACATGGTTACAACTAAGATGATGCCTATTCCCTGCCCTAGGTGACGGCGACGCGAGCAATCGCCCAGGGTACCAAGTGCTCGGGGGGGGGGGCTCTTGTGTGTCTGAGAGAGTATGGCTTCCTTATGCAAATGTCAATATGGGAAAATGAATAGATGAAATATAATGAAAATCAGCCAAAATTATAAAATTCCCATAAGTGAAATCAGAATTTTTGTTCCTGTATATTTTACTCACTGCGAGGAAGAACAGCCATTTTTGACACCTCTTAGACTTAATTAATCAGAAAATAACACATAACTCAGAAACCAAAAAAATTGAAAAAAAAAAAAGAAAGAAAGTTACACAGTGTTATCAAAGAAAAAAAAAAGAAAAAAAAAGATAAGATAAGATTCAATTTCACTGATGTTCAGTTTGCCCTAGGTACCGGCCCTGTCTATATCTCTTCGGATTAGACACCTTTATTACCGAACTAAAACCCTCATCAAAAAATGTAGCTGTTTTTCTCACTTCACTAGCAAAGAGACCGGAATGATTTGGGACCATCATTCTTTTTTCGGTTTCTAAGAATCATATAGGTCGCTTTTTTTCCCTCACTGTCAAATCTATCTTCTTAATTTCAGGATCATTGAAGGATGAGTCATCTCACACCTAATCTTTATCATCATTACAACTCGGCCGTTAAACTTAGTGGTAGGCGTGGAGAGATGCCGGGCATATTTCCCTCTAAACTGCACGTACACACACGTTTCGCAACTAGAGCCCAACAGAAAATTGAAATTACACGAATGATTTCTTGTTCTGTAGATTGCTTACTGAGTTTTTACAGAAAAAAAAATTCTCGAAAAGAATTAAAAAATATACACATACTTTTGCTACAGGAGTGATAACTTGCTCAATATGAGATTTTTGCTCACATTGACTATAAGAGATTAGAAGATTTAGGAGGGTTACTCCGAAAGAGTCACCTCTTAATCTCAAAGTTAACAACTCAGTTTGCTTAACTACGAGTGATTACAATCGCTAGCTTGTAAAACCTGATCCAAGTTGATTCTCTATCTTGGCGCATAACAACAACAACAACAACAACAACAACAACAACAACAACAACAACAACAACTATCATGATAATAGATCATCTTCTATTTAATTCTTAATATTTCATTTATTAAGTATTATTCCCCTATTAAAGTGATTCTATTATGATTTATTTATTCAAGTTATTTCACTCATTTCAGATCAAAAGGTCCGCGTCATAATTACTTGACTTTCTTTCTTAAACAGCTGGGATTCCTCGTAATCTGTGACTATTTTCAGGGCTTCGATTCTTGCGTTCATGCTCTGGTCCAGTGTGATGCTGGTTGCTGCATCGACACCCACAATGTCCTCTTCCGGTACCTGGACACTTGCGTCACACATATTGATTTCTTCTGTGTTAGTGTCCATAGTTGACGTGGCTACTTCATCGATGGAAACACTGGGACTGGCTGGAAGAAAATAAAATAAGAAATTCAATGTTTGGTCGTTCGGATTCTCGCAAAAAATACACGTCAACATTCAATTCGATGCTTCAACCATGTCAGGGCACCGGGACATTTACCTTCGGAACAATTGCTCCCATAGGACAACTGCCCCCTGAATAACTGTCCTCCTGATAAATGACTCTTGACCATTGGCTTCTGGACAAATTCCCCGTGGATGTAATCATTTACGTAGCTAACTACTTAATTCCCACGAACCTTATCAATTGCTTTACGGATATAAATAAGTAAACAAATGAATGAATAAATAAACATTGCCTTTTTACAACAAAATCCTAATTTTATGGATGAAATCCAGTAAATCTGTGTATTTAGAGATTTAGATTAACTGCGTATACTCAGAGCCAATCCCCCACAAAAAACCCCAAAAAACCAAAACATCTTTTCGTGACTCCTTCACCGTATAATTTTAATCTATAAAACAAAATGCAGGAATATGTTGAATAGTGCGGTTATGATTAATGCGAATGTTGATGTAGGACGTTATTGCTGCACAAATTAATGTAACTAAGTATCGGCTGAAAAACACATTAAATTGTAACAAGACTCTAACAGTGTGGTTTTGTACAGCACGGAAAAAATTGGAATTATCGCACTAATCAAGGTTCACCTTTGAAATGCTCCGAAACGGTGGTGGGTAAAATTGGTAAAACCTTTAAAAAAGCAAATCTGCGAAGAGTCTGGTAGAAGGATTCAACTCAACAGGGAACAAGGAGACTGCAGTGTTTTGGGAGACGGTACAAAAAAAAAATATTCTCAGATGTAACAATCTTTAAACTTAATTGTTAAGATCATAACACTAAGCAACTTTTTCTTCTTTTTCTTTCTGTAATAAGTGTTTCTTATTGATTATGCCTAAAAAAGAGTATAGAAAATTGCTATTATTCCATTCAAAATATATTGGGTTTTTTTTAGCGACCAAGACAGTTAAAAATTGAAATCTTTTCATATCTAATTGGACGATGGGCAAATTTGTGCATTTTTAATCTCATAAAGTAAGAAAAACATTTATTTATGAATATCTCTATCCTGGCTAGAAAAGCAAAGTTTAAAGGAAATAATAGCCATTTTCTATTCTTTCCTTACACAAGCAATTAAATAACAACACTCATTACCCAAGAACAAGAATCGCGCGATATGGCATAATCATCATTATTAGCAATGACAGAAGCCTCCTCTGATAGTGTTGATTTTATTCTTTTTTTAAAAAAATCGTCTCAGATTCTGGACGGAAACCACATATATCTAAATCAAAGCTCCATTCCATGTAAGGTCTTGTGAGAAGTCGATGGAATATAGTAGGTTTCGTCTTACGAAGTCTTTGAAGAAGGCAAGACAATTGCTGTAGATCTGCTGCAAATAGCACTGAACCAACCCCTGTCAATGCAGTGGGGGGGGGGATTGCAGTCGTGGGGGACGGATCTTCTGAAACTAGTTATCGCACTTGTAGATCTTTGGCCACGACTTACCAAGAATCGACATCGGATCGAACCTGGGAGCTGTCCTCATAGCATTTGTCGAGTAGCCTATTTTGAAAGGAAATTTTGGACGAATTTTTTTTTTCAAAATCCAATCTAGAGTTTCAAACTGTAATATTAATCAGTGTCAAAATTGAGTTGAAAAGCAAAGAATTGTGCCATTTCCCCAATATCTTGTGTCCTTGGATGTTTAGGTGGTTGCATTTGTGGAAATGCGAGCAGTTTTTTTTCTTTTACTCAATTCCCTGGATGCTATAAGCAACAGTCAGAATTTTCCTATCAACTGCGACCATGTTGACTAACACTTTTTGGCCTTTTCTCTCTCCTCTGATCGACTACATGGCTATACTGAATTCATTCTCTCTTATTCCCCTGTCGACTGGAATTCGTTTTGACTCCCTTCTATATTTTACCCGTCTTGCAATGCGTCTAGCGGACGCTGCATATCTCAACTGTGGACTGCTTTTTTTTATTACGATTTCTGTCCATTGTGCTATCAAATTCAATTGGTGCGAAACTTTCCACCGGTACCTACTTGAAAGCACTTAACATACCGGAGCCAGGGGTCCATCCTGACCATTTGCACCCTAGGATACGAGATACACACTTGCAAACTATCTAAGACAGATTAAATTGCATTTTTTTAACCTACAAATATTTAGGTTTGCTTCACACTGAGATTTTTCCGTTGTGATATTCATGTCGTGGAAAAAAAAGTATTATAGAATTTGAAATGAAGTTCGTTGATAGCTTTATGCCTAATCGACTCGAATAAAGTTTTTGTAAACCACAGAAAACCGCGTGTGTTGGAGTTCTTCATTAGACACTTTAAAGCATTTAATTTCTTAAGAAATGAATAAACTTTATATACTGTTTACAAGTTTTGTTGGGTCTTTTTCATTAGTACGGAACACGCAAAACAATTGTAGATAATTGTAAATGAAAAACAAAAACAAAAAAAAAACAGAAAAAAATACGCGTCTCTAACACAAAGTAACCTTTGCTGTGACTCACTGACAAATTCTAGCCCTTAACCTGAACCCTATTCATTGGTAATTATCTATATAAGGTTATAATACCAGTTGCCAAAATGACATTCCAGATATGTTCTTAGTTTTTTTCATTTACATTTATTCAGCAATCAAAAACATGTTTAGCTGTAATAGCTATAATTACTCTGAGTGGTGGGAACTAAGAAAAAAAGACGCTTTTTTTTCCCATGAAAAAACAACTAATGAAAACCAAAAAAAAATCCTCATATCAATATTTTATCCGGTTGGAAATTGCTGGAAATTGGGATGTCACGCAGGAAAACCAAACTGGAGAAAGAAGAAAAAATGAAAAAAAACAAAAAAACAAAAACGATTTTGCATTTGATTGTGAAATTCCATAGTTCAACCAGAATGAAAAATATCATTCAAATGTCAGCAAATTCGATATCGTTTGAAAATAAAATGTCTAGTTAGTTACTGAATAGAAACAGTCACGTAACCAACATCTGTTGGTAGCAGATCGTATTGGGGTGATTAATTAAACATTGGAAAAAGGGGTGATCAATGAATAGGTTACTTCTCTCGCCCTCTGTTGTATCTTTAAAAGTCCGAATTGGAAAAAAAAACAAAAAAACCGTGGATGCTGCCGGAAACAAACCAAAGGACCATTTTAGCGTAAACTTACATTGTAAATGGAAGTCTACTGTAAAAACCTACTGAGGAATAAAAGCTTAGATAATTATCCCTTCAACTCCATCGATGCAGACTGTATGCACGATGCATACGGAGATAGCCCGCCAGTCAGCAAAACAGACCTACTTAAAAGCTGAAGAAACCTATGTTTACAGTTTGTGACAATTTGGATGACGGTTCCTAATCATCATCATCATCTGTATTTTTCATCCGTCGTTGGACATTGACTTCCCGGAGGATTCAGTGGACCTCACTATTGTGGGCGTCGTGGAGCCAATACATTTTGAACTTGTCTAGTTCGTTTTTACATCTTGTATTCTGACGGCCTTAGTTGCTCGTGGCATCTGGGGATCCATGTTGTGCGTCGTGATGTCGGTTGCCTGCTATTCTTACAACATGATCAACTCATTGCCATTTGAGCATGCTAATGGATTTAATGATGTCTTAGACTCTTGTTTTTTTCCTTGACATATTGTGCTGTCTTTTGATCTCTCCATGTGAGGTTAAGCATGATTCTTCCATTTTCCCGTTACATGATTCTCAGTTCGAGGGCTAGTCTTTTGGTTAGGTTCCATGAATCAACTCTATCAGTGGCTATCGAGTAGGATGAATTGGTTGTATATCCTTTTTTTTAAGGATTAATGGGATCTTCTTATTTTGAAGACTGGGTTGCATTGTCGAGGGCTTGTCATCCTACAGTGATTGTACGCTTGATTTCTCCTTTTGAGGATTTCACGGAGATTTGTTGTCCTTGGTAGATGTAGTGGTCTACTTTCTCCAGTTCTGTCCTCGATTTTGATCCGTGACTGTTGCACATTACCCAGTGGTAATTGTCTGCGAGGCTAGCTTGCTAGTCATCAAACCTTTTGAAGAAGTGGAAGTTTAAGTTAGCGGAAAGAGGAGTACGCTGACTACGGTAGAACCAATAATCTCTCTTTCACACATCGAACTAAAATATTCTGAGGTGGAAGGGATAAGGTTCTTTGATTGACATTTTTTTTTTGGGACAAAAACAGTAATCTAATTCCAATATGTACGTGTATTTAATATGATTTGAAGAGAAATTGAGGGAATGACTAAACCAAGATAGAATAAGCGATTTAAAAAAAGCTTCATTTTAGCAGTTAGGGAATTAATAAGAGAGAGAAAGAGATTGAACGCAAAACTCACATAAAAAATCAACGAGGAACAAATACAGAAACGTAGAGGTTAGAGAGGGGGCTGTCTGGGGAGAAGGTAGGGTAAGGGGCACAGTGGAGGGAGAGGCTAGGCCCCAAGACGGAAGAAGAGAGAGAAAGGTCGCACGGACAACTGGTAGAGAATCAATAGAAGAGGCAGTGGTAGGAGGAGGAAAGTGTCGGGAGAAGGACACTCTCTTCCTCTCATCTCATCTTCTTTGCGGTTCTTTCGCGTGTCTTCTATCTCTCTCTCCCTGTTTCTCCCCTACTCCCCTACTACTAACACAACACCCCTCCCCTCACCTCTCCTCTCACAACCTCTACTTCCTATTCCCCTACCACTGCTACGACATCTCAGCATGTACCTCCTATTGAGTTGCGCGTGTGAACTCCCTCTTCACCTCGAATCCTTTGCATTGCCACTCCCACCACCGCACACAACCACCACAAACTTTCCAACGTCTTCCTGACACTCCTTTCCACTGCATATGTATCCGGTTGATTCTCTGTTGATTGTACGGGTGACCTTTATGTCTCTCCCCCGCCTCCATCACTTTGCATCAACACTTCCATCATTGCCACCAACGATTATCACTAAATATGATTTATTCACACCAATCTATTTACGATAAGTTCACAGCTTTTAAACTGCAAAGTTATATTTTTTCGAAATTCTGCAATTGTTTATTCTGATAGTTTCTGGGTATTAGAAGCTATAGGAATTGATTGTGGCCGAAAAAGCCAATCATTTTAGCATACAACGGTCTGGGAATTCAGCGAATTGGTGGACGAACAACACTGAGTTTGGTAGTCACCGACTCGCTGACACCTAGTTCCATTACAGGACAAAAAAAATAAAAATTAGAAGTATACTATACTTCTGTTTGTTTGTATGTAGAGCCGTTACGCTTTCTGATTATAACTCATTTCTTGATGAAGTTTGATATTGGATTTAAACAAAAATTCAATTTTAGTAGTTATATGTTTTCGCTCATATATATTTAACCATTTGGTGACAGATGACGTGTATAAGCGCCATGAGCTGTTTATTTTCCTTCAAACGCAAAAACGGGTGCACGCATGAAGAACATGCACATCCTCCCCACACACGCTGTGTATAAACGATACAATTCCAAAAAGTTCGGGATTTTTCAGCAATGCACACAAATCAAATGTAGTTCAAGCTTTTGTCACTATCCTTTGTGAGCAGTGCCCTCTGTGAACTAAAGCAAAAATATCGGGCAATTAAATATCTGAAAGGGAAGTAAGATTAAAGATCAGACATTTTTGCACCAACTGTACTCTCTGTTAAGTTACAAGCCTTTTACTCTCAGCAGGCAAAAGCTTGAAACACAAGCTTATCCACAAAAAGCAGCTGTCAAGAATACAATTGATACTACCAGCCGAAAAAAGCTTAATCTTGTACAGTTAATACAACCAGCCAGCAAAATCTTATTCCAATATAGTTGGTACTACCAATCAGCAAATTCCTTTCCTGGTATTATTACCAATTGACGAAAGTTTATCCTTGTACAGTTCATACTATCAGCCAGCAAAATGCTTTCGTGGTACAGTTAATACTACAAAGTTTATCCCAGTACGATTGATACTTCGAACCAGCGAAATTTTGTCCAAGTGCATTTGATACTACCACTTGTCAAAGTCTTATGTTAATACAGTTGATTGTACCAACCAGTACAAAAAAGCTTATTCTTCGTACAGTTGATACTACCAACCGGTAAAAGTGTATCCTAGTGCAGTTGATACTTGCCGCTAGTAAAATCTTATCTTGGAACAATTGATACTACCAACCGGTAAGATTGTAATCCTGGTGCAGTTAACATTACGAGTCGGTAATCTTATCTCAGTACAGTTAATAGTACCACGTGTCAAAATCTAACTCTAGTACAGTTGATATCAGCAGCCGACAAAAGTTTATCCCAACAGAGTAGATACTACCAGCCAATATACGCTCATCCTATGTCAGTATATACTGCCAGCCTTCTGAAGCTTATCCAAAAGTAGTCCTGATACCTGTTTCCCTTGCTTAAAAAGTATACTTGATAGTATCAGATGACAAAATCTCATCTTAGTTCTAATGGTTTTACCAGTCAACTGAAGCTTATCCGAGAACAGTAGATACTACCAGCCAGCCATAGGTTATGGAACAGTTGAAATTACCCACTGGCAAAAGCTCATCTCAGTGCAATTGGGTTTACCAGCATGTAAAAGCTTATCGACCACCAACATACATGTTTACAGTACAACTGATACTAATAGCAGGTGAACGGTTATCCTTGAGCAGCTGATTCTACCAGGTGATAGAGGCTTATCCAAGAAAATTTGATATCACCTGCCGACAGAAGCTTATCCCAGCACAATAGATTCTACTAACTAGCGAAATATAATCCTAGTACAATTTACTGCTGTATATGATACTACCAGCCACCAAATTTTATTTCAGTTGATACTTTCAATCAATAAAAGCTCATCCTAGTACTGTTGATACTACCAGTTGTTAAAAGCTTATCTTGGAATAGTAGATACTATCTGTTAACTGAAGCTTATTGTATAAGAGTTGGTACTACCAATCAGCAGAAACTCATCTAAGTACTATGTATGCTATCCGTAGGGAAATCTCACCCTAGGATATCTGATACTACCAGCCAGGCAAAGATTATCTTCGTACAGTTGACACTACCAGTTGGCAAAAGCTCATATTAAATCAGTTGATAGCACCACCTATTAAAGGAAAAGATTATACTAGTGTGTATTGGAACATATACCGAATAAAGGGGAATAGACTATTTGTTTTAGCGGGAATTGGTCGTGGGATCGGTCGACCAATCACAGATTCTCAGACTCACAAAGAGTTTAGGTCCGCCTAGCCAGTCAACGGACAACCTGAAAGTAGATCTCGTCTCTCACTGACTGACCCTTCAAACTATGGCTGGTCGGGAGAGGAATGAGATTTGGATTGTAATGTCAGAATGAGAGAACCACGGCTAGCGAATACATCTTTCCCAACTGCCGGTTGTTGAGAAAGCAGGGAAGTAGTAGAGAATCTAACAATGGGGTTAGTACCCAACTCTGTGTTAGTTGGAAATTCGTTGATGAAAGAAGTCCGTTCAATGTTCGATTTGAACCCCTCATTACCCCCTTCAAATTTTTGTCCGGCTTTTTCGTATGTTGTTTTTGTCTTGGTATTTTTTTTCGGAAGCTGCTCTTATGACTCCAACGTGTCTGTTGAAACCACAATAACTTCCCTGGATTTGCATGCGTGCCGATGCCAATAGGTTTGCATGCAATTATACAACACTACCAACCGTCGATAAAAGCTCACTCAAGTTCAGCTGATAGTGTGAACCAGCGAAAAATTGTCTTGGCACTGTTTATACTACAAACTGGCAAAACATCCTAATACAGTTTATACTAACTGCCGGCAAAATCTTATCCTGTAACGATTGATACTGTCAGCCATCAAAAGCTCATACGAGAAAAGTTGATAAAATCTGATCCTAGTTCAGTCGAAACTACTAGCCAGCAAAAGATTGTCTTAGAACGGTTTATACTACGAGTTGGCAAAACCTCATCCTAGTACAGTTGGTACTATCAGTCCGTAAAAGCTTAGCCTAGTGCAGTTGATACTACTTGCCGGCAGAAACTTGCCTTAGTGCAGTTGATATTACCAACCGACAAAAGTCTATCCTAGCACACTTGATTGTACCAGCTTGAAAAAATTAATACGAAAATGGTTGATATTATTAGCCGACAATGAATACATAGCAACAGTTGATACTATCAGCAAGCAGAAGATTATACTTGTACAGTTGACAATACCAGTCGACAAAAGAGTATCCTGGATACCTCCGACCGGTAAAAGCTTGTTCTGAAACAGTTGATACTATCGGTTGGTAAAAGCTAATTCTAGTATTGTTGATATTATGAGTCAGCAAAAGTTTCTCCAAGTACAGTTTATACTATCCGCCGGCAAAACATACCCTAATATAGTCAATACTACAAACCATCAAAAGCTCATCCTTATACAGTCCATACTACGAACGAGCTAAAACTCATCTTGGTACAGTTGATACTACCAGGTGACAAAAGCTGTTCTTTTAGTCTGCAAGAGGCGCAAGATCCTCAAGAGAGAAATTGGAGCATGAATATTGTAATATACTAATCTACCAAGTATTTTGCCTTGCCAACCTTGAAAGTGTTTGAAATCCTAGCTTCTATCTGGGCTCAAACATCAACCTTCGGCGACAATAGGAAATATGCAACCCTCTCAGCCATGAGGTAGGTATTCGTATTCTAATTTTTTCACTTTTTACATAATAATTGAGTGCATTTTCTATTTAGAGGGTAAGATATAGATGTTATAATCCCTGGAATCTTTGAAGTCGAACTGGTATATCCCCCTTATCTTAGGAAGAGTTGTTCTCAAGCTCCAAACAGAAAGAGATGCCGAGAATCATCACATCTATTTTCTTTGGTATGCTATGGTAGATTTAGAGGTTAGCCGGATGGTTGCCACTTGAAAAAACTGAAACAAGGAACCAAGTGCACGGATGGAATAAGGATAACTCGTGTCGAACTGGAAAGCTCAGCTAACGTCATTGTCACTACAACGTTGGGGAGGTAATTGTGCATGAATCAACCCCATTGCCAAGCTTTCCACAAAATCTAGTTTAAAACTTTTGGAGACATCGTGTGGACAGACAGGCAGGCAGACAGACAGACGGATGGAAAGATGGATATATATATATATATATATATATGTACATTACATTCAAATATACGAATATACATTGCAATTATGTATACATATGCATATACATTTATACATACATGTGCATATACATTACATATATATGAATTGCGTTATATTATATCATATTTATATTTTGAAATGATCTCCCGTCATTAAACAGTTAATATATCTTTTGGACAAGACAACCAAAATAGAAAAAATAATTGGATAGCTGGTGCAGGAATCGAACCTGTGACCGATAGCATTGAGCTAAAAAGCCATCAGTGATGCGAAGGCATTTGAGGTCTAAGCGGTTATCTATGCAATATATATATATATATATATATATATATATATATATATATATATATATATATATATATATATATATATATATATATATATGTAACATTTATATATATATATATATATATATATATATATATATATATATATATATATTATATATATATATATATAACATTTATATATGTAACATTTATATATATATATATTATTATATATATGTATATGTATATTATTTATATGTATATTATATTATGTATATTTTGTATATGTATATTATGTATGTATATTATGTATATATATTATATAGATATTTATCATATATATACATAAGTATGAGTGAACTACTTGGAATGACACTAAGTTAGGAATGAAAGTACGTAGGGACTTTATTCGTTAATTAATTGCTTAATTGACAATTTAATTAATTAATAAGCTATACATGTTTCGAGAAGTGGCAAGTGTGTATCTTTTGGTGTTCAAAAGGTTAGGTTTTCCATAGAAAACAAATTAAGCATCAAATATTTGGCTTCGAAAGCAAACATAAAAAATCCCTCAGAGGCCATAGTGGTGAATCTGGATTGTTTTCTCTACGTGAAGGAATCTATTGTGGTTTGGCTGGATCTTTTGTTGGAAGTAGTAGCTGCAGTTATGGGTATTTCATTTGTTAATTTGATCAAGAGTGATGGGCATTCTCAAGGACATGGTTATTGGGAATCTATTTGGTGCTTAGTAAGGTGCTATAGAGTCCATGCATATATATATATATATATATATATATATATATATATATATATATATATATTAAATTGCCCCTAGGTGGATACATGCGTCCAGAACTTTACAAAATAGAATTCAATGATGGGGTAGAACTATATGTGTAATAATAGTCTGTTCGTGTATTCATTGGGGTTCGGTATTAAATACACACATATATAGAGAAAACAACAACAAAAAACCGATATGGTATTTTAACAGATCTCAGAGAAATGTGTTGCTCTGTCCCTGGTTTTGGTCTATTGAAAAACATTGTCCTTAACTAAAATGGAATCGGTTTAATGTTTTCTTGGAGTTTTATTATTTTTTTTGTTGTTGTGTTAATGTGTTGGCAGCGAAGATCCTATGGTGCAAAATGGTTTGTAAACGTATTTTGTATGGTTCACAAGCGTCGTTGTTACTGTAGTGTAAAATGTACGGTTTGTGAGTGGTTCGTTTGAAGGTTTTCCAATTTTGATCATAATCATAATGTATTTTCAGTATTTCAGTGTTTAGTTTGAATTAATTTTAATAACTCTAGTAATTAATCATTTCTTATTTCTTCTGTTTTTATTTCTATTTTTGATATAGATATATTTACCCTATTGTGATCGTACTGGTTTCAATTTTTAATTCAAATTTCGGAGACAGTATTATTAAATCCCCAGGATTTGCCACACTTCTCTATCGTAGGCGTCTCTCCATCTAATACTTTGCTGGCCTCGATTGCGCGCGTGATCTCTGGGGGACCGTGTCGTGAGGCGTGATGTCCATCAGTTGATTGCCATTCTTGCAACACGGCTGGCCCATTGCTATTTGTGTTTTTTTTAAGTAATTCCATTATGTTTCGGACTCTTGTTTTTTTCCCCGGATGTATCGTGCTGTCTAGTGGTCTTTCCATGTGAGGTTTAGCATAATTCTTTCATGTGCATGTTTCTCAGCTTGCGGGTCTGTCTCTTGGTTAGGTTCCATGTTTCATCTCCATAAGTGACTATTGGGAGGATGCATTGGTTGTATACCCTTCTTTTTAGGATTAGACAGATCTTCTTACTTTTGAAGGCTGAGCTTGCTCTGCCAAAGGCCTGCAATCCTAGGGGGATTTTTCGCTTGATTTTTTTTCTTTTGGGGTTCTCATGGAGATTCGTTGTCCTAGGTAGATATAGTAGTCTACTTTCTCCAGTTCTGTGTCCTTGATTCTGATCTTTGTGTTCTTATTTCCGACGTGATTGTTGCACATGATCTTTGTCTTGCTGAAGTTCATGAGTAGGCCAACTTTCTTGCTCTCTTAATTCAGTTAATCTAGCATTAATTGGAGGTCATATACGTTCTTTTCGAAAAGGGCAATGTCGTCTGCAAATCTGAGTTTATTCAGATATTCGCCGTCTATTTTGATTCCTTCATTCTCCCAGGCTCGTCTCCTAAAGATCAAAATCTTAGCATAGTAGAATATATTTGATGGTTGGTATGTTAAGCTTTGTATATCACAAGGTGACAAGTGTTAGACACTAAATGAAGGTCGAACTTACAAGAATAGTAATAGTCTGTAGTATTTGTTCGCTGACTATTGCTTTTCGCTGAGGTGTGCACGTAACTATTATGAAAGCTTAGCTTAGTCTGGCTCGTGGCCATAATTGTGGTGCATGCATTGAAGATCAAACAAATTAAACTATCATTGGTATTTGAGACTAGATTGATAACCATTACTCTACGGCGAGACGTTTTTGAGTTGTTTACGAAGTTTAACTCAGTAAGGAACATGGTCACTGGTGTGGGGAAGCCAGTCAGGATTGAATTCACTACTGCAGCAATGGGTTGCGAGATTAGCTTGTTAACCTCTGCTCAACGCCGGACATCCATAAATTGTCTGGTCGTCAAGTTACTTGATCATTATCTTACTTTCACGCAAAACGTTTCAAGTCTTTTCACAGGGTGAGAAAATGGATGACAAAAGGAACGAGACTGGCAGCTTCAGTCTGAACGCAACTATTTCAGTCGCAAAGTCGAATTGAAAAAACATAACAAAACAAAACAAAGATGGATGCTTTTCCTACTCATCAAAGGGAGTGTGTGTGCAAAATTTCGAGTTTCTACAATGGACAGTTAAGGCTGAGATGATTAGAGAGGAAAGAAGAAGAAAAAGA
This sequence comes from Thysanoteuthis rhombus, assembly GCA_963457665.1. Classification (NCBI taxonomy): domain Eukaryota; kingdom Metazoa; phylum Mollusca; class Cephalopoda; order Oegopsida; family Thysanoteuthidae; genus Thysanoteuthis; species Thysanoteuthis major. Next base: position 24,825,131 of record OY735210.1, on the reverse strand, counting down.
ACTATCGTCAAAGTAAAAAGGAAAGTAATTAATTCTAATTGTAAGAATTTATTTACCCTACCCAGTTAATTCAATCAATTCATGTCCCCTTTCATTCTTTATTTTCCCCTCTTTTTGTCTCTTTTTCTTCCTTTCGTTGATTGATAACATAGGAATCTCTCTCTCTCTCTGTTTTTGCTTCATTTTGAACTCTACACTTTTTAGTCTTAACCTGAAGTCTGAACTTGTCATTGTTGTTATGTTAAGGAAATAAAGTCTTCTCTGTAGGAGTTTGACAAAGAGCAAAAAAAAAAAAAAAAGAAGAAATGTAAAGAAGAGAAAAGAAGAGAAAAGGATAATGAGGAAAATATACCAGCATTTGTTCAGACATTCACATTTCGTCCAAACAAAAGTTGGTATGATTATGGCTCTTCTCGAAGTTAGAGAAAAAGTAAAATATACTCGTAAGGGAAGAAAAGAAAGTCTTTTTCATCATTCCCAACCACAGTGAATTATTATTGCTACTCACCAAATTTTTGAATACTAAATAGATATAGATAAAAAAAAAGCACAAACCAACTTCTACCCTGAATGACTGACAAAACTTAAACTCTAACTCGAATCCCCAAACCTAAGCCTACCTTTTTTCTCTCGATAAGATTATAACAGCCAAGTTATCGAGATATCTTCATTTTTTTTTTCAAATTTACATTTATTTCACAAACGGAAATACGCCGAGCTCTACTAGTTTTAATTATTTTGTTTGGTGTGGACAAACATCATCCCTGAAAAAAAAAAAACCCCAAAAAGCAAAATACAAAAGAAGAAAGAAACAAGAAAATTAAAAAAAAAACAAATTCGAAATAACAGATGAAAGAACAATTTACGAACGAAATAAGATACTTTGTTATTGTTTTTCGCAGAAGATAGAGGAGAGAATTACTTTGCTTTTACAAAGAATTCATTTTGTAATTCCGACTCTCCTTTTCCGAAATGATTTAACTAGAAGTGAAGAAATAAGCGTAAAGAATAGAAAAAAATGTGCGTGACAGCTACTCTCTAATAAAATTATGTCACGTTGGTAAAGTACTTTAAAAAGAGAGGGAGCAAAAGAAAGATGTGCTTGATGTTTACAAAAAGACGAAGGGAAGTGTGGTATCAGTGTTGCCAGTTTAGCTATTTTCTGGCTAGGTCTGGCTGATATTTGCCTAATATAGTCAATAAAAATCTACGATAGCCAAATAAATCTGACAAGTGCAATAAAAATGAATATACAATTTTTATTAATAATTTGTTCTAAAGTCTTAGTTTATAGTTATTCGAGTTGGCTGGGTATTAAAAAAATGCAGCTGATTTTAGCTGTAAGACAGTTTTAGCCTTAAATACCAAACCATACTTGGCAACACGAGATACGATTGGAAGGATGTCTCTTTTTTCATTATTCTGTTTCGAATTTTGAGGACAATAGAGTTAAGTATTTAATCAAATCAAGTAATGTTTGTTGTTGAAGATGACCTAGTGTTTGTTTGCTTTGGTTTTGAATTCTTCCCGTGACTGAAAGAGGAAGGTCGAGAAACGGAAAAATGAAAAATAATGACGTATTGGAATAACAGATCATAATACATTCAAAATGTGTTTTTTTTTTTGGTTTTTTTTCCATTGAGCCCATTCTTGTTAATTTTCTTCTTCCCAACGTTTCGGCCGATCCATTTCACGGCTTTTTCCAGGTGTATTACTTGTTAGGATAGTACAAACAAAAAAACGACAGCAACAACAACAATAACAATAACAAAAAAATAACAACAAAAGATGGTAGCAAACAGTAAATCTGAACATCAACAGTTAAATAAGTTATTCTTTTTTTCGTTGCATGTTAACGACTCTTCTCAAAACATCATAATAATATATAGACTATGTATGAAACTTTTCAATTATGTTTTAATCGTCCCTAATTAGTCTTTGGTTAAAGATCCTTTCTGGAGTTCGATTTTCGATGGCGGTTTCATATTCGGAAACCGAATTCTCTAATAGAAGATTTCACTCCGTGGACCTTTTTGCCCTCGATTGAGCTTCTATTGAAGTTCTTTCTTAGAGTTCGGTTCTCGATATCGGTCTCATTTTCTGACATGAGACGAAAAACATTTCTTCCTTTTTTTTTTTCTCCTAACAGAACCAGTTGACTATTCAATTGATCAGTGGAACCAAATGATTTCGTATTCATCCTCGGAATCTTCCATACCATTTCCAAAGACGAACATTCCCCTTTCGGTGTCTCGGTTACGGTCTTCCTCTTCACGGCTTTGGGTAATCACAAGTGTTTGCCCGTATTCCAAACGCACAGAGGTGCATGATGGTATCTTCTTACTTGATGGTGCGATCTGAGTACGATCACGATCACAAACGCAAATACATGATGCTCTCCTCCTTGCTGGTTCGATCTGTGTTTGACAGCAATTACTAACACAGATGCAAGACGGTAACCTGTTAATTTCGGTATCTATTTGAGTTTGACCGCATTCACAAAAACAGATGTATGATGGTAAACCTGCCGGTCCGATCAGGACCCCTGTTGGACAATGAGAAAGGTTCAAGGCTTCAAATAAAAATACAAGACAGAAAGAGTGGGGAAACTCTTGAAAAATCTTACAAACATTGCGTGGCTCTCTCTCTCTCTCTGTCTTTCTCCCTCTCTCATTCTATTTCTCCCACTCTCTCATTGGTTCTAGCTCATGACTGACCAAGTTCACACGTCATTTCTCCATGATTATCAGATGGAACCAAAACGTTGTTCCAGGGGATCTTTTCCAGAACAATTTTTTATATATAGGCGGTCCTAGCCAAGAAAGGTGGCTTAAACCAGCAAATGAATACTTCGACCAAATTAAGGCCAAAGACGAACAGAGATATCCAGAGAAGAAAAAAAAAAGAGCTGCAAAAATGAAGACAGAAAGTCGAGAGAAATTGAAAGTTTCTAGTACCATAAAAAAAGAAAAAAAAAAAAGAAAATAGGAAGGTCTGGGAAGTCACTTTGTAAAATCCATCACATAACCAATGTCTTTAGCCAGCATACCATGTTGAGGCTGATCAATTAAAAGGATTCTAAGAAGGGGTGATCAATGAATAAATTACTTCTATCAATTTTTGTTGTGCTGTGATCACTGAAAAAATTCGAATTTCGAAAAAACAGAAACAAATGTGAATGCTACCGGACATAAAAATGATACCTAGGAACATCAATAGTCTTATTATATATATATATATATATATATATATATATATATATATATATATATATATATATATATATATATATATATAAATATATATATATATATATATGCACATAATTGATAAGACTATTGATGTCACTAAATATCATTATATATATATATATATATATATATATATATATATATATATATATATATATATATATATATATATATATATATATATATACATATATATATATAATTAATAAGACTATTGATGTTCCTAAATATCATTTTTGTGTTCGGTAGCATTCACATTTGTTATATATATATATATATATATATATATACATATATATATATATATATATATATATATATATATATATATATATATGTGTGTGTGTGTGTGTGTGTGTGTGTGTGCCCGTATCAACTAGATCGATAGTTTTAAAAATATGTACAATAATATTTTCCGTAATTTCTTTATTCTAAAAGTGCTCGATATATCATGTAGAATCAATATATCAGTGCTGCGTGGAAATTAAGTCTATTTCAAGGGTTAACCGTTGGTTCACTATTCAGGATTATCAAATGGACGACGTGTTCAAGTGTAAGTTTCGTTTAAATACCCGAACCAGTTTCACTTGACGTCTGAAATTTCATTTGAAATATAATACCACACCCGAAGAACTAATATTCTGATGACGATTCGAGCGCGAGAACTTCGAATCAGCTTAATAGTAAGTTTCAGAAGTAAACTGAAACCAGACTGGCTCTGATATATAAACGGTATGTAACCCGAAACACATGATGATCTTGTATAATGAAACAGTGGTTAACCATTGTAATCGGCCTAACTTCCACATAATATTGATATATACACTAGCTGGGACCGGAAAAAAAAAAATCAAATTTAACAAAACAGAGTAGCCTATAGTTGAATGATATTTTATAGAGATTTTATAAAATAGAATTAAATAAGGTCGGGCCAGTACACATATACGGGAAAGTTCGCGATTTCTCGTGTATCGAGAAAATTATCCAGCGTTCCTTTGAGCTGTTTCACTCCACCAGAAATCAGAACTATTTTGTTATAGTTTTCTGAATGCTTCTTCTTGTTTATTTCTATGCCTTTTGAGGGTTCCCACACTCCAACCGAACACACACACACACACGTTAGTTCAACAGTTGGATTTTCATTGACCATTTCGTTTAAAAGAACAGTATTTAAAACGTTTGCTTCTTTCTTTCACAATGTTGCCAGCCAGACCTACTCGAAAACTGAAGGAACCCATGTTCACAGTTTTGCTTGACGGTTTCTTGTACAGAAATATAGAAGATAATGAGGACAAATGTAAGGAGAGAAAAGGAGAGAGAGAGGGGGGGTCAGGTGAAAAGAAATGAAAGGGCCCTGAAAGGATATGTATTTCAAGTTGGACGTAAAGACAATTGAAAGAAGAAAATGCCTGTAAAGCAAAGGGAGATAATCGATCTCCTGCCGTCGATTCTGATCGTCGTCGTATTTTCTTCCAGTTCCTGGTTAAAAAGATTACTTACCTTCATTTGACATCTGCTTCGCGGCATTCTCAATGATATGAGACACAAACGTCGAGATCTCCTCGTCTGAAACTAGATAAAGAAGATGATTAAGTTATAAGAGTGATTCTCTCTCCATATATATCTCTAGTCTATTTATATGTATGTATGTATGTATGTATGTATGTATGTATGTATGTATGTATCTATCTATCTATCTATCTATCTATCTATCTATCTATCTATCTATTCCAGTCTGTTTATATCTATTTATTCATATCTATCTCAGACTATTTGTATCTGTTCTAAGCTTAGCTTATCATGGAACAAAAACTCAAGCATAGGGCACTCAGTGATTATCAGACCCATTACAGCAGTGATGGTCTGCAAGAATAACTGAGGCACTGATATCAGTATTTACAAAGCTTGGCTGAAACTGGCACAAGGGCTAATATATAGGGGCACCCAGTTACGATCGAAGTCACTGCTCTAGAAATGGTCCTTTAAGCTACCATGCAAATCATCATTCAACGGCGAGGCATCTCCATCTATTTATCTGAATCTTGTAGTCTTATGGTCACTGTATATTTCTATGTGCGCATATGTCCAATATCCAGCGCAGGTCAGGTTTATTGGCACCACTCCATTGTTTTGTATGATCTGCAAAATATCTTCATTAATAAATAGAAATCTACCAAATTTGTATCATCAGAATATTTTGATAGGATGTCCACAGTAATTTAACGAAAAAAACGATTCTTCTTCAACTCATATGTAGAAGACGCTATCAAAAATATGATCCGGACAGTAATATTGTCACTCTTCCTATATGTCTAGTTGTTGGCTCCTTTAGGTATTGGAGCCATAGGTCGTACCAAAGGATCATGAAATCAAAAGATTCCGAAGGGGTTTCAGAGAAAAATGTGCTACCCACTGTTTGAGAACTAGCTTTGGTTCGAGGATAACAGGTGCTAAAGAACAATTAAAAAAAAACACACAAAAAAGACATATCTAAAAGTACGCAAGGATGGTTGGAATAGAAAGAAAAAAACATTTTAAAACTGACCAGCTAGAAGTCTTAATCTCAATCCCATAAAAAATGTTCGGAGAGAGTATAAATCTTGAGTTATGATTTCAACTCTTACCGTACACCGTAGAATTCCTGCAAACATTCAAGAGCTTGAGCTTGATTGCAAAGGGAGAGTCAGAGAAATTACTAGCTGACAAGGGCAAAATGTTTATGGGTGGCTACAAGAAACATTGTTGTCAAAGGTGGCGTGCAACCAAATATCAAAGAAGGGTGCTACTATTACAGTCCGGAACAAATTTTATATTTCTCTTTTAAGATCGCATGTAAGTTGAAAAATAATGATTTTTTTGGTCGAATTACTTTAGACATCCCATCAGAATATTCTGATGATAAAAATCTAGTAGATTTCCATTAATTTCTGAAGATATTGTACAGGTTAGACCAAAAATTAAAAGGCACCAATAATCCTGAGCATTAGTGGATGTTATCACTATACAAATTCATACGTTTAAGGACACACCGGCTTATCTATCTATCTATCTATCAACTAACTTACTTACTTACTTACTTACTTACTTACTTACCTACCTACCTACCTACCTACACAGGGTCTTTTTGAGATTGGGTGCTGGCTAGAGCACTTTTTTTTTCTGTTTCGAGCCTATAGTACAGTGAATCTCAAATGGGTGGCACTTGGCTTCCAAGGGAGGAATTTCTCAAAGAGGTTGGGTGGTGGGTTATCATGGGGAGGATTTGGGGAGGAATTTCAGTCCACGGAGGAATGAGCGAAAAAAGAAAAATACTCAATGACAATTACAAAATGGGAGGGAAGTCTAGGAAACCTTAGATCGCAAGGAGAGGAACATGACCTGGGACCCAGAGAAGTGACCCTGTGAACCACTGCTATAAAATATCATTCACTTGTACGAAAGAGCATGAACCTTGGTTGGTACCATGATGTCTTCACTTTACGCTATTTTTTCGCCCATAAGAAAAATGGCAAAAAGCAAAAATACCTTTCAGTGTTTTTAATATGTATCTTAAAAACATTATCGCTATTTCAATTACAAATTGAAATTGAGTGAATCAAAATTTTCATATATTCCAAGAATCACAGGCATTTTGTGCGATGAAATACACATATGTACAATTACATACACGCGCACAAATACATACGCACACATTATTATTATTATTATTGTTATTATTATTATTATTGCTTCATCATTTACGAATCTAAGATTATAAATAAACACCATTATAGACAAGCTTTTGAACACCTGTTTGTGTATGAGTAAATACATACTTATATAGAGGAATCAGTTTATTTTAATTACAGGTAATGCTTTTCGAACGAGTTTAATCCTCAAAATTAGTCGGTTCACCACATTTCATTTAGAATGAATGAAAATTCTAATCTTGAAAAGATGTCTTTTTCCTATATAAAGTTTGTGTACAAACAATGAATCTCTAACTATGAATGCAACTTGATCCAATAATTATGTTCTTTGTTTATTCTTTGTTATCAGCCGGTTATCATTATCAAAAAGACTCTGTTCCAAAGTGATCACAATAGGTGCAATATATATATATATATATATATATATATATATATATATATATATATATATATATATATATATATATATATATATATGTATATATGGGGTACGATCTTAAGTGACAATCGACCTGATGAAAGGGATTGGTGAACTGAGTTCGATTTATCATTTCGCACGACTGCTCTCAGGAAGGCATGAATTCCTTTCTGCCTGTATCACTAGATATCTTACCAAAATGTCTAGTCCCTGGCATGCCACAATAGTTGACGGAGAAGAGAGTGATAGGGTGAGTGGACATTTGGGCAACTCGCTCTTCTACCACTAACTTATCTTTCAAGGCAGTAGCAACTGGAAGATATTGCCCTCACACCCCAATATTCAACTCAGACGGGACCCAGTCCTCTATGCAAATACAATTATACGTACGCAGGCAGAGAATAACGCACATATTACATTAAAGTACACATGCATAAATACAGTCGTGGAAAGCCAGCTGCTCTGTGGGACAAAGTCAACGTCCAGTTGCACTATATCCCAGGTTGGGAGAGCATGATATTGATCAACAGGCATTAAAGGCCAGAGCAAATTTCGCGCCCCTCTTACCTGCGCCCAATAACGACTTCCCCCTTTAGCCCCCATCTTCCTACGCCCCTTCAGATGCTTATCAGTTTACCTATTTCTCAGCGTATAGATTATGTTGATGCAAGAGTTCCCAGCGCCATCATTCATCCAATATTGGGAAATCTAAGGAGTATCTTTGAGAACTTTGTCAACACTTCATGTCTTATCCAATCATTCAATTGTGGTACGTCTTTAACAAACCTAAGAAAAAAAATTAAGAAGCCAGAAAAATCATCTCCACATGAACTTCCGGAAACCAACATCGATTATCATTCAAACATTTGTCTTTCTCTCTATCGAAGACTGAGAAAAAAAGTTTTTTTGGCAAAATAGTTAAAAAGGGGATCTATTACTGGAATCGGAAGCAAAGAAAAGGAAAATCGTGGTTAGACCCAGCCTAAGTAGAATCTTCTAGGTATGTTTTTGTATTTGATTGAAATCGAAGGGAATACTTTATCACGAACTATTGATATGTCGATCCCCTGGTCCTGTGTAGTGCTACAATGAGCAATTGGCTCGCTTGAATGCTGCATTAAAAAAAGACGTTCTGGGTAGAGAAATCAACCGATGATATTGCTGCATGACGTCACGCACGTTCATATTACAAATGAGATGAATTTAACGATCATGGAGTTAGGATGAGATGGTTTTTCACATGCAGCGTATGCTCTACACTTGCTACTTTATTTAGCTCCACGCAACACTCCTTGTCTTGGTAGTGGTTCCAAATTTCCAAAATTCATCAAATCAAAAGAGGAATCGTTCGCTTATCGTAGGATATACAATTTAGTTAAGTTACACGTTTATTAAAAGCGATGGAAAATACTTCGATGAGTGGATCAAGATTCTACGAATCTATATGAAAAAGGTTTGTCAGAAAGGACTGCAAATTCTCCATCGGCGTAACATACGAGTGTGCGTATGAATTGAACGGTTTATTTCCAATATCTGTCTTAATATTCTTCTGTGTCAACGTGTCTATAAGTACGAATGAGTCAGTTGATCTATATTTATTAATCTTTACCAACGAATGTATAAGCGTATCGATCGACAGTTTTATTCTGATTAGAAGTGTATTTAAAAAAATCTATCAAATATTCAGATATTAAGCTATGTTTATTCATTCGTATTACTTAATAAAAGGTAATAACGGAAAAATTGATCTAAAACTAGGCATCGATCTTAAAACAATAAGAAATTACCCAAGCTAGTTCTAACGCTAACCGAAAATACGTTCAGATAAAATAAAACAAAATTTTCAATTTCGCTTTTGAAAGGGTCACATTCATCTCCGTCCAGTCACTCATTCAAAATGGCTGACGCTGAGTAAATCCGAGTGTAGCAGATGAAAGATTGCACCCTCTTCCGTTGATACGTCCTGGTCTGTGTTTTCTTCCATTCTTCTCACTTGTGTTCTTGATGGACGATATGGACTCGGCCTTTAAGCACGGAGTATCTTCCTCTTCTGGATCCTCGCTCTACAACGAGAGGGAGGACTGAGTGAGAGCGGAAAATGATCTTTTTAATGGTGCGAATGCCTACAATTACTCAATCTCCTCGTCTGACACATACACACAGGCATACCGCCCGGGGAGCTAGATTCGGCATACCCCTAATATCGGCCACAAAGTTACTTGAGTTGGAGGACTTGAAAAAATTAAATAGAATTAATTTATTCAAGATACTTTTTGAGGTGCGTTAGTTAACGGAAGTAATCTGCGTTCACAATCATTACCAGTGATCGCTTGCTTAGAATCATTCAACTAAAATCCTCAAACAGTAAATAAAAACCCTCTTTGAAGGTAAGGGTTGCAGCATCACAAACTATAACTTTAAAAAATAGGATTTATCATCTGAAACTACAAACCAATTACAGTATTTATGTTGATATTGATCTTGGGAACTTTTACTCAAATTATATAGAATCACCAATAAAAAAGTTTATAGGGTGACCTTGATGTCAGTATACTTTAGTAGAGGTAATATCGGCACCCTATATATTTTTTGAGAAGTGGTTGAATTTGGGTAAAAGCTGCCTAGAAAAAATATCAACATAACTAAAGTATATGTGTACTTGTTTGAGTCAATGAATTCAATTTTTGAAGTTACGCTTTGTAATACTGCAACACTTACCTTTAAAGTGGTGAAATGTTACTATGCAGCGATGAGAGATGAATGACACTAAACGATCGATCAACGTAAATCGTTGCGAACAAAAACATCACAATTCTCCCTCGACTGGTTGCTTGAATATATTTATCCAATCAAATGTTTCTAGTCCTCAAACTCCTGAAACTATAGGTGGACAATATTGTAGGAACGACTGGTTGGAATTACAACCCCTCATTCAAAAGATTCGTAATATCGGCCCACCCCTTTTTTTCAATGAAGGATCTACAAAAATGGAAATAGTACTACAACCCAAAAATGTTTACACTTAATGTTCATATTCTAATCTAAACAATTATGGGCTTGGTGGGACTCCTACTTATATATATATATATATATATATATATATATATATATATATATATATATATATATATATATATATATCTAAGAATTGAGTTTAGGCAAAGGTGGCCGATAAACGCTCCTGACACGGTATACCATCTCTCACCTAATCAGACAAATATTCATTTACAAACGAGTAGGCGTAAGATTAAGCATGAAAGAATAAACACACTGGCTCATACTACGGTTCTAAAATTCAGACAAATAAGCGTTGAAGAAAAAAGAAGGTAAAAAGCCCTCTGAAACTTAATCTGCGTGCAGTTCAATAATTCATGAAAAATGTCTGTATACTTGAGGTTTCTTAAAACACATTTTTTTTTACTGCTAATGCTACAGAAATTGTATCACCGTAGCTACACTCAACGACCCGACCAAACAAAAACATGGTGGCTAGGTATTCTTCCCTTTTCATTCGTTAATCACCCCGTTTTAGTGCTCCTCGTCTCACGTTTTGGCATAGTGCTTTGAACATTTACATGTGTAGTTCAGTATCCGACTCCTAAAGAAGACTAGCTTTTAAGTGGTGCTTGATTTACAAGAATAATCCATCTTAAAATGGACACATTTATTTCGCTGTGGCGTAGCATTATGATGTTTGGGCGTTTGTGGAAAAGCTTGGTGGGAATGGGAGTGTGTGTAAGTGCATGGTTTAATTTTTATTTTTTTTTAAAGTAAAAATAAAATCCTTTTGTCCAACTGGTTCTACAAGACCCGTTCCCGTATGAAACAGAAAACTCTGGTCGGTCGCCTTTGAACCCGACAGGCCTTGTAGTTCTCTATGTAAGCATAAATTATTGCCCGAAGAGTCGAGATGGCTTGGTTGGTTTGTAATGTCTACGGTGGAAGACGGATAAGAATAAGGCTATAGTAATAAAAATAAAGCAACTAGGCCACGGTGATTCATTTTCTGATAGAGGAGGCCTTACAATCTTTTTCACAAAAAATGATTGCAATACCAACGGAGTATAGGTGTATTCAAGAAACTTCATCTTAATGGCATCTCATTTAGAAAGTTCTATACTACACCCGAATCCAAACTAAAATAAACACCAATTGAAAATGAATAAAAAAAATCCAACTAACCTCAGCTAAATCTAGATAGGTCTAAGTTGTAGTGGTTGGCTTTGGTTTTCCAAAATAAGTCGTCAGCAGGCCTTCCACTTCCGGTCAAGACCCGCTGAGGGATGATGAGGCCAATACGGAACAGGCATGACTGCTACAGCGGCTGCAACAGAAGGTTCGAGAGGTAGGATGGAGATAAAGTACTAATGAAACTCAGGGTGTGCAGCAAACCTTAAGGTCAGCACAATGACGCTTGATTGAGAGTGCAACATGTGCGTTACAGCTCCCACTCTCATGGCCCTGGGACCTATTTCAAACCCTTTCTAGCGAAATTATACTTGCCAAATTTTATTACTAAAAACGACTGTAATGCTGATTAACATGGTATTTAAAAAAACAACATTTTAATGACCTTCCACTAGAAAAAATGTTCTATGCCGAACCTAAATCCAAACTACAATAAATACCAACAATTAGAAATAGTAATCAAAAACTAATCTAACTTTAGCTAAATCTAGATGATCCTGAGGGTCAGTGACTTTTGAAACTAGCGTCATGTTTCCTAACAGATCTTCAAAATTAACCTATCCATTGCCCTGTATGCAAGGGCGTCCGCTAGGCCCCCCCGGATCAGGTCTCCTCTCCTAGGGGGTGGTGGAAATTGGAACCTTATATTCAATAAGGGATGATAATGCAGTACATTTTTTAAAATGTAACCCTTACTTGATGTTCTTATATAAAAAGACTGAATTATAATTCGCTGTTGCTAGCTCCCATGTATCACCCCGGGGTCAGATCATTCGTCTCGGTCAACAGTCACGTACACCATCTGACATCTTGATCATACAGTACGTCGTACTTGCTTGCATTACAAATGGCGACTAGCGCAGTATCTTTTTTATAGGTAGAATGCCTAGCATGTAACAGGGTTGCACGAGATATATACCTAATATACCATTTTGCTACCCCTTGGAAATATATGCCTTTGCCAAAAACTGGAAAAGTAGCTGCAGGCATCCATGCCTTTGGGTATTTTCTAAGTTATGGCACAAGGTCACAAGTGTGAGGTATTCAATGAGGATTGGACTGACTACAGTGATAATGGTCGGTGAGAAGCGTTTGCTGGTCTTTGCTCAGCCTCGAAAAATTATTGTCTGCAAAAATTCATTATTTACTTTGATTAGTTAATCCTAACACCCAGTCGCTTTTATCACAACTTTGAATGATTAAACAGCACTATCAGAAAATGAAGAGCTGGCCCATAGTGAGAATCGAACTCATACCCTCTAGCCAGAAGGAGTTTAGTTAGACAGAAGTAGCTTTTGCACCTTAAACCCAACTCCTTACCATTGATACTTCACGCTTGCTGATGTTCACAATTTAGACCAAGTAGTCTTTAATGAAGTATGGCAATTCTGGAATTCAGTCAAAATTAATGATAATTTTGCAATACTTCATCCAAGGATAAATTTGAAAGAAATCAAAAATATTGTTCCATTACTCAAATTTATCAAGATAAGTAATCGGCCTATGGAAGGTCCGTGGTGAAGAATTAGTTCGATTGGGTGTTTAACTTTTCATTATAGACTATATCTAGACGCCCTCTTGAGGCTTTTTTTGTTAGTCCCGTCTAAAGCTAATGTCAATTATTTCTAAGTAAGGAAGCCTATAAAGAAAAGAAGTTGTTACATTTTGCTCTATTCATCGTGTTAGTTAGGAGTCAAATTTGATCTTAGAGATTGAAAACATTTCGAATGGCCTGCCTTCTGAATCATCATAGTTGAGTTCTTGATCACTCAATTAGTCAGATATTTGCAGCTTTGCCCGAAGAAGACTCTAATAATGTCAAAATTCAGAAATAAGAAAAATTCTTATACAGGGCATAGCATTTTGGGGCTTTTTTTTTCTTGTTTGTCTCCATCAAACTAAAAAATTCATAATCAGTAAGAATCTATGTGTTAAGTTTATTTCCTTGCCCCCCAGGGTTAGGAGATAGATTTTGGGGTTAGGTTTAGGGTTTTCGTTTACGTTATGAGAAACAGCAAAACATACCAAAAATGCAAGATTTTTTTTCGGTGTGAAAAAGAAAATGCAACCTAATCTTTTTCTTTTCTCTTCATGTTTTTTTTTTACTAAACATAACGTGGGGCTTACAAAAAAGACCCCAAAGTTTAGCAAACTCGTCTAACAAACAATTACTAATGTGTAATAAATGCGACTTTCACTGAATCCTCCTCACTCGTGCTTTTATACCAGCTAATAGTAAATAACTATAATATAGTTAGTTTGCTAATCATGCATCTGTTGAGGGTAAATGATACCCAGTGAACATTTAGCCAGACTGTTCGTTATCAGTGGGGTCGACTTACACAACAAATATTGGACCTAAGCCTCGATTATGAATTAAAACTTCAATTAATAATCTCAGTCGACTTATACGCGACTATTTATGGTAACTAACCATGAAGAATCATTTTTTGACTAGTTTATCGTTTATTCTGTTGTTGTTGCTCGGGTCGTTTTGAATTCTACGACCGTTAAGAAAGCAGCATAGATTAAAAAAATTAAAAAGGAACTAGCCTCTTCGAGATTTGGCCCAGTATCCCTTATTTTAAAGAGCCCATAGACGATGCCTTACTGATTTGGCCCCGGAGAGCCGCTTTTAGTCAGACTTTAGATCTTGTCCTGTACTCAGATCCCTCCTCTAATGATTTTTTTCTTCTTCATAGTTTGTTTACATCCAGTAGTAGTAGTAGTAGTAGTAGTAGCAGTTTTAAGTTACTGAATTTCTTAGATGAAGCATTTTTATTATTATTCATTTTTTTACATTTTTATCTTTTGTCTTATTGTCGGAGGTTACTTCTTTATTTCTGAGTCACACTGATTACGGTATCTGATGGCATCTAAAACACCTCCTTATTTTATCAGGGAATATTTTAATATATTAATATATATTATATTATAATATTTTGATATATCAATATATATGATATACTATTTCAATGTATTAATACGTATAATATTACAATATTTTAACATATTGATATTCATAGTATCATAACATTTTGATATATCATTATATATAACACTATGATTTTTTGATAAATTAATATGTATAATATTATAATATCTTAATATATTAACATATATAATACTATACTATTTTGATGTATTAATATATAAAATATTACAATATCTTAATATATTAATGTAGATAAAAAAAGTCACAGTTCCGTGGATTCTTATTTATCACCCGTTTTAACTTCTTACTCAATGAAGGTTACGTCTATCTTTTGAGGTGTTTTTGGTCTTATTACATCTTATTGACAACACGATACCTAACGGTCATAGACTGTAAAAATTCCTGAGCGTTTTGCTAAAATGCAACAGAAATAACATTAGAAAATACTAATTAAAAATGGATAATTATGAAAATGTTTCATCTAAGAATTTCGGACGAGTTGAAAGCATTAGTTAAATAACTCTGTGCAACATTATTTTTGTTCCTGAGTGTGAGTGTTATCTCCTAATTGCTTATGTGAAAAAGAGCGTTCAACATAGCTATTATTCCCTTCAAACTTGCCTCTGTGACCAGGATAGTGATATTCATGGGTAATTGTTTTTCTTACTTCATGCGATCTAAAAAGGGCAAATTTGCCTGTTGTCCATTTGTCTTAGTCACAAAAGCCAAGTTCGAAGGAATAATTGACATTTTCTATTCTTTTTAGACATAATAAATAACGAAATAACACTTATTACATAGAAACAAAAAAAGTTGAAAAATAGCATTGAGAGTAATAATTTTTCTATTTTTATAGTTAATTTATTTTCACATCATCTTTGAAAATGTTGGATGCGTTTTAATCATTTTTCTCCAGGTTGCTGAAGTAAATGTCGTTGAAGATCATGTTTGAGTTGAAGTGGATAATACCTCTCTCTTTATATTACTTGGAAAATCTAAATGAAACGGTAAAAGACACGTAACCGTTGGAACAAACGGAATAAAAAAAAAAAATAGAAAAGGAGAAATGTCCCGTGTTCACGGGTGACGTCAAATGGTGCATGACGTCGCAAATACCATTCATTATCAGGCTTCCTCTTTCTTTGAAAAAATTCAAGAAAATTTATTCATTTTAAAAATGGAATGAAAGTATGTCCCGACTCCAAAACGATTCAAATGTCCAACACGAGAATGCCGCGTTCCGTAACGGAAACATTTGGAAATTAAACGACGCATTTCAAGGTTCTCAAAATTGGGTGTTTTTAAACTTTTGTTAAACAATTCATAGCGAACACTCCAACAATTGAGAAAACCAGGGTTATAAAAGGGGATTTTCTTTTTAACGGATTATATTGTCTGTTCCTGCCGTCATTCTAACCGGTAAATAAATGAATAAACTTTGAACATACACAATTTTTACCTGGCCCTTATACCAGAGCCCCGCTCAGAGTCAATACGTGATGCCGAGGGAACCAGACAATTTTTGTTTCTCACACTGGAATCGGCCTTGAGTAACATTTTGCCCCCGTGGGAAGGCGGATAAATACCCATGCACATTTTTGTGGTCTCCCTAGATATCCACTCCTGTTTAATTTTTTTTATCTGCATCCGGTTTCACAGCTGGGTTTGATGCGCTTTGAAGACACTTCTAATTTTCATCTTTTTTTATTTTGTCCACATTTTCTCCCTTCTTTCTTGAAGAAGAGATTATGTAAAGAAGCGGCGGGAATTCGCCATCTTTGAGTGGACGATGTAAACTATCTTTGAGTTGTGGAACTACCACAGCGATAATGACATGCATGCTGCTTCCATTTGTTCCGTAATTGACTTATATAACCTTAATCCTAACTCTAATACTCGCACTACTCATAAACACTAACCCTAAAACTAGCCCTAAAAACTAACCCTAACACTAAACACTAACCCCAACTTTTATCTTTCGAAGGTAATTTTAATAAAGTGCAGTTATGAATTGTCAATTATTCTGCTATCATTCGTTCCGTAATTGACCAATATCCTTTGTAATCAAATGTATTGCAATGTGATTGTTTTAATTAAAAGAAATACCATGTTGTATGGTCTAAATAATTTACGCAGCTTCAATATATAATTGCCGAAAAATACCTAACTCCCTACTGGCAAAATAAAAATAACAAGAAGCGGAACAGACTCATTCGACAGAGAAATATAAGTGGCGATATACTGGTAACTTGTTGAGGTGATATCAACTTTAGAAGCTGGAAGGAACAAAATGATTCCCAGGAAGAAAATATATTCTAATATGATCAAAGAAATTCAGGTGGCGGCAAATAAACGGATTTCGTGATTTGTGGAAAAATAGAAGTTGCATTGAGGGAAAATGGCAAATAAGATGAGAAACGCAACAGAAAATGAAAACTATAACACTGGGAAATAATCAAAGGTAAGATTAAAACTGATCAAAGAGCGAAGAAATATTTTTTTTAAAAGTGAAAGAAACGAAATCAAGAGAGCAGGACTAAAAAAAATAATGAATAAATGAACACAATAAGAAAAGAAGGAAGAAAAACATGAAGATGGCAGAAGAAGCTGTCAGAAAGGGGAAAAAGTTTCAAACACGGTAGATTTGCAGCACGTACTGGCTGACAACAGATGCTTGCAGTAGAAGATATAGAAGGCAAAATTACGAAATGTATTGACAACGCGATGAGAATAACAGGATAATATTATGTCAAATTATATGCTTCGAAAATACAAGTATCACTGACCGATACTCCGATAGGAACTAGTGATTTCTTATTCATCACACCAAATGAAATCGTGTCTGGGTTTTTTAAATATAGGACGCGCAAAGGCCCCAGACGATGATGGTATAGCGACAGATCTTTCGAAATGTGCAGGTGATATCTCTAAGGTTTAACATAGCTATTTGCACGGTACATAAATGAAAGAAAACTTCTGTCTAGGAACAGTGGTCTTACTTTACAAGAAAGGTATTGATAAAGATCATGGCAATTATCACCTTATTTTATAACTATCTAACATGTATAAGATATTCTTGAAAATACTTACAGACAAGTAAACACTCTAGGTGAAAATCAACCATGCTAAGAGACAGGCTGCAGGAGTGTTTGTTCAATAATAGATCACTGATCAACAATAAATCAGCTGATCAGAAAGACAAATGAATCCTTCAAACAACTTTGTCTATCGTTGATTATGAAAAGGTATTCGACTCGATAGAACACAGCACCGTCTTCAACTCGATTAGAGACCTAGGTATTTACGAAAATTATTTGAAAGCTGTTGAGAATATGTACGAAGATAGAACTGCAATAATGCAAAGAGTTAGATATAAGAAAAAGATGGGAAAAGGAGTGAGACAAGGGGATACAATTTCGCTCAAACTATTTAGAGCAAGCCATGGAAGCACCTTTGGGAAAACTGACTGGTAAAAATTAAGGGTGAATATAGACGGAGAATATTTGGACACTTTACGATTTGCTGATGACTTCAGGACAACATCAGAAAGATATGTAATAATATGTAATAATACAGAAAGCCAAAAGATTGAGTCAAATACGAAGAGAATTAAGACAAAAGTAATGTTAGACAATAACATTCTGAATAAGACCATGAGAACTAAGGGTAAAGATTTGGAAGAGGTTAAGGATTACTTAGGTCAACTGATAAATTCAATAAAAATCTAAGAAAGTGACATTGGTTGGAAAGCATTAGGTAAAAATAGGGAGATAGAGAAAAAAGCGTATCGCCAATATAAAGTGTACAATGGACGTGTAATACCAGCAATGACATGGGAATGTGGAAGATCGAAATTGTAACCCTTGAAAAGGCAAACATAGAGAGCCATGGAAAGAGCAATATCAGGTATTGACGCTCAGTTCAAACCAAATCAATTAAAATACTCTCCAAACTGCTTTGAGTGCAAAAGGTGCCAACAAGCCATGACCCCCCTATATCACAAGGAGAAAGAATCAGATCAACGGATGAACTGTCTTGACGTGAGGAATAATGCTGTTATGTTTAGATCGCGAAAGGAACTAGATAAGAGTGAGATAATTGGAGCAATCCCTATTCACTCACCGACCCTTGTGCTGCATTGTAACATACTCTGGGCCTTCACTAATTCCAGATTATGAGTCACTTAACATTATCAGATTACGGAAAATTACACATCACAGATAGATCAGATATTCAATGAAGTCAGTTGGCTGGATGGAAGGAGATCGTAGGTCGGATGTAGCACATGAACTGTAATTTGCTGAGATCTGAACAAATCTAAGCTTACCAACTAAAATAACTTGCTGAAATAAACATCCACGCCGTGTGAAATATCCAAGGAACGAAAAAGAAGAGCGCTAACGCTATCAGATAGGAAGGAAAAGGTTCTCCTTCACTTTTGACCTTTCAGGGTTTAAAAGAGTTCACACCTTTATATTTGGCCCCAAAAAAGAAAGAAAAAAATCTCTGATCTTCCCTGCCTTTAAAAAGGACGGGGAATTTCCCTTCACTTCTGTCCCCTGAAAGAGGAAAATCCCTTCAATTTTGATCCCTGCTGGAGAAAGGTTTCCCTTAAATTTTGACACCTTAAAGGGGAAAAAAGCTCCCCTTTACTTTTTATCCCTTAAAGAATTATATATAAACATATATACTACAAATCGAAAAAAATCAGTTTACGTAGACCTGATCACATGATATGTGTTGCAATATATAGAGAGAGCCGACAGATATACCGATTTGCATAATTGTAGAAAGCAGCCAGAAACTGTTTCCTGTTCAAAATAAAGTTACTGGTCCTTGAAGAAAATTATGTAGATTTTAAAATCCTATCATATTTTACCCCAAACATCTGTAAGTTCAAATGAATGGTACAAAAACATTCGTTGGATGATATGGATATGGTTTCACAGGTATAACTATTTTGGTTTTTTTGGATATTGTAGATAAAAGTAAAGAAAATAAACATTTATAGATGAACGTTTTGAAGTTGAGCCAGGACAAAGACCCTGTACAAATTGACGATTTCATCCATGCAGAATTTGATTCGAATTGTGTCTTGTTGGTAAATAAGGACAGGCTGATTTCGAATATGCCATTGCTTTTCCTCGGTGGAGCATACTTCTCGATTTAGAAGGGTTAATACATTATAACACATAAGTACTTTCTTATCTTGATCGTGGATTTTCGGTGATGGCTACTGGACACAGATTTGACCCTTCGACCTCATTTAAATGGGGGATGTCCAGTTGATAAAATGTTACAATGATGTCCAATCATGGATAATTTGGCTGTCTCACCTCTGGCGGTTCTTGTGTTTGGCAATTACAGACGGACAGACATTTGATGAATTAGGAGACTGAATTTTTAGGCTAACGTGAAATCTGCTGGACATGAAATGAAGGCTCAATCTAACAAAAAAATATTCAACCCTCCATTAAAAACTTATGAGAGGAAGGTTCAAAAACAAACTTATTCAAAATACTGCCCAGTGATTAGTAGACACAGAAAATGTGCTGACCCTACCATCGGTACTTTTTGAGTTTTGCCTGACATTTGCAGAAATATAGTGAGAAGCTGGAATACCAATTTACGCTCCATTAAATATTCAAAGAATAAACACATGGCTGAAGTTTTCAGACTTGAAAGAAAAATTTTTCCTTTCACTTTGGGCCCCTTAAGGCAGGAAAAGCTTCTCTTCACTTTCAACCCCTGAACGAGAGTAAAAAAAGTCTCCCTTATATTATTCAACTTGTGTTTAAAACACAGTAAAGTCCCAGATTATCAGAATGCTTTTTTTTTTATGAAAAAGGAAACCCGAAAGATCTCAACAACTATTGGCCTATAAGCTTACTTAACAGCATATACAAACTTTTCACAGAAATCATCACCAACCGAATCACAAAGATACTCGATGAAAACCAACCACGAGAGCAAGCTGGCTTCAGAAGAAGCTACTCGACCATGGACCACCTACATTCGATAAATCAACTGAAAGAAAAAGCAGCAGAGTATAAACTACCACTCTCCGTAGTATATATCGACTTCAAAAAGGCGTTCGACTCAGTAGAGATCCCTAAGGTCATGGAGGCCATCACTCGACAAGGTGTAGATCCAGTATATATTGAAGTGCTGAAAAATATTCAATATCACAGCAGCTCTTTTATCAGGCTACATAAAGACTCGGACCCCTTTCAGCTCCAGAAAGGAGTAAGACAAGGTGATACTAGGATGGAGAGCCTTTGGTAGAGCAAGCTCAACCTTCAAAAATAAGAAGACCCTATAAATCCTAAAAAGAAGGGTGTATAACCAATGCATCCTCCCAATAGTCACTTATGGAGTTGAAACATAGAACCAAAGCAAGAGACAGATCCACAAATTGAGAACTATGTAACGTGCACATGAAAAGTTATGCTTGGCCTCATATGCAGTGACCACAAGACAGCACAGTACATACAGGAAAAGACAAGAGTTAGGGACATCATAGAATCCATTAAAAATCTCAAATAGCTGTAGACTGGCTATGTTGCAAGAATGGCTGACAACCGATCGCGACTCATGACATGGATCCCCCGAGATCACATGCTAAACCAAAGCCGGCGGAATATTACATGGAGAGACGAGCTAGACAAGTTCAGGAAGTACTGGCTCCGCAACGCCTATGATAAAGAAGTGTGGCGAATCCTGGGGAAGGTCTATGTCCAACGACGAATGTTTAAAGACTGATGATGATGAAAGTGATGCAACTCCTGACCTTTTTAAACCCTAGAAGTGTGTGCGTGGAGGGAGAGATTCCCTTCATTTTTGAACACTTAAAGCGGGGTAAAGTTTGCTTTCATTTTCAGTAAACTTTTGGCCATCAGTGCCCCTCAGAGTTTGAACGCAAGTCACAAAAGCCATTTCCTGCGCTGCTAACCATTCGCCTACCAACTCTTCTCAGGGGATTTGGTGATATATAGTGAGATATTAAATGAAGAAAGAACGTTGCTGGGCGTAAATTAGTGACCAATTTAGCCAAAAAACTCCAATTGCAAATTGAACACCCACCCAGAACCATTCAAGAAAAGTATTTTCACAAAATAACTCACTAAGAATCTGCTTTGGGATCCCATTATTAACCTCAGAATATGTGGTAGTCATAGCTCCGGCTGTTTTTCTTTATTACGGACAGAACGGGCATTTGGTGAATTATAGAATGATGCAATTTTCTCAAAGAGCAAACCATATCTTTTTTTCTTTTTCTCTTCTATTTCACATTCTCCCTGCTTCATATAAATATAGACACAAAAATGGACATTCAACTGTCTAATCATTCTTTAAAAGTGATAAGGAGATACACTCTCTTATATCGATTCGAATTCGCTCACACGCATACACATATACGCACATACACACATACATGAAGCAGATACAGTTATCTAACGCTTTCTGAAAATCTGCTCTGCGCTACTTTTTCACTTTTACGAAAAAAGGTGTAGAGCAAAAAAAGCTTTCAGCGTTTGTTTTTCAGCGAGTCATCAAAGACACTGCGTGCAACTTCCCTGTTTCTCCTACCACTCCAACCTCCTACCATCTTTTGGGGGAGAGGGCTAAAGACGCCAAAAAGCTTTCCATATTAACCCATGGTAATTGATTCTTTGTTTTACGCCATTTCGGCAAACAAAAGGTTTTTGTAGGAACACTCGACTTTTGGCTAGCGGAGGGAGGTCATGAGTTCAGGTACTATTGGGCCATTTTCGCAAGCCATTGTTATAGAGTTCAAACTAGGCGCTCCAATATTTTTTATAAACAAATATTTTTCATGCACTAAAGTAAGCTTATTAACAATCTACTAATAGTAAAAATTATAAACCAGCTTGGAAGTCAGACCATATATACTTCTTTTTTTTTTTTGTATGAAGATCACGTAAAGACAATTTTGCCGACTTTATTTTCAAGCTTAAATCTAAAATTGAATAAAAAATATCCTCAAACATTTAGATTCTTCATATATATATATATATATATATATATATATATATATATATATATATATATATATATATCAAAATCTAGGAAATATATTGCATGTTATTAATAATTTGAATGCAATTTAATCTTCAGCATGCTTAATTTGTAAAAATATACCACTTATTTTATTACAATAGATTGAATAAAAATATTGCTTATTTTCTTAAAAATCACCTGAATAGCAATTTCTATTGTGTAGACGCAATAAAAAACATCTAGATTGAGATGGATAACATTTAAATTGGCATCACTGAGCCAGGGACATCATGACTAAAAGATCATGACCTTACTCGGAATGAAATACAACACAACCATATTAACAGGGTCTGTAAAATAATGTACCCACATTTTTACATAGAGTTAAGCCTCTTGATATCTAAGAGGATGTCAGTCAGTATTTTCTCAGAAAAGGAACACACACACACACACACAAACACGCGTATATATATATATATATATATATATATATATATATATATATACGTGTCTTTTTCTGAAAAAAGAACTAATCCCCCTTAACCTTCCAGGGCCTTGACTCTTTGTAAATATGTACTTACATTTTTTGAGACATCCTGAATTTCGATACTCTCAGTCCAACATTTTCATTGTCAACAATACATGAATCAAAGACATTGTAAGTATGTGAGTAAGTAGCACCGTTTGACATTATTTGCAGTGGTGCTATCAGCAAGCACTGACAGATAAGAAATACGTAAACATAAAGGAGGTGAAGAAATTTAAAATGCATTATAATACAGGAAGACATACTTGTTCGCATGTATCACAAATGTTTGTATATATATATGCATATATGTTATTTAGGAATGGATATATGATCCGACAGGATTATAAATTGCGCAATATTATATTGAAACTCTTTATTGAAATTATCTGCTGTTATTTCACTGTTAATGATTGCGAATCCTGAGGAAGGTCTATGTCCAAGGACGGACGTTAAAAGACTGATGATGATGATGATGATGATGTTAATGATCACTATATAGGCTAAGTAATACATTCACCGAGTTGTAACAGGAGATCATCTCAAATAAGATTCTCAATATAATGCAACACAATTTATAATCTTTCCGTCAGATCATATATCCATTTCTTAGTAATATAATTTTCGCGTTGAGGGAAACAAATAGAGCGCATATAGACCAAGAATGAGCAAAATGAGAATTTGAAGTTGAAACAGTTATTTGGGCCTTTGCATTACTGCGACTGTTTTATTCAACGCTGCATTGAAGTGGCTGCTCTATCAGTCGCAAGTTCGATTCCTGCTGCAGTCCTATTTTATTTAATAGTTTATTCTATTTACGTTGTCTTGGCCAGGTGAAACATTTACTGTATAATGAGGTGAAATCATTTCAAATGAGAGTTTCAATATAATATATCGCTATTCATAATCATAAGCGTGTATGGATATCAGTAGAATTGCCAGTTTATATTCGACGATGTATGATAATCATAAAAATATTAGAGAGGAACTATGTTTCGTACGGCACCGGTGTTGACCGAGTAGCATATCGAACAGTCCTAGATTGCATAGATGAATCAAGAAAAGTGATTGCTGAGAGGGACACGAGATTACGTCCACCAAGGCCGGTAGAGTCCAAGATGGAGAGATGAACTACACAATTTCAGATTATATTGGCTCCACGACGCCCACGATAGAGAATTGTGGCGAATCCTGGGGAAGATCTATGTCCAACGACAGACGTTAGAAGACTACTACTACTACTACTGATGATGATGATGATGATGCCCTAATAGCAAGGTTGCCGAATTCGATGTGTTATTTTTTTCTCTTTTTTTGAGTCTGGAACTAAATCTCTAATACGAGAAATTTCAAAAGAAACCCCATCTTAATCGGCAACACTGGACTTCAATTAGAATATCGCCGACCCTCGACTCAAAAATTCGAAAAAAAAACCCAACTAAAAAGATATCTAAATTGGCCACCTTGCTAAATGGCCAGAAGAAGGCATCAGTTTTATCTCGTTTGACAATGGAACGACTCAGGCCTGGGTGAAAAGTATGGAGATCCTTTGATGACCAGTCGACAGATTCCACCCTCTCGGCCACCGTGACGTAGTTCAAAGTAAAGCGGGGCGATACATTCAGTATCAACTTGACTACAGGAAGTCAAAGTTAGCATCCAACTGGCTTAAGGGGGCACTACTTCCATGATGGAATCGGAGTTGTTTGTCTCCTTGACTAGTGGCCAATCATGGCTAAAAGCCCTATCTTCCCTGAGAGTTTAAAGCAGAAATCAGTTGGTTATGTTCTTATTTTTTATTTCATTTAAGTTTGTATCATATTATATCTACCATCACGATAATGACAAATTTGCTGCATTCATTTCTCCTGTAATTGACTTTTATATCCTTGACCTTAAACCTAACCCTAACCCTAACCCTAATCCTAACCCTAAACGCTAACCCTAACCGTAAACCTAAACACTTACCCTAAACATGAACCCAAGCACTACCCCTAAACCCTAAAGCTAAAAGTTACGCTAAACCTAACCCTAAATATTAATCTCAAAAATCGAGCAGTTAAATTTGATTAAACACTTTTTTAAATGTCAAAAGTTGTCTATTTTCATTTGAAAATAAAATAAAATTTTTGAAAAATAACTTCACAGATGAGGTTGAGAAAGTGGAGAGAAAAATGTGATCAGTGAAAATTTCAGAATTTGTGAATGAAATAAAATGAAATGAAATGAAACAAAAAAACTTGAAATTTGTAGCATTCAACAAAGCAACATTCGATTCGATATGATAAATAAGAGAACAGACATATTTTGGCTTCTTATACCATTTTCAACGTTTGTGAAGGAAAGCTGCCGTGAGGTCCCCAGAGTGCAGTGAAATCTAAAGCGGAAATGTTTTGAATTTAACTCAGAAAAGGTAACAATCGCCCATGACTTTTGTATCAAAATTGATTTTGAGTATTCAAAGACTATTCCGACTTTAATAGAATTCTATTTAGGGTTGTTTTCTCTCTTGTGTATGCACGATTGTTGACTCAGGATGAAAGGCGTTACCGGTATGGAAATCTCATTTAATTGTACATTCAATTAGTTGATCCTTCAGCAAAAAAAAGGGTGTATTATCACTTTTCCAGACATTTGGGGGGGGGCACAAAAAGATATATGTGGGGGGCATACTTCTTAGGGGTAACCCTGTTACTAGCAAAGAATAAAACCCCATCAAACCCCCTCTCCCCAAATTTTAAATTGCTGCAAATTTTAAATTGGCCATTTTGAATGGCTAAAAGTGACTCGATGTCAAAGAAATTTCACGAAAGAATTAGCTGGAAGTTGCTAGACTTTTCAAGAAATTTTACGGAAAAAATGAAAACAAAGGACTATGAACATTTGAAGCCATTTCATCAACTCAAACTAGAAAGGATTTAGAGTGGTATTTAGGGTAGTATTTAGAATTTAGTATTTAGTATTTAGGGTTAGTGTTAGGGTATACAGTTATTCAACCCCAACTCCAAACCTACCTTTTAACTCTAATTCCAAATCTTCCTCCTAATCCCATCGAAAATTTAATTGAAAAGAAAGCTTATTTTAGCTATTAAAAGATGGCCTATTCAGAAAATTTTCTCCGTAATAGTTTAACAGAAGGGGCCGCTATAGCATCCCCTTGGATAATCCCCCTTGCCAATTATTGGCATTTTGTTAAATATTCCTAATTCCAAATAATTATTGTTCACGTCGTCCGTATGTTTTGAACTTGACGCGGAAAAGCCAACGATCGCCGTGAAATCTAACGCAAAGATGTTTTGAATTTAACGTAGAAAATGTAACAATTTATATTAATGGTTTTTAAGTCTTAAAAATTCTTAAAAAGTCAGTATTGAAAATGTAGTCTTACCGGTATTCAAAGTCATTTAGCGAAATAAATGCTTCTTACTATTTTACTCCAGATACGAAATAGAGAGAAAGATAAATTCGTCCAAAGTCGAAAAAATGTCTACGCCATTACGATATGAAAAAAAGAAAGAAAAATAACTACAAAAAAATGCAGCGTTTGTGTTAATATGTTGCTAGGGACAACCAGTACATAGCCAAGGGAGGTAATCGAATTAACAAAAATGTAACAGCTATGATTAATAAGGAATAATTAAAATTTTATCGTTTGTTTCATTTCCTATTCCAATATGCCCATTTGAGCATCTCCAATTATAAACAGTCTTTGCACGTCAAGTTTAAAAACAAAATAATACTTATAAAACCACTATCAAATGTACATAAATATAAACAATATTTACAATTTGATACGATATACAGATCAGGTTCTCTTGAAAATTTAAACAGATCCCAAAAAATCTCCGTGTAATTTACATAATTTCTAAATTTATCTGAATTATTTTATTTTACACTGGAGTAATTTTTTACGTGAGTAGGAAACTTATCAAAAATATATATTACTCTATTAGAAAACAAATCTTATTCTTTTGTAGATTTAGCTTTTGAAATCTTTCTGGATGAAAGATTTTCTATGCAAGTAGAGACATCAAAAGTGCCATATCTAGAAACCCCGTGAATTATTTTGAATGTGTCAATTGAATCTACCTCATCATTCTCTCTCACAAAGTTGTTAAGGACGCCAATCTTTCTTTATAACTGATATCTTTTATTCGATTAATTATTTGGATTACTTTTCGTTGTACATTCCCTAGTTTTAAGATTAAATTCAAGTTCCAATGCGTAGTAACCGATACCCTAGCCCGAGTAGAGTATTTTTTTATATTGTTTTGTATATTCTACAAATCGTCCAATCCTTTCACTGAATCGCTTTCGACCCAATTGATAAAATATTATTATTTGAATTAAAGGAATTATTAAAAAATAACTCCTAAAACGTGTCCCTAATTTATCTTTCTGATTCATTTGTTGTTTAATCTATATTCAAGTTTAATATTTTTCGAACAACCACGTAGTACTTTGCACAGCTGTGCATTGAATTTCAATTCCCAGGTTTCTTCCCAGTTTGACAATCTATCAACTTCAATTTGTATCATATCTCGCAATGGCACCCCAACAAGTAATTTGACATTGTCAGCAAATAATTCAACAAATGATCTTATACTATCTGGAAAATCGTTTATAAATGTTTGAAATAACAATGGTCCCAATACGGAACCCTGGGGAACACCAGCAGGTATATTGTGTGATTCAGAGTGGGCACTACCAACATTCACTCTCATGGTTTTATTTGACAAGAGTTCTTTAACAATATTCATCATATTTAGGAATTCCTAAATTAGTCATTTTATTGATAAACTATAATGTGAAACAGCCTGGCTAGAGTCTAAATACAGAATGTCAGTGCTGTTCCCTTCTGTTAAGTATTCATTGATTATATCAATTCTTTTAATTCCTAATGAATTTTTGAAAATATTTTTAGATAGAATGATTCAAATTCAAGCAATCTGATTCAAAAGAAGTGAAAACGTAAAGCATTAACAGCGTTCGTGTTCGATAATTATTTCGCTTTGCTTAGTACATCACACGGCTTATTATTTGACCTCTCTCTCTCCCTCTCTCTCTCTTTTGCACACACACACACACACACACACACACACATACACACACACACACACACAACGATATTTATAGCACCGGTAGAGACAAAAACTATTTGCAAAATCGCTCTATCAATATTTACTAAGCTCAGCTTTGCACAAAGTCTCACTGGTAAATCGGATGAAATCGACAGAGTCGATAAACCAATCTTCCTGGTAGGGAGGGCCCTGAAAAATCGCCATTCGTAATCCAAGATTTTAGTTTGGAACAATGTGAAATGCAAAGCTACAAAAGACACCAAGTACGCTCAAATAGTAAACAAAACTTTATTGGATAAAACTACCTTGAATGTTGCCTTGAATTCTACAATTAATTATCTGTATCATTCTACGTTTCATGGAACTATTTGTCGCAGGAAAAATACGATATGTTTGTTTAGTACAAAAATCTCGGCGCAAAAATTGGATTACAACTTGGCAGAAATTGGATTGAGCCGGACAAAATTTCGGAACATAATTGAAGATGATAAGCATCTTCTTCCATCAGAAATTTCTAGTTAGTTTAAGACAGTTTTTGTTAAATATGAAGCATTAAGACCTTTTGTGAGTAAACAGCACTGATCTGATATAATGGAAAAAGTCATTACCAGATAATGATGAAATTTCTTGTGTAAATTCTGACAATTGACTGTATACAAAAAATGAGACAAGTGACAGCAGTGGTTGATATACCTCACCGGTAGAGCATTTGACTGCAGATCAAGAGGTCGCCGCGGTTGTCCCATTTAGAGGCAGAGTCAAGATCTTTATCTGAACCGAAATTTAACCAGCTGAATTTCCTGGTAGATTCGTCGTGAGATCTGCGGTCCAAACACCGGTGACTCCATCAGCAGCATTTTGTCTTTCTCTGCATCTCACACTAGCCAGCTATATGTATCTTCAACGTAGATTCTGGCAAATTGTGATTTACACGAATTGAGATCAGTAATTTAGAATGTTGCTCAGTGCTTGTGCATTCATTCGACTGACAGATCAAGAAATTCTCTGTTTCAACGATTTCATAGATTTTTCTTCAAGGTAGATTCTCACATGTTACTGTCTACACCAACTAGGACTAGCGACGATAGCTCAGTGAAAGACTACAAATCGAGATATCCGCGTTTCGAGCCTCGGTGTCTCTTTGAGTAGAATTTTGTCTTTTTCTGAACCGCATTTCAAAAAGATAATTTTTCTTGGGCATAGATTCTGGCAACTTGTTCTCTATGCTGATTGAAACCAGGGTAGACAGTTGGGGGTATGACTTTGTAATTGTGCATTCGACTGCAGATCGCGAGGTCCCCCCCGGTTTCAAACAGCGGTGTCTCGTTCGGTGACATTTCGTCTTTCTTTAAATTGCATTTCAGCAAGCTTTTTCTCAGTGGTAGGGCATTCTTCAGCATAGATTGTGGATACTTGGGGTCTACGTAAATTGAAACCAATATTGGCAGTTGGGGATATAGCTCAGTGGTAGAACATCCAACTGTATATCGAGAAGTACCTGTTTAAAACACGGCTGTCCCGTTCAGTGACCTTTCATCCTTTTCTGAACCACATATTACCAAGTTAATTTTTTTCAGCGAAGATTCCAGCAACTTGCTGTCAACAATAGTTCAGAACGGAGCCAGCAGTTGCAGGTCAACCCCAGGTAAAGCCTACAGCGGCATTTCATCATTTGATACACTGCATCAAAACGTGGATCCCCAAAGATCACATGTAAAACCGTGACCGGCAGACTTTATGAGATGGCCAGACGAATTAGATAAGTTGAGATGCCCATGATAGAGAGGTCTGGCGAATATGGAGGAAAGTCTATAACCAACGCTGGGTGCTAACAGACTGATGATGATTTCAGTCGGATAATTTTTCTTCAGCTTAGATTCTGAAAACTGTATATTCGATCAGAGACGAAACTCAGAAGTTGGGGATGTAGCTCAGTGTTTGAACATTTGATTGCAGATCGAGAAGTGCCCGGTTCTAATCTTAGTGTCCTCTTCAGTGGCCTTTTCAGCAAGCTAACGTTTCTTCGCGGTAGATTCTGGTAAATTGCAGTCGACACGAATTTAGACTGTTTCTGTTCGTTAGGTATGCAACTCAATGGTAGTGGTGATCCCTTTAAATGCATTTTATCCTTCTCTGAACAGCATTTAAGCAAGCTAACTTTTTCTTCGGTGTAGATTCTGGCAACTTACTGTTTACACAGATTGCGACCTGTGACGGCAGTTAGGAATGTGGCTCAGTGTTAGAATATTCGACTGCATATTGAGAAACGTCCGGATTAAAACCGGGTGTAACTGTCAGTGGCATTCCGTCATTTGCCAAACTGCATATCAGGAAGATAACGTTCAGTATCAAGTCCGGCGACTTGGTGACTACGCTGCTAGTATCAGATGAGGTGTCGCTCAGGGGTAGATCATTCGACTGCAGATTGTAAGATTCCCGTTTTAACCCCAGGTGTACCTTTCAGTAATCTTTCGTCATTTTTAAACTGCATTTCGGCCAGGTAACCTTTTTCTGGCATAGATTCCAGCAACTTACCTTCTACAAGAATGGCGCCGGCGGTTGGCGATGCAGATCAGCGATAGAGCATTCGACTACTGTTCGAGACCTCCCCGATTCCAGCCCTGGTGTCCCCTTTGATGGCGAACCACATTCCAGCGAGCAAGCTTATTCTTCGGGGTAGATTTTGGCAAATTGCTGTCTACACGTATCAGGACTGTGGTCGCTGGTTGGGGATGTAGCTCAGGGGTAAAGAATTCGACTGCCAGATCGAGAGGTCCCCGGTTCCGCCCCGGGCGTTCTTTCCGGTGGCGTCGCTGTTTCAGCAGAACTGCTTTTCAGCAAGCCAAGGCTTCTTTTTTTTTCAACGTAGATTCTGGCAACATGTTTTCTATATGAATTTGACCAAAACCCTCGGATGGGGATATACCTCAAAAGTTGAGTGTTCGGTTGCAGATCGAGAATTCCCTGCTCCATATCCGGGTGGTTTTTGTTTTTTGGTGAACCGAATTTCAGCAAGCTAACTTTTTCTTCAGTGCAGTCTCTGACTTTGCTATTTACATGAATGTAGAAGTGGCATACTTGATATTTTGTCATTTGTTAAACCACATTTCAGCGAGTAAACTTTTTTTTTCAGCGTAGATTCTGGAAACCTGCTGGGTACACGAATCGAGACCAGAGTTGGCAGTTGGGAATATAGCTCTGTGGTTGAGTATTCGATTGCGGTTTGAGAGATACCCACTTCAAACTGGCACGTTTCCTTCAGTGTCATTTTGTCATTCCTTTTTCAGCGTATATTGTGACAACTTGCTGTCTACATACATGGGAACAAGAGTTGGCGTTTGGCACATAGTTCAGTGATAGTGCATTCGGCTGCAGTTGAAAAGTTCCTTCCCATCCAGTGGTGTTCCCTCTTTTGCCGAAACGTAAGCTAGCATTTCATAAGATTGGCTGATTGCTGTCTACAGGAATTGAAGCAGGTATTGTTACTTAGCTATAGAGATCTGCTGACCGATAGTTCCCGGGTATCCCCTTCAGTGTCAATTCGCTTTTGTCTGACCAGCATTTTAGCAACTTCTTATTCAGCTTCGATTTCATTAACATGTTGTTTGCACGAATCGAGACTAGGAACAGCAGTACGGGAGAGAGCTCAGTGGTAAGTGTCTGCGGTTCAGGCCCGGGTGTGCCCTTTTGTGGCATTTCGTCATTTATTAAACTGCATTTCATAATGCTATATTTTTAAGCGCAGATTCTGGCAATTTGTTGTCTACTCGAATTGCAACACGAATCAGTGGTTGGGGACATAGCTATGCACATTCGACTGCAGACTGAGAGGTCCTTTGTTTAAACAGGGGTGTCTCTTTCTGTAGCGTTTCAGTTTTTTCCTGAAAAGTATTTCAACAAGCCACAGTAACCTCCGGGTAGATTCTGGCAACTTGCTGTCTACACGGATCGAGACAAGAGTAGGCAGTTGAGTATATAGCTCTGTGGTTGAGACTTTGGTTACAGATCAAGAGGAACCCGATACAAACCCATCTCCTTTTCTGGCGTTTCTAAGTGTCAGCGATCTAACTTTTTCTTTAGTTCAGATTCTGGTATCTTCCTGTCTACACGACACCATGGTTGACACTCGGCTGTACCCTTCTGTGACATTTCGTCATTTGTTAAACCGCATTTCAGCCGGCTGATTCTGCTGGACTGCATTTAAAAAAAAGGTAACTTTTTATTCAGCATAGATTCGGGCTACTCGCTGTTTACACGAACTGTTACCTGCGTGGGTTTGGGTTGTAGCTCAGTGGCGGTGCGTTGGACTGCAAATCAAAAGTTCTTAGGTTTAAACTCACATGTACCCTTCACTGTCATTTTGCTTTTTGCAGAACCCCATTTCAGCAAACTGACGTTCTCGTTTTGCTTCATCATCATCATCATCATCATCATCATCATCATCATCATCATCATCATCATCATCATCATCATCATCATCATCACCATAACCACCACCACCACCATCATCATCAGTCTTCTAAAGTTCATTGTTGGACATTAAGGATTCGCCACACTTCTCTATCGTAGGCGTCGCAGAGCCAGTATTTTCTCAATTTGTCTAGTTCATCTCTCCATCTTGTATTCTGTCAGCCTCGCTTTCGCATGTGATCTCTGGGGATCCATGTTGTGAGTCGTGATATCCATCGGTTGTCTGTCATTCTTGCAACATGGCCTGCCCATTGCCATTCAAGTTTTCTAATTGATTCTATGATGTCTCTGACTCCCGTTTTCTTCCTTATATATTGTGCTGTGATCTCTCCATGTGAGGTTGAGCATATTGCATGCTTCTCAGTTTGTGAGTCTGTCTCTTGGTTAGGTTCCATGTTTCAGCTCCATAAGTGAATATTGGAAGGATGCATCGGTTAGCAAACTGTTGTTTATATGAATTGATATCACTGTGGTCGGTTGAGGATATATATCAGTGGCAGAGCATTCGACTGAAGATCGAGAGGCCCCCTGTTTAAATCCGGTTGTCCCTGTCAGTATCATTTCGTCCTTTTCTGAACCACATCTCTGTAAGATAAAGGTTTCTTCGGTGGTGATTCTGTCAAGGTATTGTCTACACGAACTGAGAGCAGTGTTACCCTTTGGCCATCTGGCTCAGTGGTAGAGTTTTCGATGGAGAATTAGAGGACACCGTTTCAAACCTTTGTGTGCGATTCAGTGACTCCTTGTCGCTGTAGATATAGTTATGTGGTAGAGCATTCGACTGCAGTTTGAGAGGTCCTCGGTCGTCTCCTTCGGTGGCATACTGTTCCTTTCAGAAGGGCATGTCAGCCAGCCTACTTCTTCTGTGTAGACTCTGGCAAATCGCATTCTGCACAAAATGAGATTAGCGAAGTCGTTTGGGGATATGAAAGGGTGGCGGATGTTCTCAGTGGTAGAGCATTCGACGACAGATTGAGAGGTACACTGTTCAAATCCTAATGCCCATCCAGAGATATCTGCTCAATCCTGTTCCAGCAAAGTATTATTCACTTCAGCGAAGAATCTTGCAAATCGCTGTGAATCCGAATTGCGACCACGACAGGCAGTTGAGGACATAGGCCAACGGTAGAGGTTTGGATTTCAATCCTGTATGTATCGTACAATGGCGTTCTCGCTTTTGCTGAACCACGTTTCAGCGAGCCAAATTGGTAAAATGTGGCAAATTGCTGTCTCCACAAATTGTGAGCAGCATCGGCAGTCGAGGATGGATGTAGCTCAATGGTAGAACCTCTGTGTGCAGACTGAGAGATCCCGAGTTTTCTTCTGTGTCATTTCGTTTTTTGCTGAAGCGCATTTTTCTGCAGTATAGATTTTGGTAATTCGTCGCCTGCACGAATTGAAACTTGCAAAGGCAGTTGGGGATATATTTCAGTGGTTGAGCAAACAACTGCAGATCTAGATATCCCCTGTTGAAACCCAGCTGGAACCTTCATTGGCATTTCAATTTTTTTCAACCGCATTTCAGCAAGCTAACTTTTTCTTCGGGTTGGATTCTGGAAACTTACTGTCTACACGAATTGAGACGAGTACCGGTACTTGGCGGTTGAGTTCAGTGGTAGATTATTTTACAGCATATTTAGAGGTCCCGAGCGGCCCATTGCTGCGGTGAAAATTCTGGATTTTTCACGAATTGAGACTAGGTTGGCAGTTGAGAATGTCGATCAGTGGTAGAGCATTCGACTGCTTATCGAGAGTTCTCCGTGTGTCCCCTTCAGTGGCATTTCGTTTTTTGCGTTGGGGGGCTGGGTTTAGGGATGCTTTTCCTGCAACGTTGATACTAGCAACTGGCTTTGCACACAAATTGAAATCACTGTTTGCAGTTGGGGATACTGCTCAGTGATTGAGTATTCGACTGCAGACTGAGAGGTGTCTCAGTTCGAACCCAGGTGACCTGTTCAGTGATATTTCGTCTCTTTCTGAATAGCACTTTAGCGAGTCAACTTTTCCCTCAGCGGATCAACTGGCAACTGACTGTGTACACAAATTGAAACCTAGCCAGTTATGGATATAGTTCAGTGGTAGGACTTTCTATAACAGATAGACGGTACCAAGGTTCAAATTGGGCGTCAACTTTGATAGTCTTTCATCTCTTTCTGAACCGCATCGAGGATTCTAGCGACTGGCAATGTACAGAAATTGGAACCGTTATCTGAATTTGCATATATAGCTAAGTGGTAGAGCATTCCACTTGAGATTGTGAGGTTCCTATTTTCAGAACTGTTGTCCCCTGCCATTGGTGTTTTGTCTTTTACTTAACCGGTTTGTGTACACAAATTGAGACCACTTCTCCGTTTCTCATACAACTCAGTTGTAGTGCATACTTGTGAAGTTTGAGAGATGCCCGGTTCAAACCCGTGTGTACCCTTCAGTGGCATTTCGTCCTTTTCTTAACTGCAATTGAAAAGTTACAATTTTCTTTGGCGTAGACCCTGACAACCACAGATTGCACTGTTTCATACCGATACTGGTTTGAATTGTGTGTACAGGCGGTTGCTAGAACTTACGCCAGAAAATGTCAAGTTTTTGAAATACTGATCAGGGAATAGCAAAAAGCCACAATCCCCTGGATGGGATACAACTTCTATCATTTTGTTTCTTCTTCAACTGCCGACATTGATCTCAATTTGTGTATACAACTACTTACCAGAATTTAAACCTTTCAAAATGCTGCTCTGTGAATGATTGAAAAGATATTGTCACGGCTCTCAACCAAACTATTCTAAATCTGTTCTCGAATGTTCTGCTATAGAGTCACATCAAAAACGGGTCTTATTTTGTGTGTACGGCTAGTTACCAGAATTTACGTTGTGAAAAAGCTAGCTTGTTGAAATAATTTCAGCATCCCTCATATTTTTTAAGCCCTGTGCCTTACTAAACTTACTTGATATCTATGTAGAATCCTGGAGTGCGACTTACGTTGCAGTAATAGTTAATAATCTGTTTTCACTGGTAAGACTATGTCACTTTTAGAAAAACAAAACAAAACAAAAAACTGTTCCTGGTTCCTCACTATAAAGTGTAATTTTCTGATGTCTAGAGCGTACAGTAAATGTCAATTATCCCCCTCAAACTTCACTTTTGCGACCAGGATAGTGATATTTTGAAATCTTAAA
Organism: Thysanoteuthis rhombus; assembly: GCA_963457665.1. NCBI lineage: Eukaryota > Metazoa > Mollusca > Cephalopoda > Oegopsida > Thysanoteuthidae > Thysanoteuthis > Thysanoteuthis major. The sequence continues at coordinate 24,789,378 of OY735210.1, read as the reverse complement.
AATTGATATCTACTTATTTTCAATTTGTCGAATTTGCACATTTCAGTCACCCAAACTATAAGAACAATTGCTATGAATCCTGGCCACAAAATCAGGGTCTGAAGAGAATAATAGCCATTTGGTATATTCCCTCACATAAGCAATCAGGAAATAACGCTCATTACCCAGGAACAACAATCATATTGCATGGTAATGAGTTCAATGGAATTGATGTGAGCAGACTTGTGTTAAGGGGGAATAACTTCCACTCGATGTTTTTTGCATTACTTCCCTTAATATCCTGAAAATTTTTAATCTAGCAATAATAAGATTTATCTCCCTTGACTTGTGCGATGTCAACCAACTAATTAGTAAATAGTAAATATTAATTCAGGGACCGTGGATAACGTGATTTTTTTATACGTAACTCTTACAGGATGAACATTTTTTTACAAATCATTCTAAATAAGTTTGTTACAATTCTGAGACGGTTTGCAGTGTTGTTTCTGATATGAAACTCAAAAAATTAACTTTTTATTTCACCAAAATTATTGTGTTCACGCTCACGCTCACACACACACACACACACACACACACACACACACACACACACACACACACACACACACACACACACACACACACACACACACACACACTCACACAGACACACAACCACACACACACACATACATATATATATATAGAGAGAGATAGATAGATAGATAGATAGATAGATAGATAGATTGATTGATAGATAGATAATTATATAGGATAGTGAGGGGCTTTGGTTAGTATTTCAATAGAAGCTGTCACGATGAAGCAGGCAATTTAGCATAAAGTTAAATTGCAAATTGAACACTCACAAAAAAACTTTTACGGGGGGTAGACATAAGGCCTCTAACACTATTCTTGCAGCCTGTATGCATGATACATACATACATACATACATACATACATACATACATACATACATACATACATACATACATAGCTAGTCAACAGGACAAGCTTGAAAACTGAAGAAACCTCTGTTGAAAGTTGAGAGAGAGAGAGAGAGAGAGAGAGAGAGAGAGAGAGAGAGAGAGAGAGAGAGAGAGAGAGAGAGAGAGAGAGAGAGAGAGAGAGAGAGAGAGAGAGAGAGAGAGAGAGATGTCTGGTTAGTCACTCAATGGAAGCAGTCACAATGAAGCAGACACAACTTGGGTCCAGTGTTGCATAAACTTGCATTTCTAATTGAACCCACACTAAAAATTTATTCACGGGAGGGGGTTAATCTAAGATTCAAAAAACATAAAGGTGAATTTTCTTAACATAATAAGGACAATTTTTAAAAAAACTTTCAACTTTCTAGCTCTATTGGTGCAGCCTGTGATTCATATATACATACATAACCAGCCAACAGGACCAGCTTGAAAACTGAAGAAACTTATGTTGTCAGTTTTCGTTGACTGTTTCAATAGATAGATAGATTGATGGATAAGAGTAGGCATAGATGGATAAGAGTACACATAGATGAATGCTAGTACCCGTGGAGGATTATATCACACATAATACTAATAGAGGGGGGCATAAATATCTACTCAACTATGCCTAAAGATGGCCGTTATTATAAAATCCTTATGACGTCCGAATTCATTTACAGAGACTTGTCAGATAAACTTTCAAACCACTGGACGGCTGAGTGGATTCAATCGATAGAAGTGGGAATACTGAACCCAAGTACTCTCCACAGGGTTACTTATTCAATCATTTCTTTCAGCATTTTCTGTTTCGCTCCTGTTTTCAGAAACCATTAACCGAAACTAACAACGAAGGTTTCTTCAGTTTTCAAATGAATCTGCCTGGTTAGCTGTGTATGTATGTGTATCATGCATAAAAAATTTTTAAGCGGTTTTTGAAAATTTAAAGTAGTTTCGATGAAAAGTCGTTTCGGCTGAAAACGACTTTTGATCAAGTGAATTAAGAATAATCTAAGTAGAAAATTTCCTTTTAAAATTTCAATTCAATAACAGTGGAAGATATACCAAAAAATTTCCACTGGAAATTCGACACTATTTTAGAAATGTAATGAAGTTCTTAAAAATGATTTTTCTAAAAAAGAAAAAGCCCAAATATTTGTTTAAAAAATAATGTTGTTCATAATGTTGAATTGGATCGTTATGATGTCAATGTTTACTTGATTATTTCTTATTTGCTTCCACCTTATATTGGATTTACCGACAAAGACTTTACTCCCTGTTGATTTTCTGGAATATCGATATCGGAGAAAAAAGCCTAAACATCCCTGCATCTGTAGTAATAAAAATAACTGGATATATAACTTATATACTTCTCTGAGTAAACATGAAAGAGTCAAAGATTTTTCTGAAAATCGATTGCATAAAGGGTTATTTACACAAAATTTGGGCTTTTACTATCCAGAAAAAAACTTTGAATGGAAATGACTTTTCAATATTATATTTATAATTTCTCGTTTATGTATATCAATTCTTTTAAAAATGCTCCCCCCTCGAAATGACTTTCATTTTGAAAAAAAAAACTTTTCATAAAAATTGAAATTTTGGATGGAAATTTTATGCTCAAATTATTTTTTAAAATTTCAATTTAGATAAAATTTCTTTTGATCAAAAATTATCGTCTGATGAAATGCCATTTGATTAAGTCGAGCCACGATCTATCTGTCTATCTATCTATGCGTGTAAATACCTAATGTTTTCTGTGAAATTAGATATATGGTAATTGGTTGAGTTTAATTGAAAAAAAATGACAATGGAAAGCTGTAATCAGAATCGTATTACGTTTCGTCATTCAAGACTACCTTAAAGCGAAAATCGCCCCATTCTCGATCCTGAAAAAGTAATATACATCTAGTTACTCCAATACGAAGCTCGTTAGTATCATAACACGCACGGGAGGTAAATCTTAAAATAAATCATGTGAAGTGATCTTTTTTTTCGAATTTCAAGGGAAGTAACCCAATCAAAATTAGATAGAAGTTATTTCCCTTAGAATTTGCCAGTAGACCACAATCCTATTGAATACCAAAATAAATTTCTGAAATGATCGGCGGAACAAGTAAGCAAACCACTGCTCCAAAGCAAGGTCAGATGCTGCAGAATATATAGTCATTTACTGGGATAAGCTTAGTGTAGCACAGGGCCACGAGTGAAGAGCACACAGGTTGGGCTTGACTACATATACTGATGCAATGAATACAAAGCTGATTAGAAAAAAATGAAAAAAAAATTATTATAAATCTCAGTTGGGTGAAGATGTAGCCCAGTATAACAGAATCCTATCGCAGTGCCTCTGGTCAAAAGCAAGACAATAATACGAAGGTTGCTCAATGGCCATTTTCTGCTAGATCTGGCTGATTTTTTTCTTTCAATTTAGCCGATAAAATTCTACGATGGCTGAAAATCTGAGCATCAAAAATAATTAGTAAGTTTAGGAAATGTACATCTTCCCAAAACTGAAAATTTGTTCTGGAGTCTTTGTGTGTAGCTATTTTGAAAAAAGTGGACTTTAAATAAGTATATATAACATTTTTAGTCATGTTGCTGATACATAGGATCGGATCTGGATTGGAGTCCCCCCCCCATCAACACAAAAATACTCTTCAAAAAAGTCATTCTACCAATCATTGAGTTTCTAATCGTCCAAATTAGATCCTTTTAATGGAACTGATTTTGATCTTCTACCATATTTTCGCTGTTTTTTCTTCATGAATTCTCTTATTTCTTTTCATCTATGGAAACTTATACACAAATTTTATGATTCTTTCAAACTAGCTTGCCTTGTACCCAGGGCACGCATCCTACACACCTTAATAATGACACTATCAACTACTATCCAAATTTTTCAAATATCCAACACCAGTACCATTTACAAAAATCCCTGAAGCATCTAACACCAGTACCATTTTCACACAACTTCGGGAATAAATAACACTTGTACCATTTACACACAACTTTGCAAGCATTTAACTCAGTAACATTTTCTCGTAATCTTGCAAACATCTAATTCAGTACCATTTCTTTACAACGTCGGAAAAATCTAACACCAGTACCATTTCCTCTCAACTGAGCGAGCATCCAAGTCCAGTACTATTTCCAAATAATTTAGCAAACATTTGATTCTACTACTTTTTCATCGCATTTTACTTTTTCTACATTGTGCCAGTAAGTGTAATCGTTGCAACGCAAATTCATTTGTCATTCCAAAAAGTTAGGCTTTTAAATGATGTACACTAAAATTTACATTTGTAAACATTAAAATCAAATTGAAAATTACAAAATTAGAATTGGATAAACGATAAAAAATTAAAACTAAATCAAAAATTAAAAAGATGAATGTAACAGTGAGAAAGCAGTCCCTTCGTTCAGTAGAACAAATTAATGCAAAAAAAACTAGTTGATTCAAAGCAATAGATATAATTCATGGCTTTATTTCTGTCTTTCTTTTATCAATTCTCTCATTTCATTTTTTGTGCGCCGTTTTTAACATCAAGTGAGCGTGGGCTTCGAAACAAACGGGGAAAGTATGCCCAAGAATTTGGGACGTGAAACTACGAGATGAACAACCAGCTGTTCAAAATAGACGTTGATTCTGGGATTTCCGATTGTGACAACGAAGTTCAGTAATACTGTTTGCAGTCTAAAAATAAATCTGACCTGCTTTCACTATTGTAACTTGAAAAAATTGGATTTAAACGCAAATTGGAATTTGGAAGTGTGGTTGGGGATATAGCTCAGTGGTAGAGCATTCGACTGCAGATCGAGAGGTCCCCGGTTCAATCCCGGGTGTCCCCTTCGTAAAGGTGTAGCTTTTTTTCCCTTCTTTCAAAGAGTAAATATCTAAATATATGCACTAATTCTGGTCAAATTGATTTTTTGCTGTCCGTAACACTAGAATCTTCCACTAGAGAGTTGAACTTATGCTTATAAGAATACTTCCTATCAACCATTTGAAACTATAGACCCTCCAACTGAAACAACTATTTAAATTGTTTCGTGGAAATTCAAATATATTTTTTTTCACTATTCATTCAAAGTTTTTTGGGAAATCTCATTTCTCAGAGCAGCCAAGGATAATTAACGCTCCCTTCTTTAGGGTTGAACACTGTTAAGTGGGGCACCTGTCTATTACTGCTATATGCAATGCTCTTCCAACTCTGGAATAGAGCACCTTGGTAGACGGGGAATTGTGCGTAAGTACTGACAGTCCATTTCCGCGTAGGGCAGGGGTTTAATCTCCGAAGCAAAGATGGCACAGGATGTTAGATAGTCTATACCCACACTGAAGAGTTGTAACATAACGAAACAGCTGTCAGCAGATGACACAATCATTAATTGTATACATCTTTTCCAACTTACAAATAGAGCACTTTGGTAGATGGGAAATTACGAGTGAGTGAATATATCGCATAAATTCAACCTTACTGACCGTCCAGTTCTGCGTAGGGCAGAGGGGAGATGCTAGCTTAAAAATTGAATCAAAACGTCTCGAAATATCTAGATTCTAGAGAATCTAAATGTTATCAGTAAACCCTTCAGCTTAAGGCCCAGAAAATGTAAAAAAAAAGCTTGTTTTAAAAAACAAAACAAACCAAAAACATTTTTAGAGGGGGTCTAAAGGAATACTGATATCATTTTTCAAGTGTGTAGACAAAACAGTATGACCAGGAGCGTGGAATATATATAAAAAAGGATAGAACCTTTCACCATATTTGATGGCTACGGTTGGTCAACAGTGGTAGAACAGGTGAAATAAAGTAATCATTACTAGATTAGTTCGTTCTTGATTTGTGTATACATCCAGTTGCGGGTATTTACATTAAAGAAAAAGTTTTTTTCTGTTAAATGCAGGTCTGAAAAAGGTGAGAAGAAACTATAACAGAAGGGGACATCCGGAGCCTCTCAATCTACAGGCGAATGCATCAAAATAATCCCCTACGTATAATCTGTTGAAAGCGGGTGTGAAAAAGACGAAACACACGTTCAACTGAAAGAGACACCGAATCAGAGGAGCTCTCGATATGCAGTCGAATGCTCTACCAATGTACTACACTACCAAAATGAAAATAATAATTTAATTTGTGAATACATTCTGGTGCTAAAATTTTCAGGTAAGAAAAAGATACTCCGTTGAATGTAGAACTGACAAAAGTCGAATAGAATCTATAATTGGAGGGTTTGAGCCAGGTACGTCTAGATCTGCTGCCGAATTATTTACCACGGTACTTAAATGCTGGTCTGAAAATATCCGGTACAATCCGATGGTCCATTCGATTTGCAGTCGAATGTCCCACCAATGGTTTATATACCTAAAATGCCACCCTGTTCTTAATTTGTTTATACATCCAGTTGCAAGAATTTACTCTAAGAAAACGATAAACTGTTAAAAGTTGGCCTGAAAGAACCTATAACTGAATAAGCCATCAAGTTATGAACCGGGGGATCTCTTATCTGCAATCGAATGCGCTATTCACTGTGTAACAACACCATCTTGCTGCGTTGTCTTTAATTTGTATGTAGTTACAGTTTCTAGAATTTACACTAAATAAAATGATATTAAAAGCGGGACTGAAAGATAATATTTAACTGAATGGAATACCCAGGTTTGAACAGGAGATCTCTTGAGTTGCAGTCAAATGCTCTTCGAAAGAGTTATATCCCAAACTGAAAATGCCGTCCTTAATTTGTGTACACAACCAGTAGTTAGAATTTGCACTAAAGTAAAAAAATAATCCGTTAATTGTAGGTTTTTAAAATGTCGTAGAGAATCTATAACTGCAGGAGACACTCAGGTTTAAACAGATGACGCGTCTCGATCTGCTGACGATATACTCACCACCGATATATATCACCATCTCGTCACACCGTCCTTAATTCATGTATACGTCGAGTTGCTAGAATTTATACTAAAAACGATAATCTGTCAAATGTAAGTATGAAAAAAAAATATAACTGAAGGGTACACCCAGGTACGTCTCGATCTGCTGTCGAATTTTCTACCACTGAGCTAAATCCCTACTTTGTCTCTTTGTTCTTAATTTGTGTATACATTCAGTTGCTAGAACTTACACAAAAGAAAAGGATTGTCCGAGGACGACACCAAAGTTTTGAGCTATGAACCTCTCTACCTACTGTCGAATACTCTTCCACTGAATTACATAATCAACATAACACACCGTATTTAATATACACCGAAGAAAAATATAACCTGTTATAAGTGGATGTGAAAAAGACGAAAAGCATGTTCAATTGATGGGTTCGAACTGGAGTGCTTACAACCTGAAGTCCAAATCTCTGACACAGTGCTACAGCCCAATGTGCCACATCATCTTTGATTTGTATATACATCCAGTTGCCGAAGAGAACCTAAAATTGCTGGGAAGACTCTTGGGTTCAGAACATGAATATTTCCTCTGCTGTCGAATCCTCTACCCCTGTGCAACATCCCCAACGCATTACAATTGCTCGAATTCACAATAAAGACTACACTAAAAGAGTATCTGTTAAAATAATCTATAACTGAACGGGACACCTGGGTTGGAAACGAGGTTCTCTCTATCTGCAGCCGAATAATCTACCATTGTTTAAAGAGGGTCCAAAAATGTCGGAGAGAATCTATAACTGAAGGGGATACCCGGGTTTGATCCAGGGACCTCTCGATCTGCAGTCGAATGCTCTACCGCTGAGCTATATCCCCTACCTTACAACATAATCGTTCATATCTGTATAAATCCAGTTGATATAATTTACAGTAAAGAAAAAGACACAAAAATTATTAGAACCTGATCAAAAGACTGGCTCTCAAATCGAAAAAAAACCCTATGCAACGTGCACATGAAAGAATCATTCCGAACCTCACATGGAAAGGTCGCTAGACAGCAAAATATATTAGGGAAAAAAGAGTGTGAGACACCAAAGAATCCATTAGGGCACTAATGTGGTAATAGGTTGCTCATATTGCAAGACTGGCAGACAACCAAATGACGCCCATGATAGAGAGGTCTGGCTTATCCTGGGAAAGGACAACGACAGCCGGTGAAAGTCTTATGATAACTATCTTAGTTAAATCAATGATCATACTTGAGATCAAGTTGTTATCCATAAAAGACTATTGGTGCTTGATGCAGAATAATTGTTTGCAAGCTTTTCTCATGGACAGATCCTTCAGTGAGATCGATCCACACTGGATACCTCTCTCTTGTGGCCTGATGCCAGGCTAACCAAACTTTGGTAAGATTTTAGAGATCATCATTACCATCATCAGTCTGTTAGCATCTGTCGTTGGACATAGACTTTCCCCAAATCCAGAAAACCCCACTATCATAGACATAGCGGAGAATTTACTTTCTGAATGTGTCTAGCTTATCACGCCATCTTACTTTCTGTCGGCCACAGCCTCACACCTGATCTCTGGGGATCCACATAGAGAGACGTGATGTCCAGGTGTTATCTGACATTCTTGCAACTTATCCAGCCCATTGCGATTCGATATTTTCAACAGTTTCTATAATATCTCAGACTCCTGTTTTTTCTCTGATGTACAGTGCTCTCTTTTTCCATGCGATGCTGAACATGATTCTCTCATGTACACGTTGCATGGTTCCCAGTTTGAGGGTAAATCTTTTAGTTAGGTTCCACGTTTCTGCTCCATACATAACGATCAGTAGGAAACATTGGTTGTATACATTTCTATTTGGGACGTGGGATTTTCTAGTTCTTGAAAGTTGAGCTTGCCCGACCGAAAGCTTGCAATACCAGTGTATTTCTTCGCTTCATTTCTTCTTCTTCTTTTGATCACTTCATGAGACTCGTTAACGATTAAATTGAGGAAAACCAACAGAGACAATTCTGAATCTTGTTTTTTCTTAATTCTTTCTGTAATACTGAACAATATATAAGCAGGCAATTTTACTAAATGATAAAAATATATATCTCGACTGGGAAGGTAGATCATTTCATAATATCTATTTAAAAAGAAGACTAGGGGACACCCGGGATTGAACCAGGGACCTCTCGATCTGCAGTCGAATGCTCTACCACTGAGCTATATCCCCAACTTGTCTGTCAACTCAATTAATGGTGTTATAATCTTGTATCTGCACACTAAAGCCAATTAGTGAGAAAATGTCTCAATGTTGCATTGAGATTTCAGCTCTGAATTGTCTCAGTGCTTAGAGCAGCCGTTTACCCGGCCAGAGGTGGAAAAGAAAATACAGATTCATAAAGAATGGATCATATAAAAAAAAGAAAAGAAAAAGCGATGAAAGATTGACAACTAGAGACAATTCTCTCTCAGACTCCAACGGAGAGGTCATTTCCATAGCGATGTAACTGGAGATTCGGGATCCCGAGCGGTTTGGCTCCTTGAAGCCTCCTTTCAACGTTTAGCGAGTTTTGTTGAACTGTATCATGTTAGTAAAAAACATTACACTGTATAACAGTAGTAGAAATACAGTAAGTTAACTACTATTCATCAAGTGTCAGGGGCCCTCTGTTGAGAGCATAGCTGAGGGGTAGGGGTGATTCAAAATCGCCCCCACCCCCAGCTATGGCTCTGCATCTCCATCTGAAGCAAGTCTTCTTTACAAATGATATCTGTGATTGATATGATGAAAGTTGTTCGAAATTCTAACATGGAACATAGTCATAATTGTTCATTGATTATTCAGGCTGGTATTAAATATCTTGGTCGTTTACATCACAAAGTATCGTCTGAAGTTCTGGGATTAGGCTTTTTTATTCCATAAATCAAACTAATAGAAAGAAGTCTAAAATACAACAATACATAAATAACCGGCAATGATAATGAAAGGACAAACCACAGCGCTGCTTTGATAGGTGAGGATGATATGAGAGGAGGGCTGGAAACCTGATGATACTTACTGTAAGTCAGCTTTCAGCGATAACCACCAGGCAACTGATGTGAAACTGTAAACCACAGAAATTCTGTGGACTGTGAGAATGTGGAAAGGAGGGCTGGAGCCTTGAGGAGACGTACTGTCACAGTCTCCAGCCGTGACCACCAGGCAACTCCCGTAACATTTTTCAACAAAGTGAAGAAATACAGTGATGACATTCGGATGGAGTTTGGAACAGAAAGCACTAATGGTAATGCTCAAAGGAAGGCTTATAGCAGCAGAAGGAATCGAACTCCTGGAGAGCAAGTATATTAGAGCATTGACCATTCAAAACTGATATAAATACCTAGGAGTTTTTGAATGTGACGCAATAAAATGGGAATAGATGATGGAGAAAATAAGAAAAGAATACCTTAGGAGGATACGAAAAATATTAGAGACCGAACTAATCAGTAGGAACCTGATAAAATGAATGAGCACATGGGTTGTATCAGTAATAAGATACACAGGACCATTCCTTGGGTGGACAAAAGAAGAACTCCAGTCAACGGACCGGCGAACCAGAAAGCTTATGACAATGCAAAAGGCCCCAATATTACACAGATTGACTGTACGTGAAGAGAAAAGAAGGCAGCGGAGGAATAATCAGTATAGAAGATTGTGTCCAGTGGGACAGAACAGGGCTACAAAAGTATGTGTAAGCAAACAGTGAAAACATTATAAAGAGCGCCCGATGCAGTGCAATGAAATACAAAAAAGTAGAAAATGATGGAGCTGCACAGCAAACAAGGAAAGAAAAATGGGAACAGAAGAAACTATACGGAGAATTTAAAAGACAGATACATGATGTTGCAGACGAGGCATAATGGACATCGCTACAAAAATGAAGCCTGAAGAGAGAAACAGAATCATTCATCATGACACCTCAAAACAAATGCATATGCACGTTGCATGCTTCTCAGTTTGCAGGCCTATCTCTTGGTTAAGCCCCATGTTTCAGCTTCATAAGTGACTACCAGGAGGATGCATTGGTTGTATACTCTTCTTTTTAAGATTATTGAGATCGTCTTGTTTTTGAAGGTTGAGCTTGTTCTACCAAAGGCTTACCATCCTAGGGTGATTCTTCGCTTGATTACTTCTATTGTGGGTTTTATGGAGATCCGTTGTCCTAGGTAGATGTTGTGGTCTACTTTCTTCAGTTTTTCATCTTCAATTTTGACAGTTATGTCCTTCTCGATGCGATTGTTGCACGCCGGTTATTATTGGAGCCCTCAAAAATAGGTGCCGCCAAAAATCTTGGTAGATTACCTGGAAACCCAAGTATTTATGAGATACAGATACTGGTCCTCAAAGTCAACGCCCATATCCTTCGTAAATCACTGTCCATGTAAATATTTTGTCTTTTATACAATTATGCACTGTCAATTGTGTAGCTGCCAGTGCCTACTAAGTTATAACATCATTGTTTGCACTTAGTTTTTAGTTGAAACTCAGTGTCCAATCAATACAATCAGACATGAAAAACACAACATCAACATCATCATCATCATCATCATCATCATCATCATCATCATCATCATCATCATCATCATCATCATCATCATTCTTAAAAGGATGTTATTGGGTTCCAGAAACTGTTTCGTGAAATCACTAGATACAAGAAAAAAATCTTTATAGAAAGATAAATAAGTTCTCGATATTTAGTCAAAGCCAGTCTGGTATTGCCAATCACTGTTTAAGACCGCTAATTACGAATTGGTGCCAGGGCTGTTCAAACCCTTTATGGGGGCATTTAACAGAATTTAGGGCTTCCCATCGCTCTTGTTGGACGTCTGGGGACCAAAGGGCCACAAGCAGCCGCTTGTTTATAAGTAAATTACAATTATATGAGTTATTCCATATTTCTTGTTTATTGAAATCAAAATTTTAAATTGAAAAGGTTACAAAGAAAAACATTTCGGGGTCTTTTTCGTTAGTCTCGACCAAAAACTAACGTCCATGATTATAAAGTATGGAAACCTTGGGGAAGAACAAACAAACAAAAAACTCTGATTAAGTTGCATTTTCTTTCCCAAATAAGCTAGGTCTTTTCTTTTCATTAGTCCTTACAACGAAAACGGAAATCCAAACCCCTAACTCTTGGTAGAAAGACTAATGGAATAAAAACAACATATCGATTCCCGTTGGTTAGGGAAAGTTTGGTATGATATGGTCTAAAGAAAATGTCATGTCCTATAACTATTTTTCTTATTTCAAACTTTTGACAGCATTTGCTTCTTCTTCGGGCAGCTGAAAAATCTGACAACTTGACTGATCTGGAATACAACTCAAAAGATGAACTGTTTTTTCAGACGAAGAATCAAAATGTTTCGATTCTTCGTGATTAAATTGTTGTTATAATTGGACCCCAAGCCATCATTCTGAATTGAGTTTTTAGTTGGCGAGAAAAAACAGAACGCAACATAATCTTTTTTTTCTTTTTTGATTTTTAGGCATCCATAATTCAAAATTATAGACGTCAGCTATTGTTGGAAAGCTTTCCCCCTTCCTGGCCACCAACATTACTCCAAAAAATTGATTTATTGATCGCACGAATGAGCTGCACAAAAATCTGACTTTTGGGGTTAAAGTATCATGACAATGCATTTCTCTAAAGAGTCCAGGTCGTTAAACCGTCAACAGAGGTCGAAGCTTACACTGTGAACAGTGCTAGATTAATCTAGAATGGGGTCTGTAACATATGCTAAATATTAAAAATACACTTATATATCAGAACAATTTTTTTTTACTTACGTAGTATTTTTTCCATTTCCTATAACGCCAGATAATACGACAAATGTGATCGATATTTCAGTAATGATATTACTTGTTCGTTTTGATCTTTGTGCAGTGGCTGGGCTTCAGTTTTAAATACTTTCGTACGTTTGTGTTGTATATATATATATCACATCTTTTGGTTAGGTTCCATGTTTCAGCTCCATAGATGACTACTTGTTGGATACATTGGTTGTATACCCTTCTTATTAGGACTAATGAAATTTTCCTGTTCTTGAAAGTCGAGCTTGCTCAACTGAAAGCTTGCCAACCTGGTGCGATTGTTTGCTTTAATTCTTCTTCTTTTAATGACTTCATGGAGACTCGCTAATGTGCTCATAAGAGAATCATGCTCAACCTCACATGGAGAGATCATAAGACAGTACAGTATATCAGGAGAAAGACAGGAGCCCAAGACATCATAGAAACTGTTACAAAAACTCGAATGGCAATAGGCTGGATATATTGCAAGAATGGTGGACAACACATGGACATCACATCTCTCAACATGGATTCCCAGAGATCATATGTGAAACTGTGGATTACAGAAATTAAGATGGCGTTACGAGCAAGATAAATTCAGAAAATACTGGCTCTACCATGCCTATCACATAGAGGTCTTGCTAATCTTGGGGAAGGTCTATAACCAACGACGGACGGTAGTAGGCTGCTGCTGCTGCAACCGTTGATGATGATGTGTCACATAGATACCATACACTGATTAATTACTGGATTAAATTAAGAACATCAATTAGTGATAATTGACTAAAATCGTTCACTTTTAGCATTTAGTGCGGAGCCCTTGAAAATGCAGGGCCTGCTGCCTACGCAACTTTTGCTTCATAGTTAATCCGTCATTTGCTGGCTAATGATGGATGAGAAGCACATTTCCCAACTACGTAGTGCAAGTGTTGTAAGGAATATAATACTTTTTTTCGCGGATGTTTTTCAGTTATTCACACTCAAGAGCTAAATCAAAGTTTTAAAGAAGGAATGTCAGTATTTACAAGTTGATGCTGTTACTCAGGGGAAATAGAAATACAATCACTTCTCTAGATCTAAACATGTGCTCTTTCCATTAAAGGTCTATGTTTTTGACCTTGTTTCACAACAAATACCAAAATATCTTTCCTGAAATGTGTGAAATGGTCAAACAGATTAATTTCCAGACAGCGAAAGATTTCTCAATATTAATGACCATTTGTTGGAGATGGTGGTTTGGATATTCTATGAATTTCAATGAAATATAGTGGAAGGATGTGAATTGGGGTAAGGGGGAGTTTTTGGGCGGATCCATTTTTTTTTCGGATTAAAAGATGTTTTCCATTTTTTCCGTACATTTGTGTATACAATTATGAATGCCCACACAATATCTGCAAAAGTCCTCAACGAATTCCTATAAAACTTGGGGAAAGAGTGCACAATTGGCAATGAGAGAAACGATTCCATGTCTATCCAACTGGTATCTCCAAAAGGTCTCAATGAATTTCAATGACATTGTATAGAAGTGACCACATTTTGGGCAGATCCATGTGCAATTACTTCCCCTGAAAATGGCGTTGGTAGTTGTATGCTTTGTAGTTTAAATAAACATTTAATCTTCCGTTCATTATCTAACTACAACAGAAGAAATCACTGTTCTGTGATTTTGCTAAATATCGACAACCGGCCTTCGTACGATGTTGACATTAATCAGATATATGTGCGATGTCAGAATTGAAGATGTTTTGATCAGCAGTTTATGAGAAATCTAATAAAAATAGATGAGACATTGAAGTTAATATCTTTCTTCTTTCTCCTTCCATGACTTCTGCTCTTTAGAATTATCTGAATTGAGTTATAAAATATCTAAATTGACAACAATCAAGACAAGTAACCAAAATACTTCGAATCAGTAGTTTCGTACGACAGACGGAACATTACATCATAAGGTACGGCCTTTTTCAAACTAGCACCTTTGGGAGTGGACATTACATACGTATGAATAATTTATTTATTATAAACTAAAAAAATGTTGTTTTGCTAAACTTTCAGCCCTCTAACTCCATTGAAACAGCCTGTACACGTGATACATACGTACATACATAGTCAGCGAATTAGCTGAATGAAATTAGCCGTTATCGACTAACGTATAAATATGATTACTTTCGCGATGAAAGTGAAAGTAAAAGTAGAAAAGATAGTTAGGGGACACCCGGGATTGAACCAGGGACCTCTCGATCTGCAGTCGAATGCTCTACCACTGAGCTATATCCCCAACATACATAAGAGGCCATTGATATTGGTGTTATTCACTATGTTCACACTCGAGACAAACAATGAGAAAACGTCTCAGAATAGTCGCAAGGACATTTCAGCCAACTGCAGATTAGTTCAGTGTTTAGTATTCAGCGCTTAAAGTAGACCGACATCTCGGTTGGAGACTGGAAAGAGCAATTCAGATTTAAAGAGAGAAATCTATGTCAGTGGTTCCCAAAGTGGGCGTTACCACCTCCTCAGATGCACTGGAGGATTCGAGGGTTTAATGGTGGCGAAGGGAGAGTAGGGGGCGTTGGTAGACATACCAATTTGATCATCATCATCATCATCATCATCATCAGTATTTTAACGTCCATTGTTGGACATAGACCTTCCCAGGATTCGCCACAATTCTCTATCATGGGCGTCGCAGAACCAGTATTTCCTTAAGCTGTCATCTTGTGTTCTATCGGCCTTGGTTTCTTATGTGATCTGTGGGGATCCATGTTTTGAGACGTGGCGGTTCGTACAATTTGAGCATGCAGCTCACTAATATTGAGCAATGTATGGAAAAGTTAGTCTTGTTACCTCAATGTCACCTTTCAACTAGAACTGTCATCAAAACTATCAACATAGTTTCCTTCAATTTTTCAAGCTGAACTGGCTGGCTATGTATGTATCGGGTGTACATGCCCCATCGCTGGACCAACGGAGATAAATAACGGCTACTCCTTATTATGTCAAGGGAAAACGTTTTTTTTTATTTATAGGGAGGAGAGGTAATTAAACCCTTTCAACCAATAAATAGTTCTTAATGCAGGGTTCAATTCACAATGTCAGTTTACACTAAACTGATCCCTTAGTTAGTGTTTGGCAGCATTCTCTCGTTTCAGGGGGGGGGGGCGGAATTTTTTTAATGATCACTGTCTAACAAAATACGCGATGAATAACTTCATTAATCACCTTTTTGAAGTCGTTGGTCACGTGATAGTTCTCATCATGTGATCAACCAGACCTGCGATCTTTACATCAATTGATCAAGTACTTCCAGATAACTTTGCACAGTTATATGTTTGGTTACAAATGAAAAGTTTGAATTGAAAAAAGAATTAAATTCAAATTTATGATGTATTATTTTTGACCGACTCCGGGGGGGGGGGCGCTGATGAAATATATACTGGAGTGGTGGCCTGGGAAAGTTCAGGAAACATTGATCTGATTCCACTTCTTCTGTTGGTTTGATACCGTAACACAACAGAAACAACACAATATAGTAAGATTTCTGTCACGCAATACCGTCAAAGTGCTACAAGTATAAAACAAATCCCGTCCGATTCGCAGTTTAAGATCACAAATTAGAATGTGTAGCTTGTAGATTTGTTAATACCGATAAAAAACACGGGTATATTTCAATTTCTATGAAACGATTTTCTAAGGAAAAAAAGGAATTTGTTTTAGTTGGATAGTTCATGGTATTGAATGAAGGTATTTTTTCAGCAAAACATTTACCCCTGAGGAGAAGAGTCCAGTATTTCACCAGAAAAACCTTCAGTTGTTGCAGAGCCCATTAATATGGACAGCCAACCAAGACAATCACACTGTTTCTCATAGAGTACATACAATAGAGGGACAGAAATGGAGAAAAAAGAAGTGCATCACTTTTGCTATTGGGAGTTACATAAGGTTATCGATTATCAATTAGCTACCACGAACAAATGCGTATGAGCATGTGCATATTGAAAGGCCTCACGTCCAATAGTACAATCATGAAGATGTATTGTGGTACCTGTGGGCGTATGAGAACTCTTTGCTTAAGAGGGAATGGGGCTTGATGTGCCCAAAATGTTACACGGACCGCTCAGGTTAGTCACTCAATAGAAACTGTAACGTGACCAACGTCTTTTGGCAGCATACCATGTTGCAGGAGGAGTGATTAAAAAATCGTAGTTGATCAATGAATTTGTTACTTTTCTCGAGTTTGCTGGGCAGGGATCAGTCCGACTTTTTTTTTAGAAGAGCGAACATGGACACGGCAAACTACCCGAATATAATCATCTATATTCAACTGGTAAATGCAAATAATTACTTTCATAATGAAAGAAAAAGTAAAATAGTATTAAGGGGACACCCGGGATTGAACCAGGGACCTCTCGATCTGCAGTCGAATGCTCTACCACTGAGCTATATCCCCATTACGTAATTTATCTGTAATTGTTGTTAAATATGTTTCGTTCGGGACAATCAATGAGAAAGCGTCTCGGAATTGTCGCATGGACGTTCCTGCCAGCTGTGGATTAGCTCAATGCTTAGTGCTCAGGGCTCAGTGCTTAGAGCAGACGACGACCCAGCTGAAGACTGGAAAGAGATATTCTGATTCAAAGGGAAAAATCTATATCAGTTATTCTCAAAGTGGGAACTGTTACCCATCTTGCGGGCGCAGGAAGACTGAAAGGGGGCACTAGAAGGCAAGGGGGCGTTGGAAGCCAAGTTTGAGTACGTTGCTCGTTAATATTGAGATATATGTAAAAAAAATCCCCAAAACTTGTCTTATTGCATTAGCCCCATCCTTCATATTATCTATACATCAATGAATCAAGTACATTTAGATTCTTTTGTCCGATTCTGTATTGATTATAAATGAAATAAAAATAATTAAAATAAAACAAGGACCGTAAGTTCAACGAGACATCCACCATTAGTGGTTGTGGTATTAGCAAGAGGATGACGAGGCGGAAGACAAAGGTGAGAATGATTCAACCAACGTGATACGGATGGGAAAATTGATATTCAACATTACTAGTTAACCAAGTAGAAGCAGGAAGAAGAGGAAGGGGACGATGTTTCACCCTAAGGTCTGAACCAAGTTTCACATGAATCCAACATGATACGGCTGAGAAAAATTGATATTGGAGATTATTAGTCGTGGGAGTAGCTGTAGCAAGGGGAAGATACTACTCAGAGAATTGACATTTTATACATAAGTG
Source organism: Thysanoteuthis rhombus (assembly GCA_963457665.1). Classification (NCBI taxonomy): domain Eukaryota; kingdom Metazoa; phylum Mollusca; class Cephalopoda; order Oegopsida; family Thysanoteuthidae; genus Thysanoteuthis; species Thysanoteuthis major. Next base: position 24,771,486 of record OY735210.1, on the reverse strand, counting down.
ACCGACTGCATGAAAAGTATCTTGTAGAGATGTGTTGGACGCAACTGAAGAATTATTGAAATTCAATTTTCAATGTATCTTTTTCAATTGACTTTTCAGGGAAGGGGGTTATTCAAATATATATTCTCTAAGCGGTAGACTAAAAAAGTTTGGGTAACACTGATCTATATTATAAAGATCCAGTGTCTGTTTGTTACCGTAACATAGAAAAGAACATCTTGATGCAGTGAGATTTTGGTTAGTGCGCTACCGTCAAAATGCTTGAACTTGAAGTATAAAACGAATCCAATTCAATTTGCAATCCAGTATCAGCAGTGAGATTGTCTTATTTATAGATACGACAGGTTGACAGATTCTCCTTAAAACAGAAATATAGAAAATGGAAGTGCCCAGCGGCTGTTTATAGTCACAGGGTTATCGATTATTTATTACCTACCGCGTGCAAATTCATATAAACATGTGCATGTTGGAAGGCCTCAAATCCAACTGTACAAACATGAGGATGTATTGTGGTACCCATGAACGTATGGGAACTCTTTGGTTTAAGAGACAGAAGGTGTGATTTACTTGAAATGTTACACGCATAAAAACACCAATATCAAGGCCGTCCCAACTAATGGTGTAGCGTCTGTGTGACTAGATGCTATAACTGGGGGCGGGCATCCTTGAATGAGTTTAAACAGTTCTGACTTTTTTTAATTAGAAAATTTAACCCAGAAATATTTAGTTTATCCAAAGTTTTATGGTTTTTTCCTTCTAGACTTGTGTCGGATTGTCTTAATTTTATCATAAGAGATAAAGTAAAATAAGAGAAAAATTCACTTGCTTTCTTTTTTCCTCGCATTCCAAGGTATATACATCATTTGCTCATTGAAAATAACTCTCTTTAAATTATTTTTTAAAAATGGGTGTATAACCCGATAGAAATAATCATAAATGCGTTATATTACTTTGAAACGCTATTTGATATGATCACCCGTTATTACTTTGTGAATACATCATTTGGCCTTCACAACATAAATAGAATAAACAATTGAAGAAAATGAGGCTGCAGCAAGAATCGGACCTGCAACCGATAGGAGGCCGCTTTAACGTAGCGTTGCTCTTACCACTGAGCTGATAGTAATGCAACAACTGCTTTATCTCAAAATTCTCATTGTATTCATTCACTGTCCATATCTTCTAGTTTTGTTTCCCAACGAAGGAAATTATATTACAAAAAAATGGATTTTAATCCGACATAAATAATCATAAATTCGTTGTATAACTTTGAACTCTATTTAGAATGATCTCTCACGCATGTTTATAATTTTACTAATATTCGAAAGTTTTATTTTACAATTTTCGTCGTGTTCATATTCCTAACTTTCACACACATTATCTATCCTTATTTTATTGGAATATTATTAAAATATTGTTTTTCCGATAAACAATAATTCAATCAGAAACTGATTCCAATTTTTACAAAAATGCTCATCAATATTCCATGAAAATACTTTGGGCCAAAAAACAATGAATAATGATCTGAACAATTTTACCTTTATTTTGTAGACTATGAAGAAAGTACTTATGTATAATATTGATGATCTTTGTAAGTTTTATTACACGATTTTTTGTCGTATTCATAGACTCAATATTCACACATTTGAAAATATAATTTCACACTCTCTTTTCATATCAGAATGATGCATTTCGGAGATTAAAAGATATTTGTCAAAGAATTTAAAGTCTTTGATTAGTCAATAATAAGCATTATGAAACAGAAAAAAAAACCCACTCACTGAACTGTGATATCCATTGGAATTTCTAATCACCTCGATCTATTTCTTTCAAAAAATTCCCAGACAAACTTCCCAGACAATAAAAGGCTGGATCATAAAATATTTCCCACTGTCTGTGTCAATATTTTTTTTTAATATACACGTGTTAGAAAAAGTCAGACACCTGAGAAGTGAAACACAAAACAAGCATCAAAAATAAAATTTCATCGTTGGAATCTTTGTTATATTCAACAAGAGAGATTGTAGAAAAAAATGTGCAATCAATTTTATGCGACTAAATTCTTTACAACGGGTTTTTTTCCAGAAATTTTACACTGTAAAGAAACATCAAATTGCATCAACATCAAATTTCGTCAAAATAAGAAAATAATTAATGTTTTATTTGCTTTATTTTGTCTTTTGTAGTATATTTAAGACAATACGCTAGAAGTATAATCAGAAAAATCTATAAAATAAACTGAAACTTTTAGGTTAAATTTTCTTTAAAAATGCCAAATCTGTTTAAGCTAATACAAGAAAACCCGCCTCCACTTTTGGCCTACAGTCACACAGCCATCGGGCCAGTAGAAGGGACAGCCTGACAAGCAGTAATCTCCAATGAAAAGTATTTTTCTCAATCGGCGATACACAATACAAATCATACCAAGATGCAACTTGAAATATTGTTTCCTTAGCAGCAAAAATATTAAGTATTTGGTCAACGTTTTTGCCATCTTTTTTCTCCTCGCTTTACTCGAATCTTCCCCACTGTTTCGCCCGATTTTGGCAGGACAGTTGCTTTCTTTGCACCCCCTGACTCATACTCCCATGGTGGTACCCTCTGTTGAGAACAGAGTGACCCACGCTGTGTCATGGTATAATTACTTGTTATTGATGGACATTTCGGATTTAGTGAAAGTCATTTTGGTTATCGATGCATAAACCTCGTCTATTTTTTTGTTTCCTTACTTCAAATTTTTGGATAATTTTACCTGAATGTTTTCTTTTCTTTTTTTTTCTTTTCTTATTTATTGAATTCACTAACATATGTTCTCTTTGTTCCTTTCTATCCCTTTTCTTTGTTCTGTTCTCTTGTACTTTCTTTTCTTTCTTCTGTATTTCTTTCTTTGTCCCCCTTTTCTCATATTCTTCCAGTTTTCTTTCTCTTATCATCTCCCCTCATTCCATTTGTCTTTGTTTCTTCTTTTTTTGTTTCTTCTTTTTTCAATTTTCTTTCTTCGTTCCCTTTTTTCTCTCCTTCTTTCTCTAGTATTCTCTCTTTCTTC